>CM060942.1:568477135-569727135 GCA_030765085.1 Allium cepa | reverse complement strand
TCCCATTAGGAAATCGTAATCCTTCCACCCATTTTAACAGTACTTTAACTTGGTTGTTATCTAGTTCATAACATGCTTTGGGTTTTTTAGTGTCATTTGGCTTCATATGAAGCTCGGGATGATTAAATATTTCTTCTATATCACGTCTTGATTTCAGATCGTCCTTAATCTTGCCCTTAACATTCAAAAGTGTATTGAACACATTATCGAATGCGTTTTTCTCGTTATGCATCGCGTCAATGTTATGACGGAATAAGAGATTTTCCCAATAAGGCAACTCGCGGAACATACTCTGTTTGCACCAATTATGAAATGTCGATTTACCTTGGATTTCAGTTTGCTGCCCGGTTTCATGTATCTTTGGATAATCTTTTACAAGTTCATATATATCTTCACTTGACCAAATCGTCGGTGGTTGTAAAGTCTCATGTCTATTAGCTATGAAGTTTTTTTTTGTCCCTTCTAAAAGTATGATTAATATGGAGAAAACTTCGATGACAATCAAACCATGAAATTTTCTTCCCATGTCGTAAAGAAAATGCTCGTGTTTCTTCCATACAGAAGGACAAGCAAAACGACCGGCCGTACTCTAACTCGAAAGCATTGCATATGCAGGAAAATCGCTAATAGTCCATAACAAAGAAGCGAACATCTGAATTTTTTTCGATACGTCGTATGTATCAACTCCTTCATACCACGATGTTTTCAACTCTTCGATTAGTGGTTGTAAGTAAACATCGATACCCTGTGTCGGATCATTAGAGCCAGGGACGACAATTGTGAGAAACATATATGGAGTTTTCATACACATCCACGGGGGTAGATTGTAAGGTGTAATGATTATAGACCAAGATGAATATTTAGAACTAAACTGAGAAAATGGTGAAAATCCATCAGTACACAACATAATCTTACGTTACGGCTCTCCGCTGCGAAATCAACATATTTCTTATCAAAATACTTTCATGCTTCTCCATCAGATGGGTGTGTTAACGTACCTTCTTCATGTGTTCTCACACTGTGTCATCTCATATAATGCGTTGTTACAGATGATGCATATAACCTTTGAAGTTTAGGAGTGATAGGTAAATAATGCATACGCTTGTATGGAACTTCTTTTTTCTTTTTTTTCTTGGTTTGTATCTTCCTTGATTATATATTTTACAATTCCGAAAACTGACTTCATCTTTTCAAAACAACATGCAACCATTTAGACATGTATCAATTTTTTGATACGGCAAACCGAAAAATGACATAAGTCTTTTCACTTCATAATAATTTTCGCATATTAAATTACCTAATGGCATATGGCGTTTAGCAGCTTGTACAACAGCCGTAAATCCGGCTTTTGTGAGGTTGTACTTTGATTTCATTGCAATGTACTCTGCAGTTGCCGATAATTGAGTACCGCTAGTACATCCATTCTAAAGAGGTTTCTTAGCAGCATCCAATAAGTCATATATATTTTTCGCTCCAACATTTGGTTCATCATCGACGTTAACATCCTCGTTATTAATTTCAATAGCAGGGAACATTGATCGTGTTGCATCTTCAACCATATGTTCTATGAGATTCGTCGTACTAACTTCCTCACTAATGATCTCTACTGACTGTTCTTCGTTACGTGTTATAATTTCTCCATGACGATCCCACACCAAATAATTGGTTACGAAACCATATTGGCGCAAATGAATCCGAACCATATTCGATACTAAATGCTTCAACAATTTTCACCTACCACATGGACAAGGCCAACTCGAGAACAATTGAATGATGACAAAATTATCAAAGCCTTATTTTGATTCAACAATGTACCAATAGTTGTTTGATGCTGAGTAACTACTGAAATCTTCACTTTCGAATTTCTAAGTCGTTTTCAATATTACTTAAAGCAAATTCGACATACACATTTACCCCGTTAAGAAAATGTTTACTTATTGAGCCTTCCATTTCTCTTCTTTGATACATCCAGCTCCGACCAATAAAATAATTGACCATTTTTCCTACTGTAAAACCTATGATCAATAGTAACAAAATTATTAACCATTCGATAAACACATTTAGATTTTACTGTTTTTTATAATTCATTTTCATTTACATACAAAGTTATATTTCTTGATATTTTGTTTACATTTTTGTACCTTTTGTGATGGTCGGACATCCTACTTCCCATTACAAACACATAGTAATTACATTTCTTAAATCATATCATTATAAATGATTTTTTAACATTTCGGCAGTACTTCCCTCGTGTTCCTTGTATCGTACACATATGCATGTACACAAGAAACGAAAAGAAAATACCGTCGAAATTTCGTGAACCGTTTATAACGATATGATTTACGAAATGTAATTACTTTATAGAGTTTGTAACTTGTCCAATACAGGGACAAATCCAACAGATATTGTATCAGATGAATATGAATATCCGTTTTGCAATAAAAAGGAATATTCATACAACGATCATATACAACACTTGTCATACGGGGCCAAAAATTCACTAAGGGATTTAAATTTTGTTTAGATGTTACTGTTTTATTAAATATATAAAATAAAGCATATTATGCATTATTTTATTTATATTCTACTATTTTACTAAATATATAGTAAATTATATAATTTTTACTATTTCACAAAATATATAGTTCATGTGTGTATATATACTAAATTATATACTTATTTATCTAATGCTAATATATTTTGTAAAAGATATAATTCATGTTCGTAAAATAGTCGACTAATGCATGTTTGCCTAATATTTTACAAAACATACATAAAATAATTTAAATCAATCCTAATTAATTTAATGCTAACTCAAATGCGCATTTACACTAAATTATAAACATATGTATATATGTGCATAATATATATACAGAAACAATTTGGACATTTGGATGATAATAATTGTAATTAGCACTTAGTTTGGTATAATAAACAATCAATAGGTCATTAGATACAACTATAACAACAAATTAACACAAAATTAGAAAAATTTAAAATTTTAGGGTTTTAGGCAAAACCTGATTTTGGAGATGTCTGGAGATGGAGAGAGGCCGCTGGCGTTGATTGATGGCGTCGTAGCGGCTGCCGGTTGTGTGGGGAAGCTGGGAGCAAGAAAGGAGGAGGAGTGGAGGAGGGTTTTGGTGTATTTGGGGAAGAAGAGAATAATGATTCAGTCTCGGCCTCGCTTCATGTTTATACGAATATTTCCAACGGCCGCAAACGGCTCTTTTTCCAACGGCTACCAACGGCAAGTTAAAAAATAACGAGCCGTTGGAAACTCCCGTTGGCGGTCATTGGAAACCTGTCGTGGGTATATACTATAGTTCTAATAGTGTTTAGTATAATGAAAGATATTTATTTATTGTTTTATTAAATTAGTAGTTTATATTATATGCACCAAATGCTTATTAACTGCTCAAAACTATTTATTATCGTCATATTTGTTTATATTTAACACTTTTATAATCAATTGGAATGAAAAAAATGTATGTTAAACTTAAAATTTATATTTATATTTCTTGATTTATTAATCATTAGCGGATATGCTAATTATTTAATATCCGTCCGTATCAAGGATGCGGATATCCGATATTCGAAAATTATTTTGGATGCGGAGGCGGATAAGGCACTATCCGTATCCGAAAGTATCATTTGACAGGTCTAAGTACAAGAATCTCTACCCAAGACAACAGCAAGGTTTTAGCTTAAATCACAAGCAAAACAATGCTTTTTATCACACTGGGCCAAGTCCAACTATCTCTATTTATTGTGAGTAGCCTCATTCAATAGGGCTAAAATCTCTGACTAGTTTGAGTAGCTTGCTCAAATACAACTTACTGAAAATTGGTACTGCAACCCTGCAAAATTGATTAACATATAAATTATACCCAAATGCAAAAAAATAAAATAAAAATTTGAGGATCAACTTGCATAATATTATATTCATGCATGCGCAAAATACTGGTGATTATAAAAGAGGGTAAGTTACTTTCCAAAAAACCAAATAAAAAATAAATAGAAAAGGAGAGGGTAAGTGATATTATTAAAGCACCACCGACACTATTTCATTCAGATTTAGAGACATTAATTTGATTACTGTAATTGTATAGAAAATAATGGTGCATATGCAACAATGTTTTTTGATTTACGATTTATATCCAACCATTTGATGCTAAGAGAAAATATTATCCAAATGATGACATCTGCATGCAACTTAACACAAACACTGATAAAAAAAAGTGCAGTACACTCCATAAACATTTGTTTTCTTTCAATTGACAGTAATGAAGTACGTAATAAGCAGCCCATTTCATTTGCGGTACGCAAGCTGAAATAGTCGAAAAACGAACTGTGGTTGCCACACCGATGTGATCTTACTCATTTTATTTTTGTTGCTTTTATATCACATACCTAACCATAATTGAGCTTATTAAGCTTCTTATCTCATGTAAGTTTAAAATGGATACATTAACTATATCATACAGGTATTATGCATGTCAAATTTTTATCCCATTCATTGGTATTATGGCTATTGTCAAACTGAAAGGGAAATAGTCATATGATCAGAACCAGAAAATCTGGGGAAAATGGTACATGTATATATACCTTACAATGAAATTTCTGATGGAAAAAGAATTGATGTTTCTGTAAATCCCAGAGGAGCATTCTCCATTCCTTAACACACAAAAAAAAACAGCATTTTAAACCTTATCGTACACTTCTGACTAATTTGGAAGTAAAATTATAAAGTGGAAATGCAGTGTACCATGTGTGTAAATTTGGTGCATATTGACATTAAAAAAGTGATTAACTACGACATAACTTGACAATATTATAAACTCTTCATAGTGCATTATTTTGAGTCTTTGACCCATAAAGACATATTTTGAGTGCTTGAATTCTTTTTTTGCCAGGAAATTTCAAATATTTCAGTTTGTATATAAGTCGAGCATATGGCATTTCTTTTCTAGCATGCTTTAAAGCCTTTAATATTTTAAGATGCTCGAATAATTTAAAATATGCGATAAGAAATATACTTACTATTCGCAATAAAAGTGTCTACATCATTGGTTTTACAGGTGAAAGTTCAGATAAAGTCATCGGAAAGTCATGCCAGAAAACTTGAAGGAGATACTCCAAGTACAGAGACCAAAAAGAATCAAGGAAATGTACCAATTTTGGGAAGTAGGTGATTATTTTTGGCCTATTTGGTTTCTACATGTGCTTTGGGAGTTTATTTGGTTTCTACATGTGCTTTGGGAGTTTAGGTGCTTAACTGTCTTGCTCCAACATTTTTGATTCAATCTGCTTATTATGTGATAAGTGTACATCTGTTATCTTGCAATGCTTCAGGTTGACGATCAATCTTGAATGTTTTGAGAAATTTTGGTATGTGTCTTATCGTTTTGGGAATGCTTCAATGAGAATTTCCATAACCGACGTCCAAAAGGGCGGCGTTAATATGGCGTCGGCCTACTCTAACCTCTAATCTAACGGGACTCGATAAAACTCTCTCTTCATTCTTAGTTTACACGCACGGAAAAACAACAAAAACAC
Organism: Allium cepa; assembly: GCA_030765085.1. Classification (NCBI taxonomy): domain Eukaryota; kingdom Viridiplantae; phylum Streptophyta; class Magnoliopsida; order Asparagales; family Amaryllidaceae; genus Allium; species Allium cepa. The sequence continues at coordinate 569,721,576 of CM060942.1, read as the reverse complement.
CGAAAATCTTGTACTCGACCCCCACAACAGCCTCCCATCACAAGCGGTTATCCATGATCCTCCGCTTCCACTGCAAACCATAGTCTGTCAAAATTTTGTTAATCGCTCGATTTGAAATAATTTACTGCATTTAAAATGAAAAATAGGATGACCAACGACTTAAAAAAAAGTAGAAATCACTTAATATGGCTTTGAAATTATTAGTAAAATCTATCGTTATGAAATTGTCTGTAAAATTCATTTTTACCGATATGACATTGATAATAAAACATAATAACAATATGGTATTTATAACAAAAATAGCATTGAATTGTATGATTAATTAAAATTAATCATGTGTGATATTAACGATGATTAAAAGTAATAATATATGGAGTAATAAAATTAGTAATAAATGGATCTATAAATGAAGATAAATAAGGTATTATTATTATTATTATTAATGAAGAATAATAAATTATTATTGTTAGTAGTAACAGGGCCGGCCCCAAGGCAATGCAACCGAGACATTTGTCTAGGGCAACGCCGCCGAGGGTGACGGAGAGGGCAACAAAAAGTATCGGATGCTTTAAAAAATATTTATTTGTCAAAGTAGCAGAGCAAATAATTAACAAAATATCACATAGCTTAGTGGTCTAATACCTAAATTTTATCTTATTAACCTCGGTTCAATTCCCAGAGCCACCAATTTTTTTCCTCCTTGTCATTTTTCCTCCAATTTTGCCTAGGTCAACCAATATAGTAGGACCGGCACTGAGTAGTAATACAAGATATATGTTATATTTGTAATAAAAATTAATGATTTATGGTTTTATTAACTAGTACGACCTTCCAAAGGTGAGAATGACTGTTTAGTCACATAATTTCCAAAAAAAAAAAATTGACATAGTTTTTCACTAAATTAGCACTAAAAGAGATTTAAATGAAAAGGTTTAAGGAAACATGTATAGAGATAACAAATTAAATATCACTGAAGAGATTTAAGAAGACATTAAAAACATGTATATTTTTGGTCTGACTTCACGCGATTTGGTTTTGCAAGTCTACATAGACAAACCTAACTAATGATCATTTTGATTAGATGATAGTAATATACTATATTATTAATAATGTTTGGTTTTATTAAAAAATAAAAAAAAATTATTGTATGAAAAGTAATATAATTTTTGTTTACATGCATGGTATAAAAGGTGGATTATTTAGAAGTTCAACGTTGGATGTATAACCATAAAGGTTTAAAAAGAGGAACGACTTGATTGCACTCTGTGGTGTGGAAGCACTCGTGAAATTGACAGTCTTAATGAAACAATTATGGAAGACATCTGATATCCGTATTCAAAATGTCAATGTCAGAAACTTCTAGAGTCGTTAAAAGACAAACAAGGTTAAGTGACGGCTATTTTCCATCGACGGCTTCGCTAGCCGAGGAAAATAGCTGTCGTGTTAATCTGTCTATGCACATCATATATATATATATATATATATATATATATATATATATATATATATATATATATATATATATATATATATAACTCAATTTTACAAGTACAACCATCGCATACATCGTATAACACATAACCAAGTTTATTTCACGAAACCAATATTTGTATCAATATTACATCAAACAACACAACGACGATACTTACAAATATATCATTATGTCCATCAAGCAAAATAACCATCAAATATCCACAAATCCATCAAACATTCACAAATAATGCAACTATCAAACAAGTATCAAATCCATCAACACGTGTCAAATAAGTACAAAGCAACATGATCAAACAAGTATCAAGCCATACCTACTTATCATCATCATCATTATCATTTCCTGACCATTGAGAAGGAAATGTCTCGTGCTCTGCTATGTATGTCGCAATCCGCTTATCTAGCAGCATATATAGTCAATCTACTCTTTTGCCGATCATTGAATTCTGCTATTTGAGTTCTTAATTGTACTATATCTTCCTCCGCCTGTGATTCCTATAATCGGTTAGGAAACTCCTCACATATAGATTAGTTAATAGCTAATTATAATTTATACGTAATATTGAATAAAAACAATAAATTAGTTAATGAAGCTAGTTATAATTTATATGTAATATTGAATAAAAACAATAAATTAGTTAATGAAGCTAGTTAACCTCCTAATTATCATAACTGTAGCATCTTTTCTGTGTCAGATTGTCGGTCACAACATCAAAAATCGAGTCCTCCTCCGCGATTAACTCCTCTCGGTTGGTCGCCTCCAATACTTGAGCTCGCTCCATTTCAAACCTTCCTGCAATTAGGAATAGAATGTTTACCATTACAACTTGACATTTAGGCTTTGTCCACGTAAACGTAACTTAACCATCTTTATTGATGTCCGTATTCAAAATGCCATTACTAGAAATTTCTAATGTATTATATACTGTAACATTTAGGTGCTCAACTGTGTTGCTATGACCACTACTAAAATAGGGGCAATTTGCGATGGAGCCTTCCGACGGTCGTCGATGGTTTGGTCATTTAATTTTCAACGGCTATCGATGGTTAGTAATTTTAATTGATCAAATTTATCACATTATTATAACTTATTAGTTATATAAGTCTAAAATTTGTTTAAAATACTAATTTAATCCCTAAAAAGATATTTGTATTCAATTATTCCATCTTATGACAATTTGTGATTAATTAAATTAGTGTTATCAATAATATTTTGTTGTATAATTCAATATTTAACTTTATTGAAAATCGATCACAGACAATTGTTTTACGTAACTTTTAGTCCGTCAATTATTGGTGAAATGTATGATGCGTTACAGTTTTATGAATTTAAATATATTTTTTAACCATTGTGCAACTAATTAAGAATTTTCAAATTGATTTGAAAAGGCAGGCAAGTGTTTGTAATCATTAAATTGATTTTCATATTCATTGAGAACTAACATAAGCAATTCAATTTTTACAACAAATTAAAATTTTCGAAAAACTAAATTACATTATATTTATTTTAAAAAGAGTGAAATTTAATTGTATATGTAAAGTAATCGTCGAAAACCGTCGAAAACCGTCGCTAATTAAAGCTGTCGACGGCCGTTGAAAATCGTTGGTATGTCGCGATTATAGTTGCAGCCGAGCCCGATTGGATTCATTATCTTCCTCCCTGAAATCAAAATTTCTCCCCCAAATTCAACCAAGCTCCATCGTCAGCCGCCTCCCCTCATCAACATCCGTTGGTATCTTCATCAATTTGCAATCTTTAACCATCTACGCCTTCAATTCATAAAAAATCAAGTATATTCTTCTCCAAAACCATTTGATCGAATTATGGTAAAATTATTGTTAATCTGTGGTTATATCTATTGATAATAGCCAACTGATTATTTATAATTGAATATTGATTGATTGAGATATGTTAGTTAGGGTTATTAGTGTTTAAATCTGATAATTAACGTTAAATTAGGGCTAATTTGGGTCCGTTGTTGTATGTGCTTACTAGTGTAACATAATTTAGTGTTAATTAGTGTATGTGTTAGCTAAAATATTGATGAAAATAATTTATTTACATAATCCTTGTTTGCGCCAAAAATGGTCACAAACCTCAGAAGTAGTGAAAAGCACAAGTATTTACACACAAATTCTCAATATCCAAACACAGATCTCAGATACAGATAATGTAGAAAATAAAACAAGAAATTACAAAATTAAAATGAAAGAAAGTAAGAGAAGACACAAGATATATAGTGGTTCGACAATCTTCGGCCTACGTCTACATTGAATTGATCCTTTTTATTTCTTTTTTATACTGTGATTATAATTACAAGCCTTTGAAATCAATAACCAAAATGACAGAGTGTCGCCAAAAGAGAAGAAGAACCATTTTTTAGTTGCCATAGGGTTGTTATTTATAGGAGTAGATTTGAAAACATCTGCCCCAAAACTTGAAATACCTTTTCTCACATGTAGGTGGGCCCACATGATTGATCTAGAGTGGTTTAGGATCGATCCCGATGGATCCATATGGATTTCGTATCAATCAAGAATCACTGCAAACGAGCTGAGATCGATTTGGTGAAAGATGATAGTGTAAAGTCCTTGCTCTCCAAATTTCATGAAATTATAGTTTGTAGTTTATGAGATATGATAGATCCAAGTTTCAAACTTCTAGTGGTAGCTGATGACTTCGTATCCATGATTTGTATCCATCACTTTTGCATCGGTCCAAGTCTTCGTATCCATCATCCTGTGTCCATAGCTTTCGCATTAATCCACTTCTTATGCCGTGTTCCATGTTTCGTGCCCCATCTTAACCGTTTCCATCGTATCGATCGGTACGAACTCGATCAACAAGAAAATTGCTCCTCAATCTTCCTTATCCATCCAGAGCTTTGTTTTTCGTATCAATCCACACATGCCTTCCTTCGTATCGATCCCTGAATGTCTGTGCCTTTCATACCCATCCCCTACACCTATCTTCGTATCGATCCTGAGTGTCAAGGTGAAGCATATGACTCGTATCTATCAAGTCCGCATCCATCCAAGTTCTGCTTCCTTCGTATCGATCAAGCTTTGACTGATACAAAGCATGTCAACATGCCTTGCCGTACCCAACCAATCGATGCGCATTACATCGATGGAAAACCTATCGATCTGAAGTACACAATCCATATCGTCCCGATCGATACGAAAGTATCGATACGAATCGGTTTTCCATGAACATTGATCCATCCATATCTTGAGCGCATGAACTCTGATTGACCTGAAATTCGAAGTGTAGCCTCACCAAGCCTTGCTTATCATTCCCAATCGATCCTACCTTGATTGGAGCTTGATTCGATTTTGACGGTATCGATTATAGCCTTGTTTCCAATCAAAATCCAATCCCGAAATCCATCCGTTTTAGCCAATTTGTTGATATACCGGTCTTGTCCAAAAGGTGAGGTAACATTTTCCCCCCAAAACATGTCTTGCGGTAGAATGGTGTGTTTTGGATAGCTTTAATTCTGACATCCTAAGTCCATATTCCTTCCATAGCCATACCATCCAATCTATACTTCAATCTGTTTCCAATTCGTTCTATCCAAATGCCACAGCCATATCCTTATCCTAATCCATAATTATTCTAAGTCGATATTTGATTCTGAATCCAGTAACCAAATCCTTAGCCAATTCCATATCCATCTGAACCCGACAACCTAGTTCCAGTTCATCTATATCTAGTAACCAATAACCAAATTCATGACCTATCCGGGTCGATGTCCAAATCCGAGACCGGTCCAAGTCCTTATCCAAAGCCGGGACCTCTTCGGATCCAATTCCAAATCCATAGACCTCACCAGGTCATTTTATCCTACTCCGACCTCGTCTCTCCGGTCAAGGGCTTATCCATGGTTTTACTTCTCCGGCATCGACTCTCTGGTCAAGGGCTTATATTCTCCGGCCTCGACTCTCCGTTTGAGGACTTATATCCTTCGGCCTCGACTCTTCGGTCGAGGACTTATATTCTCCGGCCTCAACTCTTCAATCGAGGACTTATTCCGTGTTCAAGTCTATTACGTCGCTTTTCGGTGAAGGTACTCGTAACTCGCGGTTATTGCCTCGTCTCTTTGGTCGGGACCGTAACCGTGTGATATGTAGTATTTATTACGTTAATCCAAATCCAATCATCATAGAGTTCAATTGATAAAATAAAAGTCCGTACAACCAAGAAAAACAAATAGCCATAATACCAAGAAAGAACCCATAGTTTGTAGAAAACGGAGAAAACAAGATTTCATAAACCCGAGCGTCATGGTTTATCACCATCTTAGAGCATGCCTAGGGACCATCCTCGATCCTGTATATGTTGAATATGCGCTTATATGATTTTTGTTTGATGATAATAAACATATATACATTCGTTTAAATGTATTTGATAATATACTATTTTATTTTTCACAGATTAAATAAATATTTGCTGAATAAAATAAATAACACGGAATTTGAATTCAAACGAATATTTTATTCAAACAAATATTTATTACAATTTTTAATAGTATACAAATTCAAGCTCTCACTATTCACTATACAACTTTGATACAAATTCAATTACATCACTATTTTACATATCATCACCTCACTACATATCACTCACACTCGTATTTATCTTCAACTTCCTTCCAGTTAGAATCCAGCATCTGAGTAATTTGCAAAAATATTCACTAACGCAGTAAAATTGAAAAAGAAATATTTTTGCAATATAAAATAAAATATGGTTTTTGAAAATAATTTTTGCCTCAGTTATTTGGGTTGTTCGTCATCATTTATATTTGAATTCATCATACACGAACAACTTGTGACATACACAGTGTATTACTGTATATGCCACAAGGCCGTGCACGCCGATATATACACTTGATTGATTTACAGGGACAGGCGAGCACAAGGTCAAACCCGAGTTGTGAAACTGGATTCAACACAGGTGCAAATTCAAAAATAAATTCGAATGCAATAAAATGGTCGGGAGTACACATGCCCAGACTCAAGCCAACATGAAACAAGACCAAGTCAGGCTACAACAGATGATTAAACTCAATGGACCATACTACAACAGGTCAAGACTGTGTACCCAGCAAAAGCAACGACCAAAATCATCAATGAACAAAGACTCCAAGCCTACAAAACTGCATGCACACAGCAGTATCAAATACAATATGGACAGCAAAAGTGATCAACCTCAATGGACCAGACTCAAAGCACAAAAGTGCACAGCAACCTTCAAGTACACAGTAAACAAAGACCAATGAATCAACAATGATTGAAGACTGCAGCATCAATTAAACGGCCAATATATATGCACAGAAGCAACTACAAACTACTCACGACAATGCACCAAAGTACAAAGCATGCACCAGTTCACATGCACTGGCTCGAATGTACATAACAGACTCTAAAGCCAGAAAAATGCATCAATATTTGTAAGTGACACAGCAAACGTGAAGCATGCAAGCTCGGGCACAAAGTAGTGGAACTGCAAATATCCAAGTACAGCATGAACAAGTCAATGACTACAAGCTAACACATTACAACAGACTCAAGGCAACAATGAATGGCCAGACACAAGGCATGGGGGCAGTACAACTAAACCAACATGATGACAACACAGCAAAGACCACAAGCAAATTAATGAATCGGCATTGCTTGAAGACTACAGCAAAAACAAAGTCAACCCAGATAAAAATGGAGCCAATGCAAACAGATGACATCAAGAACAAACAAGACCAGCAAATAAATGAAACAGCATATATACATATGTGCAGCTTGAATACGAATACATCAAGTCACGGTAAACAACACTTTGAATGAAAATCAAAGCATGTACAAGTTGTACTATGCATATGGTCATGTTGTTATTCAACACAACAATGCAGCACAATTCAGGTAGCCAAAAATGCAATTTGAAGTAATATAACAGCAAGCTACAAGTTATATGAAATCAAAGTGACCAAAGTCAAAGCATCAGAGGGAATCATCGATATCCAAACTACAGATACAAAGCTAAATGTATCAAAGCGGTATTTTTAACAAGTCGACAGAAAAAGGATCGAAAACCGTGGTCATCACGAAATTGATTCAAAAGCTGCGTCAACCAAGGAACGTGAAATATACGAAGTGACAAAGTCAGAGAGATCATAATCGTTCAAGCATCATCAAGCGGCAAGAAAAAATAATTTGACAAATTCAAATATAATTGTACGAACGCAAATCTAGGGTTACGAACCCTATATAAGGAAATCGTCATCGGCAAATCTCTTGATTGAGTTCAAGAATATTAACAAAAAGCAATAAAGAAAAAAATCACATACCAATTTGCAGTCGAACTCAATCAAATACAAGAAGTCGTGTTCAAATCGAAGATACGGTCGATTGCCGAAGCAAATCAGAGGAACAGTGATTGCAATCAACCAACAAAGGCAGCGACTTCAATTTGAAACCCTAATTTAATAGCACGGGATCAAAGGGACGAAGCCCTAAATCTGCAAGAGGAGCAGCCATTTTTTTCACGAACGAAAAAATAAAAGAGACGGGTCGAGTTACAAAGGGGGCCGGCTTCTAAAGAGTGTTTTATTTTATATAAGGGCATTAAATTTTTAATTAGGGTTATTCTAATTTCGAATTGTTTTTTAATTTGTATTTTCTTTTTAAACCGTTTTAATTTCTAGTCGTGTGACTAGGGGACAAGCTACGTGGCGTAGCTTGAGAATTCGCAACTCGGTAGTTGAGTTGTGGCAGGGTTTTGAGCGTAGAGTTAGATTAGTCAATAGCGGGTATAGCGAGTTTACGTGTGTAAGCGAGGGACTATCTAATTTCTAGTAGAAACCTTGGGGGCAGCACGTAGGCAGGGTTTTGCCGAAGCTGGGTAAATTCTGTGTTGTTCTGTTCTGTTATTTATATTTTGCTATATCTGTGCTGCTATTCTGTGATCTGAATTTAAATTAATTGATAAACTTCCACGATTAATTTTTATAATTTACACTATCACCCTATTCATCCCCCCTCTAGGGTGAAATCGATCCTACAAGTGGTATCAGAGCTAGGAATAGAAGTCAACATCTCTTTTAAAAATTCGATTTTTTTTGAAAAAATCAGTTTTTGTTTTAAAAATTTGAATTTTTAAAATGGCTTTTTTTAATAATAATTTTGAGGGTCGTTCCAATATTATTCCTTCTATTTTCGATGGAACAGATTTTTTGAATTGGAAATTGAAAATGGAATTTTATTTAAAATCTGTTAATATTAAATGTTGGGATATTATTGAAAATGGGTGTGACATAACAGATAAGAAAATTATCTCGATTAATGCTCTTGCTACGCATATAATATATTCTCATATTAATCAAGATAATTTTAATTTCATTTCTCATTGTGAAAATGCACAGGAAATCTGGAATACTTTCGATGCAATATATGGTGCAAAAGTCAACAGCAATGAGAAGTCCTCCACAACTAACTCAGTTAAAGAAATGTGCTTAACAGGATTGGTAAATAGCAGTTGTGATGAGGATGATGATGATGGAGCAGCCGAGCTGGCATTAATAATGAAGAAATTCAAAAGGTGGAACCGCAAATACGGAAATCCAGCTCTAAAGCAAAAATTAAAAAGCAGAATAATCAAAGCACTGGATAACTCGAAAGAACACGGGATCATCTGCAACAAACCCGGTGATATCTAGCCCAATTATCCCCAATTTCAACGCGATTTTGAAAAGAAATCAAAACAGTGTTTTACAGCCACGTGGAATAAAAGCGATAGCAGTGAGAGTGAGAAAGCAGATATGTGCCTTCATGGGAATATAACCGATAGCGACGATGACGAGCCAAGCGAGGTATCAAAACTTACTCACTCTGAATTACTTATTTATTTTCATGAAATAAATGGCTGTTATGAACGGCTTAGGGAAAAATATGCCAAACTTGAATCTCAAAAGGATACTTTGATAGAATGCAATGAACAACTTGATCAATTAGTTAAGAACTATTAACGTAGAATCCCTAAGTGTGATAAGTGTCCAACATTAGAAGAAGAAATTAAAAAATCAGAAATCAATATAAAATCACTTGAAAATGAAATTCTGATTTTAAAAGAAAATGAAAATACTAGGAGAGAGAATTCTATTAAAAGGTGCACACAATTGTTAAACGAAAATGAATCTCTCAAAACACAAGTCCAACAATTGTCAACGACTTTGGATAAATTTTCAAAAAGTGAAAAATCGTTGAATATGCTATTAGGAAAGCAAACTATTAATTCGGTTAGACAAGGACTTGGATATAATAGTTCGAAAATTGTTGAAAGCAATATTAGTCAAGCTAAATCCATGTGCACAATTTGTAGAAAATATGGACACAATCACAATAATTGTTGGTATAGACCCAAACATGTGAAAACATACCGATTTGGGTTCCAAAAGGCACAAATATAAAATCTCTCAAAGTTAAACAAATTTGGGTGCCAAAGGGAACAATTATAAATAGTTTTGGGTCTTTACAAAATTGTTTTTCGAAATATTCTGCCACTAACAATCATGGACCTATAAAAATAAATAGGTCACATAAATCTTTCATCGTGTAGGTGTGGTGGCAGGCTAAGGAACAACAATAGTGTTCTCTGGATTTTGGCTGTTCCAGAAACACAATGGGCGACAAAGCTAAGTTCCTTAGCCTAGTATAAAGGTGACAGAATCACAATGGACAACGACGAAAAATATCGTAAAGGTAAAATAGGTAAAGGTATATTTATTTGTACGATATATTAAATGTGATAATCTGCACCATATTCTGAATTAAAATCAGCCAATATTGATTTGATGAAAAGATGATGATTTTGTTTCTGACTTATTCAACATAGTTAGCCAAGTATATTCTTATGCCAAAAACACTATAATAATCTCTAGATTCTTTGAATTACTTCATATCAGTTTGGATTAAAAATAGTGTTTTGTTGGATAATAATACATTTGGTTATAATTCGGCTAACTCTATATTCACGGTTTTCGATTATTTACACGGCTTCATTTCAAATTCAAAAGAATGTCATTTAAATTGTTGTTAAAATTGAATTTGAAAGTTTTGGTGCACACTTCATGTTTTGGTCTATAAAATTCAATTGATGATAATTTTTTAGTGAAAGAGAAATTCAGATGCATATTACACTGGTAATCTAGTTGATAGAAAAATTACTAGTGAAACGTGATTTTTTGTTGAGACATTTAGTAACTACATCGTTTTTCAAAGAAAATATCTGCATATTTTTCATTTCAAATAATTTTCAAATAGCAAAAAATTTTCTTTTAAAACCCCTGGAGAAAATCATTTTTGACCATAGTTTCAGATTAGTCATTTTTGAAAAATTAATTTCATAATTATTTTTGAATCTGATTTTAAATGACTATTTTGACTAATCTGACTCCCTAATGTTTATCGAAAAGAAAAACAGTGATTGAAAAAGTGATGAGTGTTAATATTGATCAAATATTATGACTCGAGACAGTATAATTAATAAATTTCTTTAGAAATTTAAACAAGAGTTATAAAACTATTTGTCGGTAAAAATTCCATGACCATCTCTATCTCTATCATATTTCTAACAACCATCACTCATAAAAATTCTATATAGTTTGTCGATATGTGGTACTTTAAACAGGAATCGTTCGTTTTTCATTTTCACATTTTTTTAAAAAAAAAACAAACAAATAAATAAATACCAAAGTATTCACTCTCATTTAAAAGTCCTCACGGTTATGCATGGGTGAATTACTTGGAATTTGTTATGTGCTTCCATGCTCATTTAAAAGTCCTCGCGGTTATGCATGTATGGAACGCATATCAAAAGTTGATTTGTAAAGTAAACAAGTTGATTCTAATCCCATTTAAAAGTCCTCACGGTTATGCGTGGTTAGAAGATACTTGAATTCATTTTTTTTAAAATAAAATTGGAATACTACTAATCTCATTTAAAAGTCCTAACGGTTATGCATGGTTAGTAGATATTCAAATTCCTGATATAAATATACCACAAATAGACACAACTGTATGGTTTTATATGATGACATCATTTCCATCATTCTAAAAGTGGAATATGCGCCTAACAAAATATTTATGATTTTTGTTTGATTTTTTATTGAAATTTAATATTTATATTCAATTGAGTTTTAATGTTGAATTAATATCGATAACTTTATCTCTATTTTCTCTAACACTATTACTCTTTTGCTGATAACAAAAGGGGGAGAGAAAAGTTAAGATTTTGTCTAATAAAATCAAGCAAAGGTCAAATAATTTTCCATTTGCATATAGGCTCATTTATATATTTTTATTTGTATGCATATATGTAGGGGGAGTTTTGTGTAGAGAGGAAGCATTTAAATAGGGGGAGCAATTAGAGCATATCAATGATCAAATACATTTAACATATTCAAAATCTTAAATATATGTTTGTTATCATCAAAAGGGGGAGATTGTTGAATATGCGCTTATATGATTTTTGTTTGATGATAATAAACATATATACATTCGTTTAAATGTATTTGATAATATACTATTTTATTTTTCACGGATTAAATAAATATTTGCTGAATAAAATAAATAACACGGAATTTGAATTCAAACGAATATTTTATTCAAACAAATATTTATTACAATTTTTAATAGTATACAAATTCAAGCTCTCACTATTCACTATACAACTTTGATACAAATTCAATTACATCACTATTTTACATATCATCACCTCACTACATATCACTCACACTCGTATTTATCTTCAACTTCCTTCCAGTTAGAATCCAGCATCTGAGTAATCTGCAAAAATATTCACTAACGCAGTAAAATTGAAAAAGAAATATTTTTGCAATATAAAATAAAATATGGTTTTTGAAAATAATTTTTGCCTCAGTTATTTGGGTTGTTTGTCATCATTTATATTTGAATTCATCATACACGAACAACTTGTGACATACACAGTGTATTACTGTATATGCCACAAGGCCGTGCACGCCGATATATACACTTGATTGATTTACAGGGACAGGCGAGCACAAGGTCAAACCCGAGTTGTGAAACTGGATTCAACACAGGTGCAAATTCAAAAATAAATTCGAATGCAATAAAATGGTCGGGAGTACACATGCCCAGACTCAAGCCAACATGAAACAAGACCAAGTCAGGCTACAACAGATGATTAAACTCAATGGACCATACTGCAACAGGTCAAGACTGTGTACCCAGCAAAAGCAACGACCAAAATCATCAATGAACAAAGACTCCAAGCCTACAAAACTGCATGCACACAACAGTATCAAATACAATATGGACAGCAAAAGTGATCAACCTCAATGGACCAGACTCAAAGCACAAAAGTGCACAGCAACCTTCAAGTACACAGTAAACAAAGACCAATGAATCAACAATGATTGAAGACTGCAGCATCAATTAAACGACCAATATATATGCACAGAAGTAACTACAAACTACTCACGACAATGCACCAAAGTACAAAGCATGCACCAGTTCACATGCACTGGCTCGAATGTACATAACAGACTCTAAAGCCAGAAAAATGCATCAATATTTGTAAGTGACACAACAAACGTGAAGCATGCAAGCTCGGGCACAAAGTAGTGGAACTGCAAATATCCAAGTACAGCATGAACAAGTCAATGACTACAAGCTAACACATTACAACAGACTCAAGGCAACAAAGAATGGCCAGACACAAGGCATGGGGGCAGTACAACTAAACCAACATGATGACAACACAGCAAAGACCACAAGCAAATTAATGAATCGGCATTGCTTGAAGACTACAGCAAAAACAAAGTCAACCCAGATAAAAATGGAGCCAATGCAAACAGATGACATCAAGAACAAACAAGACCAGCAAATAAATGAAACAGCATATATACATATGTGCAGCTTGAATACGAATACATCAAGTCACGGTAAACAACACTTTGAATGAAAATCAAAGCATGTACAAGTTGTGCTATGCATATGGTCATGCTGTTATTCAACACAACAATGCAGCACAATTCAGGTAGCCAAAAATGCAATTCGAAGTAATATAACAGCAAGCTACAAGTTATATGAAATCAAAGTGACCAAAGTCAAAGCATCAGAGGGAATCATCGATATCCAAACTACAGATACAAAGCTAAATGTATCAAAGTGGTATTTTTAGCAAGTCCACAGAAAAAGGAACGAAAACCGTGGTCATCACGAAATTGATTCAAAAGCCGCGTCAACCAAGGAACGTGAAATATACGAAGTGACAAAGTCAGAGAGATCATAATCGTTCAAGCATCATCAAGCGGCAAGGAAAAATAATTTGACAAATTCAAATATAATTGTACGAACGCAAATCTAGGGTTACGAACCCTATATAAGGAAATCGTCATCGGCAAATCTCTTGATTGAGTTCAAGAATATTAACAAAAAGCAATAAAGAAAAAAATCACATACCAATTTGCAGTCGAACTCAATCAAATACAAGAAGTCGTGTTCAAATCGAAGATACGGTCGATTGCCGAAGCAAATCAGAGGAACAGTGATTGCAATCAACCAACAAAGGCAGCGACTTCAATTTGAAACCCTAATTTAAGAGCACGGGATCAAAGGGACGAAGCCCTAAATCTGCAAGAGGAGCAGCCATTTTTTTCACGAACGAAAAAATAAATAGACGGGTCGAGTTACAAAGGGGGCCGGCTTCTAAAGAGTGTTTTATTTTATATAAGGGCATTAAATTTTTAATTAGGGTTATTCTAATTTCGAATTGTTTTTTAATTTGTATTTTCTTTTTAAACCGTTTTAATTTCTAGTCATGTGACTAGGGGACAAGCTACGTGGCGTAGCTTGAGAATTCGCAACTCGGTAGTTGAGTTGTGGCAGGGTTTTGAGCGTAGAGTTAGATTAGTCAATAGCGGGTATAGCGAGTTTACGTGTGTAAGCGAGGGACTATCTAATTTCTAGTAGAAACCTTGGGGGCAGCACGTAGGCAGGGTTTTGCCGAAGCTGGGTAAATTCTGTGTTGTTCTGTTCTATTATTTATATTCTGCTATATCTGTGCTGCTATTCTGTGATCTGAATTTAAATTAATTGATAAACTTCCGCGATTAATTTTTATAATTTACACTATCACCCTATTCACCCCCCCTCTAGGGTGAAATCGATCCTACAGTATATGTGTAAGTGACTTAGCCGCATTACTTCAGGATTTATTACTTATTCCATGCCATAAATCCAATCAGTCGATAATAAGCTAAAGACGATGCCTAGATCCGGTGTCATCTTTGTTTGAGATGTGCGGTGGTCGTTCATGTTCCACTGCCACTGCTCGATTCCTTACATATTGTTACAAATGACCATTCCTAATAGGTTCTTCAATAATATCCTTCAAATTCCTACAGTCGTTCGTGTTGTGTACATCCAGCTCATGGAATAGGCAATGCTTTCCCGATGCCTGCTCGTATTCAGAGGGTTCCCTTTTTGTCAGCCTTCGATATTGGAGGCGCCCTCGAGTGTCCAAGCAAATCCATTCCAAAGTTTCAGTCAAATCCACGTAAGAAGAGAATTTTGATTACCCTCATTGCCTTTTCGATGTGTTACCGTTGTCATTCATTTTCCTTTTTCCTCTATCATCCTTGTCTGAATCCTTCCTGGGTGGACCTCCACCTTTTACCGCATAAACTTCAACCTCCCTCCCCTCTCTTTCAGCCTTCGCATCTTCTAATTGTAAAAATCTTTCTACTTCATGGTAAAACTCACCGTGATCCATCAGTGGATCCCGCTCCAACGATATCTTGAAATCAGAATTATCCACAATATCTAAGACCGCTGCCATCAAAACCATCAACGGATCAGGTCGATCCATCGAAGTCACTGCCGCATTGAATCTAGTTAAGAAATCCCTCAGTGTTTCTCATATCCACTGTTTCATCGATGTTAAAGTCATCACATTCTTGGGTCTCACGATGTGGACCTGAAATTGCATCATAAACCTCTCGATCAACTCCGTCCATGTGCCAATAGAGCTTCTTTCTAGTTGTCTGAACCATGATGCTGCTATACCCGTCAAATACAAGGGAAAGCATCATGCCATGACTTCCTATGATGCTCCCAGTACTTCCATATGTCTCTTGTACCTTGTCAAGTGAACAACAGGATCTGTTCTCCCATCATTCATTTCCAACGTTAGTGGTTTGAAATCTAGTCGATTCCTAGCTTTCCTAATCATAGGAGCGAAGGGGCTCCGGTTCACATCCTCCAAATCTCTATTCACTAATCTCCCTTCATAGCCTGTCAGATCATGTCTCCTAACCGGTCGTTGTCATTAAGTGGTAGTCTTTGCCTACTATCACCATCTTGCCCCCCGAGTCCACGAGGGAACTTGAAACCTGTCCTCCTAGATGAACATCCATATCCAGATCAACACCAAACTGCACAGCGCCGCCTGGTATCCTTCTTGGAATTGAGCTAACATGATTCAGAGGCACGCCCCTAGTTCAGAGGTCGTTCCCGATGGTCCCACAATATCCTATATTCCAGTTGCTCTATTTCCTTGATTCTGATTCTTGATTGCCTCTTTTCCTGCTGTTCTACCATCGTGGTCCTCATTTTCGGTATCTCCTGCTACTCCATTCTTCTAGTTTTGCACTCAAGCTTGTTCGACCTGTCGAAGTAGGTTCTGTATCAAATCCTCTTTCCTTTTCAACATTGTTTCCATCTCGTCTCTAATAATATAGATTGAGGTCTGATTAGCTTCTAAGGAGGCCTCCAGACTTACATCATTCTGTCCTCTGTCTCCCTGTTGATTTCCTAGCCATTGCTTCCCAGAGTCTGGGTTCTTATGCTTTCAGATCCAAAATCCAAGCTTTCAAGTCTTGGAGTGCTAGCTTTCTCAGTGAAAGCACCAAAGGGTTTGCACCAAAAATGGTCACAAACCCCAAAAGTAGTGAAATCACCAGTGTATACACATAGATCCTCAATATCCAAACATAGATATCAGATCCAGATAATGTAGAGAATAAAAATGAAGAAATAGCAGAATTATAATGAAAGAAAATAAGAGAAGACACAAGATTTATAGTGGTACAGCTATCTCCCGCCTACATCCACATTGAATTGATTCTTTTTATTTCCTTTATACTGTAATTACAGTTACAAGCCTTTGAAATCAATAACCAAAATGGTAGAGTTTCACCAAAATAAAAAAAGAACCCTTTTTTTAGTTGCCAAGGGTTGCTATTTATAGGAGTAGATCTGGAAATATCTGCCTCAAAACTCGAAATACCTTTTCTCACATGTAGGTAGGCCCACATGATCGATCAAGGGTAGTTTGGGATCGATCCCCTATCGATCCATATGGATTTCGTATCGATCAAGATTCACTCCAAACGAGCTGAGATTGATCAAGGTGAAAGATGATAGTGCAAAGTCCGTGCTCTCCAAATTTCATGAAATTCCAATGTGTAGTTTATGAGACATGATCGATCTATGTTTCAATCTTCCGGTGTTAACTGATTACTTCATATCCACGATTTGTATCCATCACTTTTTCATCGATCCGAGTCTTCGTATCCATTATCCCGTATCCATAGCTTTCGTATCGATCCGCTTCTCATGTTGTGATCCATGATTCAAGCTCTATCCTGACTATTTCCGTCGTATCGATCGATACGAACTCAATCGATACAAAAATGGCTCCTGAATCTTCCGTATCTATCTAGATCTTTGTTCTTCTTATCGATCCACACATGCCTTCCTTTGTATCGATTCCTGAATACCCGCTGCCTTTCGTATCCATTCCCTACACCTATCTTCATATTGATTCTGAGTGTCCTGGTGAAGCATATGACTTCATATTTATCAAGTCCACATCCATCCAAGTCCTGCTTCCTTCGTATCGATCCAAGCTTTGACCGATATGAAGCGTGCCAACATGCCTTGCCGTATCCATCCAATTGATGCGAATTGCATCGATACGAAACATATTGATCTGAAGGATACAATCCGTATTGTCCTGATCTATATGAAAGTATCAATACGAATCGGTTTTCCATGAACATTAATCCATCCATATCTTGAACGGATGAACTCTGATTGACCAAAGATTCGAAGTGTAGCCTCACCAAGCCTTGTTTATTATTACCAATCGATCCCACCTTGATTGGTGCTTGGTCTAATTTTTGTGGTATCGATCAAAGCCTTGTTTTCAATCAATCTCCAATTTTGATATCCATCCTTTTTAGCCAATTTATTGATATCCCGACCTCGCTCAAAAGGCAGGTTAACAATCCTTTATTAGTTTATACCCTTAATTATATATAAATCAAGTTTACGTGTATGTGGCATGTGGTATATAAACAATTTAGTGCATAATGCTAATTTTTTATTATTATGTAATATTCAAATTAGTGTGGCTAATGTTGAAAAAACAATTTTTAATAACTTTTAGTTGTTATGAATTCATGAATGTGTTAATGCTAATATAAACAAATTAGCATATAATGTCTTTATTTTTTTAAATCTCCCAGAGAGTTTTTAACCCCTTCCGACAAGTATTGTATACAATCGTTATATAGATATTCATTTTTATTACAACCTGGATATCAATATTCATCTGATACAGTATTTGTCGGATTTGTTCCATATTGGACAAGTTACAAACACAATAAAGTAATTACATTTTGTAAATCATTTCATCTTAAACGATTTACAATATTTCCAAATCACTTCCTTTTTGTTCCCTGTATACACACATTTGTGTACGATACAAGGAATAAAGGAGAAGTGCTGTCGAAATTTTATTCAAAAGTTTAAATTGAAATTATTTACGAAATATAATTATTAATGTGTTTGTAATGGAAAGTAAGATGACTGATCATCAAAAGTAAGAAATAATAAAGTGAAAATATAATATTGTATTCTTAATTTGTTATGATTGAAATATACAAGATTTTATAAAAAGTTCAAAGAATAATAAACATATAACTAATAAAACATTAAAATATAAAAAAAATTAGTGCATAATGATAATATATTTATACAACTAATAAAACTCTGAAATACATAAATGAATTAAAAAATAAAAAGTCAATCCAAAAAAAGATGAATAATTTTTGAATTTCTATCACATATTTTGAAATTGGAAAAAATGGTCAACTATTTTGTAGATCGGAGGAGCCGAATGTATAAACGAAGGTGGAATGAGAGGCTCAATAAAAAACATTTTTATAATGGTTTGCACATATTTACTAAATTAGCTATAAGTAATAATGGAAAGAACCAAGAAATTCGTTGTCCGTGTAGTAACTACAAACATTTGAAGCATTTGAAACTGGATATGGTTATAGAACATTTGTGTCAAAATGGTTTTGTGGTTGAATAGTTTGTGTGGGATCGTCATAGAGAACTTGTTGCACATAATCCTATATTTTTGGAGGAGGAGGTCGGTAATGACAATGTTACGGCGAATCCATAGAAATAAGATTGAAGATGCAATACAATCAATGTTCCCTATGGTTGAAGTTGATGATGATGATGTAAATGTTGAAGAAGAACCAAATACTAGAGCAAAGAAAATATATGATATATCAGATACTGCTAAAAAACCCTTTAGGATGGCTATAAAAGCAGCACCTAATTATCATTAACTACCGAATACATTGCTATGAAATCAAAATTCAACTTCACAGACTGATATATAACTGTTGTACAGGTGCAAAACGACAAATGCCACCCGATAATTTAATGTGCGAAAATCATTATGAAATGAAATAACTTATATTTGCTTTTATTTTGCTGTACAAAAATATAGATACATGTTTAAGTGATTGCATGTTGTTTTAGAAAGAGGACATCAATCTTAAGAAATGTAGAATATGTAACGAGGATAGATACAAACCAATAAAAGAGAAGGAAAGGGAAGTTCCATACAAGAGAATTCACTACTTACCCGTCACTCCTAAACTTCAAATGTTATAGGCATTGTAACATCCCTAATTTTAGTTTAACATTAATTAGGATATTTAGTTGATTAAATATAATAATGCATATGGTTAAGAAAAATGAGATTTGAAATTTCTGTAAGACCAAGCCATTTTAATGAACTAAGTAAGATTATTTTAAGTCTAATAAAAGAAAGAGTGCATGAGAGGGGTAAACTGGGAAATAGACCTACCCTTTACCTTAAGCTCTCTCCCTCTCATATCATTCTCATTTTTTTTCACAAGACATAAACAATCAAAAAGAAGAAGAGAGGTAGGCAATTAAACAAGGAGATTAAAAGAGGAAAATAAAGCAAATTAAAGAAAAGACTCAGGGATTCAAGAGCTACATCAAATCTCAGCTCCAACAATTAAATCTAAGCTGAATAATACATGAACCATTTCTATTTTTATTTCTTGAATTCGGCTATGAATAATATCTGATTGGTTTTGATGATTTTTGCCAAGTTATGGTTGTTTAATCATTATTTGGATAGAATAATAATTTATGGAATTATTTATAAAATTATTTAAGTGGGTTTTAAGGGTAAACCCTAAGTTTTTAATCTCCAGTAGCTTTGATTTTCCAAATTAAGTTGAATATTTTATTAATTTCCTAAAAAGTAAATTGTGTTGTTTTCAGGTTTTAATTATATAAAATAATTAAATATGGTTTTCAGCCCTGTAAATTTATATGGTAAGAAAATAATAGCTCTGAATTTATATGGATTTACGGGATTTTTGCTAAGAGAATTTAAATACTGTGAATTTATTATGTTAGATAAGCATATAAGCCCATAATTAATTAATGGTATTAATTAATTATGTTTACAAATGTTTTGGAGCTTGAAAGTTTTATGCGGCAGTAAAACTGAAAAGAAAATGAATTTCATGGAAACCAATCATATTTTGAAAAACAATAGGATTTGGTAAAAAGAAATTGTTTTTAGTAGTAAGAAATCAATTTTACTATAATTTACAATAATGCCACATCATTTTCGCTGTCGTCAAACCTAACACAGTGTTGCATCCATGAGTGCTGACAACTATTTAATTAGTTATTGAGTTTTTCCAACCCTATGGACGGCAATAAAGATGGCAACCCATTGAAGACGGAAAGCATTCTCGTCATTCATCCATGTTGAAGTCACATCTCGTCACCAATGTTTTAACTTCGCACTATTACTTTTGGCGGCACAATAGTTGAAGTAACTTAAGTGTAAAAGGTTTATAGTAACATCGATGTCATGAGGCCGCTATTCATCAGTGTCAGCATGGTTTGGGAATGGGCAATGATGCAGTGCGACATTGACTTCGCATCTCTTTCTTTTAACGTTGAAGAGGCTCATTTTTATGTGAGCTAAAACGATTTTAAAGGGGCAAAGTAGCCTATGTTCAAGAGGGTCGATGACCCTATGTTTTCGATGGTTAGCCATTTGTTTTGTTATATCCTAAGGTTTGGTTTGAAAAGGTGTACATGGGTCGATAACCCTATTTTCGACATAAATTTTATGCTTAAAAGAACTTTAAGCTTGTCTTTGACCTTGCATAGAGATCGACACAGTTTAATACCACATGCGTTATATTCTATTTCATTAAAGGTGAAGATCATTATCCTTCTTATCGGTAGTATTACTGATATCGACATTAATCTATTTAAAACTATTTAATGGCAGTGGACCATATAACTTATGATTTTGGCTTTAAAACCTTAGGTATACCACTATGTATCTTAATGAGTTCAATATAGATCATTTGGGGATATCAATGTATGTCACTTTAAAATGTTATAACTTGAAAGGGAGATAACCTAATTGGGGACACAGATAAACATAGGTTAAACATGTGGGTAACATGAGTCAAATTGTTAAATGATGGGTACGTAATCAACCTGGGAAAACTGTAGGATGTGAGATGGATAGTCTGTACAAGGTTAATGAAGGGTTCATAGTTATCCTAGAAAAATTATGGGATGTGTGATGGATAGTCCACATTGATTTTTAATTGAATGGGATATGTGTGATGGACAGTTCACATAATTTATATAGCTACACCATGAGTAATAGAATGCCAATATGGTAAGGGATGGGTAATCCAAGTAATAATAACACGTGAGATGAATAGTCCACATAATTTTGTTAATGAAACCATTGGTAATGGGTAGTCAACATTGTAAGGGATGGGTGATCCAAAGAATTAACATATATGATATGGATAGTCCATATAAGTATAATACGGATTGTTAACGAAATTTATAAGTATAGTCTAATAACTAGGGATGGGTAATCCAATGTATATTGCATGTTTGCATATCACTTGTATTTAATTTTCTAACCATTGTGGATACATGAGCACGGCATATGGTTAATATGTTTTGGTTAAGATACTAGTGAGGGGAAAACAGTTTCGTTCAACTGTATAGTCTCGCTAGATATCTATTTGGTTCGAGATGGTAGGTTATTATTCACACCAGACTGTTGTCTGATCCAAAATTTTTGTATTTCCACTAAAACTCCCAGGTACTCCTTTGAGTGGGTCGAGAGTAAGGTTTTTCAAGTTTCCAGTTAGATGAATAAGCTCCCGGAGATATGCATGAGGTAATCTATCGATTTAGAAGTACCTATCTATTCTGCTGTGTTGTTTGGTTTATCAATATAAATGTAACGGTAAGTTATTTAATTGCTAAGTGTTAGACTCTAATCAACCAAGGGGCAGCTTCATATGTCATTATTGGAGTATTTTGTAATAGTTATAATTTCTCTAAACATGGAATCGTAAATGGGATTATGTAATGAATACGAAATCATACTTTGAAATGGAATGTAAAGGTTATTTCTGAATTATGTTTGGAAAATTTTGATAGTCACGTGCTTTTGATTATTGATATGATTAACATAGCCATGTTTTTTTTGTCAGGAATTAATAACTGTGAATGACTGCAGCATCCGTAACGATTAGTTTTGGACCCCAGAATGAGGGACGTTACCAGCATCTTCTATTACCACACCGCATACGAGATGACACAGTTTGTGAACATAGGAAGAAGGTAACTTAATACACCCAAACGATGGAGAAGAATGAAAACATTTGATAAGAATTATCTCGCTTTTGCAGGAGAGAGCTGTAATGTTAGACTTGGTTTGTGTACAGATGAATTTTTACTATTCTCTCAATTTGGTTCTAAATATTCATCTTGGCCTATTAGTTTTACAACTTATAATTTTCCTCCCTGGACGTGTATGAATACTCCATAAATGTTTCTCGCTATTGTCGTCCCTGGCCCTGATGATCCAATACAAGGAATCGATGTTTATTTACAACTATTAATTGAAGAGTTGGAAAGACTATGGCATGAAGGAGTTGAAACATATGATATTTCAAAAAAAATGGAATTTTCATATATTCTCTTCTTTATTATGGACCATTGGTGATTTTTCTATTTATGCAATGCTTTCAGGTTAGAGTACGGTCAATCGCCTACCTTTTCTTTATTGCATGGAAGAAACAAGGGGATTTTCCGTACCATAAGAGAAGAAAATTCCATGGTTTGGTCACCATCGATATTTTCTGCATGTTTGTCATACTTTTAGAAGTTATTAGAAAACTTTATAGCTAGTAGTGCACAGACTAGACAACCACCAATGATTTGGTTAAGCATAGATATATATAGTCTTATAAAGGAATATTCAAAAAATACATGAAACTGGAGTACAAACTGAAATTCTAGGTAAATCAACTATTCATAATTGGTGTAAACAAAGTATGTTTTGCGAATTACCTTATTCGAAAGATCTCTTACTTCATCATAATATTGACATTATGCACGATGATAAAAATATGTTTGATAATGTATTTAATACAATTTTGGATATTAGAGGGAAGACAAAGGATGATTTGAAATCAAGACGTTATATAGAAGAATTACGTAAGCATCTTGAGCTTCATATCAAGCCAAATGATGCTGAAAATCCTAAAGCATGTTATGAGTTAGATAATAATCAAGTGGTGATCTCAGTAAAGAATTCTTTGATAGGTTTTCAAACTATGTTCATGATCCAAAAAATTAAGTAATTGACGAAGGATTAAAACATCTTGCGTTAGGACCAAAAAGAGTTGTTAAGATGTATCCAATATTCTTCGTCAATGGATTTAAATTCAACATTAAAAAATAAACTAACAATACTGGTGTATTTTTTAAAGGTATCGATGATCCAGATGATCATATAAATTATTTTTATGGCGATACTCAGGTTTTGGAATCAACATATTTTATTTGACTTGCGAAGAAATATATTTTTTATTTAGATGCAATTGGTTCAGCATATTTTAGATCCAACATGCACAATGATTATTATCTTATTGAAATAAAACATAACTCACACTACCATAAGTATGATCCTTTTATACTAGCCAAACAAGAACTACAAGTTTATTATGCTCTATATCCATCTCTAAAAAGAGATAAAACAGATTGGCCGGTAGTCTTTAAAATAAAGGCAAGACTTACATTTGATGAAAAGAATATACTTGATGAAGAAGCTTATCAGGCAGATCATGAGCAAATAATGAAATTATAATGACCAACAATTACACTGGTTTTAGACCTCTAAACGATGAGCCAAATGTTTTAATATAAACATTGGAGCCTACGGAGGAAAATGCTACGAAGTACGAGACCAAATTTGAATCGGAGAACAATGAAGATAGATTATAAATGTACATTTTGATAGAAGGTAATTTATGTGATTATTAATGTTTCTTTTTTCTCAAAAAAATGACATGCTTTCCCATAGTTAAATGATGTGTTCTCCCATAACAGAAAGATATGTCTATGATAGGTATTATTTTTCAAGGTCGAAGATCTCCCTATTCATCAGGTTCCTCCTATTCTAGTGAGAATGGGACTAGAGCGGGAGTTGATGGTGACGGTTCATCATAGTTAGAGCCTTCCATAGTAGCATTAGTAAGTAAAATGAGTGGTTAATTATCAAATTTATTGCAACATCACGAATATTTTATGTATGATATATTATTCATGATTTATTAAATGTCTATATCATAATTAATACAGGAACTTTGAGCTCGAGCCCTTTGATGATGTTCTCAATGTTTACAAGGCTGCTTATAAGAGCAGAATGATTGTGCGCAGGCATAGGTGGAATAATATCTTACTCCACATTTTAGAGTGTATCTGGCAGTATTTCATCGTAAATGTAAATCTGTATTTCCTTTTATATATAACCACTATACAATTTTTTGACTAAATATAAATGCATGACTTATATTTTTCAATGTACAAGGGGAGATAGTCTTACATAAACCAGACCTTGCTCTTTGCATAAATTACTGGATGAAAAAAAATACGGGAAAACTACTACAATACGATGTCGAGCATAAAAGGAGGAAAAAGCCCGATTGGATGAGTGGAAGTGTATGGGAAGCTTAGGTTGATTGCTGGAAAACTCTAGAAGTCAAAGTACATTTGTTAGTCTCGTATACTCATTAAAAGTTTAATAAAATTAATATAATAATTGCATCAATTTACAAATGTAAAATATAATGTTCATTTTAAATTTACAGGCAATGTCGAAGAGGAATTCTACATAAAGAAATAAAAATCATGTCACACACCATTGGGGTTCAAAGTCAATGCACCATTACCGCCAAGGGCTAGTAATTTATTTTTTGCGATTATAAATACTTATTACATTATATAAGTTTATATATAACACATAATAATTATTCTAGGAAAGAGGGCGTGGTCATCTCGTCTTCGGTGTTGACATGTTTACTAACGCTATCAAGCATGTCACTGATGATGGCACAAGAATGTACACATGGCATGACATGAAATCAAAAGAGACCATGGTAAGCATATTTTAAATTATAAGTTATTAATAATCACTTTCAATAATAAGTTATAAATCATTAAAATAATGTAGTATGAATTTTACTTGTAATTCTATTTGGAATCGTAGGATAAATTCATGTGAGAACGAGGGAAACTGCTTGAGGGAACGTGATTGGAAAAGATAACCACTGACGAGGACAACTAGATGTTTGACATTGTTATGGAGCTGCCAACGCAGAATCGATGTTATGGTTTTGGGAACCAAGTGGTAATATTTGTGTATAATATATTTATGAATAATGTATAACACATTGATTTTATTAATCACGCTAAATGAAACTCGTGCTCTTTGTTAAACATTGTTACAGTCTAGCCGCAGGCAAAGCGGCTATAAAAAATTCTCAAGACAATGCGGAGATTGAAAATTCGAGAGCTAGGATTGCTGAGCTGGAGGAACAAGACCAATGTTAGTCTGTGGAGGTGATCCAGTTGTTGGGCGAGCGCATTGCTACGTATATGCAGCAGCATAGCACAATTCCTTCATCAACAGGATCTAGAGGCGTTGATTAGGATTGACAGGCTTGATTTTTTCTATTTGTGTAGAGACATTGTGCATATATGTACTTTGATATGGGTGAGGTGGTTTGACTTTGTTGCTAGGTAGTTTGAGAGTTACATATATTATGAGATGAGTGAGGTTGATGTGATTTGATATATATGATAAACTTTGAGATATTTTTGGATGAGTGAGGTTGATTTGAGGTGTTGTTGGATCTATATTGACATGTTGACCGAGTTGAGGTTGGTAGCGGTTGGTTTATTCTAGATTGTTGGATGTTTGAGTATATTTTTGGATGTTTGAGATTGATTTATTGTATTAATTGATGTTTTTATTAATGATGTTACATATGTCATTTGGGCTTTGATATATATGATTTATATGTGTGAAACTGAGTTCCAATATACATTGTTATATATGTGTTATTTGCGATAGCATGACTCCTATAACAAAAAAAATACATCAAATTTCTAATGGCTACCGATGGCTTAGTGGTAGCCACATACCGACAGTTGATGACAGTTAGCAACACCAAATTAGTATAGCCGCGACCTACTATGTGTACATGACGGTCCATTGAGGCTATTGAAAATTCATCGAAAGTCGTCAGCAATGGTGCAATGAAGCCGCTGGAAATGTCATCGAAGAAAAGTTCTTCGATAACCAATATTTCGCCGCTATTTCCGATGGACTCCAACGGGTTTCGAATGTCGTCGATGGTTCCCGACCATTGAAATTCCAATTGTTTCTTGTAGTAGACATTTTTGGTTCTATCAGCTGATCCTTTAAGTAATAAGTGTACATCTATTATCTTGCAATGCTTCAGGTTGATGATCAATATTAATGAGAAATTTTTGTTTGTGTCTTATCGTTTTAAGAATGCTTCATTGAGAATGTAATGAGCAATATGTATACGTTCGAGTTCCTCGCGAGTATTTTGAGTAGTGTAGCTATTGAGGCATATGCACTACTACAAAACATATAAAATACCAACTTTGTTTTACTGATTCTTACCGACACCAAAGCAGGGCGTTGATATGGCGTATGCCTGCTCTATTCCTGTTTGCAGCCAAATTGGTCACAAACACCCAATGATAGATTTGTGTAAAGAAGTAAATGAAGAAAGTAAAATTAAAGCTGAGGAATAGAATAAACAAGCAGGCAAATCAAAGCAATAATCAAGAACATAGGAATTTATAATGGTTCGGCATTGTATGCCTATCTCCACTTTGAAGATTTTCTTTATTGATTCACTAATAGTTTGATTACAGGAGCCAAATAGAAAGAAGTAGGAAAAAACTTGATTACAATAAAGGCTAAGGTAACCAGCGGCGTAAAGATCCTCGGAATGATTCCCGATGCAATTACTTAAAGATAAAGGCGACCACCGATCTCTCTGAAACTTCGGCTATAGGACTTTCCACATGGGCTCAACGTAAGGGTCGTTGGGCCCAAATCCCAATAAAGAGGAAACGGTACCAATCCCTTCATTGGTGGATTCTTGGGTAGCGATCCCTGTGGTGGCTTCTTCGTGCTTAGATATGTTGGCTCTTCAAATATCACGTCATTTGGATTAGTAGAGCTTATGCTTTTGATTGATCTTTGGCTCAACTCACCATGTAAGCTATTTTCTACCTAACCCTTCACATTGCTATGTGTCGATCCCTCTTTCTTTGGCCATTTGACATGCGATCCCTAGGGTAGGTTCACTAGGGTCCATATACCTTGCTCTCCAAATCTCATCTGCCTTGGAACTTTAGATCCTAAAATATTGATTCTGAAAGTCAAGAATGCACTTAGTTTCTTACATATGCCGACCCCTCCTTGGTGGACCCGCATATGCTAACCCTTGCTAGTTATTAAGCTTTGTCGATCCCTCCTATATGCTATGTCGATCCATTCCTCATAACTTTCCAGACCAATAAAACATGTCGATCCCTCTACCTTCATCTATGCCGAGCCCTCTGTTGATTCATCCATGCCAATCCCTTGTCCAACCAACCATGTCGATCCCTATGATACTGCCAGGCCATGTCGGTCCTTTGCTTGTCCAAGCTAATATCCATATTTCAAGCATCATGCATCGTTTATCTACCAACTCCATCCAAGTCCGACTTCGTGTAACCATCTGTATTTTACTTTTAGGTCCTACAACCATTTCTTTGTGGCCATCATCCTTGGTAACAGTCAAATCTATCATCTGCAATCAGCCCAATATAGCCAGGTCAGGATACAGAGCAACACTTGCCTCCCAAAGTATGTCTTTTAAATAACATGACGTGCTTTGAATCCAAACAAGTTTGAATTTTCGAAAGGAGGTTCATTTAGCCTCATGAATGATTGTTAGTCCTTGGTCAGATCGGTTTTTTCAAGGCATTGAATTCTTCATTGGTCGCCGTGACGTGTGATTGATTTCCAATAATATAAATCGAATGCCATATCCCGTCGGTCACATATAAATCCATCAATCACGGCAACCAAAATATCATATATCACATGATAGCAACATATATAACAATATCTGTAAATAAAACCAATACTGATGAGGAATCCAATTGGATCCCTCCAACATATCACCTGCAACAAATATGCATATTAGAATATGTGTACAATGTCCGCTTTGAGGCAGACGCGCATACAAAGGGTCATCCGCTCATACACAGAAACGTATAAGATCTCATCTGCTCCAATAGGCAGGAATATATCCAAATACTAATCAATATATATATATACGATATATCATATATCACCCAAACAGTCATCAATCATCAGAAATAATTTTAATTCTCACTTATATAAAAACATCAGTGAGTCAGAAAGAGTAAGTACAACTCACATTGCTTCAATAGCAGTTGTAGTGTTTTATTCCGGATAAAATTGAACAGGCATTTAATTTTATCCAAAATTTACACTAGCTCTAATCAACTCCAAACTAGCTCTAAAATGTAGTGCTCGTCAATACGGACCCAATGCAATTCGTTTTGTCAAAAACGGACCTCGTATGAAGAAGTTATGATGTTTTAAAGATTGTACGAATTTAAATATAATAAATTTCAACTTTTATTTTTATTTTTCAAACCCTCACTTTAATCTCAGCCGCAAGTTTTTCTCCAATCAAATCTGGCACGCTATTTCCTTTTCTTCCCCATGCGATAACCCTAGTCGTGAAACCCCTCTGCCGTCGAAACGTCAATGAATTGCCGCGCCACTGCCACACTAACTGACGATGATCCAAGACTGCCACACTGAAGCTCGCAATCCGATGTACACACGGTCGAAAACCGATCGCCAAACTCCATGTCGTTGCCTCATATTTGCGCTTGAACACGCAACGTACGACGTCAATTTGCCACCGATCCTCTGCGTATTTTTCGATCATAGCCATTGACATCGAAGCTCTCGTCGTGCTCTATGATCTTCCTTTAGAAAGTTTTTGGTAATATGGGATGGATCAAGAGAAAAAGAGAGAGGAAGTGGTCAAAATTTCTAGCCATTGATTGAGATAGTGGCGGCTGCTAACCCTAGGTAGGGTTTGTGAAAATAGAAAAAATATTAAAGTCCTTTTATCGAAATTTCACGCGACTCTATTCACCCGAAAAATTTTCGAACTCCAAACGAAGCATGCCGCCTGACGTTTATAATGTTTTACACCTGTTTCGAACATAATGGAATATATATCAGAAATCAATTCGATCGTATTTGGAAGATAGGTTTTGGAATCGAATTATTTAAACTTAAAATTCACTTAAACAAATTTCTATGCGTTTTAGCTTGCCCCGAATAAACCGTGAATCCGATTGACACAAAATTTGAAATCTTACATAATATAATATTACGGATCCAATAAAACTAGTTTCATCGAAATCCGGTACTGTTTGAAAAATGGCTATTTTTACACGTTAATTAAACATTAAAATATTCAATTTCTACAAATTAACTTTTAAATCAATTTTAAAAGTTTACTAACATTATTCTAATTCAAATAAAATTTAATTCAACTATATAAATCATTTTCATGCACATTAAATTCAATTTTCAGTTATTTCTGAAATTTTAAATATTAAATTAATAATTTAATTGTCCAATTAAATCAAGATATTCGAAATATAATTTATTCAGCTTATAAAATTAACTTTTGAATATTTAAAATCAATTAAATATATGAAATTCAAATGACTAAAATTCTCGGTCATTACACTTCAATACGCCGATAGTCGATCTCAAAGCTTTCGTAGTCAATCAATTTTCTTGCCATTTGAGACGGTAAGCGGTGATGGTCTCTTTGGTTAGATTTCTCAAGTCTCGTCATTTCATTTCATTTTTCTGATATCAACCTGTTTATACCTATTATATACTGCACTACACTAGTTCACACTTAGCACGGGGGGAAGAAGTTAGTTTTTCTAATCTTGATTATCTACTGAGTATAGCTGATACAAATTCTAGATGCTCGAAGCGTTCAGGTGACATGTGTTCTGATTCAGTAATGCGACACACTGGTACTGAAGAAAAGTCAAGTTTAACAACTATATCCAGGATTCTCCTAAACATGATATGGAATAAACAGAAGTTTCTAACCCTCAAGCCGATATTTTCTCATATATTCTAGTCCTCCCAATGGAAAACATAAGCCCTGCTCTTGACACTGTAGAGGGCTTATTCTTCTACACAATCCAGTGGATTCATAGGCTTCTCGAATTGAAGAGGCCGCTCTCCGTAGGTCATGCTCCATTCATAGAATTCCATTTCGGGACCTTTTGGTTCCTTCAAGACAGGATAGACGTCACTTGCCCCCCGGCAGGGTATATAG
Source organism: Allium cepa (assembly GCA_030765085.1). Classification (NCBI taxonomy): domain Eukaryota; kingdom Viridiplantae; phylum Streptophyta; class Magnoliopsida; order Asparagales; family Amaryllidaceae; genus Allium; species Allium cepa. The sequence continues at coordinate 569,690,848 of CM060942.1, read as the reverse complement.
CATGCAATATTTTTTTGTGTTGGGTTGGATGTGTACCGCCCTTTAATTCATTTATCCAAGAAATGCTAAGGTATCATAAGATAAGCCCAACGCAACTTCACCCAAATAGTTATGCTTTTACACATGGAACATTCTTGTTGTTCATGAATGTCTTATTTCGTCCGTCGACTCCCAACGATATAAAATTTATCTACAACTTCAAATGATGATCCGAAAGCCCTTCATATGTTTTTCTCAAACCCTCGCCAAACTGCCATGTTCTGACGAACGCTTGGAACAGACTCTCAGTGTTTAAACATGAATGGTTTTACATGTGATGCCCTCCTGGTTTTGCGATACGGTGGTTAGAGGGATGTAAATATTACCTTCACTTCTTTCTCAAGTTCATCAGTCCAAATCAAAACTTTTCTTTAAAATCTACTAATGTCGGGAATTCTTTCAGGTGTTCGCCTATTTCCCAAAGGCGCTGGTTTGTCAGGAGCAGTCGCTTCCATCTATGCTACCCCCATGGAGGACAGGGACATCAAACTTCTCATAACCGATGAGTTACTATACTTGTTTGGGCTGTTGGAAGATGGCCATAGTATCGGACTTCCTGGAAGTGCGGCATTATCAAAGAATATTGTAGGAAAAAGAAGTGATACCGTCAATCCCGTCATGCCTCTGGCTCAGAGTACATAGAAGGGACTTGGGATGATACTGAGGAGGGTGTGATCAAGGATTCTCAAGTGGACAAGACGGGAGATGTCGATGCGGGCCCCGAGAAAGTGCCAATGGTTGAATCGTCACAAGTCACACAATTCTAGACACCTACAAAAAGAAAGAAAAGGTTAGTGTACATGTACATAGAAGAAAAACCGCCGCGGATCCAAAGTTCGTTATTACTCCTGTTGAAGAGGTATCATCCTCTCAATTAGTATACACTTGTCGTTAATCTTTCATGCGACAATTACTAATATGCTTTCATTTGGTCTTTATAGGTGCAATGTCTCAATTTAGAGCCTTCGCTCGCCTCAGTCCTTCAGTATATCATCGATCCAACCAAAATTCAGAGTCTACCCGGTGCAGAGAGAAGGATGAGGGGCGGGATAATAATTATCATTTAAGGGAATCTTCGTCCTCCTCCAAACACAAATCCTAGTCCCATACATATCATCAAGGCGAACAATCTACCTTTCCTGCTCAGAGTGGAGAATAGCCTTCTGATCGTGGCCCTCGTGTCATTACATCTCATGAGCAACATTCCGACTCCTTAAGCTCCAGACAATCTCATGAACGTCGACCAACCAGACATCCGCTTGCTACCTCTGATCTGCCTTTGTTGGCTACACTCCTAATGTTTCCACAGTAGAGAAGTTGGCCGAGCTCAATGCCACTTTTCTAAAGATTTTTTTGATGGTCTTGAATTCCTTCCATTCACGTAATTCCGGGGCATGCCAAGGAAAGTTCTCTCGTATGCGTCAATGATGCATTTGTGCAGCACCAATCTTTTATACACTTGGCAGAAATGTCTCCGAAGTATCTATTGAGCGACAACATGAGATAGACCGTCTCAAGTTGGAAGCTATACAAGACAAGGACATAATCAAGCATCAAGATGATGAATTGTTAGAATTTAAAGCCCAACTTGCCGAAGTGGAGAAAAACGCCAAGGAAACGACAATGGAAGTAAGCCGTTTGGAAGTTACACACAAAAAGGAACTCGACGCGGTACTTCATCTTAGCAGGGCACTTTCTTTAGGAAAGGACTCCATGCAAAAGGAAAAGGATGCTCTGGCTCATCACGTCTAGGAACTTGAAGAACTTTTAATGAAGGAAAGGGAGGAAAAATCAAAGTTCAAGAGGAATCGTAGTACTAAGAGGAAGTTGTGGAGGATAGAAGCTTAAAGGCCCAAGTGGAAGCTGCCATGGCGTTCGGTAGGAATGCCATGGAAACTCGACGAGCAATTCGCCAAAATCGAAGCTATTAAAGAAGAAGCTCGAGAAGATGGCCAAAAAGAGATGATTGAACAAGTTAACTCCCAAGTGGAAGCTGCCATAGATCCGGTAGGAATGAGATTGAGGACTTAGTAAACCTGTTGATTATTGAATATAGTGCCAAAGTCCTAATCCATTGTGACTTAAGTTTTCACGAAGAGGGTTATCTCGAATCTTTCGTTGAAGCTTGGGAGCACATCGTCGAGATGAAGAAAAAAGAACTGGGTGAAGTTGAGCTCAATGAAGAAGAATTAGTGAGGGAAATTCTTCGCGGAATTGATCCTTCGGTTCTAGTTGCCACAAGGCTTCGATTTTTCAATGCTTCTGCACCAACTGAAGGAGGAGTGATGTTGCCAGGTCTCCAGGGGCTGATCCTAAAGGTTCCTCTCCATCCCAAGTAGCTGGAACATTAATTTCTCTTGATATGGAGCACGATCTTGGCTACGATCTAGACAAGCCTGGTTTTGAATCCAAAATGTTATCCCCCATTATAGAAGGAGGCACCCGGGCAACTATGGAAAGTCAACTAGGTGTTGTTATTTCGCTTTACACCTTAGTATATGAAATTTTTTTGTTCTTCATACGTAATGGTTTTTATCTAATCGCTCAGTTTTAACAAATTTTGTAGGTCTTCCGGGCTCCAGTCAAACTCTCAGAAGTGGTGCAGCTATAAATCAATATGGGAAAACGACTGAAAACCCAACTGCTGCTAATGTTTCGAGACACGATGCTCAAATCATCAGCGCCCTTGATGAAGATAAGATCGAGGATCCACTCGCAGCCGATGAATATGATGACGTAATTACTACCAATGCCTCTGAATACAATGATAAGACCAGCATGAAGGAGTAGATCGAAAAGGAGGAACCCTTGAAAGTAAAGGTTAAAATAAAACTTGTCGAGGTGGACGTTGATGACCCTCATCTTGTGCCTTTGCAAATTATTCCACCGGGTGGGTCGATCCCTAACAAACTTCCTTCGATATCTTCAACGTAAGTCTTTGAATTCAGCACTATCGAATTAAGTCCCATTATCGGTTACAATAGTCTATGGAAGACCGAAACGATATATGATATTTTGGATGATGAAGTTGATTACTTTCTTAGCTGTGATCATAGCTATAGGTTCCGCCTTAGCCCATTTGGTGAAGTAATCAATTGCCACAATAGCGTACTTCGCACCACCTTTAGAGATTGGTAATGATTCGATAATGTCTATACCCCATATGAAGAATGACCATGGGCTGACCATTTGCGTGATTTCTGTTGGTGGATCTCTCGGGACTTTTGCATATATCTGACAATTATCACATCGCCTTACATAATCAGTGGCGTCTGGAATTACGGTTGGCCAATAATACCCATAACGGAGAATTATCTTTGCCAAAGTTTGCCCCTAGTGTGATCACCACATTTTCCTTCATGAACTTCTTTTAAAACACGCTTTTACCTCATCACGATTGTTACATTGGAGCAGAGGGACTGAGAAACCTCTCCTGTACATGACTCCTTCTTGCATAATGTATCGTGAAGGTTTGCGAAGGACCTGTTGCTTTTCATTTCCTTTATTAGGCAGGAACCCATATAGTAAATAATCTTTAATCAGAGTCATCCACGATTCCCTTTCAAATTCCGCCTATAGTACTTGATCGATTTCTATCATGTATATACTTGAGGTATTTAATACTTTGACCATAACCAAACCCATCTGCTACGCATCGCCTATACTAGTGGACATTGCCAACAAATTAGCCCCTCTGCTTTGACCGCGTAGAATATGTGAAATGTCCTAGTATTCAAATTATGTCAACAACTCCTGAACTCGTGTAGGGGCAGGCCATTGTCCCTTAGCCTAATAGTCTCCTCTAACTTGATACACAACCAATTGCGAATCACAAAAGATTTGAAGAGATTAAACTCCGTGTTCTTTAGCGAGTTTAAGTCCAGCAATCAAAGCTTCATACCCAGCCTCGTTGTTTGTTGCTAGGAAATCAAGCTTCAACGCATAACAAATCGACTGGTTTTTAAGAGTTACTAGTATAATCCCAGCTCCGGAAGAATGATCTTAGATGCTCCATCAGTATATAGTTTCCATCATACAGTAGGGATTTCACTACCTTCTAGAAGATCATATTGCACAGTAAACTATGCTCTAAAGTCCGCCAAATCATGTCCCAGGATAGCTCTTCGAGGGAGATAAGCAATGTCGAATTGGTTGAGCTCAATGTTCTATTTGAGTAACCTCCCAGACGTCTCAGGTCGTTGTTGGACATGTCATAATGACTGGTTGGTGTAAATATTGATCGGATGAGCCTAAAAGTACGGATGATGCTTCCATGATGCAATTTGCAAGCAATACGTCAATTTCTCTACTTTTAGATAATTCCTTTTTGCTCCTGTCAATTTTTTGCTGACATAATACATCAGCCTCTGGATTCGATTCTCCCCACAAATCAAGGCGGCACTTATAGCATGTGCTGATATGGCCAAATAAATGTACAACTCCTCATGATCTATCGGCATTGACAAGATGCATCTTTACGATCCTGCATCCATTCGTATTTCTTCTTCCCTTCTTAATCAAATCAAGGAAAGGAATGCATTTATCGGTAGCTCTGGAGATAAATTGACCTAAAGCGACTACCTTCCCATTTAGACTATGCACTTGTTTTATGGTCCTTAGCGCTTGGATGTCATGGATAGCCTGAATCTTCTCTGGACTAGCTTCTATTCCATGAGCATTGACAATAAAGCCCAAGAACTTTCCTAACGCAACACCAAATGAACACTTGAAAGGATTGATTTTCATCTTGTAATATCGAAGAATGTCAAATATTTCTGCCAAGTCTCTGATATGTTCGCTTGATCGTCATGACTTCATGAACATCTATAAACACTTCCATTGTTTTTCCAATCTGATCTTTAAACATACTATTAACTAAGCACTGATAGGTTGCTCTGGCATTCTTCAATCCAAATGGCGTTACTATGTAACAATATAGCCCAACATATGTAACAAAATTAGTGTGCTCCTGATCGCAGTTATGTATCATAATTTGATTATATTCCGAATACGCATCCACGAAATATAGCAATTCATGTCTTGCAGTTGAATCAACCAGCTGATCGATACTAGGAAGGGGAAAGTTGTCTTTTGGACATGCTTTGTTCAAACTTGAGTAAAGTTCCCTATTTTACAATCCCCTTCTTCACAAGTACGGAATTAGATATCCATTCAGGATAGAGGGCGTTGAATATAAACCCATTGACTTTTAATTTATCCACCTATTCTTTAAGAGCGGCAGATCTCTCCGGATCCATGCATCATCTTTTTTGCTTCACCGAAACATAATTCGAATCAATCTTCAATGCATAGTTTGCAATGGTAGGCGAGATTCCACACATGTCATAGTGATTCCAAGCGAATATATCTAGATTCGCTTGGAGAAAACCAGCGAGTTCATTCATCATCGAGGGGCTGACCCATGACCCAATCTTCAAGAATCATGATGGGTTGTCGTGGCTGACCTTGATATCAATTGTCAGCTCACTGATGAAGCCTTGGTCTCTTTGGGCTCCTCTTCATCATCTCTTGGATTTATATCTCTATAAAACCGATTGTGGCGTCCAAGCCAACGATCAGGTGTTGGTTGTCATTCTTCGGTGATTTAGATGCAGATAGCTTTATCCACACCCTTTCTCTTCACCTTGCACTGAGCTTCCCTCAACTTAGCTACATAACAGGCATGTCCATTCGCCCGATTTCCATGAACAACTCCTACACCCGCCGAAAACAACAAAGTTAAACACCATAGGGCAAGAGCTGCCCAAAATTCAGCCAGGGCCGATCGACCTAGAAAAACATTGTACGGAGAGTCAACATCCAAAACAATAAGTGGTAAGATTCACACACTCCTTTATTCACCTTCACCCAATTCAATGGTAACTCCACGTATCTTGCAGCCTTGGTTGCAATGCCACTAAAACCATGAATACGAGCTTTAGATGTTTTTAAGTCTTTGGCTTCCATTCTCATTTGATCATATGCCTTTTTAAAGATTATATTCACCGAACCACAATCGCTCAAAATCCTTCTTACCAATGCAGGACCAATGACAGCTGAAATTACCATCGGGTCAATTGTTGGGGCCTCTACATTATCTGCATCCCAGTTTCTAAACACAATATCATCCACCATAGTATGCTGCTGTTTTGTCGGAGCTCCATCTTATGTATTCGAACAACATTCAAATATATATATGCCTAATCACGCTAGCATAGCGCTCCATCTCTTGGCAACTCATGTCTGTAGGGTATGGTCCTCCAACTATCAAATTTATCATCGGTCCAAGTAGGCTCCTCAGTCCTACGTTGAGCTTGTCCTCGATTGGGGTCAGATGTCTCATGTTCGCCATCCTACAGAGTTTTTTCACAAACTGCTACAATTTCCTTTTCAAATTAAATTTTCTATATCATCCTAGAGATGCTTGCATTCATTCATATTATGCCAATGACCTTCATGAAACTAAAAATATTTCTCGGTCTGCTTCTGCTTTTCTAGTTGACTCCTTTGGAGGCGGCTTCCTATATTGCATAGTATTTCAAGTGGATAAATAAATGCTCTCCAAGGACGTGCTTAGCGGCGTGTAATTGTCACATATTAGAATCCTAGGCTTTAGTATCTCAAAATCCCTCTTCCGCTCTCGATTCCTATCTCCATCTTTCTTTTGTTGATTCGTCTTATTCTGAACATTCCTATACTTTCCCGAAACTATCACCAGACTTTTTATTGCAATATTGTTCTGTAATGCTTCTCCATACGGTCCTGCAACGTTCTTTTTCCTGGAGGACCTGGCTTCCTGCTTCTTCAGAAACTGAGCTACCTTCGAATAGAAGCACTCCAACATGGCAGGCGGTTTTCCAACGAGCCAGTCACCAAACTTGGATTCCGGATCAATCCCTCTCGCCATGACCATAAGCATAGAAAGATCATTTGGGTTACTGACCTCCGTGGCAGTGGTATGAAATCTCTCCAAGTAATCCTTCGACGATTCCCCTAGAGCCTGGATCATGCTGGAAAGAGACATTACGTCTTTAGGACGAGTCACATGCATTTGGATATTTCTCCACAAACTTGGTTTGACAACTCATCAAATCTAGAAATTGATTATGGGGCTAGTCTCGTGAACCACATCGTCGCTATTCTAGAGAGGGTTATGGAAAAGCATCTGCACTTGGTCGCATCATTGGCTCCTGCAGAATCCATCAGCCATTCGTATCTCATAATATGCTGCCTGGGGTGGGCTTTTCATTCATAGGCAGGGATTGATATTATGTTGAACCTTCTCGGATATTCTGCATGCAGAATATTAAAAGAAAATGGCGTATGGCTTCTTGAAATTCCCCAGTCATCGTTAGTCAAGCCTTAGTTCTCTTTCACCAACTGTTTGACCATTGCTGATAAGTCTGGCATTTGGATAGGAGGTGCCAAGCGGTGGTCGTGCTCCACCTCATATGAATGGTTCGATCAATGTCTACTGGCCGTTTCATGCCTTCTTGGTTCACCGTCCTCTTGATGCTCACCTTAAACATTTATCTCATCGTCATTCCAGCGAGGTATCTGGTCAGCATTCGATCGAACTCCACCATCCATGCTTCCGAGAATATCTCTAGCGTGATTCCCTAAGTGTAATGTAGGAATCCATCCTTTGAAGGAGGGATTGGTACTGATCCCCAGAGAGGGATCGACACGATTGGTCTTGGAAGACTATATTGATCTGCTAAGAGGTGCTTCGATGTTTCTTCATGATTTCCTTCAACCCTGCGATGCCTATGCCTATGGTATTCGTCCAATGAGCTTGAACTTTCCTATGACGAGTAAGGAGTGGGATCCCTTCTGGCCTTCCCACACCATTGTTGAGTAATCTAGTTCATAATGTTAATATTAGTCTGAATTTGTGGATTTAGTTGTCGATGTCTTTCCAATAACTCTCTTATTTAATTATGAAATTCATCTCTAGTTATAGAATTAGCAGGGTGCTGAACTTCAACCGGAAGCTGATTGCTTGGGCCTCCTTGCTGAATGCTAGCAGTCTCATTTCCATCAACATTCTGAGAAGTATATTTGGTATATCGCACTATTATCAATCTCCTTGTTAAGACTTTAGTAAATCTGAATAGTATATGCAACTTTGTGAAGATATCTATGAATCTCTTTCGGAGGATTTGCCCAATCTAGTAGCAACAAAAGGGATCCTAACAGGCTGAGAATCAGGTTCCCAGTGAAACATCAAAATGTTTGCAGCCAAATTGGTCGCAAACACCCAAGAATAGATTTATGTAGAGAAGTAAATGAAGAAAGTAAAATTAAAGATGAGGAATAGAATAAACTAACAGGCAAATCAAAGCAATAATCAAGAACACGGAAATTTATAGTGGTTCAGCATTGTATGCCTTCATCCACTTTGAAGATTATCCTTATTGATTCATAATAGTTTGATTACAGCAGCCAAATATCAAGAAGTAGGAAAAAAAATTGATTACAATAAAGGCTAATGTAACTAGCAGCGTAAAGATCCTCAGAATGACCCTCTAGGCCAGTATATATAAGTGAAGGCGGCCACCAATCTCTCTGAAATTTCGGCTATAGGACCTTCTAATCCACATGGGACCACCATAGGGATCGCTAGGCCAAAACCCCATAAAGAGGGATCAGTAGCGATCCCTTAATCGATCGATTCTTAGGCAGCGATCCCTATGGTGGCTTCTTCATGCTTGGATATGTTGGATCTTTAAATATCACATCATTTGGATTAGTGTAGCTCATGCTTTTGGTTGATCTTTGGCTCAACTCCCCTTGTAAGCTATTTTCTACCGAACCCTTCAAGTAGCTAAGTGTCAATCTCTTTTTCTTTGGCCATTTGACATGTGATCCCTAGGGTAGGCTTCCTAGGGTTCATATACCTTGCTTTCCAAATCATATCTGCCTCGTAACTTCAGATCCCAAAATAATGATTACTGAAGTCAAGAATGCACTTATTTTTTTATATATGCCGACCCCTCCTTGGTGAACTCACATTTGCCGCCCACTTGCAATTATTAAGCTCTACTAATCCCTCTTATATGCCATGGAGATCCACTCCACATAACTTTCCAGACCAATAAAACATGTCGATCCCTCTACCTTCATCTATGCCGAGACCTCCATTGCTTCCTACATGATGATCCCTAGTCTAACCAACCATGTTGATCCCTATGATACTATCATTCCATGCCGATCCCTTTCTTGTCCAAGCTAATATCAATATTCCAAGCATTATGCATCATTTTCAACCGACTCCATCCAAGTCCGACTTTATATAACCATTTGTACTTTACTTTTGGGGTCCTACAACCATTGTTCCGTGGCCACTGTCCTTGATAATAGCCGAATCTATCATCTGCAATCAAACCAATATAGCCGGGTCAAGATACCGGGTAACACTTCCTAAATTTAATGGGAACCCAATTAAACTCTTTCCTCCTTCTTAGTTTACACATATGGAAAAATAATAACAAAAACCAAAATCTTATACCGACCCCCGCAACAGCCTCCCGTCACAAGCCGTTACCCATGAGTCTCCACTTCCACTACAAATGTAATTTGTCAAAATTTTGTTGATCGTTTGATTTATAATAATTTACAGAATGTAAATATCATTGTATTTATAAAAGAAAGTATGATGTCTAACCATTTAAAAAAATGTAGAAATCCTTTAGTATGGCTTCGAAATTATTTGTAAAATCCATTGTTATAAAATTATTTGTAAAATTCATTTTTATCGATGTAACATTAATGATAAAACATAATAATAATATGGTATGGATAAAAAAATAGCACTGAATTGTATTATTAATTAGAATTAATCATGTATGGTGTAAATTATAAAAGGAAATAATATATGTAGTGATAAAATTAATAATAAATGGTTATATATATGAAGATGTATAACATATAATTGCTATTAATGAAGACTAGTAAAATATTATTAGCAGTAGTAGTAAAAATATATATTATATTAGTAATAAATTTAATAATATATGGTTTTATTAACTAGAAAAACCATCCAACGGTGAAAATCGACCATTTAATCACATAATTTAAAAAAATAATGTAGTTTATCATTAATTTTAGTTAAATAGCATTAAAGAGATTTAATTGAAGATGTTTTAAGGAGACATGTATAAAGAAAACAAGTAAAATAGCACTGAAAGGATTTAAGAAATCACATTAAAGATATGTATATTTTTGTTTGTTTTCACATAATTTTGTTTTGCATGCCTAAAGTAGTCAACCTACCTAACAGTGAGAATTGACTATTTAATCACATAATTTGAAGATTTTTTCTGATGTTTTTATTTCATTAATTTTAGTTAAATTGGACTAAAGAGATTTAATTGAAGAGGTTTAAAGAGACATTTATGGAGAGAATAAACTAAATAGCACTGAAGAGATTTAAGCATGCATATTAAAGACATGTATAATTTTTTCTTGCTTCACGCAACTTGATTTTGCTAGCCTAAAGTAGGCAAATCTACCTAATAGTCAGTTTGATTATACGGTGGTAATATACTATGTTATCAAAAATGTTGGTTTTATGAAAAAATAAAAATAACATACTATTGGGCGAAAAATAATATAATTTTTGTTTATATGTGCGGTATAAAAGGTGGATTATTTAACAGTTCAACATTAGATGTATAACCATAAAGGTTAGAAAAAAGAAGTGACACTATTACACTCTATGGTGTGGAAGCATTCGTGAAAGTGGCACTCTTAATAAAACAAATATGAAAGAAATGTCTGTATTCAGAATGTCATTGCCAAAAACTTCTAGATTATTATATATTGTAATGTTACATTTTCATACCTAAGGTTTTTTATGAAACTATCATGTTTGGAGATATCATAGAAAAATCATGTTGTACAAGATGAGATCGTACATATAATAATAAACTGATATATTAAAGAAATTAGAATAACCAAAATGATCACGATGCCGCTAGTCCGATTTTTTGTATAGATGAACTAGAATTAGAAAAAGAAATTGACTTGGAAGGAAAAATGTTTTTCGACTTGACAGAAACATGTAAAGGTTGTAAAATGATACACTTGTCAACAACAATCTAATTACTCAACCTCATCTGACCCGGCTAGAACTAAGAGTAGAACCGGGCTTAGATCTTAACATGAATTGGTTTAAACCCGAAAAAACTCGACATGTCTGGATCAGAGACTCATCGGGTCAGATCCGAGTACGAGTCAGAGCCAATGGGTCTAATTGTCAATCTAGCAAAGATTATCTGCTACTTCACTCAACCATTGCAAAATATTAGTATTTGCATAAGCCAAACCGTGAATGTGCATGGCTAGGATCTCTTATCAGTAATGTCAAAAGGAGTTGTGGGTTATCTATTGTTATTAAACGTCCATATTAAATTTTAGTGATACAGTATTCCATATTTAAATAGATTTTGAAGATATTTGAGTTAAGGTAGACTTGTGGCTCAAATACATTATCTCTTCTATGAATTTTATAGATTTCAGAGATAATTAATTGCCTCTTTTATTGCATTGAAAAGTGGAAAAAATTATAAACATGGGAAGGATTTATTTTAGGAGATGAAAATAATCAACGGTTGATTTAAGAATGCATTTAATCAAGACTATTATACATAGACATGTATAAGGTTCATTAGATGTGTGGAAAAAAAAATTGGGTTTTGGTGATTAAGATATCTTCTCAATTTTTAGGCTTTCTCCTATAATTATTTTGTGAATTAATAATGGTTTTGTTTGGAGGAATTTGTTTTTCATCTTTACTTCTTATCTCTTATAAAATTTAATTGTATAGGGATCCTAAGAAAAATCCTAACAATTGGTATTAGAACCATTGCATAAATTTTTGAAGAAAGTTTTTATTATGGAGAGTATAAGTGTTGAAAAACTTAACGGGAGAAATCAATTAGAGTTTATGGAAGGCGAAGATGGAGGATTTCTATACCTCAATAACCTTCACCAACCGTTGAAGAATAAACGGTAGAAACTTGCTGATGTATCTAAAGAAAAATGAGAGACTTTGGATAGAAAGGCTACAGCGGCTATTTGGTGTTTTTGGAGAATACAGTGTTTTATATCATTGCTAATAGAATATCTACTTTTGAAATTTGGAAGAAATTGGAAGGAATCCATGCAAATAACTTTGTAACAAACAAGACACTTCTTATAGGAAGATTGATAAATCTAAAGTATAAGGAAGTTAGGTCAATTGGAGAGCGTCCCAATGATTTTTAGACAATTGTGAACCAATTGGCGAACGTAAATTACAAGGTGACAATGAGACAAAAACCTAGATGCTAATGAGTTCATTATTAGAGAGTTGGAAAACGCTTGTGGTAGCATTGAACAACTCAAATTCGGATGGAGTAGTTTCAAAGGGATCGGTAGTTAGTAGCCTTCTTAATGAGGAGATGTGGAGGATGAATCTAAAGGAAGAAAATGATAAGGAAAAAGAGGAAACTGAAAATCCAATAGGAGATGTGCATCTTGCAAGGAGGGGTAACTGATCAAAAATGGAAAGATGATAAAATAGATCAAGCATAGAGAGAGATTTTATCTGCTATTACTGTAAAAAACCTGGTTACCACCTAAAATTTGGCAAAAACTTAAATGGACAAAGAAAAGATGAAACCATTAGAGGAAGAGAAAGACAAATTTGATGAAGGTAGTGAGAACGGGGTGAATTTCGGTATTAGAAATGACATTCTCAATGTTGACAAAAGAAAAGGAGATGAGTAGGTGCTTGATTCGGGTGCATGTTTTCATATATATCACCAAAGGAAGCATTTATTGATTATAAGGAACAGGATGATAAGGTGCAGCCCGCTGGTGGTGGAGATGTTGAGGTGAAGGGTATATGTTCGGTTAGACTGAAATGTATGATGGGAGAGAGGTGAAATTCACGAAAGTTAAAAAATATCTTTGTAATCAACGACAAATCTGCACCCTTTGAATCGACAATAGACCACATGCATCCGACCTAAAAAGCACAGATTGACGGAAAGTCGGGATAAAGAAAAGAAGAGAGAAGAAGAGAAGAGAATAAAGAGAGAAGATAGAACAAAACAGAACAATATAGAATCTCACACCGCAGCAGAAAACATATAATAACATATCAATGATCTTTAAAAAACTGAAACTATATATACATACATCAATCAGAGTTCAACAATCAATTACAAGATATCAGCCTGGACAGTTATAATAACATGTCCTCACAATTGCCGATAATATAAACACAACTAAGCAGTGGATAATCAAAACAGATACGTGTATACGAAAATGAAGATCTCCAGCTCTCCTGCTGAAGCTCCAAAAGAAACAAATCTGAACCTGTAAATATACTTGGTCTGACCAAAGCACTGAAAGGGAAGAACGTCTGGATCAGTCTGGTAAACCTGCATGAGAAACACAATCAACTGAATTTATTAAATTATCAAACCTTTCCTTTATCAAATCAAAAGTATCTCATAGGACACACCCACACATAAACATGGACATGTTTTTACCTTATGATAACCAAAACATCTCATATCAAATCCTCTTATATTATAATAGTGTCTATTGCACAAATAATATTAATCATAGCCGAAATTGTTACATTGATTAAATTCCAGCATATAGTCCAAAATGGATAGTAAAATCAAAAAGGTAGGCATGTAGTGGTGTTTGGATTTCATACAAAGGACCAGGTGAATGGGCTACCTTCCGGCAGTACATCTCTAGAAGAATGTACCGAGGACCATCACAAAGGATCCTCTACCATCACAAGACCAACCCACCTCTATGACTAGATGATACCGAATATATCATCCTCCAGTCGTTACCATCCTTTACTAAGGGCCCTCATAGCATACAAACCACAATAATCAGACACACGACGTGATAGCGTGTAAAGATATATCTAGAAGAGGATGATCATATCCTACTTTGGAGCGACCCACTTAGCCTTACTGCATCTAACCCTGTTTTGGTCATTCCGGGTTGATGAGGCCTGAGGTAACGATTACCTTTCACAATCACATATCACATCACTTAGAATGCAACATGGTTATTTCCATTGACTACTAATTGCCTTCCACAAAAATATAACCCTTAAGCTCATACGTCTCAAGGAGGGTGTTAAGCTAAGATAAGTTGCCTTCTCAGCCACCACTGATGTACGTTTGTAAAAACCAATGTACATAATCTTTAGAAATGCAATGTCAGACAAATATCCATACAAGTTGTCCAGGAATAGGACATACTGAAGGAACTTTCCTGCCACATCCTGTTGGAAAATCACTAGGATTAGTAGCGAATAGTCCTTTCATAATGAAGAGACCACTGCTACTATATGTATATTGAAATTTCAACCCCAAATGATCAACAAGCAGTCCCCCACTATGAAAATCCGAAATATCAATATCATCATAAGCAACCTGCGCAATCGTCGCATATACGTTGGTCCGAAGTGGTTTTCGGATAAATCGATTCCGGTCTCTTCGCACCAATAACGTAAGAGCGTTTCTCAACCTCACACAGAAACTAAGTCTCATAGACTTATCATGTCTCCAACTTTCAACTTGCTATCCTTCGAGCCAAGAAGGAAGCTCGATAGATTGGAGTAATACTCCATACTACACGAATCAACATCCTCAACACAAATGATAATCAAGCCTACACAGAAGGCTACGTACTAAGTGTACGACTAAATATTTCACACATCAAGTCGAGGAACTAAAATGACCAAATTTGATAGTCAGGTATTTAACCAACAAAGCAAACAAACAAATATTTAGCACCATAACAATCACTAGACCCTTTTATTTAATCTTTTATTAATTAAATCATTTGTCAAATATTCACTTCAAATTATCTTTAAAAAGATATATTCTCAAACCATTTCAATGCTGGAAAACATTTCCATATACTTATTTAAATAATAAGTAACTCACAAATCAATTTACTTTCAACACTTAGAAAATATTACATATACTTAAATCAGGATTAAGTATGAAAACGTTCTCTTAAACAAAATTTATTTGGGTCAAGACGAATATTGCGTAAAACATCGTTACGACAATCCAAAATCATTAGTATAGGGATTCGAAAATTAGATAGATATATGAATCCCATATCCTATGCAAAACATTTCCTTTCGTAAATTATTTACTATAATAATAGTGTTACAGTCCATCATTTCCTTATTTCTTGAAAACGTCTATTTCAACAATGAATGTTGAAATCTATGTATCCAATAGTTAACACATTTTAATACATCTTTAAACCACTTAACTTCATTTAAAAGATCACTTTCCAAAACATTTATTTAATTCAAAGATTATTCGCTGTCCAAAATCGTGAATATAATCCTTTTATCAAATACTATTGCACATAAATTAAAGGATTATCCATTGTCCAAAATCATAGATGAAATTCCTTTAATAGACTATAATAATAACTTATCAAATTCAATTGATTTCACATTTATAAAACAATCACATTTATATTTTATAAAAAACTTCTATTTATAAATCTCCTTTACTAACCAATTCCATTTCATTTATATGCTAAAAATCCAAATTATAAATTAATTACTTATAATTTTCTTTATTTTACAAATTGATTCTTTTATAACTTCACAAATTATAAATCTAATTCACTTATAAGATTCATTTATACTTCGTTTTAACATTTATAAAACTCGTTTACAATCCCATTATTTTGATTCACAAAATATCCATTTTATAAATCTTATATACATACCATTTATAATAATTCAAAAATCTCGATTTAAATAAACTTATTCTTTAAATAATTTACAAATCATTATTAAAACTTATATAACTCCAAAAACCATACTTAATTATATTTCACAAAAATCATAATTTTTAATAAAAATTATAACTTTTATTTATTTAAAAAAAAAATTCATTCCTTAACAATTCAAAATTTTAATAGAACGTCTATTTTCAAAATCACTTTAAAATCCTCTTTAATTTTGAATCATCACTTTAACTTTTTTTTAAAATTACCAAACATAGGCTCAATGCAGCAACAGCACTAAATACATCAATCATGGCAACCA
Source organism: Allium cepa (assembly GCA_030765085.1). Taxonomy (NCBI): domain Eukaryota; kingdom Viridiplantae; phylum Streptophyta; class Magnoliopsida; order Asparagales; family Amaryllidaceae; genus Allium; species Allium cepa. The sequence goes on along the minus strand of CM060942.1, from coordinate 569,674,704 downwards.
AATCATCATACATCGTATATGATAACAGCATATATCACAATATCTGTAAATAAAATCAATACGGGTAAGGAATCCAGTTGGATCGTTCCAAACCATCACCTACAACAAATATACATATTAGAATATGTGTATAATGTCCGCTTCGAGGCAGATGCGCGTACAAAGGGTCATCCACTCATACACGGGAACATATAGGGTCTCATCTACTCCAATAGGCAGGAATAAACCAAATACCAATCATATATAGATAATATATCATATATCATCCAAACAATCATAAATCATCATAAATAAATTTAATTCTCACTTATATAAAAATATCAGTGAGTCGAAAAGAGTGAGTTGTACTCACATTGATTCCAATGGCAGTTGTAGTGTTTTATTCCGAATAAAATTAAACAGTCGTTTAATTTTAGCCAAAATTTACACTAGCTCCAGTGAACTCCAAACTAGCTTTAAAATGTAGTGCTCGTCAATATGGACACCACGCAGCTTGTTTTGTCAAAAACAGACCTCGTATGAAGAAGATATGACATTTTAAAATTTGTACAAATTTTAATATACATAAATTTACTATTTAATTTTATTTTTAAAACCCTATCTCATCTCAACTGTACAATGCAAACAAGAAGATCCAGGCCGATGGTTTCATCTTCTCCTCCCTCGTTCAATACCGTGCATTTTAAACCCATAGCCTCCATTTTCAATTGAATTATCGTGCTATCTATACGAAGCTTGAAGATGATCCGCTATCATCGTTCGAAAGCACATCATCGACTCCACCTATGGCCAAAGACCAGCCACACTCGGCCTCTCCTCTACATTGAAAAACGTGCATGAACGCGTTGTCTTCAAGCTTGTTATCCTGCGACATCGTTACTCGAAAATTCATCATCACCATATAGATCTGAAGATCTCATCGGCTCTTCAATGTTGTAGTTGAAACATTTTCGTAATTGTTTATGGATTAAGAGATATTGAGGAGAGAAGAAATGAATAATTTCCACCATCGAAATGTTTAGTGGCGGCTAGCCCTAGCTGCGATTAGGTTTTGTGAAAATGGTGAAAAATTGGCCTTCTATGGAAAATTTACGCGCACTATTCATCCGGAAAATTTTCGAACTCGAAATGAAGCTTGCTGCCTAGCGTTTATAATGTTTTACTCCTATTCCGAACACAATAGAATATATATCAGGAGCCATTCGATGGTATTTGAAACATAGGTTTTCGAATCGACTATTTAAATTTAAATTTTACTTAAATGAATTTCTACGCGTTTTAGCTTGCCCTGGACAAACTCTAAATCCGATTGACACGAAATTTGAAATCCTACAATAATATAAAATTACGGATCCAATGAAACTAGTTTCATCAAAATCCAAGACTTTGTGAAAATGACTATTTTTACACGTTAATTAAATTTTAAAATATTCAATTTCTAGAATTTAACTTTTAGTTCAATTTTAAAAGTTCTTTAACATCATTATAATTCAAATAGAATTTAAAACAACATTATAAATCATTTTTATTCACATTAAAATCAAATTCCAATTATTTTTGCAATTTCAAACATTGAATTAACAATTTAATTATCCAATTAAATCCCTATGTTTCAAATATAAACTATTCAGCTAACAAAATTAACTTGTGAATATTTAAAATAAATTAAATATATGAATTTTAAATGAATGAAATTCTGGATCGTTACATTCTCTCCTACTTAAAAGAATTTCATCCCCGAAATTACCGAGTAAGAAAAAGTCACAAAATCCAATAACTTTTCAAAATAATTCGTTCGAATTAGATTTCAGATTCATTTAAACATTTTAACTTTTCCAAAATCATTTAGTTAAACTTCTTATAAAAAAATTTCTAAGTTTACAAGCCCAGTCAAAATTATCTTTTCAAAACCAACTAACATCGTATAATTCTTAACTTAGTATCAAAAATTTAGTTATCAAATTTTTTTCAATTTTCTCAAAAAATTTCTGACTCCTTAAATTTTCAAAAAATTTCACCGTAGCCTCCTTTGCGTGGTTCGATCGCAGTAGGATCATAACATATATATATATATATATATATCACAAATATACATCTCATCTTCGATGATGAGGCATCTCGTAGGGAAAAAAGTGTAAAAATACGGTATGTAATCTAAAATATGTACCTTATATATTATTAGCGAGCATATACAGCTAATATAGCGCGAAAGCGAGCTCCAAATGCGAAGCAAATGCCATCCGCACCTACTAAATACTCAACAAACAAATGAGAAACATGTACATATGAAAAGTAATATAAATATACAGCATATACCAATATAACAACTATATACGCCAATATAGCAAATGCCACAAAAGGCAACAAATCCAACCATTAAACAACTATCATCCAACAAACCAATATCTATCCAATCAATCCATAACCAAATCAATATTCATTCACTTCTCATTAATATTCATTGAATTGATTTTCAATTTAAATCACATTTGATTCATTTACATTGGATTTCACTAACATTCATTTATTCATATTCAATTAGTTTACATTCACTAATTTACATGCATTTTAGTTCATTTTCAATTTAATCAAATTCAGTTCTATTTAGATTTACTTACTTCCAATTTGAATTCAATTATTTATCTTTCAATTTCATTAGTTTAATTTCATTAACACTTAGTGAATTTCTATACAATCAACTAACATCCATCTAACAACCAATGTATATCCCATATAACCAAATTTATTTAATTTACTTTACTTCATTTACATTTATTTGGTCATATAATTGACTTCCATTCAATTATTCAATTGCTAATTCATTTTACACTTCAAGTTGAATTTCATTTAACAATTCAAGTTTATATTCATATTCATTTTGATTCCAAAATCAACTTCATTCAACATTACTTAAGTTATATTTCATTTTAGCTCACTTGCATTTACATTCACTATATAACTTAAGTTCATTTCAAATTTAATTGAAATTCCATTTTACTTAACTTTACTTAAGTCAAATTTCATATCACTACTCAAATTCAGATTTTATTTTGCTTAACAAAATTGCTTAACCATTTTAACAATTGGTTTTACTTACATTTTCCCACTTTATAAGTTATACAACTTATTTACTCAAACTTCCCAATTCATAGTATATAGTCACTTACAAGTTTAATTTACATTTCAATAACTTACCTAATCCGTTCGAATCCAATTCAATTTATTTTACCATACCTTTAGTTATATTTCAAATCACATATTTTATTATGCTACCCAAATTTATTTCAACTTAACCAAAGTTAGAATTTCTTTTATCTCATATTGTAAATCCAAAACTCAGTTTCACTTATATTCATCAATTTCAACTTGGATTTTAAATTCAAATTTGTTTATCACAACAAAACTTCAATTTCAATTTAAAATTGGTAGCAAATCCATCACACAGAAACTTGAAAATGATACTGGCGATGATGTAGTCATCACCTTTATTATATCCTACGAACAATTGTGAATTCAATGATTTATATTGCTTTAAAAAAATTCTTTAATTTATAAATCACATTTGCAAAATCTTTTACTTATATAATTTCACTATTTTACTTCACTTGAAGAAGTTTCATTCCAAACTCATTTATCTTATTTAGATTTATAGCAATATAACCTCTTTAAACTTTGAAAAACAACTTCCAAAATTAACGGGATTCAAATTTCTCAAATTCTTAGTTTAAGTCCATTTTTATTTTCAACTCATATTTATAAATATATTCATATAGTTTCACTTCTTAAATATAAGATTTTCACAATTCTATATCATATTAATTATAATTCCATACATTATAATTCATTTGCTTATATAATTTATTCTTCTTTTACAATTGTTGTTTTTATTTAGACTATTCAAACAGCTTTTATTAACTTATATATATTTACATTTTCAAACAACCAAACAATCAATTTATATACACTTTAATAATTTTTGAAAAATTATTTCCTTTATATAAAATATAATCGAGGTAAAATTATTTCATTTACCTAATTTAAAATGATACAATATAGACTTGCCTCGTTTAAGTGTTTGGAAATCCCTATCGATAACATGGCGTCCCGCACACCGACCAGAATTCATAAACAACTCAACGGATAAGCAAACACAATATAAAAAAATTTATATCACTAACAAATACGCGCTTATATATATAATATATTCAAACTCAATCTAGAGTGCTACTGTCCCTATCTATACTAAGTGCACATCAAAGCTTAGGAATATACAAATTCTAAGCTCTGATACCGCATGTGACGAATGACAAATACGTATCCTTTGAATCGATAATAGACCACACATGTCCGACCCAAAAAGTAAAGACTGACAGAAAGTCGGGAGAAAGAAAGGAAGAGAGAAGAAGCGAAGAGTAAAGAGAGAGAAGATAGAACAAAACAGAATAATACAGAATCTCACATCGCAGCGGAAAACATATAATATCATATCAATGATCTTTGAAAAACTGAAACTGTATATACATACATCAATAAGAGTTCAATAATCAATCAAAAGTTTTCAGCCTGGACAATTATAATAACATGTCCTCACAATTTTCGATAATATAAACATAACTAAGCAGTGGATAATCAAAACAGATACATGTATACGAAAATGAAGATCTCCAACTCTCTTGAAGCTCCAAAAGCACCAAATCTGAACCTATTAAAGTACCAAACCTTTCCGTTATCAAAACAAAAGTATCTCATAAGTCACGCCCACACTTAAACACAGACATGTTTTTACCTTACAATAACTAAAACATCTCATATCAAATCCTCTTATATTATAATAGTGTCTATTGCACAAATAATATTAATCATAGACGAAATTGTTACATTGATTATATTCCAGCATATAGCCCAAAATGGGTAATACAATCAAAATGGTAGGCACGTAGTGGAGTTTGGATTTCCATACAAATGACCAGGTGAAGGGACTACCTTCCGGCAGTACATCTCTAGAAGAAGATACCGAGGATCATCACAAAGGTTCCTTTACCAACACAAGACCGGCCCACCTCTATAACTAGATGTACCTGAATATATCATCCTCCGGTTGTTATAGATCTTTGCTAAAGGTTCTCATAGTATACAAACCACAATAATCAGATACATGATGTCATATATCTAGAAGAGGATGATCATATCCTACTTGGGAGCGACCCACTTAGCCTTGCTGCATCTAACCCTGCTTTGGTCATTTCCAGTTGACGAGGCCTGAGGTAACGATTAACTTTTACAATCACATATCACATCACTTAGAATGCCACATAACCACTTCCATTGACCACTAATTGCCTTCCACAAAAATACAACCCTTAAGTTCATACGTTTCAAGGTGGGTGTTAAGATAAGAGAAGTTTCCTTCTCCGCCACCACTGATGTACATTTGTAAAAATCAATGTACGTAATCTTTAGAAATGAAATGTTAGACAAATATCCATACAAGTTGTTCAAGAATAGGACAAACCGAAGGTACTTTCCTACCACATCTGGTCGGGAAATCCATAGGATTGGTCACGAATAATCCTTGCATTGGATATTTCATAATGAAGAAACCACTGCTACTATATATATTGGGATTTTAACCCCAAACGATCAACAAGCAGTCCCCCACTATAAAAATTCGGAATATCAATATTATCATAAGCAACCTCCACAATCGTCGCATATACGTTGGTCCGAAGTGGTTTTCGGATAAACCGATCCCGGTCTCTTTACACCAATAACGCAAAAGCGTTTCACAACCTCACATAGAAACTAAGTCTCATAGACTTATCACGTCTCCGACTTTCAACTTGTTATCCTTCGGGCCAAGAAAGAAGCTCGATAGATTGGAGTAATGCTGCGCACTACACAAATCAACATCCTTAACACAAATGACAATTAAGCCTACACAGAAGGAAATGTACGACTAAACAGTTCCCACATCAAGTCAAGGAACTAAAATGGCCAAATTTGATAGTCGATTATTTAACTATCAAAGCAAACAAACAAATATTTAGCACCATAGCAATCAGTATGACCTTTTAATTAATATTTTATTAATTAAATCATTTGCCAAATGTTCACTTCAAATTATCTTTAAAACGATATATTCTCAAACCATTTCAATGCTGGTAAACATTTCTATATACTTATTTAATAATAAGTAATTAACAAATCTATTTATTTTCAACACTTAGAAAATATTACATATACTTAAATCAAGATTAAGTATGTATTTTATTCTTTAAGGAAAACGTTCTCTTAAATACATTTATTTGAGTCAAAACGAATGTTACGTAAAACGTCGTTACGACAACCCAAAGTCACTAATATTAGGATTCAAAAATTAGATAGATATATGAATCCCATATCCTATACGAAACATTTCCTTTCGAAAATCATTTACTATAACAATATTGTTATAGTCCATCATTTTATTATTTCTCGAAAATGTTTATTTCAACAATGAATGTTGCAACATATTCGATACTTAACACATTTTAAAACATCTTTAAACCACTTAACTTCATTTAAAAGATCAATTTCCAAAACATTTATTTAATTCAATGATTATTCACTGTCCAAAATCTTGAATATAATCCTTTTACCAAATTCATTACTATATCACATTAAATTAAAGGATTATCCACTGTCCAAAATCATGGATAAAATTCCTTTAATAAACTACAATAATTAACTTATCGAATTCAATTGATTTCACATTTATAAAACAATCGCATTTATATTTTATAGAAAAATTCTATTTATAAATCTCGTTTATTAACCAATTCCATTTATTTCATTTGTATGCCAAAAAACCAAACTATAAATAAATTACTTATAATTCTCTTTATTTTACAAATTCATTCTTTAATAACTTCACAAATTATAAATCTCATTCACTTATAAGATTCATTTATACTGCATTTTAACATTTATAAAACTCCTTTACGATCCCATTATTATGATTTGTAAAATATCCATTTTATAAATCTTATATACATACCATTTATAATAATTCAAAAATCTCGATTTAAATAAACTCATTCTTTAAATAATTTACAAATCATTATTAAAACTTATACAACTCCAAAAATCACACCTAAGTATACTTCACAAAAATCATAATTTTTATAACATAAAAATTATAACTTTTGTTTATTCAGAACAAATTCATACCTTAACAATTCAAAATTTTAATAGAACGTCTATTTTCAAACTCACTTTAAAATCCTCTTTAATTTGGAATCATCACTTTAGCCTTTTTTAAATTACCAAACATACGCCCAATGCTGCAACAACACTAAATACATCAATCACGGCAACCAAATCATCATATATCATATGATAACAACATATATCATAATATCTGTAAATAAAATCAATACTGGTGAGGAATCCAGTTGGATCTCTCCAACCTATCACCTACAAAAAATATATATTAGAATATGTGTACAATGTCCGCTTCGAGGCAGACGTGCATACAAATGGTCATCAGCTCATACACATGAACATATAGGGTCTCATCTGCTCCAATAGGCAGGAATAATCCAAATACCAATCAATATATAGATAATATATCATATATCATCCAAACAATCATAAATCATCATAAATAAATTTTGTTCTCACTTATATAAAAATATCAGTGAGTTAGAAAGAGTGAGTTGTACTCACATTGATTCCAATAGCAGTTGCTGTGTTTTTTTCGAATAAAATTAAACAGCCGTTAATTTTACCTAAAATTTATACTAGCTCCAATCAACTCCAAACTAGGTCTAAAATGTAGTGTTCGTCAATACGGACCTGATGCAACTTGTTTCGTCAAAAACGGAACTCGTATGAAGAAGATATGACGATTTAAAGTTTGTACAAATTTTAATAATATATAAATTTACTATTTAATTTAACTTTTAAAACCCCACCTCATCTCAGCCGTATGATGCAAACAAGTAGATCCAAGCTGATGGTTTCAACTTCTCCCCCCTCGTTCAAAACCGAGCATTTCAAACCCACAACCACGATTTTCATTTGAATTATCGTGCCATCTACACGAAGCTTGAAGAAGATCGGTTATCATCGTTCAAAAGCACGTTACTAACTCCAGCTATGGCTGAAGATCGGTCACACTCGGCCTCTCCCCCACATTGAAAAACATGCGCGAACGCGTTGCCTTTAAGTTTGATTTCCCGCCGCATCGTTGCTCAAATATTCATCATCACCGTGTAGATCTGAAGATCTCATCTAGCTCTTCAATGTTGTAGTTGAAACATTTTCATAATTGTTATGGATTAAGAGATATTGAGGAGGGAAGAATTGAATAATTTCAGGCATCGAAATGTTTAACGGCGGCTAGCCCTAGCCCGATTAGGTTTTGTGAAAATGGTGAAAAAAATTGGCCTTCTATAGAAAATTTACGCGCACTATTCATTCGAAAAATTTCGAACTCGAAACGAAGCGTGCCGCCTGGCGTTTAAAATGTTTTACCCTATTTCGAACATAATGGAATATATATTGGGAGCCAATTCTAACATATTTGAAAGATAGGTTTTCGAATCAACGATTTAAATTTAAATTTTATTTAAATGAAATTATACGCCTTTTAGCTTGCCCCGGACAGACCGTAAATCGGATTGACACAAAATTTGAAATCCTAGAATAATATAACATTACGTATCCAATGAAATTAGTTTCGTCGAAATATGAGACTATGTGAAAAATGACTATTTTTACACGTTAATTAAATATTAAAATATCCAATTTCTAGAATTTAACTTTTAATTCAATTTAAAAATTCTCTAATATCATTATAATTCAAATAGAATTTAAAACAACATTATAAATCATTTTTATTTACATTAAAATCAAATTCCAATTAATTCTGCAATTTCAGATATTAAATTAACAATTTAATTATCCAGTTAAATCCCCATATTTCAAATATAAACTATTTAGCAAATAAAATTAGCTTATGAGTATTTAAAATAAATTAAATATATCAATTTCAAATGACTGAAATTGGGTCGTTACAATCTTGGAAATTATACTGAATCTTATTTCAGTAGGACAGTTGGAAATAAAATGATACAACTTTTCAACTCAAGTTGGAGTCACAAGGTGCGCAAAAGGGGAAGAACAATGTACAAGTAGTTTGGAAGAACATTAAAGAATGAAGGGTCTTTTTAAAGTGATTTTGGAGAGGAAAATTTCATAACGACCCAGAATTTCTATTAAGTAAAATTCATATATTTAATTAATTTAAAATATTAATAAGTGAAATTTGTAAGTCGAATAAATTTTATTTCGAATATCTGGATTTAATTGAATAATTAAATCGATAATTTAATATGGAAATTACAGAAATAATTGTAAATTGGGTTTAAAATGATTAAAAATGATTTGGAAAATTTTATTTAATCATATTGGAGTTATAATGATGTTATAGAACTTTTAAAATCGAAATTAAAGTTAATTTGTGAAAATTGAATATTTTAATATTTAATTGACGTGTAAAATTAGTCTTTTTCAAACAGTCTCGGATTTTGAGGAAACCAGTTTCATCAGATCCGTAATGTGATATTATTGTAAGGTTTCAAATTTCGTATCAATCGGATTTACCGTTTGTCCCGGGCAAGCCAAAACGCATAGAAATTTGATTTAATCGGTTTAATTTAAAATCGATCGTTTATTGCCGTAACTTGCACATATGACCGAATTAGCCTCCGAAACACGTTTCATTGTGTCCGGAACGCGGGTAGAACCCTAGAAACGTCAGCCGGCACGCTTCGTTGAGTTCGGAAAATTTCGAGTGAATAATGTTTTGGCCATTTTTCTATAAAAGCACTTCTATTTCTTCATTTGCAAACAAAAACCCAAAACCCTAATTCAAGAGCTTCAGCCGCCACTTCTTATTTCCATGGCCAGGAATTGTCGAGCTTCCACCTCGTTTATCTCACCATCCATTCACTTTCATCCAAAATCATCAACTACAAAACTCTAGAGCACGACGAGATCTACGTTCTCAACGGTGGAGATCGAAAATAACTCGATGGATTGACGACAAACTGGGCTTGAACGTCGTGCGTTTGCGCACGAATTTCCACGTGAATAGGGGGCCAAGCATCATGGCACTTGGGGCGGTGGTTCGTGGTTGAGGAGGCTCTCGAATGGTAGCGTCAGATCGTCTCAAATCGAGTGCGGTGGTTGCGTTGATTAGGGCAAAGCGGCGGCTATGGGTTGCGTTGGTTCGAACGTGAAACTGGAGGCATAGTGCGGCCGAGATTTTCAATAGAGAGATGGACGGCCATATATGTTTTGGGTTAGAAAATGAAATATAAATTGTAAATAATTTGTATTTAAATTCGTTCAAACTTTAAAATGATGTAACTCTTTCATATGAGGACCGTTTTGGACGAAACGAACTACGTTGGCTTCGTTTTGTCGAGAATTACGCAATGCAATGAGATTGGAGTCGTTTGGATAGTGAAAATTTTGGGTAAAATTAAACTCACGTTTAATTTTATTCGAAATAAAAAGCTACAACCGTTTTAAAAGCAAAGGTGAGAACTTCTCACTCAATCGAATCTGTTTCGATTTAAATTTTAAATAGTTAGATTTAAAATTGTTGATTGTATGCCTGGATGACAAATTATTATCTATTGATTGTTAAAATAGACATTATACGCCGTATATTAAGCGGAGGTTATTTATTAAAAACATATACCGCTAATATTCCACTTTGATATGGAATTGGTATTATTTATGTACTTGGAGTTGATTTTCCCACATTATATAGCGGATGAGACCCTATTGCGTCGCATAATAGCGGATAGTATTTTACAAATCCCATATACCATGATATTCTGTTTTGAAACGGAATTGGTATTGTGCTAACATCTGTGGATGCAGGGAAACAGGTTGGAAGGATCCAACTGGATTCCTCAACTGTATTGATTTATTTACAGATATTGTGATATTTGTTGATTATCATATTGATATATGATGTTTTGATTGTCGTGATTGATATATTGTTGTTGTTGCAGCGTTGGCCTATTTTTGGAGTTTTAAAAATATTAAAGTAACGATTTTGAATTTAAAAGGATTTTAAAGTGATTTTTTTGAAAGTATCAGTTTTATTAAATTTTGAATTGTTAAAATAAACAAAAGTTATAATTTCTATTATTATAAAAGTTATATTTTTGGAAAATAATACTGAAATATGATTTTGGAGTTATATATAAGCTTTAATAACGATTTGTAAATTATAAAAAAGATTGGTTTATTTAAATTGAGATTTTTTAATTATTATAAACGGTTTATATAAAAGAGTTATAAAATTGAGATTTATAAATTAAAATATTGGAATTATAAAACAAGTTTTTATAAGTGTTAAAATGAAATAAAAATGGATTTCATAAGTGAATGAAATTTATAGATTTATAAATTGTGAAATTTTAAAATGAATAGATTTTCGTAAAATAAAAGATTTATAAGTAATTAACTTATAAATCGGATTTTGGCATTTTAATTGAGATTTTCGAATAAGTATAAATGGTTTATAGATGAGATTTATAAAATATATATTTTATATATCGAAATAAGGGAGTTATAAAAGAAGTTCTGTTAATCCTGAAAATGAGGTTATAAATGGAATTTTATAAGTAGTAAGATTTTTAAATTTTGTAAATTGAAGTCTTTATAAAAATATAAATGGGGATTTATGAACATTGTTTTATAAATCTGAAATTTATCAAATTCGATGAATTTAATGTAGAAGCTTATTAGAGGAGATATATTCGCGATTTTGGATAGCGGATAATCCTTTAAATAAAATATGTAGAAATGTTGAATTTGGGTAACGAAGTATATTCACGATTTTGAACAGTGAATAATATATTAAAGAAATGTTTTGGGAAGTGATATTTTAAATAGAATTAAAACGATTTAAAGATGTTTTAAAATGCGTTAAGTATCGAATACATAGATTTCAACATTTATTGTTGAAATAGACATTTTCGAGAAATAGAAGGAAATAGTGGACTATAACACTGTTGTTATAGTAAATGATTTTCGAAAGGAAATGTTTTATATAGTATTGGGATTTATATATCTATCTTTATTTCGAATCCCTATACTAGTGATTTTGGGTCGTCATAACGATGCTTTACGCAACATTCGTTTTGACTCAAATAAATGTGTTTAAGCGCACGTTTTCTTTAAAGAATGAAATAATACTTAATTTCGATTTAAGTATATTGAATATTTTCCAAGTATTGAAAATAAATGGATTTGTGAATTACTTATTATTAAATAAGTATGGAAATATTTTTCCAATATGAAATGAACGTTTTAGAATTTACCTTTGTAAAGATAAATTGAAAGTGAATATTTGAAATCGATTGAAAATCGTAAATCAGTAGGTATTTTGAAATGTAAATTCACTATGGAATTTATAAAAGGAAAGGGGAATTTTTTTAAAAATAAACGCTGATTATTTTTGAAGTGTGGAAATTTATATCTTGTAAAGATATTTTTGAAAAATAAATAATTTGGAAAATTATTTGGAATCTGGTGATGTTGAGTATGCCTATTGATAGTTAAATAACCGATTATCAATATTTACCTTTAAATAGGTATTTGTTGTGATTGCTTGAATTTGAATGCGCACTTATTTTCAAAATAAGCGCTCACTATTCAGGTTAGCCGGGAAAGGACCTTTGGGTCGTATAACCCATTCCGAATAAGTGATGCGTCGTTATGGATTGCATTTGATGACCGGTGTTGAAGACCGGGTATTTGTGAAAACGGAAGGATTATCGTCGAATGTTTCTGCATCGACCGATCTCCGATATAGAAATTTATTAACCTTTGTGATGGGAAGTCCGGTCGTGATTAGTGAATATTCGGATTGCAAGGGCTTCTTTGGAAGTGCCTTCGGTTCCGTTCGATCCCGGAACGGACTTGTATGGATGTGTGTCTGCCGTTACAATTTGAGATGTAAAGCTGGTTTCTATCAAATATATTTCCGTTGGTGGCAGAGAATTTATTCTCTTAGGTCAACACCCTTAGAGGTTATGTAGTTGATGGTTACTAGTGATACATTCCCAAATTGGTAATGTGGCATACGAAGTGTTGTTGAGCATTTGTTGAATCAAAGCACAGCTTTTGTATAAAGCGTAGCGTTGTGGACGAGACTTCGTCGGACCTCACTCCCCCGAAATGGTCAAAACAGGAAGGATGCTGCAAGGTTATTAGGGGGTAGCACCCCTTTAGTGTATGTCATTCCTTCTGGATAGAGGTGGTATCATGGTATGGAGCCCAGATACTTAACCTGTGTTGTTGCTGCAAATTTATTACTTTGTGGTTGTTGGAATCGAGGATCCTCGGATATAGATCGGTTACGATCGGGGAATGACATATTCGTGTCAGTAGTTACCCAGTTAGGGGTAATCCGGCCTTGTGTTAGCAGAGATCCAGTTAGGTTCTCGGTTCGTCTTTCCAGAGGCGTACCCATGTGGCAATGGGAAGTTCCTTGGCCTGATCATTTGTTGGAAATCCAAAGAAACAATACGATCTTGTACGGTTTTAGTTGTATAACCTGCCATGGAATGTGGCGGTAACCTACTGATCTCTGATATAGAAATTTATTACCCTTTGTGATGGGAAGCCCGATCGTGATTAGTAAATATCCGGATTGCAAGGGCTTCTTTGGAAGTGCCTTCGGTTTCGTTCGATCCCGGAACAGACTTGTATGGATGTGTGTCTGACGTTACAATTTGAGATGTAAAGCTGGTTTTTATCAAATATATTTCCGTTGGTGGCAGAGAATTTATTCTCTTAGCTCAACACCCTTAGAGGTTATGTAGTTGATGGTTACTAGTGATACATTCCCAAATTGGTAATGTGGCATACGAAGTGTTGTTGAGCATTTGTTGAATCAAAGCACAGCTTTTGTATAAAGGTAGCTTTGTGGACGAGACTTCATCGGACCTCACTCCTTGGAAATGGTTAAAACAGGAAGGATGCGGCAAGGTTATTAGGGGGTAGCGCCCCTTTTGTGTATGTCATTCCTTCTGGATAAAGGTGGTATCATGGTATGGAACCCAGATACTTAACCTTGTTGTTGCTGCAAATTTATTACTTTGTGGTTGTTGGAATTGAGGATCCTCGGATATAGATCGGTTACGATCGGGGAATGACATATTCGTGTCAGTGGTTACCCAGTTAGGGGTAACCCGGCCTTGTGTTGGCAGAGATCCGGTTAGGTTCTCGGGTCGTCTTTCCAGAGGCGTACCCATGTGGCAATGGAAAGTTCCTTGGCCTGACCATTTGTTGGAAATCCAAAGAAACAATACGATCTTGTACGGTTTTAGTTGTATAACCTGTCATGCAATGTGGCGGTAACCTGCTATTGAACATGGTAGCTATAGTAGGCATAAGTGCGAAATGCCTATGCTGGCTAAGATTTATATTATACTTTCGAAATGTTTTCTGCACTATGCACTGGTAATAATATCAAATCTTTCTTTTTAATGCGTATCAAGCATCTTTGACTATCATAAGGAGAAATCTCCACTGATTCTGCGTTTGCATTGTGTATGTGTGCGGGAGTCCTTATGGTAGTCTCATTTTCCAAAAAACATTGCGAATCTATTTTAAAAAAATATTCCTCTGTTGTCTTTTAAAGATAAACTGTTTTAAGTTCTCACACCAGTCCCATGGCTGACCTGTAGTTTATTGTTTCCTTCCTAAACTCTGGGTGCCCACCAATTTCACATGGGCAGTCTAGAGTCAGGTTATCAGGTCATTCTAGAATTCGGGAGTTGCTGTAGAGAATTGGAGGCAAGCTGGAGAGCATGGCGTATTCACTAGTATATAGTATTTCTTTTCTGCTGTTTGTTGTTGTACACTCTGATGATGTAATGTAATGTAATATGATGTAATGTAATAACTGATATAGTTCTTTGTTTAAAGATTATTCATTTATCTATTATATGTTGTTCCGCTGCGATTATGAGATTCTGGTATTGTTCTGTTGTTTCTTTCTGTTCTGTTATGTCTTTTTCTCTCTTCTTCTACCTCTTTCTTTTTCTTTATCCATAACATTTCGGTTTTTCGGCATTCGATTGCTCGACAGTTGATACAGTGGACGTATTGATGTCGGTTTTCGAGCGTCGAAAAATCACGATCGTTACATTTGGTATCAGAGCATATGGTTAAGCGACAACCATTGCTCTATTGGGTATTGCTCATTAGAGATAGAGTCAGTAGTACTCTAGAATGAGTGTGAGTATAATAATAGATACGAGCGCGTATTTGTTAGTGGATATAAATTTTTTTATATTGTGATGATTGGTTTGTTGAGTGGTGTCAGGACCCGATTCTTCGACTCCCGAATATCGACATCAATACGTCCACTGTATCGAATGCCAATCAGTTGGATGCCGGAAAACCGAACACTGAGGGTTTAAGAAAGAAGAAAAGGGTAGAAGAAGAGGGAAAAAGATAGAGAATAGAGAGAAAAGAAAATAGAACGGAATAGAAAACAGCAGAACAATAACAGAATCTCACAGAATCTCACAATTCGCAGCGGAACAATATATAATACATAAATGAATAATTTTTAAACAAAGAACTATATCAGTTATTACATTACATCACATTACATCAGAGTGTACAACAACAACAACAAACAGCGGAAAAGAAATACTATATACTAATAATACGCCATGCCATCCAGCTTGCCTCCAGCAACTCTAGAATATCCAGAATATCCTGATAAACCTAACTCTTGACTGCCCGTGTAGAAATTGGTGGGCACCCAGAGTTTAGGAAGGAAAACAATAAACTCCGAGTCAGTCATGTGACTGGTGCGAGAACTCAAAACAGTTTATTTATCTTTAAAATAAAGTAGAGGAATTTTTTAAAAAAATCAATTCGCAATGCTTTTAAAAATGAGACTACCATAAGACCTCCCGCCACACACACAATGCAAACGCAGACTTGGAGGAGATTTCTTCTTATGTTAGTCAAAGATGCTTGATACGCATTAAAACGAAACATTTGATATTATTAGTAGTGCATAGTGTAGGAAACATTTCGAAAGTAGAATATAAATCTTAGCCAACATAGGTACCATTATATTATACTTACTATAGCTACCATATTAGATGGCAGGTTCTATAACTAAAACCGTACAAGTCTCGTATTGTTTCTTTGGATTTCCAACGAATGGTCAGGCCAAGGAACTTCCCATTGCCACATGAGAATGCCTCTGGAAGGACATCCCCGAGAACCAAACCGGATCTCTACCAACACAAGGCCGGGTTACCCCTAACTGAGTAACAACTGACCGAATATGCCATCCCCCGGTCCTTTGGGACCTTTAACCGAGCACTCGTAATCAATTCACACAATCATAAAGTGTTTTCAACATGAGTAAGTATCTGGGCTCCATACCATGATACCACCATTTTCCAGAAGGAAATGCACATACCCTAAAGGGCGCTACACCTTATAACCTTGCTGCATCTTTCCTGTTTTGACCATTCCGGGGTGTGAGGCTCGACGAAGTCACGTCCACAAAAACATACTTTATACAAAAGCCATGTTTTGGGTCAACAAATGATCATAGAAATGATCACCAAGATAGACGATCAAACAAATGATCCTATCCCAAATAATCAACACAATGATCATTTCACAGCAACACTCAGCATGTCACATTACCAAATTGGGAATATATCGCTGATAACCTTCAACTACATAACCTCTGAGCTCGTACGTCTCAGAGAAGGGTGTTAAGCTAAAAGAATAAATTCTCCGCCACCAACAGAAATATATTTGAAAGAAATCGGCTTTATATCTCAATTTGTAATGTCAGACATACAATCCATACAAGTCTGTTCCGGGCTCGAACAGAACCGAAGGCACTTACAAAGAAGTCCTTGCAATCCGGATATCCACAATCCTGATCGGATTTCCCATCACATATGGAGAACTCTATACCGGAGCAACTCGGTGCAGAGTCAATCGACAGGTCATCCTATCGCTCTCGCAAATATCGGGTTTTCAACACCGATCTTCAATGCTATCCATTACGTCGTATCACTATTCGGAATGGGTAATCCGAATAACGAGCGCAATAATTTAAAAATAAGTGTAGCATTCAAATTCAACAAATCACAACAAATACCTTTCAAAGGTAATTATTGATAGTCGGTTATTGAACTATCAATGGATATGCACAACATCACCAGATTCCAAATAATTTTCCAAATTATTTATTTTCCAAAAATATCTTTACTAGATATATAATTTTCACACTTCAAAAATAAATCAATATTTATTTTTAAACAAATTTCCCTTTTCATTTATAAATTCCATAGTGAATTTTCATTCCAAAATATCCATGCTTATACGATTTCAATTATTCATTTCAATTTATCTTCAAAAAGATAAATTCTCTAATATTCACTTTATATTGGAAAACATTTCCATACTTATTTATTCATAAGTAATTCACAAATTTTATTTATTTTCAACACTTGGAAAATATTCAATATACTTAAATCGAAATTAAGTATATATTTCATTCTTTAAGGAAATCATTCTCTTAAACATATTTATTTGGGCCAAAACGAATGTTGCATAAAACATCGTTACGATAACCCAAAATCACTAGTATAGGGATTCGAAATTAAAATAGATATATAAATCCCAATACTATACAAAACATTTCCTTTCAGAAATCATTTACTATAACAACAGTGTTATAGTCCACCATTTCCTTCTATTTCTCGAAAACATCTATTTCAACAATAAATGTTGAAATCTATGGTTTTGAATCTCAACACATTTAAAACATCTTTAGATCGTTTTAATTCAATTCAAAATATCACATCCTAAACATTTTCTTTAACATATTATTCACTATTCAAAAACGTGAATATACTCCATAAATAAGTTATAACAATTTACTTATCAAAATAAGTCTTTGCGAATTTATAGAACAACGTTTATAAATTCCATTTCTATTTATTTTATAACTACTTCCTTTTATAAATTCCTTTATTAACCTATTCAATTTATAACTCAATTATAAAACAAAGGTTCATATTATAAGTTAAATGCTTATAAAACGATTATTTTATAAAATCGTTCTTTTTAAGACTTCCAAAGTTATAAATCTTATAACTTATAAGATCCATTTATTTACCCAAATATATTCTTTAATAACTTCACAAAATTTATAAATCTTACTATTATTCTTTTAAAACATCTTTAAACCCCTTTATAATTCCATCATTCTGATTTATAAAATAATTAAATTTTATAAATCCTATATTTTCAACTTTTATAATAAATCCAAAAATCCCGATTAAACTATTTTATAAAATCATTAACCCCATATTTTCAAAAATCAACTTTTAACTATATTTCTCAAAAATAATAATTTTTATAACATTAAAAATTATATCGTTATTTATTTATAATGGATCAATTCCAAAATATTTTATAAACATATACTTTCAAAAATTCACTTTAAAAATCATTTTAAAATTCCAAAATTTGGTCCAATGATGCTACATACCAGATAGTCAATCACGACAACAACGATATCATATATCGATATGATAATCCATCAAATATCAAAATATCTGAAATCAAATAAATACTGTTGAGGAATCCAGTTGGATCCCTCCAACCTGTTTTCCTGCATCCACAAACATTAGCACAATACCAATTCCGCTCCAGTACGAAATTATCGCGGTATATGGGATTTAAAATATTATCCGCTTAATAGACGGCGCAATAGGGTCTCATCCGCTATACAAATGCGGAAAATCAATAACTACAATACATACATATGCCAATATATATATATATTGCCATTATATATAATACCAATTTCACTGTTTATGAAATATTCGCGGTATATGTTTTTAATAAATAACATCCGCTTACTAACGGCGCATAATGTCTATTTTAACAATCAATAGATATCAATCATCATTCAAACATGCATTCAAATATTTTAAATCTAACTATTTAAAATAAAAATTGAAACTATTCGATTGAGTGAGAAGTTCTCGCCTTGATTTTAATTTCGTTTTAGCGATTTATTTCGAATAAAATTAAGCGGACGTTTAATTTTATCCGAAATTCTCACCAACTCCAAACGACTCCCATCCAATTCCATAGCGTAGTGCTCGTCCATACGATTCCAACGCAACCAGTTTCGCGCGTTTTCGACCTAGTATGAAAAAGTTATGCATTTAACAAGTTTTACACAATTTTAATAACTAATTTACAACAATTTCCTTTTATAATTTAACCTTCATCTATTCCTAGCCACAAGATCACACTCCTGCAAATCTAGCCCGTCCATCCCCTTCTTCTTCCTCACGTCTCCTTCTACAGACAATAGCCGTGCAAAAGAAACCCACTACATCAATATTAGGGTTCAAGATCTCAGCCACCACGACGACTTCCAGGACGATCAAGAGCTTCCATCCTGAAGAGCACTCCCCCCTCTACCCACGCCATAGGCAGCACCAAGCTCGGCCTTGGCCTTGCTTGTGAAAAACGTGCGACTGTCGACCCTTCTTTCCTCCCCACACGACGCTCCAAATTCGATCATCACCGTATGGAATCGAAGCTCTCACGAATCTCTACGACTTTCATGTTGAACACTTCGCGTAATTCTTGATGGATTGAGAGTGATTGAAGAGAGAAGAATTCTAATTTCTGGCCATTGATTACAAGGGTGGCGGCTGGCCAGTTTGACCTAGGGTTTTATCTTTCTTTTTTTTTTTAGATAGAGAGGGGGCTATTTATAGGAAAATCGAACGACACTATTCATTCCGGAAATTCCGAACTCCAAACGAAGCGTGCCGGTTGGCGTTTCTAAGGTTTACCCCGCGTTCCGGACACAATGGAACATGTTTCGAAAGCTAATTCAGTCATCTGTGCGAGTTATGGAAATAAACGTTCAATTTAAATTAAACCGATTTAAACGATTTTCTAGGCGTTTTAATTTGTACCGGACAAACAGTAAATCCGATTGACATGAAATTTGAAACCATATAATAATATCACATTACGGATCTGATGAAACTAGTTTCGTCGAAATCCGAGACTGTTTGAAAAATGACTATTTTAACTCGCCAAATTAATATTAAAACAATTTCGATGCGTTTCGAGCTGCCACGATCAAACGATAACTCTGATTGCTACGAAAATTGAAATCCGGTAATAACTAACTATTAAGGATCCAATGGAACTGGTCTCGTCCAATTCTGAGACTGTTCAAAAATTGGCTAATTTCACTAGTCGATTAAATATTAAAATATTCAATTTTCACAAATTAACTTTTAATTCGATTTTAAAAGTTCTAAAATATCGTTCTAACTCCAATATGATAAAATAAAATTTTACAAATCATTTTCAATCATATTTTAACTCGATTTTCAATTATTTCCATAATTTCACATATTAAATTATTGATTTAATTATCCAATTAAATCCAATTATTCGAATTAAAATTTATTCGACTTATAAATTCACTTATTAATATCTAAAATTAATTAAATATTCAAAGTTTAATTACTAAAAATTCTTGGGTCGTTACAATCTTCCCCCCTTAAAAGAATTTCGTCCTCGAAATTATCAAGTAAGAAAAATTACAGAATCTATTAACTTTCCCAAAATTCATAATTAAATTTCTTACAATAACTTTACTAAGTTTTCAAATCATACTTAGTTATCTTTTCAAAAACAACTACTATTGTTTAACTTTCAACTCCAAATCAAAGTTATAGTTTTCAAAATTTTCCAATTTTCTCAAATTTTTTCTAACGCCTTAAATTTTCGGAAAAATTCGCCATAGTCTCCTTTGCGCGGCTCGATCCGGAAAAAAAATGACAGTATATATATCACAAATATACATCTGATCAAGTAATGAGGCATGCCGAAGGGAAAAAAGTATAAAAGTACGGTATGTAATCCGAGATATGTACCTTATATTTTATTAGCAAGCATATACGGCTAATATAGCGCGAAAGCGAGCTCCAAATGCGAAGCAAACGCGATCCGCACCTACTAATCACTCAACAAACAACATGAGAACATGTATATAGACAATAGTATCAACATACATCATATAGCAACATAATAACTATATATGCCAACATAGCAAATGAAACAAAAGCAATATATTCAACCATCAACCAACTAGCATCCAACTAATTCATAACCAATAAATATTCATTCATATTCTCATTAATATTCAATGAAATAGGTTTTCAATCTAATCACATTTGATTCATTAAAAGTGGATGTTTTTACTAACATTCATTTTTTTAATTAGTTTATATTCACTAATCCATATACAAGTTGGTTCACTTCCAAATCAAGTTCAATTCTATTTAAGATTCACTTAACTTCCAATTGAATTTCAATTACTTTAGTTTTCAATTTCATTAACTCTTAATGAATTATATACAATCAACTAACAACCAATGTATATCAATTACAACCAAATTCTTTTGCTTATATTCATTCAATTTGGTTTCAACACCATCACTTTCAATTGGTTTAATTAATTGATTTTCATTCAATTATTCAACTTCTAATAACATTAGATTTTAATGAATTAACACTTACATTCATTATTCCATATCAATTATTTACATTTAATTGATTTGCATTCAATTAGTTAATCATTTCAAGTTGAATTTCCATTTACTTTAAATTCATTTTTTATTTACAACTCATATTCATAAATATATTCATATAGTTTCACTTATTATATATATAAGTTTATTTCACAATTGTAAATCACTTTAATTATAATTTCATACTTATAATAAAAAAAATTTATTCACTAACAAATACGCTCTCATAGCTATTATTACACTCAAACTCATTCTAGATCACTACTGACTCTATCTCTAATGAGTAATACCCAACAGAACCATGGTTGTCGCTTAACCATAAGCTCTGATACCACATTGTCAGGACCCGATTCTTCGACTCCCGAATATCGACATCAATACGTCCACTGTATCGAATGCCAATCAGTCGGATGCCGGAAAACCGAACACTGAGGGTTTAAGAAAGAAGAAAAGGGTACAAGAAGAGGGAAAAAGATAGAGAATAGAGAGAAAGAAAATAGAACGGAATAGAAAACAGCAGAACAATAACATAATCTCACAGAATCTCACAATTCGCAGCGGAACAATATATAATACATAAATGAATAATCTTTAAACAAAGAACTATATCAGTTATTACATTACAACACATTACATCAGAGTGTACAACAACAACAACAAACAGCGGAAAAGAAATACTATATACTAATAATACGCCATGCCATCCAGCTTGCCTCCAGCAACTCTAGAATATCCAGAATATCCTGATAAACCTAACTCTTGACTGCCCGTGTAGAAATTGGTGGGCACCCAGAGTTTAGGAAGGAAAACAATAAACTCTGAGTCAGTCATGTGACTGGTGCGAGAACTCAAAACAGTTTATTTATCTTTAAAATAAAGTAGAGGAATATTTTAAAAAAATCAATTCGCAATGCTTTTAAAAATGAGACTACCATAAGACCTCCCGCCACACACACAATGCAAACGCAGACTTGGAGGAGATTTCCTCTTATGTTAGTCAAAGATGCTTGATACGCATTAAAAAGAAACATTTGATATTATTACTAGTGCATAGTGTAGGAAACATTTCGAAAGTAGAATATAAATCTTAGCCAGCATAGGTACCATTATATTATGCTTACTATAGCTACCATATTAGATGGCAGGTTCTACAACTAAAACCGTACAAGTCTCGTATTGTTTCTTTGGATTTCCAACGAATGGTCAGGCAAAGGAACTTCCCATTACCACATGAGAATGCCTCTGGAAGGACATCCCCGAGAACCAAACCGGATCTCTACCAACACAAGGCCGGGTTACCCTTAACTGAGTAACAACTGACCGAATATGCCATCCCCCGGTCCTTTGGGACCTTTAACCGAGCGCTCGTAATCAATTCACACAATCATAAAGTGTTTTCAACATGAGTAAGTATCTGGGCTCCATACCATGATACCACCATTTTCCAGAAGAAAATGCACATACCCTAAAGGGCGCTACACCTTATAACCTTGCTGCATCTTTCCTGTTTTGACCATTCCGGGGTGTGAGGCTCGACGAAGTCACGTCCACAAAAACATACTTTATACAAAAGCCATGCTTTGGGTCAACAAATGATCATAGAAATGATCACCAAGATAGACGATCAAACAAATGATCCTATCCCAAATAATCAACACAATGATCATTTCACAGCAACACTCAGCATGTCACATTACCAAATTGGGAATATATCGCTGATAACCTTCAACTACATAACCTCTGAGCTCGTACGTCTCAGAGAAGGGTGTTAAGCTAAAAGAATAAATTCTCCGCCACCAACAGAAATATATTTGAAAGAAATCGGCTTTATATCTCAATTTGTAATGTCAGACATACAATCCATACAAGTCTGTTCCGGGCTCGAACAGAACCGAAGGCACTTACAAAGAAGTCCTTGCAATCCGGATATCCACAATCCTGATCGGATTTCCCATCACATATGGAGAACTCTATACCGGAGCAACTCGGTGCAGAGTCAATCGACAGGTCATCCTATCGCTCTCGCAAATACCGGGTCTTCAACACCGATCTTCAATGTTATCCATTACGTCGTATCACTATTCGGAATGGGTAATCCGAATAACGAGCGCAATAATTTAAAAATAAGTGTAGCATTCAAATTCAACAAATCACAACAAATACCTTTCAAAGGTAATTATTGATAATCGGTTATTGAACTATCAATGGATATGCACAACATCACCAGATTCCAAATTTTCCAAATTATTTATTTTCCAAAAATATCTTTACTAGATATATAATTTTCACACTTCAAAAATAAATCAATATTTATTTTTAAACAAATTTCCCTTTTCATTTATAAATTCCATAGTGAATTTTCATTCCAAAATATCCATGCTTATACGATTTCAATTATTCATTTCAATTTATCTTCAAAAAGATAAATTCTCTAATATTCACTTTATGTTGGAAAACATTTCCATACTTATTTATTCATAAGTAATTCACAAATTTTATTTATTTTCAACACTTGGAAAATATTCAATATACTTAAATCGAAATTAAGTATATATTTCATTCTTTAAGGAAATCATTCTCTTAAACATATTTATTTGGGCCAAAACGAATGTTGCATAAAACATCGTTACGATAATCCAAAATCACTAGTATAGGGATTCGAAATTAAAATAGATATATAAATCCCAATACTATACAAAACATTTCCTTTCAGAAATCATTTACTATAACAACAGTGTTATAGTCCACCATTTCCTTCTATTTCTCGAAAACATCTATTTCAACAATAAATGTTGAAATCTATGGTTTTGAATCTCAACACATTTAAAACATCTTTAGATCGTTTTAATTCAATTCAAAATATCACATCCTAAACATTTTCTTTAACATATTATTCACTATTCAAAAACGTGAATATACTCCATAAATAAGTTATAACAATTTACTTATCAAAATAAGTCTTTGCGAATTTATAGAACAACGTTTATAAATTCCATTTCTATTTATTTTATAACTACTTCCTTTTATAAATTCCTTTATTAACCTATTCAATTTATAACTCAATTATAAAACAAAGGTTCATATTATAAGTTAAATGCTTATAAAACGATTATTTTATAAAATCGTTCTTTTTAAGACTTCCAAAGTTATAAATCTTATAACTTATAAGATCCATTTATTTACCCAAATATATTCTTTAATAACTTCACAAAATTTATAAATCTTACAATTATTCTTTTAAAACATCTTTAAACCCCTTTATAATTCCATCATTCTGATTTATAAAATAATTAAATTTTATAAATCCTATATTTTCAACTTTTTATAATAAATCCAAAAATCCCGATTAAACTATTTTATAAAATCATTAACCCCATATTTTCAACAATCAACTTTTAACTATATTTCTCAAAAATAATAATTTTTATAACATTAAAAATTATATCGTTATTTATTTATAATGGATCAATTCCAAAATATTTTATAAACATATACTTTCAAAAATTCACTTTAAAAATCATTTTAAAATTCCAAAATTTGGTCCAATGATGCTACATACCAAATAGTCAATCGCGACAACAACGATATCATATATCGATATGATAATCCATCAAATATCAAAATATCTGAAATCAACTAAATACTGTTGAGGAATCCAGTTGGATCCCTCCAACTTGTTTTTCTGCATCCACAAACATTAGCACAATACCAATTCCGCTCCAGTACGAAATTATTGCGGTATATGGGATTTAAAATATTATCCGCTTAATAGACGGCGCAATAGGGTCTCATCCGCTATACAAATGCGGAAAATCAATAACTACAATACATACATATGCCAATATATATATATATATATTGCCATTATATATAATACCAATTTCACTGTTTATGAAATATTCGCGGTATATGTTTTTAATAAATAACATCCGCTTACTAACGGCGCATAATGTCTATTTTAACAATCAATAGATATCAATCATCATTCAAACATGCATTCAAATATTTTAAATCTAACTATTTAAAATAAAAATTGAAACTATTCGATTGAGTGAGAAGTTCTCGCCTTGATTTTAATTTCGTTTTAGCGATTTATTTCGAATAAAATTAAACGGACGTTTAATTTTACCCGAAATTCTCACCAACTCCAAACGACTCCAATCTAATTCCATAGCGTAGTGCTCGTCCATACGATTCCAACGCAACCGGTTTCGCGCGTTTTCGACCTCGTATGAAAAAGTTATGCATTTAACAAGTTTTACACAATTTTAATAACTAATTTACAACAATTTCCTTTTATAATTTAACCTTCATCTATTCCTAGCCACAAGATTACACTCCTGGAAATCTAGCCCGTCCATCCCCTTCTTCTTCCTCACGTCTCCTTCTACAGACAATAGCCGTGCAAAAGAAACCCACTACATCAATATTAGGGTTCAAGATCTCAGCCACCACGACGACTTCCAGGACGATCAAGAGCTTCCATCCGGAAGAGCACTCCCCCCTCTACCCACGCCCTAGGCAGCACCAAGCTCGGCCTTGGCCTTGCTTGTGAAAAACGTGCGCAACGTGCGACTGTCGGCCCTTCTTTCCTCCCCACACGACGCTCCAAATTCGATCATCACCGTATGGAATCGAAGCTCTCACGAATCTCTACGACTTTCATGTTGAACACTTCGCGTAATTCTTGATGGATTGAGAGTGATTGAAGAGAGAAGAATTCTAATTTCTGGCCATTGATTACAAGGGTGGCGGCTAGCCAGTTTGACCTAGGGTTTTATCTTTTTTTTTTTTTAGAGAGAGAGGGGGCTATTTATAGGAAAATCGAACGACACTATTCATTCCGGAAATTCCGAACTCCAAACGAAGCGTGCCGGTTGGCGTTTCTAAGGTTTACCCCGCGTTCCGGACACAATGGAACATGTTTCGAAAGTTAATTCGGTCATCTGTGCGAGTTATGGCAATAAACGTTCAATTTAAATTAAACCGATTTAAACGATTTTCTAGGCGTTTTAATTTGTACCGGACAAACAGTAAATCCGATTGACATGAAATTTGAAACCATATAATAATATCACATTACGGATTCGATGAAACTGGTTTCGTCGAAATCCGAGACTGTTTGAAAAATGACTATTTTAACTCGCCAAATTAATATTAAAACAATTTCGATGCGTTTCGAGCTGCCACGATCAAACGATAACTCCGATTGCTACGAAAATTGAAATCCGGTAATAACTAACTATTAAGGATCCAATGGAACTGGTCTCGTCCAATTCTGAGACTGTTCAAAAATTGGCTAATTTCACTAGTCGATTAAATATTAAAATATTCAATTTTCACAAATTAACTTTTAATTCGATTTTAAAAGTTCTAAAATATCGTTCTAACTCCAATATGATAAAATAAAATTTTACAAATCATTTTCAATCATATTTTAACTCGATTTTCAATTATTTCCATAATTTCACATATTAAATTATTGATTTAATTATCCAATTAAATCCAATTATTCGAATTAAAATTTATTCGACTTATAAATTCACTTATTAATATCTAAAATTAATTAAATATTCAAAGTTTAATTACTTAAAATTCTTGGGTCGTTACAATCTTTCCCCCTTAAAAGAATTTCGTCCTCGAAATTATCAAGTAAGAAAAATTACAGAATCTATTAACTTTCCCAAAATTCATAATTAAATTGCTTACAATAACTTTACTAAGTTTTCAAATCCTACTTAGTTATCTTTTCAAAAATAACTACTATTGTTTAACTTTCAACTCCAAATCAAAGTTATAGTTTTCAAAATTTTCCAATTTTCTCAAATTTTTTCTAACGCCTTAAATTTTCGGAAAAATTCGCCATAGTCTCCTTTGCGCGGCTCGATCCGAAAAAAAAAATGACAGTATATATATCACAAATATACATCTCATCAAGTAATGAGGCATGCCGAAGAGAAAAAAGTATAAAAGTACGATATGTAATCCGAGATATGTACCTTATATTTTATTAGCAAGCATATACGGCTAATATAGCGCGAAAGCGAGCTCCAAATGCGAAGCAAACGCGATCCGCACCTACTAATCACTCAACAAACAACATGAGAACATGTATATAGACAATAGTATCAACATACATCATATAGCAACATAATAACTATATATGCCAACATAGCAAATGAAACAAAAGCAATATATTCTACCATCAACCAACTAGCATCCAACTAATTCATAACCAATAAATATTCATTCATATTCTCATTAATATTCAATGAAATAGGTTTTCAATTTAATCACATTTGATTCATTAACAGTGGATGTTTTTACTAACATTCATTTTTTTAATTAGTTTATATTCACTAATCCATATTCAAGTTGGTTCACTTCCAAATCAAATTCAATTCTATTTAAGATTCACTTAACTTCCAATTGAATTTCAATTACTTTAGTTTTCAATTTCATTAACTCTTAATGAATTATATACAATCAACTAACAACCAATGTATATCAATTACAACCAAATTCTTTTGCTTATATTCATTCAATTTGGTTTCAACACCATCACTTTCAATTGGTTTAATTAATTGATTTTCATTCAATTATTCAACTTCTAATAACATTAGATTTTAATGAATTAACACTTACATTCATTATTCCATATCAATTATTTACATTTAATTGATTTACATTCAATTAGTTAATCATTTCAAGTTGAATTTCCATTTACTTTAAATTCATTTTTTATTTACAACTCATATTCATAAATATATTCATATAGTTTCACTTCTTATATATATAAGTTTATTTCACAATTGTAAATCATTTTAATTATAATTTCATACTTATAATAAATTTTTTTATTCACTAACAAATACGCTCTCATAGCTATTATTACACTCAAACTCATTCTAGAGTACTACTGACTCTATCTCTAATGAGTAATACCCAACAGAACCATGGTTGTCGCTTAACCATAAGCTCTGATACCACATTGTCAGGACCCGATTCTTCGACTCCCGAATATCGACATCAATACGTCCACTGTATCGAATGCCAATCAGTCGGATGCCGGAAAACCGAACACTGAGGGTTTAAGAAAGAAGAAAAGGGTACAAGAAGAGGGAAAAAGATAGAGAATAGAGAGAAAAGAAAATAGAACGGAATAGAAAACAGCAGAACAATAACAGAATCTCACAGAATCTCACAATTCGCAGCGGAACAATATATAATAATAAATGAATAATCTTTAAACAAAGAACTATATCAGTTATTACATTACATCACATTACATCAGAGTGTACAACAACAACAAAAAACAGCGGAAAAGAAATACTATATACTAATAATACGTCATGCCATCCAGCTTGCCTCCAGCAACTCTAGAATATCCAGAATATCCTGATAAACCTAACTCTTGACTGCCCGTGTAGAAATTGGTGGGCACCCAGAGTTTAGGAAGGAAAACAATAAACTCCGAGTCAGTCATGTGACTGGTGCGAGAACTCAAAACAGTTTATTTATCTTTAAAATAAAGTAGAGGAATATTTTAAAAAAATCAATTCGCAATGCTTTTAAAAATGAGACTACCATAAGACCTCCCGCCACACACACAATGCAAACGTAGACTTGGAGGAGATTTCCTCTTATGTTAGTCAAAGATGCTTGATACGCATTAAAAAGAAACATTTGATATTATTACTAGTGCATAGTGTAGGAAACATTTCGAAAGTAGAATATAAATCTTAGCCAGCATAGGTACCATTATATTATGCTTACTATAGCTACCATATTAGATGGCAGGTTCTACAACTAAAACCGTACAAGTCTCGTATTGTTTCTTTGGATTTCCAACGAATGGTCAGGCCAAGGAACTTCCCATTGCCACATGAGAATGCCTCTGGAAGGACATCCCCGAGAACCAAACCGGATCTCTACCAATGGAACTGGTCTCGTCCAATCCTGAGACTGTTCAAAAATTGGCTAATTTCACTAGTTGATTAAATATTAAAATATTCAATTTTCACAAATTAACTTTTAATTCGATTTTAAAAGTTCTAAAATATCGTTCTAACTCCAATATGATAAAATAAAATTTTACAAATCATTTTCAATCATATTTTAACTCGATTTTCAATTATTTCCATAATTTCACATATTAAATTATTGATTTAATTATCCAATTAAATCCAATTATTCGAATTAAAATTTATTCGACTTATAAATTCACTTATTAATATCTAAAATTAATTAAATATTCAAAGTTTAATTACTTAAAATTCCTGGGTCGTTACAAGTGGTATATGGATTCTGGTCAATACGAGTAATTAACGTTATTGATAGGGATCTCTAAACACTTGTACAGAACAATTTGACACGATATTGTTTTAAAATAGGTTAAATGAAATAATTTTTTCTTGATTATATTTTATATATAAGGAATAATTTTTCAGAATTATTAAATGTATATGAATTGATTGTTTGGTCGTTAAAAATGTAAGAATAAATATAAGTTAATTAAAAGAATAATTGTATAAGCAATTGAATTATAAAGTATGGAACTATAATTAATATGAATTACAATTGTGAAATAATCTTGTATATAAAGGTGAAACTATATGAATATATTTATTAATATGAGTTGTAAATATAAAAATGAATTTGGACTATGAATTTGAAAATTTTGAATCTTGTTTATTTTGGAAGTTATTTTTCAAAATTAAAAGTTAAATAGTGAAATTTTATAAGTAAAAGATTTGTAAATATGATTTATAAATAAAGGAAAAATTTTGAAAGAATATTAAGCACTGAATTCACTATTGTTACTGGGAAATAATAAGGGTGATGACCGCAGCATCATCAGTATCATTTTCGAGTCTCTATGTGATAGATTTGCCACCATAGTAAATTGGGAATTGAAGTTTTGTTGTGATAAACAAATTTGAAATAAAAATCCAAGTTGAAATAAATTTGAGTTGTCATCAAAGACATGTGATTGAAATTTAACAAATGGAAAGTTAAATAAATAAATTTGGATTAGAAAAGCTATTGGAATTGATGAATATAAGTGAAATAAGTTTTGAACTTATAATATGAGTTAATAAATTTAGCTTTGGTAAAATTTAAATAGAGTTTACTTTAGAATTGAAATCTGAATTGGATTTATAAGTGGAATTTTAAGTTGAGTTAAACAAATGATGTTTGAAATGGAATATAACTTAAGTGAAGTTGAATAAAGTTGATTTTGGTATCAAAGTAAATTAATCAAGAGAAGTGACGAATATGAACTTGAGTTATATAAATGAAATTCAACTTTAATTGTAAAATGAATTAGCAATTGAATTAATAAACGGATTGAATATTAATCAATCTAATATGAATGAATGGAATGTTAATCAATTGAATGTAAATTAATTTGATGTGAAATATGAATGTAAGTGTAAATTCATTAAAGCTAATGAAGTTGAGAAATTGAATAAATTGAATGGAAGTCAATTTAATATCAACCAATTGGAATTAAAAGTGTTAAACCAAATTAAATGTGAAATGAATAATTTGGTTATGTTGGTTATGATTTGGTTGTTATATGATTGTTAGTTGATTGTGTATAATTCATTAAGTGTTAATGAAGTTGAATTGATAAATTGGAAGCTAAAGTAATTGATTCAAATTGGAAGTGAACTAATGTAAATGTAAATTAGTGAATGTTAACTAATTGAATTGAGAATGAATGTTAGTAAAATCCCATGTTAATAAATCAAATTTGATTAAAATTAAAAACCAATTCGATGAATATAAATGAGAAGTGAATTTATATTGATTTGGTATGGATTTATTGGATGTTAATTGGATGATAGTTGTTTGGTGGTTGCATTTGTTGTTTTGTTGCATTTGCTATGTTGGCACATGTAGTTGTTATGTTACTATATGATGTATATTGATATTATTTTCATATATGCTTATTTCTCATGTTTTAGTTGAGTGTTTAGTAGGTGCGTATGGCGTTTGCTTCGCATTTGGAACACGCTTTCGCGCTATATTAGCCGTATATGCTCGCTAATAATATATAAGGTACATATCTCGGATTACATACCGTACTTTTACACTTTTTTCCCTGCGGGATGCCTCATCACTTGTTGAGATGTATATTTGTGATATATATACTATCATTTTTTTCGGATCGAGCCGCGTAAAGGAGACTATGGCGAATGTTTCCGAAAATTTAAGGTGTTAGAAAAAATTTGGGAAAATTGGAGAATTTTGTGGAAAAAAAAACTAAGTTTTGATTTGAAGTTGAAAGTTAAACGATATAGTTGATTTTCAAAAAGATAACTAAGTATGATTTGAAAACTTAGTAAAGTATTGTAAGAAGTATAACTATAGATTTTGGGAAGGTTAATGGATTCTGTAACTTTTTCTTACTTGGTAATTTCGAGCACGAAATTCTTTTAAGGGGGGAAGTTTGTAACGATCCAGAATTTCTATTAATTAAAATTCGTATATTTAATTAATTTTAAATATTAATAAGTGAAATTTGTAAGTCGAATAAATTTTATTTCGAATATCTGGATTTAATTGAATAATTAAATCGATAATTTAATATGGAAATTAAAGAAATAATTGTAAATTGGGTTAAAATGATTAAAATGATTTGGAAAATTTTATTTAATCATATTAGAGTTATAATGATGTTATAGAACTTTTAAAATCGAATTTAAAGTTAATTTGTGAAAATTTAATATTTTAATATTTAATTGACGTGTAAAATTAGCCATTTTTCAAACAGTCTCGAATTTCGACGAAACCAGTTTCATCGGATCCGTAATGTGATATTATTATAAAGTTTCAAATTTTTTATCAATCGGATTTACCGTTTGTCCGGGGCAAGCCAAAACGCATAGAAATTTGGTTTAATCGGTTTAATTTAAAATCGATCGTTTATTGCCATAACTCACATAAATGACCGAATTAGCCTTCGAAACACATTCCATTGTGTTTGGAACGCGGATAGAATCGTAGAAACGTCAGCCGGCACGCTTAGTTTGGAGTTCGGAAAATTTCGAGTGAATAGTGTTTTTGACCATTTTTCTATAAAAGCACCTCTATTTCTTCATTTGCAAACAAAAGCCCAAAACCCTAATTCAAGAACTTCAGCCGCCACTTCTTATTTCCATGGCCAGGAATTGTCGAGCTTCCACCTAATTTATCTCACCATCCATTCACTTTCATCCAAAATCACCAACTACAAAACTCTAGAGCACGACGAGATCTACGTTCTCAACGGTGGAGATCGAAAATAACTCGATGGATTGATGGCAAACTGGGCTTGAACGTCATGCGTTTGTGCACGAATTTCCATGTGAATAAGGGGCCGAGCATCATGGCACTTGGGGCGGTGGTTCGTGGTTGAGGAGGCTCTCGAATGGTAGCGTCAGATCGTCGTCAAATCGAGTGTGGTGGTTGCGTTGATTAGGGCAAAGCGGCGGCTATGGGTTGCGTTGGTTCGAACGTGAAACTGGAAGAAAGGGGAAGAAGCATAGTGCGGACGAGATTTGCAATAGAGAGATGGACGGCCAGATATGTTTTGGGTTAGAAAATGAAATATAAATTGTAAATAATTTGTATTTAAATTCGTTCAAACTTTAAAATGATGTAACTCTTTCATATGAGGTCCGTTTTGGACGAAACGAATTGTGTTGGCTTCGTTTTGTCGAGCACTACGCAATGGAACGGGGTTGGAGTCGTTTGGAGATAGTGAAAAACTTGGATAAAATTAAACGCACGTTTAATTTTATTCGAAATAAAACGCTACAACCATTTTAAAAGCAAAGGTGAGAACTTCTCACTCAATCGAATCTGTTTCGATTTAAATTTTAAATAGTTAGATTTAAAATTATTGATTGTATGCCTGGATGATAAATTATTATCTATTGATTGTTAAAATAGACATTATACGCCGTATATTAAGCGGATGTAATTTATTAAAAACATATACCGCGAATATTCCACTTTGAAATGGAATTGGTATTATTTATGTACTTGGAGTTGATTTTCCCCCATTTTATAGCGGATGAGACCCTATTGCGCCGCATAATAGTGGATATTATTTTATAAATCTCATATACCGCGATATTCTGTTTTGAAACGAAATTGATATTGTGCTAACATCTGTGGATGCAGGGAAACAGGTTGGAGGGATCCAACTAGATTCCTCAACTGTATTGATTTATTTACAGATATTGTGATATTTGTTGATTATCATATTGATATATGATGTTTTGATTGTCGTGATTGATATATTATTGCTGTTTAAGCATTGGCCTATTTTTGGAGTTTTAAAAATATTAAAGTAACGATTTTGAATTTAAAAGGATTTTAAAGTGATTTTTTTGAAAGTATCAGTTTTATTAAATTTTGGATTGTTAAAATAAATAAACGTTATAATTTTTATTATTATAAAAGTTATATTTTTGGAAAATAATACTGAAATATGATTTTGGAGTTATATATAAGCTTTAATAACGATTTGTAAATTATGAAAAAGATTGGTTTATTTAAATTGAGATTTTTGAATTATTATAAACGGTTTATATAAAAGAGTTATAAAATTGATATTTATAAATTAAAATATTGGAATTATAAAACGAGTTTTTATAAGTGTTAAAATGAAATAAAAATGGATTTCATAAGTGAATGAAATTTATAGATTTATAAATTGTGAAATTTTAAAATGAATAGATTTCCGTAAAATAAAAGATTTATAAGTAATTAACTTATAAATCGGATTTTGGCATTTTAATTGAGATTTTCGAATAAGTATAAATGGTTTATAGATGAGATTTATAAAATATATATTTTATAAATCGAAATAATGGAATTATAAAAGGAGTTCTGTTAATGTTGAAAATGAGGTTATAAATGGAATTTTATAAGTAGTAAGATTTTTAAATTTTGTAAATTGAAGTCTTTATAAAAATATAAATGGGGATTTATGAACATTGTTTTATAAATCTGATATTTATCAAATTTGATGAATTTAATGTAGAAGCTTATTAGAGGAGATATATTCACGATTTTGGATAGCGGATAATCCTTTAAATAAAATGAGTATAAATGTTGAATTTGGGTAACGAAGTATATTCACGATTTTGGACAGTGAATAATATATTAAAGAAATGATTTGGGAAGTGATAATTTAAATAGAATTAAAACGATTTAAAGATGTTTTAAAATGCGTTAAGTATCGAATACATAGATTTCAACATTTATTGTTGAAATAGACGTTTTCGAGAAATAAAAGGAAATAGTGGACTATAACACTGTTGTTATAGTAAATGATTTCCGAAAGGAAATGTTTTATATAGTATTGGGATTTATATATCTATCTTAATTTCAAATCCCTATACTAGTGATTTTGGGTCATCGTAACGATGCTTTACGCAACATTCGTTTTGACTCTAACAAATGTGTTTAAGCGCACGTTTTCTTTAAAGAATGAAATATATACTTAATTTCGATTTAAGTACATTGAATATTTTCCAAGTGTTAAAAATAAATGGATTTGTGAATTACTTATTATTAAATAAGTATGGAAATATTTTTCCAATATGAAATGAACGTTTTAGAATTTATCTTTGTAAAGATAAATTGAAAGTGAATATTTGAAATCGATTGAAAATCGTATATCAGTGGATATTTTGAAATGTAAATTCACTATGGAATTTATAAAAGGAATGGAGAATTTGTTTAAAATAAACGCTGATCTATTTTTGAAGTGTGGAAATTTATATCTTGTAAAGATATTTTTGAAAAATAAATAATTTGGGAAATTATTTGGAATCCGGTGATGTTGAGCATGCCTATTGATAGTTAAATAACCGACTATCAATATTTACCTTTAAATAGGTATTTGTTGTGATTGCTTTAATTTGAATGCCACACTTATTTTCAAAATAAGCGCTCACTATTCAGGTTAGCCGGGAAAGGACCTTTGGGTCGTATAACCCATTCCGAATATGTGATACGTCGTTATGGATTGCATTTGATGACCGGTGTTGAAGACCAAGTATTTGTGAAAATGGAAGGATTGCCATCGAATGTTTCTGCATCGACCGATCTCTGATATAGAAATTTATTACCCTTTGTGATGGGAAGTCCGGTCGTGATTAGTGAATATCCGGATTGCAAGGGCTTCTTTGGAAGTGCGTTCGGTTTCGTTCGATCCCGGAACGGACTTGTATGGATGTGTGTCTGACGTTACAATTTGAGATGTAAAGATGGTTTCTATCAAATATATTTCCGTTGGTGGCAGAGAATTTATTCTCTTAGCTCAACACCCTTAGAGGTTATGTAGTTGATGGTTACTAGTGATACATTCCCAAATTGGTAATGTGGCATACGAAGTGCTGTTGAGCATTTGTTGAATCAAAGCACAGCTTTTGTATAAAGCGTAGCTTTGTGGACGAGACTTCGTCGGACCTCACTCCCTGAAAATGGTCAAAACAGGAAGGATGCGGCAAGGTTATTAGGGGGTAGCGCCCCTTTAGTGTACGTCATTCCTTCTGGATAGAGTTGGTATCATGGTATGGAGCCCAGATACTTAACCTATGTTGTTGCTGCAAATTTATTACTTTGTGGTTGTTGGAATCGAGGATCCTCGGATATAGATCAGTTACGATCGGGGAATGACATATTCGTGTCAGTAGTTACCCAGTTAGGGGTAACCCGACCTTGTGTTGGCAGAGATCCGGTTAGGTTCTCGGGTCGTCTTTCCAGAGGCGTACCCATGTGGCAATGGGAAGTTTCTTGGCCTGGCCATTTGTTGGAAATCCAAAAAAACAATACGATCTTGTACGGTTTTAGTTGTATAACCTGCCATGCAATGTGGCGGTAACCTGCTATTGAACATGGTAGCTATAGTAGGCATAAGTGCGAAATGCCTATGCTGGCTAAGATTTATATTATACTTTCGAAATGTTTTCTGCACTATGCACTAGTAATAATATCAAATGTTTCTTTTTAATGCGTGTCAAGCATCTTTGACTATCATAAGGAGAAATCTCCTCCGATTCTGCGTTTGCATTGTGTGTGCGTGCGGGAGGCCTTATGGTAGTCTCATTTTCCAAAAAACATTGCGCATCTATTTTAAAAAAATATTCCTCTGTTGCCTTTTTAGATAAACTGTTTTAAATTCTCACACCAGTCTCATGACTGACCTGGAGTTCATTGTTTCCTTCCTAAACTATGGGTGCCCACCAATTTCCACACCGGCAGTCTAGAGTCAGGTTATCAGGTCATTCTGGAATTCGAGAGTTGCTGTAGAGAATTGGAGGCAAGCTGGAGAACATGCTGTATTCACTAGTATATACACTATAAGGGGAGACACATTTTCCGACGGCCAGAATCCGTCGGCGGCCGTCGGAAGCCGTCGGCAGCCGTCGGAAAAGACTGCGTCGGGGAGCAGTATTTCCGACGGCTTCCGACGGATGCTGCCGAACACGTTTTCGACGGCTCTCTATAATTTCCGACGATTTCCAACGGCTTCCAACGGGCGTCGGACACCGTCGGAAGCCGTCGGAAATGTTTAGCTACAGGCCGTCGGAAATTGTCGGAAGCCGACGAAAATTTTGACCTGTAAGCCAACGGAAGCCGTCGGAAATCTGCTTTTTTTTATATATTTGCTGCACATAGAGCCTTCCAACCACATTTCTCTTCCAAACACTACGATATCAATACTGCACAATCCAATAAACAATAATCCAACCAAATATCCAAACCTAGACTACAAAATATTCAATAAACACACAAATGGATAAAATTAGAATAAAATACAAAATATACATACCATTCCAACATTAACAATAATCCTAACAATAACTGTTCTACCATGTTGTTAATACACAAATTCATCAACATTCTCATGCGTATCCTCATACAACTACAGAACCAAGTGTATCATACATAATTATACAAATCAACAATTAATTGCACCATCTACCAAATCATTCTAAACTAAAACAAAACATACATGCACGAACGAATAAGCAAGCAATGAATCAATCTCCTCCAAATCCAGAGCCAGCCGAGGAAGGGAAGCGGCCACCAAACTGCTGCATGTACTCTAACAATTGTGCGGTCTACAAGGCCTGTTGGCGGTTCTGCTCCTCCAATTGGGACACTCTAGTCCGCAATTCTTCTATACCTGCTAAATCGCTCTGAGGTCTACTCCGTCGTCCCCTACTCTGACTACTGGACTGCAATAATTGAAAAATAAATAAAATCCAAGTTTATTGTTTTGAAAAGGTAAAAATATCATATTTTCAGTATTTTAAGAAAAGGTAAATTATTTACCGCTAAATTGCCAAATCCGTATCGTCGACCATGCTCTGCTGGACTCATAACGGACTCAAAAATAACGTCCTCCTCATCGGTCGTCAGTTACTCTCTACCCGTATCAGCAAGGAGTTTCTGCCGCTGCTCCATAAACATCTCCTGCATTAACAAATTAATAATATCATATCTTATTTCATCATAATTTAACAATTAAAACAATTACTAATACTGAATAATATGAAATATGCTTACATGGCTTTTACTGGATTTATCGTCCTGCCATGTGTACGAAACAGTCCCGTCTGGATTAACATGCTCGACAGCATGCGTATGGGTGAACACGTCCATATAGCTAACAGGACCATGTGTCTTGGCTTCCTCAAGTTGATTGTTACATACAATTATTATACGTTTAAAATCATATAGCATAAACTATTTACATTTATTATTCAATAAATTTACCAACTCCTGCCGATACTGCTGAAACGATTTCGATCCTCCGCGATGAATGACGGGATTCTTATTTCTATTTGCAGAGTTTCTATCCGACTCTGCCTGTACATTCAAAATTTGATACATTAATTTTCAAAAAAAATTAGTATACTTGCCTTCGCCTCGTCCGTCTCCCAGTAGCTCAACCAAGCTTGCCACACGCTCTTTTCCATCCACCGTGGTTTCTTACCAGATTTCTTAATCTCAGATATTGTGTTCATGTTGTTCTTGCGCATCTTCTTCATCCAATATGCTTGTGCCAGCATCATATCGTCTGTCTGGATGTCTATCTCAGCCTGTATTAAAAAAAATGCACTTTAAACGATAAACAATAGAAAAACGACAAAAACGAATTAAAAACAGAAAAATTATACATACTAGGACATCCTGCCATATGCACTCTATGATGTGAGGAGGGATGATATCCCACCTCGGCCAGCACGCACTCATCCTACTGCGATAAGATGCTCTAGAGACGTCCAGCACAACCTTAGAGGGAAGTAGGTCGAACCCCTTGTTTTTAAGTACGATATAGATAAGTACGTACGTATGTCATAGAAAAAATAAGATGCTGAATAAAATTTAATTCTTACCCATCTGCTCTAGGGACTAACGATACAACTGCACGATGTGGCTCTTGCGATGGGCCACTGCCATCGCCTCCTGACGATCGGGAAGAGCTCCTACCTCTATACGACATAATGATAAACCTGTGACATATACACATCATTATATAAGAGAATAAAAACATGATAATGAAATATATTTCATATGAAAATGACATCAACGGTATAAATTGCTTAATTAATGGCTGAAATGGAAATAGAAATGGAAGTGTGTTATACCTGATTCATAATGGGTGTACTCTTCCAACGATAAGAAGAGTTCATTGCATTTTTAATAAAAATTGCTAAATAAATGACAAATGGAAATAACATAAAACATGCAAACAATAGTAAACAGATTTGGTTTCATAGTTACATCAATTTCATAATACATCAAGAATTCAACATAGTTACATCAATTGCAAAAAAACATATTCAGATTTGTATCAGTCATCATCGTCTTCTGATTCAGATTCGGTCTCGTTTTCGACGATATTTTCCTCTGCACTGTCAAACGCTTGTACCCAAACATTTGATCATCGATCATGGGACCAAAATCTGTATGATCGTCTGTAATTATTATTTCGTTATTTTGCTCAAGATCTGCCTGATAAGCTTGTTCGTCCAGAATAATCTTCCCATCGAATGTGAATATGGCCTTTGTTTTAAAAGCCGCAGACCAATCTGCTTTATCTCTTTCTAGAGACGGATAAGGAGCGTAATAAACTTGCAATGCTTGTTTGGCTAGTACAAAAAGATCATACTTGTGATAGTACGATGTATGCTTTATTTCGATAAGATTATAATTCTTGCGCACATTAATTCCAGAACCTGGAACATTGCCAA
Source organism: Allium cepa (assembly GCA_030765085.1). Lineage (NCBI taxonomy): Eukaryota > Viridiplantae > Streptophyta > Magnoliopsida > Asparagales > Amaryllidaceae > Allium > Allium cepa. The sequence continues at coordinate 569,634,725 of CM060942.1, read as the reverse complement.
ACCAATTGCATCTAAATAGAAACACCTCCTTCGTGGGTCGTGAGAAATATGTCAGTTGCAAAATTTATGTCAGAACGCCATAAAAATCATTTAAATGATTTTTTGGATCGTCGCTACCTTTAACAAATACACCAGTATTATTTGTTAATTTTTCTACACCGTATTCTTTGGTGTTAAATTTATATCCGTTGACGAAATATATTGGATATGTCTTAACCACTCTTTTTGGTCCCATCGCAAGATGTTTCAACCCTTCGTCAACAACACTATTTCTCGGCTCATAAACGTAATTTGAAAACCAACCGGAAAATTCTTTAATGAGATCTCCGTTCGGATGTTCACGTTCATAAACACTGTTTATATAAACAAATTATTACATTAGGTTATACACGCGCATGCATTATAGAAAAGAATAAAACACAAATTATTATTTCAGATTACCTAACAAACGGTACAACCCCTGCACAATTTAGAAGAATATAAGTGTGTGCTATATGAAGATCTCTATCGTCTAGCCATATTTCTACACATTTTCCAGAAGGCCGACCATGTTGTCTAAAAATAGATAACATTGCTTGAGAGGACTCTTGTTCGTCGCCTTCGTCATTACGAGAAACACTTTGAAATGAAATATTCACATGGTCGCTGAAATAGTGAGAGAAAAAGAATGAAGCTTCTTCTTCGATGTAAGATTTACATATCGAACCTTCAACCCGTGCTTTTTGCCTCACTTTTTTCTTCAAGTGATTCAAATATCTATGCAAAATTAATTTATATTAACTTCATCTTTTAAATGCAATTAAATTACGTTATAACATATTACATACCTCTCAAATGGATACATCCATCCATATTGGACAGGACCTCGAAGTCGTGCTTCAGATGGGAGATGAACGGAAAAATGTTCCATTACATTAAAAAAACCGGGCGGAAATATTTTCTCTAATTTGCAAAGCAATATAGGAATGTCCACTTCAAGTTTACGTAAACGTTGCACTTTTAAAGTAGTCGAACAAAGCTCTTTGTAAAATATATTAAGCTCCGTTACTACTTTCCAAACTTTTAACGGCAGTAGTTCTTTGAATATTACGGGAAATAAATTTTCCATCATTATGTGACAGTCGTGGCTTTTCATTCCGCTCAATCTACCATTTTTAAAGTCAACACATCTACGAAGATTTGATGATATCCCATCAGGAAATCTTAACTCTTCCACCCATTTTAACACACCTTTAACTTGATTATTATCTAATTCGTAACAAGCTTTGGGTTTTTTACTGTCATTTGGTTTCATATGAAGCTCAGGACGTTTGCATAATTCTTCTATATCACCTCTTGATTTCAAATCATCCTTCGTCTTCCCTTTCACATTTAAAATTGTGTTAAAAACATTATCAAATACATTTTTCTCATTGTGCATCACATCTATGTTATGGCGAAGCAGAAGATGTTTCCAATACGGCAACTCCCAAAAAATAGTTTGTTTGCACCAGTTATGAACAACTGATTTGCCTTCAATTTCTGTTTGCTCGCAGTTTCATATATCTTTGGATAGTCCTTAACAAGTTTATATATGTCTTCGCTTGACCATATCGTCGGTGGTTGTCTGGTTTCTACTCTATTAGCTAAAAAGTTTTTCTTGTCTCCTCTGAAGGGATGGTTTACATTGAGAAAATATCGATGACAGTCAAACCATGAAATTTTATTACCATGAGGTAAAGAAAACGCTCGTGTTTCATCCATGCAATATGGACATGCTAGACGACCGGCAGTACTCCATCCCGAAAGCATTGCATAGGCAGGAAAATCACTTATAGTCCACAGCAAAGAAGCAAACATACAAAAAAATTTCTTCTTGGACACATCGTACGTTTCTACTCCTTCGTTCCACAGTATTTTTAACTCCTCAATCAACGGTTGTAAATATACATCGATTCCTTGTGTCGGATCGTCGGGGCCAGGAACGACAACAGTAAGAAACATATATTGCGTTTTCATACACATGCATGGAGGTAAATCATACGGTGTGACGATAATGGGCCATGATGAATATTTAGAACCAAATTGAGAAAATGGAGAAAAACCGTCCATACATAATCCTAATCTAACATTTCGATTCTCCGCTGCAAAATTTGGATACGTTTCATCGAAATGCTTTCATGCTTCTCCATCGGTCGGATGTGTCAACGTACCCTCTTCCTCTGTTCTCACGCTATGTCATCTCATATTAGACGCAGTTACAGAAGATGCATATAATCTTTGAAGCTTTGGAGTTATGGGTAAGTAGTGCATACGCTTGTACGGAACTTCCTTTCCCTTCTTTTTTCTTGATTTGTATCTCTCTTGGTTACAAACTTTACAATTTCTAAGGTTTGCGTCTTCTTTCCAAAACAACATGCATCCTTTTAAACATGCATCTATTTTCTGATACGGTAAACCAAAAGCCGACATAAGTTTTTTAACTTCGTAGTGATTTTCACAAATTAGATTATCGGGCGGCATATGTTTTTTTGCAGCTTGTACAACATCCGTAAACCCAGCATCAGTGATGTTGTATTTTGACTTCATCGCAATGTATTCTGCGATTACGGACAGCTGAGTGCCGCTTTTACAACCATCCCAAATAGGTTTCTTAGCTGCATCTAGTAAATCATAAAAAAATTAGCTTCAATATTTGGTTCTTCAACGTTTCCATCATCGTCGTCAACTTCAACCATAGGAAACATTGATCGTGCTGCATCTTCGATCATATTTTCTATACGGGTCGTTGAAACTATTTCGTTAACGGCACTTTTAGACTCTACAGAAGTATTTGCTACAACTTCTCCATGTCGATTCCAAACATAATATTCGGATGCGAAACCGTGTTGGCACAAATGAACTTTCACAATATCTGGTAACAAATACTTCAAATGTCTACACCTACTACACGGACAACGAATTTCTGGATCGTTTCCGTTATTACTTAAAGCGAATTCAACAAACACGTTTATACCATTATAAAAATCTTCTTTTATTGAGCCCCTCAGTCCTTTTCTTTGGTACATCTATCTCCTCCGATCAACAAAATAATCAATCATTTTTCCTATTTGACAAAATGAGAAGTTCAAAATTTAATATTTATTTTGAAGAATACAAATTCGAAAAAGATTATTTTCATAGTCGTATAATATTTTGAATTTAAAGAACAACTTCACAAATTTAAAAATATTTTCAAATATGGCACATTTTATTTTTTAACGTAACGATTTAAAAATATATATAATTTTTTTCATTGGTCAGGCATCCTACTTCCCATTACAAACACAGTAAGCATTTACATTTCGTATATTACTTCATCTTAAACGATTAAACAAAATTTCGGCAGCATTTCCCTTTTGTTCCCTGCATTGTACACAAATGCGTGTACGCAGGAAACAAAAAAGAAAAGTTATGCCGAAATTTTATGAACCGTTTGAGACGAAGTAATATACAAAATGTAAATTCTTACAGTGTTCATAACTTGTCCAATACAGGGACAAATCCGACAAACATTGTACCAGATGAATATAAATGGTCGTTTTTCGAAAAAAACGACTATTTATAAAACGATCATGTACAACACTCGTCAGACGGGGCCAAAAACTCTCTAAGGGACATCTGTCGGTTAACATGCGTGCATTTTACGAAAAAATATAGTTTTACTCACTGTTCACATTTACAAAAATATATATTAATTTAACACATTTATTCGATGTATTACGCATCAACTTAAGGCTGGTTTAACATTTTTGTCATTTTTCAATACACACAATTATAATTTAGAGTAATGCATTTTGTTGTTTCATAAGTAAATACGTGGACAGTATAATACTCCTAGTTCATTCAATTATTTTATCTTATTCCAAATAACGTATACAATCGTCGAATCAAGGCATACACAACAATTTACATATACATGAACAACCACAAATTATACGTGTTTTTCACAATTTCACGATAAAAGATGAAATATGTATGCCATGTGATGTTATAAACCGTTATTACGCTATTGGAAACAATTGCAATCACTAATTCGCCCTAATTTATCAATTTATGCAAATCTAGAATTAGGGTAAAAACTGAAATTTTCACAAAAATAAGAGATTATACCTGAGATTAAGAGCAAGAGATGTTGAATTAACAGCGGAGAAGGAGAAAAAAATCATGAAATCAGCGATTGGAGGTGGAAAATGGGGATTTGGAGATTTTTCTTGAGAATTTGAGAAGCTGGAAAATGAGGAAGAAATGCTCGGTCGAGCTGCAGATAATCGCGAATTTCCGACGGCTTCCGACGGCCGTCGGAAGCCGTCGCTCCCATCCGTCGCTATTTGGCATTTTTCTAGTAGTGATAGTATTTCTTTTCCGATGTTTGTTGTTGTACGCTCTGATGATGTAATGTAATGTAATATGATGTAATGTAATAACTGATATAGTTCTTTGTTTAAAGATTATTTATTTATCTATTATATGTTGTTCTGTTGCGATTGTGAGATTCTGATATTGTTCTGTTGTTTCTTTCTGTTCTGTTTTTTCCTCTCTTCTTCTATCTCTTTCTTTTTCTTTAACCATAACATTTCGGTTTTCCGGCATTCGATTGCTCGGCAGTTGATACAGTGGACGTATTGATGTCCGTTTTCGAGCGTCGAAAAATCGCGATCGTTACAAATTTGCTAGAATCAAGATGGAGCATGCAATGAAAAACCCAAATTCTGCTTAAAGACCTTTTTGGCATTACAAGCAATTTTGATTTAATGATGATATACATATTCAATTAGGGGTATGCATATTTAGGTGGTTTGGAGGTTGGTTCAGTTTGTTTTTATAGAAATATTTGTTTCCATTGTAATAAGAGAGATTACTTAGAGTTTGATGTTCTAGGTAGAGCTTGGATGTCATTTATGGAATACCATATCAAGGTGGAGACTGTTAGATTTTGATGATACAATATTTTATATTTAGGTAGATTTTGGAGATATTTGAATTAAGGTGGAATTTAGATTCAAATACATTGCATATTTTATGGATTTTGTAGATTTTGAAGAAAATTATTTGTTTCTTTATTGCATTAAAAAGGACAAAATTTTATTTACGTGTGAAAAAATTATTTTGGAAGATAAAAATAATCAATGACTGATTAATGTGGTATCTAATCGAGACTATTAGGAGTAGACGTTGATACGTTTTATTAGATGTGTGAGAAAAAAGTTTTTTTATTTATTTATTTCGGAGATTGAGATATCTTCTCAATCTTTTGGTTTTCTTTTGTAATCATTTGGTGAATTAATAAATGTTTTATTAGGATGAATTTGTTTGTCACTTCTTATTTCTTTCAAAATCTAATTGTGCATGGATTGTAGGAAAAAACATAACAGTCCAACCATAACATCTGAAGACGATGTTGCATGGATTACTCGAATTAAATGATGATATTTCATATGAGATATATCATCATAGTTCTTTCATATACATGAATAGGATAAGAATAGTGAAATTCTACAACCCTGAGGAAAATTTAAATATAAACTTGTTGGTTGATATCAGATGGCTACAAAAGATGCTAAGTAAAAATGGACTGCTAATTCTAGCTCGTCTTATTGAAGAAATGCGGAAAGGGTAGGCACGACAGATGGTTTGAGAATAGGGTCCTAAAGATGAGATCATATAAGGGTCCTGCATGCATCGCAAGAGGAAAGATCAAACTGCTCGCATTACAGTAATCGTAGTTGAGGTGAGCTACATGCGCCTATATATTAATCCGGGCCCTACAACAATTCATACAGTACAAACACCTCATTACCCGTACAATTCAACACATGCATGCACAGTCATAACATACCACTATTTTGAACCAACCACATGCGCAATGCAATGACACGTACTTGTCGAAGGAAATATATATTTAGAATGCTGTAAAATAAGTATAGTCTAATACACACCAAACTCTTTTGTCGTTCATTTATTTCCCACCATTCTATTTCTCTTTTTTCTTTAATAGTATCAGTAGATATAATATTAAACATTATATACATTGTGTGTGGGTGCACACCATGAAAGCCACATTCAGTTGACAAATATGGTGCAATATTCAATTGCATTTATGCTAAATTTTCTTTTGACAAGACAACAGTCCACATCGACTACAACGTTTGGCATAGTAATTATGCAATTCGACTTCAACGTTTGTTGAAACCATTGAAGGAAAATGTAACGTTGACATCGGATGCGTTAGGCCGTTGAACCTACAACAACTCCGCCTCTTCCTTTAGTCTTCTCTCCATATATTTCACCTCCACCGACTCAAATTTCGAACCATCAAACTATAATTTGTATCCATCAATTAGAAAGACTATTCAGATATATTACTATACTTATGTCCATAAATTTTCTCACGTCTATCTTCTATTGTTTTTTAAAATAATTTTTGAAATCAAAATGTCAAACTGAAAAACCGCACATACTTGGCGTAGTCGTAGACAAATTGTTGCAGATAACGAGATATGATAGAATGATCGTATAAAAGTATTTTATGCATGCTTTTTTGGTTTTGCAATGTTTTATTATTATTACTTTAGTTTTACTTGTTGGAATTTAAACCAGTTGTTCTAAATATAAAAAAGGACCGATTGAGAATTTGAAATTGATGCAACAATTGTTTGATAAGAGGAATGTAACTGGACAAATATTGTATATGCTTGCCACTAACCAAGTGCCACCGCAACAAACTTCTCCTCCTATACAGAACCAGTTTGATAGAACATGGGATTTTGATGAGTTTTTTAGTCCACTAGATGAAACGCAAGGTGGACGAATTCCAAATTTTAATTCATCAACCAATCCTCTATTGCAACAAACTCTAAAAGTTGGTTTATCTTTTGGTTCACGTAGTACTTTGAGAAGACGTCATTGAGAAACTGATGAGAAGCTGTGCAACATCATTGACCTAATGCAGGAGAAACATGTGAAAAAGTCTCACACAGATACAGACAGTCCGAACATAGGTAACAACACATACAACGTAGATTCTATAGAAAATTATGTAAACTACGCAAATATGGTTGCTCGCATTCAATATTTTGCAGAAGGAGGTGAATTTGTTATTGGTGAAGCTTTGATAATCGTTATGAAACCCGATAATAAAAATTATTCAATGTTCTTACCGACGAGGTAACAAAAAGTTGGTTGTTGTCGGTGAATACGGAAAAACGGCAAGCAAAAGCGTACCAAACATATCTGATAAATTAAGGTAGTGCCAACAAATAAGATTTTTCGAATTCTGTAGTTCTATTGTATTTTATATGTATTGCATCATTATATTTGTTAATGTATTTTAGTTAATTTGAATGTATTTCGATTTTTTAACTTTTATTTCATGTTAATTAAACGTAGATTACACAATAAAAACAAATAATTAATTAACCGCTGGTCGATAAAATTTAAAATGAAACTTAAAATACTCCGCTCAAATATCATGTTCGTATCAACAAATGCATTATCTATTCAATCAACTTTCCAACTCAAATGCCCCGCTATTTCTCGTTACGTCCGTCGAGAACACACCCTAATATTGGGCTCACTTTCAATTCAAAACAAACGTCAGACCATAAATTTAAAAGGTGGTAATCTTACACAAATTTTATTCATATATATATATATATATATATATATATATATATATATATATATATATATGAATGTGAAAAATGGCAGATAAGGTACAGGAGAAAATGGTTACAGGAGAAACAAATTCAGGTTTAGAAGATAACTCAGAATCAACTACTAGAACCACTTCTTCATCCCAAAAACCTACTCCCATGCGATTAGAGGAAATTCGACTACTTATACTATGAACTTCAAATATATGGAACCGAATATTGAAGACAACAATGAGTATGCTTTTTTGCCTGATGAAATAGTGTTCAGATCTAGTAGTAAATGAGAAAACGCAATAATTTGCTATGTTTATGGAGCAAGACCTACTTATTATAATTCAGAAATTATGTTGAAAAAGTTTGGAGAATCTAAAGAACTATAAAATAGAAATACACATTTTAAGTTTATTTCTATTACATTTACCAACATTTGCTGTTGTTACAAATATTATTAACAATGAACCGTATACATACGAATCTAGATACATCATTATTGAGAAATGGTCCCCAGGCATGGATCATATTAAGGATAAGTTGCAGGAGATGTCAATTTGGATGAAGCTCGGCAATCTATGCCTCGTTCATTGGGATTCAGAAGTATTTAGCAGGATTTGTATTATGATTGGCCATCCCATTAGACCGGATCGAATCACTGCAACCATGGAAAGAACCAACCATGCTCGAATTCTTGTCGACATAACCACCACAACTAAGTTCCCCAACCATGTAACTGTTAAAGACAACAGTGGTAATATATGTTATCTATGAGTAGATTATGATTTCAAGCCTTGTATTTGTATAGTATGCAAGCACTTTGGATATCAGACAGACAAATGCTCTGTGCACAAATAATAAAACAATGCAAGCGATATAAACAAGGGTCAGTTTGACTCACTATGGCAACCTAAAGGCAAAGCTACTGAAAATGCAAGTTCTTGTACTTAAGCCTTGGCATCAGCAGGAAATACACAGACATCACAGGCAAAAAGTACAAGCACTCATCCCAATAACCAGCGAAAGGGAAGTAATTCGGACTCAACCAGTAGTGAACATGGCAAACAAACACCTACTAATACTGCACAAAGCAGCAAAACAAAAGGGAAAGAGAAAGCAAACACACAAACTTCTACCATCAACAGATACCAAATACTAACTTCAGAATCTGACAAGGAGAATGCAAATTTTGGGAACAGAACAGAAAAGGAAGAATTTATTCCTCCAGAAGAAGCAGGAAGCAGATTTTGTTCAATCCGTGGCAGAAAATATTAGTGAAATTCCTTCAAAGCCTATTCAAGATGCTTCTCATGCAAAATATGTATCAAAAAAAATTCTCAATATGAATATGAAGATGAAGCAAGTACATCCTCCAAAACAACTACAACTGAGTCCCTTAAAAGAGAAACTAGGGCTAGAAGGCCGGGTAAATGATTTTTACTTCATGGAATGTTAGTAGGATTAACACCGATTTCAAAAAGAATCAAGTATTATTCCTCCTAAAATCCCTTAAACCAATAGTAATTGGTTTATTGCAAAATAAATTGTGTACTGCCAAAATGCATTCATTGCTATTGAAAATGGAGCAAAACTGGGAATTAATTCTAACAATAATTGTGGCTCAAAAGGTAGGATTATAATTCTTTAGGGTAAAAATGTTTGGAAACTAACAATAATACACAAATCCACTGAGCAAATAACTTGTAAAGTGGAAAATCTAGGTGGATATGTGATGTTTCTAACAACTGTGTATACAATTAATGTGTTTTCAGATAGGGAGAATTTATGGCAAGAATTATTCAACATTGCAAGTGTAGTAGATAAAGCATGACTGCTCATGGGGGACTTTAACAATGTGCTAAACCCTAAGGACAAAAAAGAAGAACTCCATGTTTCATTTTCTCATCTCAGAGGGTTTATGAATGCTCATGTGGCCTTGTTGAAACTAACATCACATGTAGCAGAATGGGGGTAGCCATACACATTGACAAAATTTTGACCAATGACCTCTTCCTACAACACTTCCAAGAGTTCATAGTTACTGCCACTTCATCAGAAATGAGTGATCATAATCCTATCATCATAAAGGTGCATACACAAGAGACACAAATAAAGGGAATACCATTTAGATATGTCAATAGTTGGCACACGGTTAATGGCTATGAAAATCAGGCAGTATCTATTCTATCAACTCAACATGGGGCAATGAGATACACAAATTTATGATAAAAGTTAGAAGAGCGAAGAAAAACTTGAAAAGTTAGAATAAAACAAGGCAGAAAGATAACTACAGCCTTATCCAGTTTGGAAGAACAATACAACGGAAAATTACTTGCAGCAAATAGTCAACCAGAAAATGTACTTGCATATGAAGACTTATTAAATGCTGGAAATTCATTGAAAAAGAAAATGCATGAAAGATATATACAGAATTTATTGCAATAAAAAATCAACTGGCTTACTGAGGGGGACACTAATTCTAGGTTTTTTAATGCTAAAATGTCAAAGAGGAAATGCAGAAATAATATTACAACTCTATGTAATGACAGAGGCCAACTTATTTATGATGATGCATCACACATACAAAATCAAGTTTTGCAATACTATCAAGATCTATATAATGGGGACATTCAACAAACTAAAAGGCCAGAGGATAGTAATTGCAGAACACACATCAATGATTTGGGACTTACTTTTTGAATGAACTGCACCAGCCCACAGCGGAAGAAATGGGTGATTATCAAAAAAATTAGCCATTTCGGATCTTTAATGGGCTTATGAAGTTTAAATATACTTATTACTTCTCTAAGTTTCTTTTAAATAAAATCAATATTTTATTTAATTTTATAAATAATGTTTTACTTTAATTTAATATGTATGTAAATTAGAGTATATCAAATATACTCTTATATACATATATGTGTGTAACAGTAACTTATTAAATTATTTAGCGAATGAAACTTTTCATTTTCTATCTCTTAAAATTTATTTAGAGAATGAAACTTTTCATTTTCTTCCCCTTACTTATTCAATTTGACGGGGCATAAATTTATTTAGAGAATGAAATTTCTCTTAACCTATTCAATTAATAAGAGGGCACATTATTTATATGGAGAGAGAAACCTTTCATTTCTCTCTTTTTAGTTAAATTGATTGATCATATAAATGTCATTAATAAGCAATATGTATATGGCATGAATGCAAGTATAAATAAATAAATATATATATATATATATATATATATATATATATATATTATGGTGTAAATTCTGTAAGTGAGACATATGATAGGTGCTATCAATTGATGGTAAGGTGTAGACATATAAACAAAATTAAATGGATAACTAGTCACATAAATGAAAAAATAGGAAATAAATAAAGGGTAACAACGATGATTGAAGCAATTTCTCATTTCATAAACTTAATTAATGCAGCATATAAATGACAAAATTATAGGCATCATAATATAATGATATAAACAGTCGAAAATAAATATATGTATACATTTTTGCCTCATTTAAATTGTTTTTTACTTTTGGAAAGAAATCTAATCATACTTTGACAATATGAAATACATGTAATAAATTTTATATATGCAAACATACATATAAAATTAATTGTGTGTATATAAGATTAAATCTCTTTCAACTTAATAAACATTAGAGATTATAGCAATCAATTTAAAAGTACGTTCATTGTCAAAACATTAATTGTATGTATGTAATATTCAATAAAGTATCTCTAATTAATACAAATTAGAGACTATAGTAATCAAACTAAAATTTAGATTTATTGCCAAAACATCTTTTTTTTTTAAATTTCCAAAATAATACAACACAAAATGTCAAAATACATACATGTAAACTTTCAAATCTAAAGTTACATTTTGTTTTATACGATTTAAAAAAAAATATCTTTAGCAAAACATTGTAATATTCATAAACAAATTTTAGCTTAATTTGTTAAAGTAAAATCCAATCAAAACAATATGAACATACAAAATTTTAGATCTAAAGGATTTTACTTTGAATTGAATGTTTATAATATAGATCTACAATAAAACATTGAATTCAGACATATATAAATTTTAATTTTAATTTAACAAAATAAGAACTCAATTAATAAATTGAACATACAAAATTTCTGATCTAAAAATTAGACTTTAAATTAAATGTTTAGAACATAGTTCCAAAACAAAACATTATATTTAAACATATACAAATATTCGTTTTGATATATTAAATAAAAGACCAATTGATTCATTCAACAAAAATTACAAGCTACACAAAAAAATTCTACTTAAATGAGGCAGTGATATGTACATACAAATTATGATAATTAGATTTCTCTTTTAACAAACATTACATCAAATATCATTATCTATTAAAGAAAAACATACCTTATTACCCAAAGCCTTGAAGCACATCTTGAAAATGGACTCCTCTTAGGATGTTGCCTAGAAGTCACATCTTGAATGCTGATATCCCCTCAAATCTTCAAGATCCTCATCATATCCTTGCAAGAGATGAATGAACCACTTTTGTTTTTTGTTATGTTTTCATATGGATTTGAAAGAATTTTGGAATTTTTTTCTGTTTTCTGCCATGAAAAGTTAGAAGAAGAGAAAGAAACATACTGAATGAGAAAGAATGAATTGTACGTATAGAATGAATTTGAGAACAAGGTTGTCAATTTGGGATTTAAATCGTAAATCGTAAAGTTCGAAATTTGAATCGAATCGGGATTTAAATCGTAAATCGTAGATATAAATGTTTTATATGTTGATATTTTAAGTTTATACATATTAGTTAAAAATTCATATCAACCTCAATAATAAATTACTAGTTAATATTTTCTTTTTTCAATTTTAATGATTTTATAGCAAATATATAGCTTCACACTATAATTTAGACCGACTTCACAAAATACCATGCTGTAAAAAGAAACATGCTTACTGTACATCATAAATCTAGGTTATAAAAGATTCTAAAAGCTTACAAAAAAAATTAGTTTGCCTTACAAGTTACAAGATTGACTTTTAACCTAATTTAATTGGCTATTTATGTGGCGAGAAATTGAGAGTAATGTATAGCTTGCTATACATAGCTTACTTTATACGAAAGAAAACCCAACTTCATTAAAAAAACACATGGACATAGCTTACTGTAGAAAAACATTACTTTTCCACTCATTTCTTAATCAACCGGAAGAAAAACAAAAATTCAGAAGATAAAAAATACAGTAGAAAGATGAGTTGCAAGAAGAAAAACACAAACAACAACTTGCAATGCCAAGTCAGTCCTTTTTCTCATTGTTCCTTTTCATTTTTCTTCTTCCCTGAGTCTTTTTTGTTTTTCTTTCTTGATTTTGTTTTTCTGGGTTATCGGTTAATTTTACTTATCTTTTAACTTCATTTCTCTTCGGTTTGGATACAACCGTTCTAGGGTTTCTGTAGCCTGTAAGTATCAACGGATCTAAAAAATTAGGGTTTTCGAACGAATCGATTTGAGCGATCTTTTCAGTTTGATATAAGATCGTACGATTTTAGGGATACACGATTTATTCTCCGCTTCAGATCGAGAGGGGTACGATTCGATTCAAACCGTGATTCAGATCGTACGATTTAACGATCTTTGACAATCATGTTTGAGAATATGTTTTATTTGAAATAATGAAACTTTTCTCATTCTTTGATTAAAACTTCCCTAATTAATTCCCTTGATTGTTTCTCTCTCTCCAATACTTTCTTTATGTGACATAAAATTTCCACAAATCCTGTCATTAAATGATATTAAACTTTCATAAACCATGTCATTAAATGACATAAAATTTTCGTAAATCATTTCATGCAATTATCTTTATATTACATCAACATCGTACATTAATGCACGCAAATATAATTTTTATAAATGCATTAAAATAATTACAAAAAACTTCCAAACATCATGTAATAAATAATTAATATTTTTCAAATATCAATTAATTTAATCAATTTACAACATTTTATAAATTAATTAAATCATGGGGTTTTTCAAAGAATTCATCGTTACGGTTGTACGACTCAAATGTGTAAATTCAGCCAGCGATTAATATCGAACTATTTGAATATTAACATTCACATGCCACTTAGCAAGTGGTGTAACATTTTGGCCGAATTTATCGCTTACAAATCTTTTGGTAAAATCCAATTTTACTTATTATAAGTGGAACCTAATAGTGACAATTATTTACACCAGTTCTCTTCGTCAAAATATCACTTTGGATTTATGGAATTTGATAATGGTCAAAATTCCAATATCATCCACATTCAATTTTATAGCCAAATGCAACATCCTTGATTCAATAATAACAATTATTATTAACCGAAATGCTTTGCCCAAAGACTTTGAATTTGAGTTAACTTCAGTCGACCTTGATACTAACCGTATGTATTTGAGGAGACGAATCCTCTTTTGAATAGTGTTTCACTTTTAATACTTCCACTCGACCCAACTATAGCCGTTCGATGGACGTCGTGCCACGAATTAACTATAATCAAAGCAGAGCTTCCATATTGAAGATCAATAGTATTCTCAAGTCGAGAGAACTGTGTGCATTAGTCACATCGATATTCTCTTACTTAACCTTAGTTTTATTAACCAGCAGAAAACTATCAAGTGAGTCATTTGATAGTTATCCAATAACTATCAGTACGTAACCCCTTGGTGCCCCAACATTTGGAGAGCGTTACATACTCTAGTCTCAACGGATACATCGATATCTAGTCTCGATGCATCTTGACTAGGAGCATTTAAAATGATACATTTGTTTCATTGTGATAAATTATTCACGGTTATAACATTTGTAACTACTATCACAAAACATGTCATTTATGGATTTTCTATTAAATATACTTTTAATTAAATTGATTAATTAATATAACCATATTATATCAAGTATATGATAGAAAGAAAATACCTTATTTCGAACAAAATTGATCAACAAGTTAGATATATGTAACAAATCACATAATTTCCCCCTATGGCATACCCCTTACTCTATCACTTTCTTCCTACAGACCATCAAAACACAGGAAGATAAAGATGCAATTTACTCAATTAAAGATGAAAAATCTCTTGGACCAAATGGCTTCTCATTTAAATTCTATAAATTGCATTAGGAGCTTACTAAAGATGAGTTGACTTCAGCTATCAATTATTTATACAGCAGGTATTCCTGAGAGTTCGAATCACACTTTCGTAACACTTGTTCCCCAAATTGATAAACCCTCTCAAAAATCTAATTATGGGCCTATAGCCTGTTGCAATATGTTATATAAAATCTTATCTAAAGTTATATGTAATAGGCTAAAGGAAATTATTGTTATACGTCTAGTATACCAAAACAGAGAATAATCAATTATAAACTTGTCTCACAAGTTTATCAATCAGATTTCCACAACTCTGGAAGTCCGTATTAGCTAATTTAAGCAATAGGTATGTCGTAATTAAATTACAACAACAAACTAACAACTATAGTAACAATAACTATAGCAATAGATCAAACGTTATACTATTTAAAAAAATAATACAACGTAAAAACTAAAATGGTATATATAAATATATAAATCAATTTATAAACCTAACCGGTTCAAAGAAGGAAATTCCGTCTGAGGCTTGTCGTAACAATTTCCTTAAGATTTTATTTAAAGTCTTCCAAAATACAACAGACGTAATCTGCACGATATTGTAATGAGTATGTCAACTTTGTGATATATTGTATAGAGCAGTAGAAAAGAAGAAGCAGAAGAAATTAGAATTTAATTGGAATTAGAATGTGATCAGAATTCTCTCATATTTATAATTTCGTCCGCATCCCTTCAAACAGTCGCGTCCGCTTGACGGGTCGCACCCGTTGCCTTTTGAACTGCTACTGTTCGTTAACGGGTCGCACTCGTCTGCTCCTCACATCTGTTCGCGTTGCACTGCTTCTGTCCGCCCGTCTTCTTCAGTCGGGTCGCACCCGCTTCCGTCTGCTAATGGATGCGTCTGTTCGCCAAAAATGTCAGAAAACCCGGCCCAGTTTTGCAGTAAAAATAGATCATATTAGACCCGAACCCGAACCCGAGCCCGCGTCCGGTTCGGTCGGACGGCGACGGCGCATGCGCGCGTGGTGGTGATGCATGATCTCCCTCCTCACAACGAAGCAAACATTTGGATGCCCCTAGGCCCTAACCCCGTCATTGCAAAGCTATAAATATACTAGAATAGCTTTGCAATTTTGACGATATGAGACTTATTTATATTTTCATTCAATAGGAATTCCACTAATCCCGCACGTGAATGATAATATACATATCCCCACACAAAGAGAAATATCACAGAGTACATATGGAATAATGCTTTATCGTGGATAAGTAGATATTTCACTTTGAACTTTCCCTAGTTAAAACTTATCAGATCTACTTGGCTAATCGGTGAATTATTTCATCTTGAACCGTCGGTCTTTATTGTATATGCAGACAATAAGCTTTACGAAGCATTGATTCTCTTCTCATCCAATCTCTTGGTTTTGTTCATTTTGGTCCTGAACAATTTTTTGGTTCTGCGAGTGTTTATAGAAAATATAAGCCTTTAATATTCTCATAGAGCCGACCCAGCTCACACTAACATAAGTGATCGCAACCATTAAGAGTATCCTACATATACTCCACTTGTTATTTCCAAGATATGATCATCATTAAAAAACATAGTTTTAACCTTTATATACTTCTGTAGGCATGTATTCATATTGTGCACCCTAGGAATGGAGTTGGACTACGTCCAAACAAATGCATTACGTCTTGAGTTACTCAGAACTGGTTTGCCTATTGATCCTAGTCCGTGGGATCTCCAGTCGCTAGGATAGGTTTCCGTATAAGATAATTCTTGGTGGTTTAGGCTTTTAAACCCATTCCCCTCGATGCGCGGTCAATTTTCTCTCTTGATAACCCTTTAGTAAATGGATCTAGGTTATTATTTGTTCTCACATAATCTATGGAAATAGTTCCATTTGAGAGTAACTGCCTAACTGTGTTATGGCATCGACGAATATGTCGTGACTTTCCATTATACACAAAGTTGTACGCTCTACTTAGCGCAACTTGGTTATCACAATGTATGCATATGGCCGGTACAGTTTTAGGCCAAAACGGAATATCTTCTAAAAAGTGACGAAGTCATTCTGCTTCTTCACCTGCTTTATCTAAAGCGATGAACTCCGATTTCATAGTGGATCGAGCTATGCATGTTTGTTTAGTAGATTTCCATGACACTGCTGCCCCTGCTAAGGTAGACATAACCACTCGTTGATTTTGATTCCTCTGAATCAGCAATTCAATTTGCATCACTATATCCTTCTAAGACGGTAGGATATTTTTCATAATGTAAAGAATAATTTGTAGTATTTTTTAAATATCCAAGCACTCTCATTAGTGCTTTCCAGTGTTCCTTTCATGGATTGCTTGTATACCTGCTCAGTCGACTTACTGCATAAGCTATACCTGGTCTTGTGCAATTCATGAGATACATGAGACATCCTATTACACGAGAGTATTCCTGTTGCATTATACTCTCATTAGTGTTTTTATGCAGTACTTCTGATGGATTAAAAGGTGTTCTCACTCCTTTAATTTCATAGTCTTGAAATTTTTCAATCACATTGTCTACATAGTGTGACTGAGACAATTCAATTCCATTAGGTGTTCTTATTATTTTGATTTCCAAAATAACGTCTGCAACTCCTAAGTCTTTCATATCGAAATTGCTAATTAACATCTTCTTTATGGTCTCTATTACCTGAGTATTTGGACCAAATATTAACATATCGTCTACATATAAACAAATCGTCACATATGATTGTCCAATTTGTTTATAATAAACACACTTATCGCATACATTTATACGAAAACCATTTCTCATCATGACACTATAAAATTTTACGTGCCATTCTTTTGGAGCTTGTTTTAGTCCGTATAATGATTTTACTAATCTACAGACTTTGTTTTCATTTCCTTTGAAAACAACCTTCAGGTTGCTCCATGTAGATCTCCTCATCGAGATCTCCATTTAAAAATGATGTCTTTACATCCATTTGATGAATTTCTAGATTATAGATCAATGTAATTGCTATTAGCATTCTTATAGAGGTTATTCGTGTTACCGGCGAATATTTATCAAAGAAGTCTACTCCTTCTTTTGACGATATCCTTTGGATACTAATCTGGCTTTATACTTGTCGATAGAGCCATCTGCTTTCATTTTCTTCTTGAAAATCCATTTACAGCCAATAGGTTTTATTCCAGGTGGAATATCAACAATTTCTCAAGTTTTATCACTTAGAATTGAATTAATCTCACTTTGGATTCCTTCTTTCCAACATGAAGATTCAGAAGATGACATTGCTTCCTTGTACGTTTGAGGTTCGTGTTCTAACACATATGTGAAAAAATCCGAACCAAATGTTTTGGAAGTTCTAGCCCTTACGCTTCTTCTTGGTTCAACTTCCTCAATCTCATGATGAGTTTCATTTTCATGTGAATTGCTTGATTCTTCTCTTGTCCTTTTAGGGACATTATTCCCTTCATTCCTTTTGTGCGGAAACACGTTTTCAAAGAATGATGCATCTCTAGATTCTATGATTATATTTACTGAATATCAGCTATATCAGACTTGAATACCAAAAATCTGTAGGCACTACTATTTTGGGCTGGCCCTAAATAGTAACAATATATTGTTTTTGGTCCAAGTTTGACTTTCTTGGAAGGCCGAACTGGAACTTTTGCCAAGCAGCCCCACACTTTGAGGTATTTAAAACTTGGTTTGTGTCCTTTTCATAACTCATAAGAAATTGTTCCTGTTTTATTGTGAGGGACTTTGTTTAATATGTGATTAGACATATTTAAGGCTTCCCCCCACAAGTTCGTCGGTAGACCAGAGGTTAAAAGCATGACATTAATCATGTCTTTTAACGTTCTGTTCTTCCTCTCGGCTACACCATTTTGTTGTGGTGAATATCGAGCTGTTGTTTGATGAATTATACCATTTTCGGCACAGAACTGTTCAAATGGTGATTCATATTCTCCACCTCGATCAGATCTCAATATCTTGATCTTTTTATTTAACTGATTTTCTACCTCAATACTTTGAGGTATTCAAAACTTGGTTTGCGTCCTTTTCATAACTCATAAAAAATTGTTCCTGTTTTATTGTGAGGGACTTTGTTTAATATGTTATTAGATATATTTAAGGCTTCCCCCCACAAGTTCGTCGGTAGACCAGAGGTTAAAAGCATGACATTAATTATGTTTTTAACGTTATGTTCTTCCTCTCGGCTACACCATTTTGTTGTGGTGAATATGGAGCCGTTGTTTGATGAATTATACCATTTTCGACACAGAACTGTTCAAATGGTGATTCATATTCTCCACCTCGATCAGATCTCAATATCTTGATCTTTTTATTTAACTGATTTTCTACCTCAGCCTTGTACTTTATAAATGATGTAATCGCTTCATCTTTACTATTCAAAAGATATACATAGAAATATCATGTATAATCATCAATAAACGTGATAAAGTACTTTTTCCCACCTCTTGTAGGTAACGATTTAAAATCACATAAATCTGTATGAACCAAACCTAGTGGTTCGGTGCTTCTATCAACAAATTGAAATGGTTTATTAACCATTTTCGCTTCTACACATATCCACATTTGTAGTTCTTATCTACTTGGAATTTTGGAATTAATATCAAGTTTGATAATATTTTCATTTTTCGGAAATTTATGTGTCCCAATCTATCATGTCATGGTAAAATTTCGTGCTCAAGCAAGTAAGAAACTTCAATTTTATTAATAGCACAATCAGAATACATAGTTTTATTGTCGATAACGGCTACATTTTCCTTAAATAGGCCATCACATAAATATCCCCTTCCGATATACATTCCAGCTTTGGACAGAACCATCTTGTCTGACTCGAACACTATTTTGAATCCTTTCTCCGATAGTATTGCACCAGAGATTAGATTTTTACGTATGTCTGGAACGTGGAGCACGTCATTCAACTTGACAGTTTTTTCAGAAGTAAACTTGAGGATTACTGTGCCACTGCCTTCGATCATGGATACTGTAGAATTACCCATATAGAGTTTTTCTTCGTGATCGAATTTCTGGTATGTAGAAAACATGGATTTGTCAGAGCAGACATAACGAGTAGCGCCTGTGTCTATCCACCATTGGTTAGGATTCTGAACCATATTGCATTCAGATACAAGTGCCGAGAAGTTGGACTCGTCTACTTCCATGTTGTCTACTATATTTGCCTCTTTGTTGCGGTCCTTTTTGAGTCTGCAATCTCTAGCGGTGTGTCCAACCTTTCCACAACCCCAACACTCGCCATTAAACTTTTTGGTTCGTTTGCTGTCTTTTGGTTTGTTGTCTTGAGCTTTCCTTTTCTTCTGGAAATTCTTCTTTTTGTTTTTGGTTATTGAACATTCAGCCACAAATGCCTCCTCGCTTTGTTTTGTAACTTCACGGTTATCTGCCTCAATTTTCAGTCGGACTATGAGATCCTGTAAAGAGATTTCCTTCTTCTTATGCTTTAGATAATTGCGGTAGTCTCTCCATGACGGCGGCAGTTTTCCGGTGATGGCTTCAACCAAAAACGATTTTCCAACCTTATGACCTTCCGCTTCTAGTTCATGAATGATGATTTGCAGTTCATGCAGTTGAGCAGTCACCGGTTTGGAGTCAACCATCTTGTAGTACATGAATTTGTCTACAATGAATTTCTTAAGACTGATATTCTACGTCATATACTTCATAGCAAGTGCATTCCAGAGTGCTTTTGCTATCTTTAGAGGCTGATATACTTTGTATAGCACCTTGTCGAGACAATTCAGAATATAGTTTATGCATAGAAAATCGGAATGCTTCCACATATCAACATCTGATTCCTTGCCTGGTGTAGGAATCATTCCCTCCTCCTCGAGATACCGTTGCAGACCGCGTGTGGTGAGATAAAATAACATCTGATTTTGCCATGTTAGAAAGTCGTCACCATCTCCTTTAAAAGGATCGGGCATGTTGTGTGTAGTGGCCTTTGTTGAGAGCTCTACTGTTGCCATCTCTGTTTTAGCAAAAACAGGAAAGTCTTAAGATGTTATACGTCTAGTATACCAAAACAGAGAATAATCAATTATAAACTTGTCTCACAAGTTTATCAATTAGATTTCCACTACTATGGAAGTCTGTATTAGCTAATTTAAACAATAGGTATGTCGTAATTAAATTACAACAACAAACTAATAACTATAGTAACAATAACTATAGCGATAAATCAAACGTTATACTATTTAAAGAAATAGTACAACGTAAAAATGATATATATAAATATATAAATCAATTTATAAACCTAACCGGTTCAAAGAAGGAAATTTCGTCTGAGGCTTGTCGTAACAATTTCCTTAAGACTTTATTTAAAGTCTCCCAAGATACAACAGAAATAATCTGCACGAGATTGTAATGAGTATGTCAACTTTGTGATATATTGTATAGAGCAATAGAAAAGAAGAAGCAGAAGAAATTAGAATTTAATTGGAATTAGAATGTGATCAGGATTCTCTCATATTTATAATTTCGTCCGCATCCCTTCAAACAGTCGCGTCTGCTTGACGGGTCGCACCCGTTGCCTTTTGAACTGCTACTGTTCGTTAACGGGTTGCATCCGCCTGCTCCTCGCATCCGTTCGCGTCGCACTGCTTCTGTTCGTCCGTCTTCTTCAGTCGGGTCGCACATGCTTCCTTTTGCTAATGGATGCGTCTATTCGCCAAAATTGTCAGAAAAGCCGGCCGAATTTTGCAGTAAAAATAGATCATATTAGACCCGAACCCGAGCCCGGTTCAGTCGGATGGCGGCGGCGTGCGTGTGGTGGTGATGCATGATCTCCCTCCTCACAACGAAGCAAACATTTTGGTGCCCCTAGGCCCCAACCCCTTCATTGCAAAGCTATTAATATACTAGAATAGCTTTGCAATTTTGGCGATGTGGGACTTATGTATATTTTCATTCAATAGGAATTTCAGCAATCCCCCACATGAATGATAATATACATATCCCCACACAAAGCGAAATATCACAGAGTACATATGGAATAATTCTTTATCGTGGATAAGTAGATATTTCACTTTGAACTTTCCCTAGTTAAAACTTATCGGATCTACTTGACTAATCGGTGAATTATTTCATCTTGAACCGTCGGCCTTTATTGTATATCCAGACAATAAGCTTTACGAAACATCGATTCTTTTCTCATCCAATCTCTTGATTGTGTTCATTTTGGTCCTGAACAATTTTTTGGTTCTGCGAGTGTTTATAGAAAATATAAGCCTTTAATATTCTCATAGAGCCGACCCAGCACACACTAACATAGGTAATCGCAACTATTAAGAGTGTCATACATATATCCCACTTGTTATTTTCAAGATATGGTCATCATTAAAAAACATAGTTTTAACCTTTAAATACTTCTGTAGGCATGCATTCATATTGTGCACCATAGGAATGGAGTTGGACTACGTCCAAGCAAATGCATTACGTCTTGAGTTACTCAGAACTGGTTTGCCTATTGATCCTAGTCCGTGGGATCTCTAGTCGCTAGGATAGATTTCCGTATAAGATAACTCTTGGTGGTTTAGGCTTTTAAACTCATTCTCCTCGATGCTGTCAGAAAACCCGGTCTAGTTTTGCAGTAAAAATAGGATCATATTAGACCCGAACCGAGTTCGGTCGAACGGACGGCGGCGGCACACGCGTGTGTGGTAGTGATGCATGATCTCTCTTCTCACAACGAAGCAAAAATTTGGGTTCCCCTAGGCCCCAACCCCTTCATTGCAAAGCTATTAATATACTAGAATAGCTTTGCAATTTTGGCGATATGAGACTTATGTATATTTTCATTCAATAGGAATTCCAACAATTATGCCTTTTTTAATCTTTGAATCTCAGTGTGCATTTATCCTAGGTAGAAATATTATAGAAAATATTTTATTAGCACATGAGATTATAAGAGACTTTAATAAACAAAGGCATAAGAAAAATTCTGTATAAAAGTTGATATACAGAAAGCATATAATAAACTTAACACAGAGTTCATATGTCATATGCTAGCTAGAATGTCCTTCCTTTCCCAATTCATACATTTGATCAAAAAGTGTTTCACAACACCTACTTTTTTTGTTCTTGTTAATAGGGAGCCTCTTGAATATTTATCATCTTACAGAGGTATAAGATAGGAGGACCCTTTATCCCCTTACCTCTTTTGTATTGTAATGAAATCCATGTTCATAAAATTAGAGGCCGCTGTCAGGAAAAAGGACATTACCCCTATTAGCAATACACAACCTTGCATATCACACTTGATATATGCAGATGACGTAATACTTTTCGCAATAGCTAATGATAAGAATGCATACACTATTAGGCACATTACTCAGCAAATGGTTATGGCCATGGGTCTATATATTAATGAAATAAAGACTAGAGTATATTTCAGCACAAGTTGTCAGAACAAAAGCTCTATCTTGCAGATTCTACAACTTCAGGAATCACAATTTTCAGTTAAATACCTAGGTGTACCTTTGTCTTCTAACTATTTGCACTACCCAAAGTGTAACAACTTATTCCAAAAAATAATGAATAAAATTGATACTTGGGATAGTAAATTGCTATCTATGGAGGAAAAGCAGAGCTAATACAGACTACTATTACACCTATGATGCTCCACTGGTTGGTGGTGTATCATGTGCCCGTGTCTACCCTATTAAAAAATGATAGTTTATGTGCTGACTTTTTTGGGCAGGAAAAACTCATAAGATTGTATGAACTAAGTTGTGTAGACCTAAATATGAAAGGGAAACCAAAATTAAAATTTTTGTAGACCTTCAAACCACCACATTTCTATAATTGATTTAGCAATTACATTTCAAAGAAAGCACGTGTCAAGATGGATGATAAACATGTACCGTCAGCATACCAATTTTTGGCAGCTTCAGTATAACAACACCATGTCATGCACTATGAAAAATATGATCAAGCACAGAGCTTCCAGTTTAAAGTGTATTAACAGAGTGATAGTAAATGGCAACAACATTCTATTATGGTCTGATCCATGGATTAACTACACAAGTCTTGTGGATATATTGCATTAGGACAAGTATTATTTAAGTGATCATAAAGGTGCCTCGGTTTCATACATAATTCAGGATAGCCAGTGGGATACAAGTTTTTTTAACATAAACTAGAGAGAGTAGTACACATATCAATCAAGTGTATATTCATCCTAGAGGCACTCATGACTACTGGGAATGGTGTGGACATCATGATTTCTCTTTTTTAAATACATGGCAACATTGTAGACTGGTGTATAATCAGTATGATTAGTGCTCAGTGGTGTGGAACAATATCAACAGCAAAAGGATGTGTCATTGTACAAATAGAGCTGTATTGGGTCGACTAAATACAAAGGAAAAATTACAACAATGAGGATGAAGTATGATACTAATTGCGTGCTGTGTGATGAATATGCAGAATCCATCAATCATGTTTTTTCAATTGTACTTATAGCCAATATACATGGAAACTCATCAAAATGAAGCTTAATTTAATTACAAATAGTGATACTCCCATCGATATTGAAGATGAGGTAGCCATTATCAAACACAGCTTTTCCAACAAAGATCAGCTCGGTCAGTTAGCCTCCTGCTGCCTCGTGACAACAACCTATCATTTGTGGGATAAGAGAAATAAGTAGATTTTCCAGCAACATCAGTTAAAAAAAATTGAACAAGCTAAGTTAGTACAAGTTTGCACAAATTATATTATTCATAGATCTAGAGCAAGGACAACCCGCAGTGCCAGAAACGGGAATCTTGTAGAGATGGGAAGTGGATTTAAACGATAATGGATGAATCACTGTTAATTTTTCTAAAAACAAGATTATGTCGACGCCTTTTTCTCTTTGACCTGATTTGGGCTAGGCTTCGATGTATTTTTATTTTATTTTTGTTGTTTATTACTTGTATATTATGTTGACCAGTATGTATGACAAGACAACCGTGAGTTAACTTTTTGTTAATGTAAAGTAATGCATACAAAAAATGTATTGTCATACAGCTGCATAAGCTTACCGGTTAAGATTGAATAGTCAAACTATTATTTTGCTGCTATTCCTACATGACTATATTATTGCCTCTTTGTTTGTAAAATGTTTTCTCTCCTCCTTTATCCGGGCTTGAGACCGGCATCACTAAGTAATAGGTGACGACGAAGTTAAAAACATTTTTTTAGGGATTAGTTTATGTGATACATGTTTTTATAATGATTGTAAAAATTTAAAATTAATGTTGTTATATATATGATGTAAATGAAAGTTTCAAATTTGAGCATAAATTAATACATGAGTATGAAAAGTAACTGGAATATAAGTGAAATAATGAAGTTCCTTTGGTAAATGCAGAAGGATATATAACTTAATATTTTGTGTATAACGGAGAAGAGATACTGGTTACTTTATATAGACCTAGGTAATTAAACTATAGAAAGTGGAAGTTTGGAGCGTAAAAGTGGACAGTAAAATTGGCAAAAATAATGGGTTAGTTGATATATTTTATGAACGTTTCCTACTTACATGCCTAGATAGTAGAACACATTGAATACGTACATTTTGCTGTGTTTGAATATGATAGGCTGCTACACATAGAAGTTTGTGACCCATTTAAATATAGTATGCTATATATAGTAGGCTAATAGGTAGAAGCTTGTGGACCTGCTATGTTTGACAGTCGGTATGATGGATAGTATGTGCTGTATTGGGTTATTCAATTTTTGTGAATTTCTTTTCTGCTCTTTAATAGGTAACTGTATTCGGTCATTAAATTTTTTTTCCCTGATGAACGAAAAACATATGGTAGACCTGCTGTTGTACCAAAACCATGCATTAACCACGCAACCCCTACCAATGACAACTGAAAGATTACTTGCTTAAATAGCATATGTCAACCATAACACATAATAGTTGCAGCAAACTATTGAAAAAACATTCAGCAATTTGTTAATAAATAGAGTAAGTTACAATTCCAACATTTTGAAATATTTACAACTGAATATGCATCGCCACAAAAGAGTTGAACGGACAACCGTTGTAGCTAAACTATTGTGCATATAAATATTTAAACATTGAACATAGAAATCCATTAACCCTGCAGCATACATTTCAATTTGGCTAGGCAATACCACTCTTTGCCTTTGATTCACATGAACCTGCGTAGCAAAACCAATAGAAAAGGCACTGACAAATTTGTAGACGTATTGTTTATGCTTTCGACCACTATGTTGAACAGTTAAGCATTATGTTATAGTTTTAGTTATAATTGAATTGTAATTGTTGATACGAACTGAATTATAAACTGATTATTAAACTGGTCACATTATAGCAAATGCAGGTAATAAGGGTATTATACCCGAACCCATATGTGTGTTATAAAATGCATTACAACTGTATCAACAGAGAAGTATTATTCCTGCATCTTTTCAATAAAATACAAAAGCAATATATTTGGTTTCAGTTTCCTAGGTTGGTACAAACATATTGGGATCTGTTGAACATAATAACGCAAACTAAATATATTACTACTAATGTATCGTACACCATTCAGAACACAAAAGCGAATACTTTCGCTCTTACTCAAAAATGAATATAGTAGGTTTACATTTAAAAAATTAAAATATTATATAAATTCACATGATTAAAAAACTTGTTTGTGATATTATTTTCTGTTAGTCCACCAAAATGTGATAAAGACAATTGAGCTTGCATTTTTGCAAGATCAGTGGGGCTTTTGAATGTGCACAGTCAGCTAGTGGACTCAGATTTTGGTTTATATAGCATGAACAATAACAAATATGACATACCATACAAATTTGTTAAATGTCTAATGAATAAAAATAGTTCAAAATAACATTATTTATATCATAGATATTAGATGAAGAATTGATTCTACGTAGGCACATTAGCCAATACAAATGCACAAATGTACTCATAAAGAGCATTGTAATTAGTATAATATGTGATAGTTTATGGACAATTAAAAACTGCTAATGTTAATCTTTTGAAAATACACTACTTAATCTCATTCAACCTTGATTAGTAAAACTTATTTCATAGCATGGAAAAAGAGAATCTACAATAAAAGCCTTTGTTGGATCTGAGGTTTGCGCATGCTTGCAATTACATCCTGCACTGAAGGTTCTGTGAGGAATCACAAAATAAAGAGTAGAACATATCATTTCGATTTATAAAAGGAATATTTTATGTTCTATAAATTTGTCAAGAAATTATCCACATTTACACATGTAACATAATAACGATGTCTACTGGTCACTTATTTAAGCAACACGATGTATTTAGATGGTTTCCTGAAAATCTCAGCCTTTAACCAACTCATGTTGCCACCTTCACCTTCTAATCCAATCATCATGGCATACAGCACCACCTTGCCTCTTCTTTCTCTTTGTTCCACCTTGCATCTAGATCTTTAATTTGATATAAAATATGAAAATTTAAGATCCAATCAAGAAGGAACAACCACCTAATCATCGCCATAGAAGAAAAATATAACCCCTTTAATATAACCACTGAAGGTTAAGTGAGTGAGTGTATTCCATGTATGCGCGCGTGTATAATTGGGGATGCATGTCTCTTTGTAACGACTACGTGTATGAGCCTGAGTGAATATATACACTCGATGAGTAAAAATTGAACTTACACGTTTAATTCATTAACCATACATGCAGATCATGGGTTAAAGATTGATAGTAAAATCAATACTACAATCAACGTATAGGTACCTACTTTTGTTTTTGTTTCTCAGTTTCCAAAACTTATAAAAATGAATCATAATTCAAGATGTGCTGGCATTTTTATGGTTTCGTACCAAAATCTTTGCATGCAAAGTTGCCTGGTCGGCTTAATATATGGATTCAGATTTCAGATCCGATTGAATAAATAAAACATTATATAATGTAATAATAATTTAATGCTTTGCAAGATTTATTGAAATAAATTAGGCTATCATTATTTATTGCTTTTGTACACCAAGTATTCAACTTATTGATTGAGTTGTCAGTAAGTGTTTGCACAAAAAATGGGCAAACACCTCCAAGTCGTATGATTTAGTCGATTTTAAGTTGTTCTTAGTGATTTGGGTGATTCATGCAAATATGTAAAAAGCAGGGACTAAACTGTAAAAGACACACAGATTTATAGTGGTTCGGCCAGAATGTGCCTACGTCCACTTTATATGTTATTCTCCTTCACTCTTCAGATTACAAGTACAAAGCTTTGATTACAAGTATATGAAAGTTGTTTGAAAGTTATGTCCGTGCTTGAGCTCTCAAACTTTTCTGCCATTGTTGTACCCCTGCCCCTCTATTTATAGAGTGAGGCTGGGGGTAGGGGTCTTGGATGTATATAGCTGCTGGTGGGCCTGGGCTGATGTAATCTGGCCTGGCAGTGTTGGTCCGGTACGCCTTGGTCCGGTGGTGAGTAGGTGGAGTTTGGTTCGGTAGGACTTGGCCCGGTGGTGAGTGGATGGAGTTTGGTTCGGTGGGACTTGGTCCGGTGGTGAGTGGATGGAGTTTGGTTCGGTGGGACTTGGTCCGGTGGTGAGTGGCCCGGTAGTGGTTGGAGCGGTAGTTGGTTCGGCTATGTAGGGGAAGTGTGTTGGCTCGGCTATGCAGGAAAGTGGAGTTGGACCGGTAGTAGGTGGAAACGAGATTGGTTCGGCTATGCATGGAAGCGGGGTTGGTTCGGGAGTGCTTAGGAAAGGGGTTGGTTCGGTGGTGGTAGAAACGCACCCAACATTTGCCCCCCAAAGTGGGACATATGCCAGCATATGTCGTGCTTTGTTTTCTCGAAGTTTGGATAGCTTCATTCGGTCCTAAGCGCCGAACCGTTGGGTCCGGTCATCCCGCGCTCGCCTATAAGTAAGGGCTTCACCCCATTGTTATTCCTTTACCATTTGAGATAGCCTAATCACCCAAGTACCGAACCACTATTCATTCATCGTTTGAAATAGCCGAATCGATCAGGGACCGAACTAGATTTGACCGCCGAACCAGGTGAGGCTTTCTCCTTATGTTGGGTACACCGAACGAGACCCGGGAGTTGAGCGCCGAATGAACCTCATGCCGGAAATGCCGAATGAGATTTCGGGCTGTATGTACTTGTTTGTTTGTGTTTCCATACTCCTTGTCCTAACAGTATGTTTTTTGTGTTTGCAGA
The DNA here is from genome assembly GCA_030765085.1 of Allium cepa. Classification (NCBI taxonomy): domain Eukaryota; kingdom Viridiplantae; phylum Streptophyta; class Magnoliopsida; order Asparagales; family Amaryllidaceae; genus Allium; species Allium cepa. The sequence continues at coordinate 569,605,704 of CM060942.1, read as the reverse complement.
TAAATATCTCATAAAGTGGAAACTCGATCAGATAAGAATAAATCCAAGGGCAGAGAAGAGTCCTCCACAGTGCCCCCAGCTCAGTCAGGACCGGGACGTCATGGACCCACCCCGAGATCACTAGTAGATGGGTACGGCCCTCAGGAGCTCCTGAACTCGCCACCTGACTGCTTTCCTAGCTCCCTTAAAGAGGAGCAGCTTGATGTTATATCTCGTTCTTTCGGGATTGACAGAGCACATATGGTGCTGCCAGGGAATGGAGTTATGCCGTATGACCCTCCTAAAGGATATTTTGCTTATAGCAGGTACCATTGTATGTGTGGGGTCATTCCTTCGATCAATGCTTGGATAGTCAGCTTCATCACCTACTTGAAGGTGGCCCCCTTCCAGCTTCAGCCCAACTCTTACGCTATCTTGGTGAGTCTATTCATCATTCTCCAGAGAAAATACGGGCGTCCCCCTTCCAACCGGGAGATCCGATATTTGTACAATTTGAGAGGTTACAAGAAGGGGTCTCCATATATCAGCTTGGAATCGGCCGTGTCCTTCAAGCCGGTCCTGGACTTATATTCGAAGTTCGGCATGTTCAAGAAAGAATGGTTTTTCGTCAAAATGACTCTGTTTCTATCCGTCGCTTCACCTCCGGCTGTAAGTTGAAGCTTATTTATAATTTCCGTTCTGACTGCAATGCTTCTTCTTATGTGTTTTTATTTCTTGCTAGCAACAGGTGGCTTTGCGGTCGTGGAGTACGATCGCCTGGTTCAGATGGCTGCGGAGATAGAAGCCATTTCGGGAAGGGAGAGGTCAGCGTCTTACCTGATCAGGAATGCTACTCTTCTGCAGCACAACTTGATTCTGCCACGTCAGTTTGTAGTCAAGCAGAGAGACACAGCTGAGGAGAGGGCTTCCAAAGCTAAAGGAGGGGCTACGGCGAAGAGCAGCAAGAGGAAACCCTTCTCGATACATCCAGTCGCCGGGGGGGAAGAAGCTCAAGAGATCTGATGGACCCTCTCCCAACACATGTCCAGATGTTCCGGAGGAGGAAGATGTGGAGGAGGAAAGAGGCGAGGAGGAGAGCGGAGGTGACGGAGAAGGTGATGGTGATGATGGCGGCGAAAGACAGAGCGGTGATGGTGCTGGGGCTTTGTCCTCTGGGCAAGCAGGGGAGATCCAAGAGTGGACAGATGATGCTTTCCGCTAGGCTTTTGAGGGGTTGGAGGAAGGATCGGCCTCGGTGGAGAAGGCGAAGAATGAGGGTAGAGGAGTTATCCGAAAAGCTTGAATCCATAGAGCTTGCTCAAACCAAGCTAAAGGAGGAGATGGAGACGATGAGGAAATCCCTTCAGGCTGACCGCTCGCGATACCGATCGGAGAGGGATGCTGCCGTTGCAAAGCTGTTGGCTTCTGAGGTCCGAATGAGGGAGTTTAAGGAGAACGAGGGGATGATGGATGTGGTGCTTCAGGATATGTACTTCCATACTTGGAAACAGGACAACTTATCCTGGATGGATGATTACCCCCGAGTCATGGCTAGGATTTATCTTAGGGCTCTGGAGGAGGCCAAGGCTGACGCGGATAAGGAGGGTGGCGTGGCCTTCAGAATGGAGGTGGTTACGACCAATTCACCAAGGAGGAGAAAGTGGCGGTGAAGGAGGGTATGCAGCTGCTCGCTGCTAAGGAGGTAGGTGTGCAGTTGGAGGATGATGATCAAGGAGCATATGCTGGTAAGTCTTCCCTTTTAGTCTTTTCATAACTTGGTTGCTTATTGTTTATTTAATGGATTCTTCTCCTGAATTGGATAGGCGGGACCTCTGAAGCGCCAACTACCTCTGGTCAACATGCTGGGAGTCCTGATCCTGCGGTTAAGTAGATCTCGGAGGGCCAGCAAGATAGAGGCGAAGCCCCGATGCAGCCGACTCCTTGACTTGATCTGGACATTTTTTTTTGGTCTACTTGACATTCCTGTATATACTAGTCCCAAAACATTAATGTACTTTCAGGCTGTAATTATGTCATTTGTGACGAACGACTTTATTCCTAACATGTAATTTTATAACATAAGCTGATTTTGTCATATTTGAATGCTGTCGTTATTTTGATGCGTTGCATAAAATATAGCTGTGCATGTGTTAGTGATTCAATTATGTTTGATGCTAAGTTCTTGCTTAAAATATAATTTCATGTCTTGCAATGTTAGTGTGATGTGCGAATAAATTATAGTTACATATTTATGTACAAGAGAAGAAAGTACCGCCCTTCAAGTTTTAGCTGTAGACGGTAGCTTTGAATGCCTTGTGTAATCGAATATGGAATGCAGCTGAGTGACCGGCCATCCAGCTGTGAGTTCTTATTCCCATTAGTGAGTGTCTCCTATTTTGTGTCATGTACTTTAGTGATCGTTATAGAGGATAGGAGGAAAGTTTTTATAAATAAAATGGAAATATAAGAAATAGTAAAACTTTCAATCACGGAAGGCCTTCGATGTGCTTAAGTTCGTGGCAAACGGGTTTTGTAGTCACTTTCCCTAGCTGTGGGTTTTGGAGACATTTGTCACCCATCTTACGCCTCCGCGGGGAGTTTTCTTTTTTACCACAGCCGTATTTGAGACACATCGGAGCCGAGATCGCGCACAGTAACTACCCGGGCCATTATGGCCCGTAATCCTGGGTATTATTCGATTTACCGTGGCCGGCTAGCGCGGGTGCCGATCGTCAACTGTGAACTGCCTCTGGCTGGCCACACCTTATGTTGGGGCTTATAATCGGTTCATGGTTGCCGGCGAGCCGAACGCCGTAATGAGCTGCCTAGGCTATGGTTGGCCTTCTCGGCGGCTTATAATCGGCTCATTACAGTTGGCTTTAAGGGTCGTCACGAGCAATGAGTTAACCCGCAGCAGAGGGATGCTGGAGCAAAAGTGTCTCATTGGCGAGGGCATAGATTCGTATAATACCTGTTAGGTTTTGTCCAGGTGAAGTTGTGCTGTGATGCCCTGAATGGAGATGTCGTCTACACAGGATTTTGTTCAACAGAAAAGGATAAAGCTCAGCAAGTAGCCAAGATATAAAGGAACAAGTTAAAAAAGAGACAAGTTTTTAAAGTGGTTCGGCACGAAAATGACTACGTCCACTGATTCTCTTTGTTAATTCACTTTATATGGGCAGTACAAGTTAAGAAAAGTATCAACGAAGGTGTTGGATGTTCCATGCCCTATGGAACACCTCTCCGTCCACTGTTGATAAAATATAAGCTCCGTTGTGGAGATCTTTATGAATTACATATGGTCCGTCCCAGGTTGGATCTAGCGCCCCGGGGCGCGGAAAGATTCGCTTGAGGATAAGATCTCCTTCTTGTAAGCTGCGATGCTTGACTTTGGAGTTGTATTGTGCTGCCACTTTTTGCTTGTGAGCTGCTACTTTGAGTGCTGCATCGTTTCTTCTTTCTTCGATTAGATCCAAAGACATGTGGAGGAGTTCTTCGTTCTCTTCTGGGTTGTAGTGGATCCTACGGTGGGATGGCACTACAATTTCAACTGGGAGCATGGCCTCCGATCCGTATGCCAAAGAGAAAGGAGTATGCCCTGTTGATGTTCTGAAAGGCGTGCGATAGGCCCAAAGTGCCGTAGGAAGTTCATCCACCCAAGCGCCTTTTGACTTTTCGAGCTTCTTCTTGATTAGAGTTTTAAGAATTTTGTTGACAGCTTCGAATTGTCCATTTGCCTGGGGATAAGCCACAGATGAGAAGCTTTTGTGAATTCCGTGCTCTTGGCACCAGTCGGCGAACTCCTCGTTGTCAAACTGAAGTCCATTGTCCGATATGATTTTGAGTGGAACCCCGTACCTGCATAGAACATTTTTGATCAAGAAGTTAATAACTTTTGCCGAAGATATTTTATTTAGAGGTTCTGCTTCCACCCATTTGGTGAAATAGTCGACTGCCACTATAGCGTATTTGGCTCCGCCTCGGCCCATCGGCAGTTCGCCAATCAAGTCAATTCCCCATACTGCAAAAGGCCAAGGGCTGGTCGTTTGAGTAATCTCATTTGTTGGTAGTCGAGGAATCTTAGCAAAATTTCTGACATTTGTCATATATTTTGACGAAGTCTAAGGCGTCTTTGTTTAAAGTGGGCCAGTAATATCCATATCGGAGTGTCTTCTTTGCCAGAGTCTTCCCACCAGTGTGATCTCCGCAGCTCCCTTGATGGATGTTGGATAAGATTTTCTTGGCTTCCCTTCCAGCAACACATCTTAATAAGGGGTTAGAGAAGCCGCGTTGATAGAGGATGCCTTCTTGTATTGTGTAGCAGGAAGCTCTCCTCAAGATTTTCCTGACTTCGTTACGCTCGTTGGGTAGTGTGCCATCTTGTAAGTATTTCCGGATAGGAGTCATCCAAGTTTCTTCTTCGATTGCAGCTATCAGATCCTCTTGTTCGAAACTTGGGGCTAGTTATTTTGAGATGGCTACTGTTTCGGAAATGGTGTTGTTCTTCATGCTAGCTTGCTTTGCCAGTTCGTCGGCCTCTCGGTTCTCCTCTCGAGGAATGTGTTTGATTAAATAGTGGTCCAACTGATCGAGTAGCAGCTTGGTTTTCTTTAGATATGCTGTGAGTCGTTCTCCTTGAGTCTGAAACTCTCCTAGTACTTGGTTTACGATAAGTTGAGAATCACTATGAAGACATAAAGAACTGACTCCAATTTCTAAGGCAAGTTCTAATCCGGCTATTACTGCTTCGTATTCTGCATCGTTGTTGGAGGCAGCGAATTCCAACCTTAGAGCATAGCGTAGCTTCCTTCCCCTGGGAGTGATTATTACAGTTCCTACCCCCGAGCCTTCTTCGTTTGATGCTCCATCTACAAAGAGGTTCCACTTAATGTCTTTTGCTATTTCAGATTGCTTCTTACCTTCGTTGGTAGTGAATTCGGCAATGAAATCGACCATGGCTTGTCCCTTGATGGCGGTGCGAGGATGGTAGGTGATATCATATTGACTCAGTTCAATGCACCATTTAAGTAGCCGTCCAGAAGTGTCAGGACGATGGAGTACCTGCCTTAGCGGTTGATCGGTTAGAACTCTGATGGAATGAGATTGGAAATAGTGTCGCAGTTTCCGTGACGTGATTAGTGAACAATATGCTAGCTTCTCAAGTTTAGGATATCTGGCTTCTGCCCCTGTTAACCTCTTGCTTACAAAGTATACTGGTCGTTGTGCGCGGTTGTCTTCTCTCACCAAAGCGGCGCTTAGAGCATGAGATGACACAACAAGGTATAGGTATAGCTCTTCGCCTTTGTTTGGAGTTGAGAGTACTTGTGGTCTCTGGAGGTGTTCGATTAGGTTAAGAAAGGCTGTTAAGCATTCGTCAGTCCATTCGAACTTTCCTTTGTCTTTCTTTAGAGCCTCAAAGAAGGGGACGCATTTGTCAATCGCTTTAGAGATGAATCTGCTTAGGGCGGCCACCTTCCCATTCAGGCTTTGCATTTCTTTTCGAGTGGAAGGTATCCTGATATCATTCAGGGCTCGGACTTGTTCGGGGTTTGCTTCGATCCCCCTGGCATGGACAATGAATCCCAAGAACTTTCCTGATGACACTCCGAACGAGCACTTTAGAGGATTCAGCTTCATTCCATATTGGCGAAGTACGTGAAACATCCCGCTCAGGTGGCTTATGTGATCATTGGCTTTCCTCGACTTTACTAGCATGTCATCCACATAAACCTCCATAGTTCGTCCTATTAGCTCCCCAAACATCTTGTTGACGAGGTGCTAATAGGTAGCTCCAGCGTTTTTAAGTCCGAAAGGCATTACTCTATAGCAGTACAATCCCCGGTCAGTGATGAAACTAGTGTGGTCTTGATCGGGGGCGTGCATAGGAATTTGGTTATATCCTGAGTACGCGTCCATAAAAGATAAGAGTTCGTGCCCGGCTGTGCTGTCCACAAGCTGATCGATTCGGGGGAGTGGGAAGCAATCTTTCGGGCAAGCGTCATTTAAGTTGGAGAAGTCAATGCATGTTCGCCACTTCCCATTAGCCTTCTTTACTAGTACCGGGTTAGCGATCCACTCTGGGTAGATGGCTTCTCGTATGAAGTTGTTGGCAAGTAGGTTCTTTACTTCTTCATCGAGGGATACTGATTGCTCTACCTCCATACTTCTCTTTTTCTGCTTTACTGGCGCCTTGGTAGGATCGATGTTTAGTATGTGGCATGCCACGTCTGGGGAGATTCCATTCATGTCAGCGTGCGTCCATGCAAATACATCCAGGTTGTGACGGAGAAAATCAATGAGTTGATCCCTCAATTCTGCTCTTAGCTGAGATCCGATTCTTAGCAGTCTACTTGAGTCGTGTTTGTCTACGGATACAAATTCCATAGCCTCTGCAGGCTCGGCGGTGGCCTCCTCCTCTTTGTCCCTGGGGTCTAATTCATTGAAAGGGTCACTGGTATATCGAAGAGGAGGGGCTTTCTTTAGTTGCTATGCTTCCAAGTTTTTCACACAGAGAGGAGCCTCTGCATTCTTCCCTCTATCCTTTCTGCGATTATTGCGAAGTTCAGTTACATAGCAATCTCGAGCGGCGTCTTGATCTCCCTCTACCTCCCCTATTCCATTGTCTGTTGGAAATTTCATCTTCAGGCACCATGGGGCCAAGACAATATGGAAGTCAGACAAGGCTGGTCTTCCTAAAAAGGCGTTGTAGGCCGAGTGGTTTTCTATCAGCACAAATGTTTGTTTCCGCACAATGGAGCGGGGATGACTTCCTATTTCGACAAAGAGGTCCAGTTGCCCGAGGGGCATCTTCGCATCCCCCGTGAAACCGTGTAGTGGTTTGTTGCAGGGAGACACATCTTTCATTGACAGCTTCATTTTGTCGAAAGCATGCTTAAATAGGATATTTACTGAGCTTCCAGTGTCTACTAGAATTCAAAAAAACTTCGGTTGGGCCGAACCAGGCAGAGATGACCATAGGATCCATGTGAGGGTACTGCCTTCCTTCTAGGTCTCGCCTATTGAATGTGATGTCATTATCCTCTTTCCGCTTCGGGCGGCGTTCTTCCATGACGGAATTGATACAGTCTTCATTATTTCTAAGTGACTTTCCATATCTTTCCATTTCTGCCCAGTTCCTGTCGGCGATGTGTGGTCCTCCCAATATTGTATGGACCACTATCTTCTCTTGACTGGAACCACTGGTGTTGTGATTTCTTCCGCCTGTCTCTGGGTGGAGTTGCCCTGGGTTCTCCTTGGCAGGAGCTGGAGTCATGTCCTGACCCTTTACATAGTGTTCCAATCTCTTCCTTCTGATGTGTTCTTCAATCATGTCCCAGAGATGACGGCATTCATTGGTATCATGCCCATGGGATTCGTGGAAACGGAAGAACTTTGCAGACTTGATTGCGTGATCTGATTCCTTCTTGTACGGGGGGCGTTTGTATTTAAGCTCGTCTTGGGTGGCCAGGAAGATGTTTTCGACTGTTTCATTCAAAGGAGTGTAAGCGTCAAATCTTGGTCCTGGCCGATATAAGCGTTTTTCTCCCTTCCTGCCCCCAGCATTGTCTCGAGAGTCATTTCTTCCGACGTCCTTTGCTGCAGCGGGTGCATTGCCATGAGCTGCCTTGGCTTGTTGCCATGTCTGCCTTTCGGTGGCAGCGTCTTCAAGTCTCATATACTTTCCGGCTTCATGAAAGAAATCAAGTAATGTAGCTAGTTTTTCTTTCGTTAATCTTCTAGCAAACTTGGTATCCGGATGTACGCCACTACAAAGAGCCATTAGGATAAGTTTCTCATCGGCATCTTGGACTGCGGCCGCTGCGGCGTTGAATCGGGTTAGATATTGTTGCACTGTCTCTCCGGGCTTCTGTTTGATATTAGATAGGGAATAAGCGTCCTTGGGTTGTTCCACATGAATGCGGAACTGGCTGATGAACTTTTCTTTCAACATTTCCCATGAGCTGATGGATCCTTGGGGGTAGATGGCAGAACCAGGAGGTAGCTAGATCTACCAAAAATAATGGGAAGCATTTACAAAACACTCCCTCTGTTGCTCCGCTCATGAGCATATGCTGTGTGTATCTATGCAAGTGTACAACGGGGTCAGAGGTTCCCTTATAAGGTTCCATTGTTGGCATTTTCCATTCCCGGGGGGTGATGGCAGTTTCGATATTGCGGGTGAAGGGGCTGGTTACCCTAGCGCCTATCCCCCGATCCCTTTGGTCCCATTGGACGCATTCTCTTAACAATCGCGCCATCCTTTCATCAGAACTTGGGGTGGATAGGAAGGAATTTGGTTCTTCTCTGCGGGATTGATTCCGTCCAGACGACCTGTAGGGATGGTATCGTCTATCAATCCTAACATTCTCCAATGGCTGCTTCTTGTCTTCCGAGGGCATACTGGGGTCAGCCACAGTTGGCCCTTGCCTTGATCTTCCCCTGTTGGGTACTGTTCTAAGCACTTCCTCGAGTCCAACATTGGGCTGTACTCCAGCTCGGCCCCGTCCATTGGTGCTTCCATGGTTAGGTAGCATGACTGGCTCAAATACATCCGACCTCTGCCTGGTACCTCCCCTGTTGGGTTCGGTTCCAAGTGTTTCCTCGGGTCGGAATTCAGGCTGAGTCTGGGCTCGGCTCCTACCATTGCTGTTTCTGTTGTTAGCCTCTTCGAAGAAGAAAGATCTTTGTCGTCTCCCAGATCCTCCAGACTGGGATGCACCCCATGATTCAGTGTTGTGGTTGGATTCTTCAACATCCCTTCAGCGTGACATGAGTTGATTCACCAAGGCTTCTTGTTGGGATGTGAAACGATCAGTCACTTCAGCCACAACCCTGTCTAGATCCGCCCTAGTAATTGATGCCAGTTGTTCCGTGGCAGGGGCTGTCGGATTTACCTAACTTCCATTTTGTACCGCTGTTGGAACGGGACGATTCTCTTGATCAATGATCACTGGATCTGGAATACTGCTAGTGGCGATGTTCTTCCCTTTGTTAGCATCTTTCTTCTACCTGGGAGGCATGTTTTCCAAGCAATGAGCGATGCTGATAGGAAAAAGGTTAAGTGGGAGAAGCTGAAGCTTCGAGCTCCGTTCTCAGTGAGAGCACCAAAAATGTTTGCACAAAAAATGGGCAAACACCTCCAAGTCGTATGATTTAGTCGATTTTAAGTTGTTCTTAGTGATTTGGGTGATTCATGCAAATATGTAAAAAGCATGGACTAAACTGTAAAAGACACACTAATTTATAGTGGTTCGGCCAGAATGTGCCTACGTCCACTTTATATGTTATTCTCCTTCACTCTTCAAATTACAAGTACAAAGCTTTGATTACAAGTATATGAAAGTTTTTTGAAAGTTCTGTCTATGCTTGAGCTCTCAAACTTGTCTGCCATTATTGTACCCCTGCCCCTCTATTTATAGAGTGAGGCTGGGGGCAGGGGTCTTGGATGTATATAGCTGCTGGTGGGCCTGGGCTGATGTAATCTGGCCTGGCAGTGTTGGTCCGGTACGCCTTGGTCCGGTGGTGAGTAGGTGGAGTTTGGTTCGGTGGGACTTGGCCCGGTGGTGAGTGGATGGAGTTTGGCTCGGTGGGACTTGGTCCGGTGGTGAGTGGATGGAGTTTGGTTCGGTGGGACTTAGTCCGGTGGTGAGTGGCCTGATAGTGGTTGGAGCGGTAGTTGGTTCGGCTATGTAGGGGAAGTGTGTTGGCTCGGCTATGCAGGGAAGTGGAGTTGGACCGGTAGTAGGTGGAAACGGGATTGGTTCGGCTATGCATGGAAGCGGGTTTGGTTCGGGAGTGCTTAGGAAAGGGTTGGTTCGATGGTGGTAGAAACGCACCCAACAGTAAGAATTTGTGATAATTGCTTTCACTTTTGCAGATTTGTCATAAAAACTAATTAATATGAAATTTACCAACCTTTAATATACCTGCAGCAAATATAAGCAAGGAAACCTGGCTATAAACCTTAGTGGACTTAAGAAACTGTTCAAATTTATTCAATAGCCGAGAAACTACTCAAATCAAGGATGTTAATTCGTATACAGATATATATATATATATATATATATATTAGTAGAAAGTGAGTCAGTGCTATATAGTCCCCTTTATAGCTGAGAAACTCAAGCACAAATAAAGCGGATAAGGACTTACAACCTCACTTTCAATGCAAGTATAAACTGTATAAATGTGGAAATTGTAAACAAACAACCCTTGGTAAAAAAAAGATTTGATACTAAACTAAAATGAAACGATGTTGATGAAACTATACCTCTTGCAAGAAACCGGCACAATCCTAGCCTTGGATTCAGACTCGACCACCCAGGATATGAACACCCTCAGTTGTCCAAAGATTCAATGAAATCATGTAGGAAGAAGTTGGTCGCCATCATGAAAATCAAGGATTTTCAGCATGAACTATCAAGCATCATCCATGCTGGTTTTTCCAAAGCAACCGTTTAGCATTTTGACTTCATACCCTTGATTGTATAAAATCGGGTCGTCAAAACAAACAAATTGAACAACTAAATGAAAATCAGCGGATCTGAGCAAGGAAACCTGACCATAAACCTACATGAAGTTGAGAAACTATAGTACCTTCCGGAAGAAATAGGCACAATCTCGATCTTGGATTCAGATGCGACCAAGGATTTGAGCACGTTGAATTATCCGATGGTTCTATGTAATTACGCAGGAAGAAGTTGGTTGCCATTAACCCTTCGTTGTATGAGCTGTCCTCTCAACATGTACTGATTGGGCAAAAAAATTGAACAACTAAATGAAAATCAGTGATAAAAAAAACAAATTTGTAATCGATTAGAAATTCCATAGCTTACTGTCTTCTTTCATAATCCTACATAACGCATGCAGAGAGTAGTGTGAAAATTAAGTGGTTGAGAAGGGGAATTGGAAGAAGAATAGCTAATGATAAACCGATAATTGAACAAAAAACGAAAACGCGTATAATAGGTAAGTTAAAAATGGAGCTATAGCTAATAATGGGAAACGTGAGTGAGAGGTACATGGATTTGACTAAAATATACCTTTGTTATAGCCGAATGTTACAGGGTTAATTGCGTAATATCAAAAGCTTCATTCGAGGGTATTCCTATTATATATAGATATGTACTCCACTACTAGATGGTACTATACTCATTTTCCCTACTACTCTGGTAATGTTTTTTGAGTAGACAAGCCATCTATGGATCTTATACGTCAATAAAAGGAACCAATTTTCAATATATATGGAAAAGATCAGCTACACCTCGTATTTCTAATTTTAACCATATATTCTTATTTAAATAATAGAATAAAATGACATTGAGAAAAACTATAATGATTTAAATGAAAAGTAGTTAAAATCAAAGGATTTAACATTGTAAGTCTGTAGTCGTAGCTATAGTATGTATAAACTCACAAGAATCTCACCGTAACTTTTCAGGGCTTTAAAAATGCTTAAAATAAATTTTAATAAATCTTTTCAGAACTTTTTAATATGTTTTAACACATGAAATAAAGGCTCATGCAACCTGGGAAAACTATGTACACTGGTGGACCGATGGGGGTAACTGGTACACATGTGGGCATGAATATTTTAGGATTCCTAAAGCCGTGAGGAAATTGAAATGATACCTCTTTTCAAAAAATTGCAATCTTTCTCTCTGGATTTCATAGCTTCGGTCGCTACACTTTATGAAGACTTTTCAATATCTATAAATATGTATGCTTTTGAGGAAATTAGTACCTAACTTTCTATTTTAATTCTCTTGTTTTTAAAAAGCCTTCTCGATTTCAAAAAGTGATCGAAATAAGTGTTCATCAAACTTAAACTTCAATTTTCTGATTATTCAAGTCCTAAACTCTTGTTCTTTTAGTTTAAATAGAATTCTTGTGGTTATAGAATTTTTGTACTCAAGTCGAAAAATCAATATTTTGAGACACACTTACTGTTGAAGGTTGTTTGTTTTCTAAGATTTCGTAAAGACATGTTCAACGACTCAAACACTGTGTAAACATGTTCCTCCAATTGAAAAGAGAGAGTATTAGTTAGTGAAAAGCCAGAATAGAGATTTTGAGACTGAACGTAGGATGGTGCTCCAAATCAGTATAAATTTTTTTGTGTGCTTGATCGTTGTTACTTTAATTTCATATTCAAGTTAGTTTAGTTTACTATATCAATCAGTTTGCTTAGCCATATACACGATCCACTAGAATTTCATTTGATACCAGAGTAAGATCATTCATAAAGAGTAACACGGTTTAGTGAATATTATCTAATATAGCACGCATAAGCACTTTCGTTGACGGCCATCCCACCGCACGATCCTCATTATTTAATGGAAATGATTATAATTTTTGGTCAACCCGAATGAATGTAACAACCCAAAATTTGAGCTATAATAATTAATTAAATAATAAAATAAGTTTGTGAAATTGTTAGAATTGAGCCAGGGAAGTTGCACTATTGCGTCCATGGTAATTTTCTTGTCAATTTCCAATATAGTTTGTCAAAATCCAAATTAATATGAAGAAGATACGAGAGAAACAAGAATTGAACTAAAACGGGAAAAAAAAATACAAAGGGTCAGGTTGACCCATACCTAGGCCAGATCCACCCTAGGGTCGACCTATAGGTCGACATGCAGGTCGACCTGCCTTTGTATTTGGACGTGAAGACGTCCAGGTCGAAGCGTAACATCATATTTTGATTTTTTTCTTCAATCTTGTGCGTTCATGCTTCCATCTGACGGTTACTAGTGAGCCTATGACATGGTTGCACCAGATTCAATCTTCAAATTCAACGGTATGAGATCCCTAAGCTACACTATAAATAGAACCCTAGGCCTAGCTATTTTTCTCATTCAGATTTTCTCCTATTTGGGTTCATTACCAGAGGCTGGACCCTAAATAGAATTTTTTTTAAGGAGGAAATATTTTTGATAAAAATATTCTACGCTCTAGAAGTGGATCAAGGAAGACCAAGGACTAGAGCTAAGGACCACAAGTGAGTGTTTTGTAATTATTTTAGATTTTTAAGTAATTTAAAATAATAGGGTTCTCAATAATTGTAGCTTTTTCTGAAATTTTGAGACAGTTTTTACATAAGTTATTTACAATTAGTTTTAAAGTTCTTTTCAGTCTATTTTATTCAGCTATTTTTATTCAGTTATTTACGTTTTATTTACATCTGTTTTACGTTAGAATTTAGCCTATAAATGTTAGTTTCTTTTTATTCCTTTTTACGCGAATAAAATATTAAAAAGAGAGGAATTCACTAATATGGACTAAAATATAAGAACACTAAATTTACAAAAAATAGATGTAAAATAAGAAGAACTATAATAAAAAGAAGATAGACTGAAATAGGAAAATTTGAGATATTTGCAAGCATAATTATAACAAGTGATTATCACTAAAAAGAGAAAATAGAAGAATAACATAAGAGACTTATTTTATAACTTAGATCTAGATTAAGCCAATAAGCAAAAGAACAGTTATATCACACATGTTATAATTAGAAAAGAAAGAGATAACATAAAAGGCTTATTTTAAAACTTAGATTAAGTTAATAAGCAAATATAGCAGAAATAACAGAAGAGGCTTATTTTAAAACTTACACTAAGTTAATAAGCAAACATAGAAGAAGGGTCTATACCAACAGCATACCCTTTTAGTCAGGAACTCATGTTCTCACAAACGATTAGGTGAGGCTGGGACACGCTCATGCTAACTAGGGTAAATAAGTGGCTAATAGATAGAGGCTCAAATCTGGGGATTTTGGCAAGGGGCGCAAACTAGAATTTGTTTGTTAGGACCAATAACGACAACATTCCCTTTCAGACTAGGACTGATGGTCTCACAGCACTTAGGTGAGGCTGGGCAGCATCCCTTTCAGACTAGGACTGATGGTCTTACCACAAATTAGGTGAGGTTGGGCGCACTTATCTGATTAGGGTAAATAAGAGGTCACAAGAAGGGGCGACATTTAGCATGTACCGGCGATGACCGTGTGTGCGGCATTAATTAGGGTAAATAATTCGCTACTGCGTTCCAAGCGCTAAACATGTGTCTTTTGCTGTGGGACCAACATGATTTGACTAGCTCACAGTGGTCAAAAGAGATAGAAGGCCGATCAACTGGTAGAATTAGGATTTCAACCTAATCACATCTGTTTAAGACAAGTGCAAACAATCCAAACAGTCAAGCAATCAAAGCAAATAGAATCAGAAACGGTATTTTACACCAGTTTTATCTTTTCAGTATTTCTTTCCATACTAGAATATTGCTTAGTCTATTATCTTTATCTTGCTTAGAAATTCTAGTAATTACTTCCACTCACAAGACTTATTGTCTGACCCACTCCTCTATTTCCCTTTTCCCCTCCATAGGCCAGCAGAGGCAAGGACAGTAGATTCGGATTTCTTGGAGATACATTCCCGAAGTTCTTCATGTATTCTTCTTCTTTTCATTTTCCATTTCATTTGGATTTTGATGTACTAGTACTTATGAGAGGGATGATTATTATTTTTGTACTCTGATTTTATGAGAATGGCATGTATTTTTTCATGAGACACGAGTATTCGATATTTTTAAGACATGTGATGTTTTTCAAACTTATTAAAGAAGTTTAATTCTGAATAATGATTTACTATTTAAACGATTCCGCTGTTTTTACTTATTTGTCTTGTGAATCTTAATCTCTGTAATGTTTTAGCAATACTTATAACGCACCATATCCTTTAGTGTGCCCTTTTTGGGTATACTAAGGGGTGTGGGTGTTTCAATGAAATTTTATGTGGAATAAAATGGCTTGAGATATGGCGTTAACCCAAAAAATGGATCAACACCCTAAATCAAGTGTGAAAGCACCGATTTAGACAATCAATAGCAAAATCTCAGATAAACAACAAATAAAAAGTAGAAGTAAGAAAAGAGAAACTGAATTTTTATAGTGGTTATGCTGACTCTAGCCTACATCCACTTTAATCAATCTTTATTATGATTATACTAGTTGAATCTTTCTAGATATCAACTAGTTAGTACTTACATCTAAGTTATAATGAGTTAGAATTAGTCACAAGTACAAGGGTTGGCTGGAGAATCACAGAAATACCCTTGATGACTGTTGTGAGGAAGAAGAAAGTTGAAGAAGTGAAGGAATTCCAGTAGAGTAATGGAAGACCTCTCTTCGAAAACGATCCATCTCTAGTTGCCGGCAGGCGAGTATTTATAGGGAATTTAGTGAGTGTTGGGCTAGAACTCCTAGTGCTAAAGAGTCCAGTTGTTATACCAAGTCATCACCGAAAATCACAAATCAATCCGAGTCATTTCCATGGATCTCTAGCTATCCATAGACTTAACATATTTTTCTACCAGAAGCCTTTACTTAGTGCTATGAAGGAGCTCGTAAAGTTTGAGGATGATCCGACCTATCTTGATGGACCGCTAGCTATCCATGGGGATGGATCGCTATCTATCCATCCACATAATATAGTTTTGAGTGATCTTTGTTTGGTTGTCTACCTATCTTCTGTTTAAGTGCCTTGTCCAAATATCAAGTCGTTCGGAGTTAGTTTGATCATCCGTCTTCATGGGTCATTTGGTCCAGAAGAATCATCCATAACTCGCTCAAATCTTAACGAAATCGAACGAAACTATTCCATAACACTCCAAAGGGTGTTAGGGACCCACCATAAAAATTTGAGGTGGTGGGGCCTACTCTAAATGGATCGCTTGTGATCCATCAAATCAACTCTAAATGCTATCAATTTTTTGTGATCTTATTCTCTGTCTTCTAAATGTTCTCCCAAAATTTTAAGTCAATCCAACTTTGTATGAGTTCTGTAGGTCCATTTTAAGTTAGCTGCTTTTGGTCAAACAGCTTGAATACGGTGAGTCCTCACTTCTCGAGCTAGATTATTTGGCATGATATGAAACTTGGCAAGCGTCTCTAGGGAACATATTAGATCATGATGCAAGAGGATTGGAGGATCCACGAGCAAACTTTATGGATCGCTAGCGATTCATAGGCGATGGATCGCTAGCGATCCATCGCCTTAGCTTGTTTTGGCATTTTTCTGCTTTGGTCTTTCTCTTCATTTCCTTCTAGTATTCTTGGTCGATCCTTGAGATATTTTGACTTGTTGTATATGTTCTAATTCCCTTTGAATTCTATTGGGTTAAAAACCTACTTAACACTTGCCCCCAAAGTATGCCTTTTGAATGAAATGTGTTCTTTTCTCCAGAATAAGTTCTAGTAACAAGTCTTCGATTGTTGAGCTTTCCACTGGCTTTAGCCTTGGCAAACCGTCTAGTTCATTTGGATTCTTTCGTCAATTACAAGTCATTACAAACCTGTTAAATCCTAGGACTCTAAATTTACTTAGGTGTAATTTGTACATCAAAATCATTTTGATTTCATTCGGAATTATTACATCACATATCTCTAATTAAATCACATGTTTCCAATTACATCACATATCTCCATTTACATCACATATCTCAAATTGTCCCATGTTCATTCGGGATTTACATCACTATCAATTTTTGCTTCACATCAAAATCACATTATATAACATAATCACATTATATAACAGAATCACATCGTATATCAGAATCACATCGTATATCAGAATCACAACATATATCGAAATCATCCTGTGTTCATCTAGGATTTATTAGTTTTATTCTGTTTATAAGACATTCAAATCCTTTTATTCAATCAAATCTGTTTTAAGGCTCAATCTCCCCTGATCGTTTAAGTTTAATGCGTGATCTTTCCAGATCATTTAATGTTTAGTTTAATGCGTGATCTCTACAAATCGTTTAATGTTTAGTTTAATGTGCGATCTCTTTGAATCGTTTGTTTATTAAGTTAAGGGGAATGATCTCTCTGGATCATTTTCTTATTTAGTTAAAGGGGATTAAGTAAGCCCATCCGCTCACTCTCCGATGAGGGGACTTACCTTTTCCGCTCCGGTCCCGTCTCTTCGGTCAGGACTCTATGGCGTTCGATATCATACAAGTCCATCTACTCGCTCTCCGGCAAGGGGACTTGCAGCTTGCACTTTGGTCCCGTCTCTCCGGTCGGGACTCTATGGCGTTCAAAATCAGTTATCACATTAAATATGGATTTTACAAAATTCAAATTTCAAATCAAAGCAAACAAGCAAAAATTAAATAAGCAGAAATCCTGAATGTCTATCCCAGACATCTGACTCAGAGTGTGGCAAGGGACCAATCTAGGTTTTGTGCACGTCCAAGTGGTCTAAGATTATTATCCTAAGAAATTATCTCGGATATCCGACTCAAAGCGCAACTAGGAACCAATCTAGGTTTAGCATATGTCTAAGCGATATGGGGTCATTATTGTCCTGAATATTCATCTCAGGCATCCGAATTAGAGCGTGCCTATGGACCGTTTGGGATCCCATACACGTGTAAACGGCCCGAGGTTATTAAAGGCGGAAAAAGCAGAAGGAAGAGAGTAAGGGATGAACCTGCCCCCTGTTCCAACCGTGGGATTCTGGTTTTGGCTCATGAGGTCATGTATTCGTACTCTGATTTGCTATTCTAGCTCCAACATCACCCGTTCCAGTCGTTAAACCTTATCCTGGATCCAAATCTGTTGTGCCCCCAAGTCATGTGGGCATTAGTTCAGGTTTTTTGCTCTAACTCCAAATGCTCCTACATTGGGTCCTATTGTTGATTCCAGCGTTGCCCCCAAGTATTGGTTGCTCTGGGCGTAGCGGCAAGACTCCATCTTGTTCCAATCCAACTCCGACAGCTTCTATTTTGTTCCTTGGAGTTTGGTTCCTATTCCCTATAGATCTAGCTATCAATTGTTGCTCCATCCTCTAGAAGAAGCTATTCATCATCTCTTGTTGCCTGGGCAAGATCCCATCTTTCATCTCCTTCGTCGTTCTTTTAGTTTCTTTTCTAATCACATAGATGGATTGATGAGAAATTGAGGACACCTCTTGGCTACCCCTAGGCTCTGGTTTACTTGCTACAGCTATGGATCTAGGATTAAGCCTACTCATCTTCTCTAAATCTTAGATTCAAACTTCTGTTCATCATATCTCGTTCAAGGTTCTCAGTGAAAGCACCAAAATGATAACCCAAAAAATGGGTCAACACCCTGGATCAAGTGTGAAAGCACCAGTGCAGATAATCAGCAACACAAATCTCAGATGAACAACAAATAAAAAGCAGAAATAAGAAAAGAGACACATGATTTTTATAGTGGTTCGGCTGACTCTGACCTATGTCCACTTTGATCAATCCTTATTATGATTATAGTAGTTAAATCTCTCTGGATATCAACTAGTTAGTCCTTAGACCTAAGTTACAATGAGTTAGAATAAGTCCCAAGTACAAGGGTTTACTGGAGAATCACATTAACCCCCTTGATAACTGTTGTGAGGAAGAAGAAAGTTGAAGAAGTAAAGGAATTCCAGTAGAGTAATGGCGGCTCTCTCTCCAGAAAAGATCCATCTCTAGTTGCCGGTAGGTGAGTATTTATAGGGTAATTCAGTGAGTGTTGGGCCAAAAGTCCAAGTGCTGAAGAGTCCAGTAGTTATGCCAAGTCATCATCGAAAATCTCAAATACGTCCGAGCCATTTCTATGGATTTCTAGCTATCCATAGGCATTGGATCACTAGCTGTCCATAGGGGATGAATCACTAGCTATCCATCAACTTAGCATATTTTTCTACCAGAAGCCTTTACTTAGTGCTAAGAAGGAGCTCGTAAAGTTTGAGGACGATCCAACCTATCTTGATGGATCGCTAGCTATCCATAGGGAATGGATCGCTAGCTATCCATCTACTTAGCATATTTTTGAGTGATCTTTGTTTGGTTGTCTTCCTATCTTCTATTTAAGCATCTTGTCCAAATATCAAGTCATTTGGAGTTAGTTTGATCATCCATCTTCATGCGTCATCTGATCTCGAAGAATCATCCACAACTCACTCAAATCTTAACGAAATCGAACGAAACTTTTCAGGAACACTCCAGAGGGTGCTAGGAGCCCACCATAAAAATTTTAGGTGGTGGGGCCCGTTCTAGATGGGTTGCTAGCGATTCATCTAAATGGATCGCTTGTGATCCATAAAATCAACTCCAAATTCTCTTTTTTTTTTAGCCTTCTTGTAACGACCCAGAATTTTTTTTAATTAAAATTTGAATATTTAATTAATTTTAAATATTAATAAGTAAATTTTATAAGTCGAATAAAATTTATTTCGAATATTTGGATTTATTGGACAATTAAATCGATGATTTAATATAACAAATTGTAGAAATAATTGAAACTTGGGTTTAATATGATTGAAAATGATTTGGAAAATTTTATTTTAATCATATTGAAGTTAGAATAATGTTATACAACTTTTAAAATCGAATTTAATGTTAAATTGTAAAAATTGAATATTTTAATATTTAATTGACGAGTTAAAATAGCCATTTTTCAAACAGTCTCGGATTTCGACGAAAACAGTTTCATCGGATCCGTAATATGATATTATTATAAGATTTCAAATTTCGTGTCAATCAGATTTACCGTTTGTTCGGGGCAAGCCAAAACGCCTAGAAATTTGCTTAATCGATTTAATTTAAAACCGATCGTTTATTTCCATATCTCGCACATACGATGGAATTAGCCTCCGAAACGTATTCCATTGTGTTCGAAACGCGGGGTAAACCCTAGAAACGCCAGTCGGCACGTTTCGTTTGTAGTTCGGAAAATTTCGGATGAATAGTAATTTGGCAATTTTCTATATAAGCATTTCATTATTGTCATTTGCAAAAGAAAAACAAACCCTAACCCTAATTCAAAGCCAGCCGCCAGTTTCATATTAATGGCTGAAAATCATTCTCTTTCTCCCTCAATTATCTTCAAATCCAACAACAATTACAAGAAACCTCCAACTAGTAAATTGTAGAGCACGCTGTGAACTTCAAATCCAACGGCTATGATCAAAATTGAGATAATAGATTAACAGAAAATTGTGTTCAAAGTCGCACGTTCATCTTCGTTTTTCATGGTATGGTGATGGCCAAGCTTCACCATACTCAGGCTGTTGGCGGCTCTCGAGTAGTGCTTTGAGGTGGTGTATCCTAATCGAAGTGGAAGTGTTTGATTTTAGTGCGAAAATTGGAAGAAGAGGGACGACTATGGGTAGATGTGCGTTTGAATGAACGTGAATTTGGGGGGAGGGAAGAAAGCAAGGAGCGGCTCTAATCTGGGGGGAAAGAAATGCACGGTTGTGATGGAAGTAGGGTTTGAAATTGAGAAATAAAATTGTAATTTAATTATATTTAAGTTCGTACAATGTTTAAAAAGCGATAACTTTTTCATACGAGGTCGAAAACGCACGAAACAAATTGCATTGGCTTCGTTTTGTCGAGCACTACGCAATGGAGCTGGATTGGAATTGATTGGAGCTAGTAAAAATTTTGGATAAAATTAAACGCGTGTTTAATTTTATTCGGAATAAAATGCTGAAACAGTATTGGAAACAAGGTGAGAACTTCTCACTCAATCGAATCATTTCGATTTAAATTTTAAATAGCTAGATTTAAAATTGTTGATTGTATGCCTGAATGATAAATTTTTATCTGTTATTGATTGAAATAGACATTATGCGCCGTTATTAAGTGGAGGTTATTTATTAAAAACATATACCGCGAATATTTCACTGAAAAGTGAAATTGGTATTATTTATGTACTTGGAGTTGATTTCCCGCATTATATAGCGGATGAGACCCTATTGCGCCGCATAATAGCGGATAATATTTTATAAATCCCATATACCGCGATATTCCGTATTGGAACGGAATTGGTATTGTGCTAACGTCCGTGGATGCAGGGAAACAGGTTGGAGTGATCCAACTGGATTCCTCAACAATATTGATTTATTTACAGATATTTTGATATGTGTTGATTATCATATACTGATATATGATGTTTGGATGTCGTGATTGACTATTTGGTGTGTCTCATCATTGGAACTATATTTTGGAGTTTTAAAAATGTTAAAATAACGATTTTGTTTTTAAAGGGTTTTTAAAGTGATTTTTGAAAGTATACGTTTATAAAATATTTTTGAATTGATTCATTTTAAATAAATAAACGTTATAATTTTAAAATGTTATAAAATTATGATTTTTGTGAAATATAACCAAAAGGCGATGTTTGAAATAAGTAGTTGATTTATTTATAAATTAGTTTTAAATAGAGATTTTTGAATGATTATAAACGATTTATATAAAGGAGATTTATAAAATGGATATTTATAAATTGAAATACTGGAATTATAAAACGAGTTTTATAAGTGTTAAAATGAAATAAAAATGGATTTCATAAGTAAATGAAATCTATAGATTTATAAATTGTGAAATTTTAAAATGAATGAATTTGTAGAATAAAAGATTTATAAGAAATTAACTTATAAATCGGATTTTGGCATTTAAATGAGATATAAATAGGATTTGTTTATAAAGGAGATTTATAAATCGAAGTAGTTATAAAATATAAATGTGAATTTATAAACGTTGTTTTATAAATCCGAAATCAATTGAATTAGATAAATTCAATGTAGAAGTTTATTAAAAGAGACTTATATCCACGATTTTGGATAGTGGGTAATCCTTTAAATAAAATATGTAGAAAATGTTGAATTTGGGTAACGAAGTATATTCACGATTTTGGACAGTGAATATATTATTAAATAATTTGGGAAAGCGATATTATAAAATGAAGTTAATGGTTTTAAAGATGTTTTAAAATGCATTAAGTATCGAATACATAGATTTCAACGTTCATTGTTGAAATAGACGTTTCGAGAAATAAGGAAATGGTGGACTATAACACTGTTGTTATAGTAAATGATTTCCGAAAGGAAATGTTTTATATAGTATTGGGATTTATATATCTATCTTAATTTCGAATCTCTATACTAGTGTTTTTGGGTCGTCGTAACGATGTTTTACGCAACATTCGTTTTGACCCAAATAAATGTGTTTAAGAGAATGATTTCTTAAAGAATGAAATATATACTTAATTTTGATTTAAGTATATCAAATATTTTCAAATGTTGAAAATAAAATAGATTTGTGAATTACTTATTATTAAATAAGTATGGAAATGTTTTCCAATATGAAATGAAGTATTTTGAGATTTTATCTTTTAAAGATAAATTGAAAATGAATATTAGAAATCGATTTGAAAATCGTATATTCATAGATATTTTGGAAATGTAAATTCATTTTGGAATTTATAAAGAAAAGGGGAATTTGTTTAAAAATAAATATTGATTTATTTTTGAATTTTGGAAAATATATATATATATATATATCTTGTAAAAATATTTTTGGAAAATAAATAATTTGGGAAATTATTTGGAATCTGGTGATGTTGTGCATATCTATCGATAGTTAAATAACTGACTATCGATAATTACCTTTAAATGGGTATTTGTTGTGATTTGATTGAAAATTTGAATGCTACACTTATTTTTAAAATAAGCGCTCATTTTTCGGGTTAGCCGAGAAAGGACCTTTGGGTCTTATAACCCATTCCAAATAATGATATGTCGTAATGGATAGCATTTGAAGACCGGTGTTGAAGACCGGGTATTTGTGAAAACGATAGGATGACCTATCGATTGTCTCTGCATCGCTAGCTACGGTATAGATATTTCCTTTGTGATGGGAAGTTTTATCGGGATTGTGAATACCCGGATTGCAAGGGCTTCTTTGGAAGTGCCTTCGGTTCTGTTCGAACCCGGAACAGACTTGTATGGTTACGTGTCTGACATTACATTTTGAGATATAAAGCAGATTTCTTTCAAATACATTTCTGTTGGTGGCGGAGAATTTATTCTCTTAGCTTAACACCCTTCTCTGAGACGTACGTGCTCAGAGGTTATGTAGTTGAAGGTTATCAGCGATATATTCCCAATTTGGTAACGTGACATGCTTAGTGCTGCTGTGTGATGATTATTTATTGATCATTTGTTGATCAAAGCGTGACTTTGTGAAAAAGCGTAGATTTGTAGATGAGACTTCGTCAGACCTCACTCCCCGGAAATGGTCGAAACAGGAATATGCGGCAAGGTTATGAGGGTCGCGCCCTTTAGGGTATGTCATTTCCTTCTGGAAAAGGGTGGTATCATGGTATGGAGCCCAGATACTTACTCATGTTGATACACTATATTTATTACTGTGTGGTATTGTTGGAATCGAGCGCTCGGATAAAGGTCCCAAAGGACCGGGGGATGGCATACTCGAGTAGTAGTTACCTAGTTACAGAGGTAGCCCGGCCTTGTGTTGGCAGAGATCCGGTTAGGTTCTCGGGACGTCCATCCAGAGGCGATCCCATTGGTAGTAGGAAGTTCCTTAGCCTGACCATTTTTTGGAAATCCAAACAAAACAATACGAACCCTTTACGATTGCAAATTGTATAACCTGCCTCCTCGGCAGGTAGTTATAGTAGGCATACTATAATGGTAACTATGCTGGCTAAGATTTATATTCTACTTTCGAAATGTTTTCTACATTATGCACTAATAATAATATAAAAAAATGATTGGATTTTGCGTAGTAAGAATCTTTGACTAACATAAGAAGAAATCTCCTCCAAGTCTGCGTTTGCATTGTGTGTGTGGTGGGAGGTCTTATGGTAGTTTCATTTTCCAAAAGCATTGCGAATTGATTTTAAAATACTTCCTTTGTGTTTGTTTTAAAGATAAATAAACTGTTTTAAGTTCTCACACCAGTCATATGACTGACTGGAGTTTATTGTTACCCTTCCTAAACTCTTGGTGCTCATCAATTTCCACACGGGCAGTCTAGAGTTAGGTTATCGGGTCATTCTGGAATTCGGGAGTTGCCGTTGAAATCTGGAGGCAAGCTGGATGGCGTAGTATATTACTAGTATATAGTATTTCTTTTCCGCTGTTGTTGTTGTAAACTCTGATAATGTAATGTAATGCGATGTAATGTAATAACTGATATAGTTCTTTGATTTAAAGATTATTCATTTATCTATTATATGTTATTCCGCTGCGATTGTGAGATTCTGATAATGTTCTGTTGTTGCTTTTCTTTCTTTCTTTCTTCTTCTACCTCTTCTTCTTTAAACCATAATGGTTCGTATTTCCGTTCATCTTGAGTAAATCAATGGAGATTAGTATCTATTCAAGGAGTATAGATTTGCGAACTATTACACTTCTCAATGTCTTCTAAATGTTCTTCCAAAATTTCAAGTCAATCTGACTTCATATGAGTTTCGTAGGTCCATTTTAATTTAGTTGTTTTTGGTCAAACAGCTTGAATCCGGCGAGTCTTCACTTCTCGAGCTAGATTGTTTGGCATGCTATGAAACTTGACAAGCGTTTCTAGGGAATATATTAGATCATGATGCAATAGTACTGGAGGATCTACGAGCAAGCTTTATGGATCGCCAGCGATCCATCGCCTTAGCTTGTCTTGGCATTTTTCTTCTTTGGTCTTTCTCTTCTTTTCCTTCGGGTCTTTTTGGTCGATCCTTGAGATTTTTGACTTGTTGTAGATGTTATAATTCCCTTTAAATTCTGTTGGGTTAAAAACCCAATGAACATAAAGGATGCCAGATAAATCAATATATAGCTTTGACTTCTCCATTAAATACGTTGAGTCCCATTCAAAAGACTACTGTTATAAATAACTAAAAAGCAATGAATATTTTATTTTGTGCTTGGGATAAAAATGAATTTGCTAGAGTTATGATTTGCAAAACTACATACGACATTTAGCACACACTATAGGTCACACATCAAGGCACAAATAAAGTTAAGCAATCTATAATCTTCATGTTAAAAATATAATTTTAAACTTTTAGAAAGAAAGAAAATGAACATATATTAGATATATACTCTCGTCTTTAAGATATCACTCATGCACTTATCGGATTTGGAGAGACTGTATCTGAATTAGATATAGTGACAACTTTTTTGAATCTTTATCAAACGTGTGGGAAAGGAAAGTATATTAGTCATCGAAGAGGCTGACGATCTTTCAAAAATCAAGGTTATAGAGTTAGTTGGTAATTTATTGGCATATGAAGTAATTTTGTAAACAAGGAAAATACAAAATCAAAAAAAGAAAACTATTGCATTCCAAGTTAAAGAAGATTCCAAGCTTGATGTGGATGAAATGGTCTTCATTGCAAAGAGTTATAGACAGTTTAAGAAGCAATTAAGAAGAAGAAATGACAGTGGTATAACAACACCAATTCTATACTTAAATGCTTAAGATGCAATAAGTTTGGCCATATAGTAAAGGATTGTCCAAATCAGAATAGTGGAAAAAGAGAGTTCAAAGGAAAGAACAAGTATGAAAAATACAACAAGAAAAAGAAGCCAACTTTTCAAGCCATATGGGATGATTCAAATTCCTCTTCTTCTTCGGAAAGTGATAGTGGCGACAAGCATGCAAATGTCTGGTTCATGTGTACTAAAAATGAGGTACAATCCAATTTAACATATAATGGACTTTTAAGTTTTGCATGGAACTAGATAACAAATTTAGAAATCTTATAAAGACTCATAAATAAACTATAACAAAACAAAACAGAGCACAATTAGAAATGACCATGCTTAAAGATGAGAAGACTATTTTAGAAGAAGTAATTGATGAATAAAAATATCTTTAGAAAAATATAACTCTAAAAATAGAACTGAAATATCTTTCCAAGAAAAGATAGACTTATCTAAAGAATGAGATTTATTAAAATATCTAAAGTTTTTTGTAGACAATCTAAATTCAAAAATTGATTATTGAGAAAAATAAATGATGATTTAGTGAATAAAAGTACCGAGTTACTTGAAAATATTAAGATTTAGAAAATTCAAAAATTTATTTGAAAAATTGGAAAATCAAATTTCTCTACTTTAGGATGAACTTAAGACATACAGAGATGAAAATGTCAAATAATCTAAAGAGATTTGTAAATTAACTAAAAATATAGAAAATTTAAATTCGAAAATTTGGAATTTAAAGAAAGGAAAGAAAAGCTTACAACTATTGTTTCAAAATTTAATATTGCTTAAGAAAATTAATCGAATTTGATTAAAATTTCAAGACCATCACACTATAACAGCGTTTTAGGCTTTAAGAAAAAAACTAGAATACTCTAAAAAAATAATGTTCCTTGTATACAAAATTCAAGAAATCAAACAAAGGTTCAAAAAATGAAGTGGAAATGCCTAAAATTAGGACAGTTAAAATCCGAGTTCCAAAAAAAATTAATTAGAAAGAAACATATAGAAAAATATTTGATGGATGTTCATAATAATATTAATTATTCTTTCAAAAATTTTACCAAACCCTTATAGTTATGGTTATTTAAAACTTATCCCCAAGACCCTAACTTAGGAAGTGAGTACACTTAGATTTATTTATTTATTGCAAGTATCCATTCAAAATAGTGAAAATAAAAGATGGATTCTAGATAACAGATGCTACAACATATGACAGGAAACTCTGGAATGCCAACAAATATCAAGCCTATAGATGGAGGTATTGTTTCTTTCAATGATAATTCTAAAGGTTGACAAGCACCGTTCTCCCAATGGTAAGCACTTCGGCTTCGGTGCGAGAGGTGATAGGTTCGAAACTTGCGTAGTGTGATTCGAACATATATTAACATATATATTAACAAATAAAGTTTTCTTGACTCTATGTGTTCTTTAATAACACGAATTTGTCAATTATAGTACACCCTTCCCATAATCTTCTCCTTTATGATGTATATATGAATATGTGAAGAATAAGGAAGTAATAGATTGAATTTGTATGAAATTGAATGCACAAGAGTATTAGAATCAAAGAATATGAGAGTAGAGTAAGAATAGATTGAATTGAGTTATGGAAACATGATTCTAATGTGTTTATAGATTATAAATAGGTGCATATGTTCGTGAAGAGTTATCATGAAGAGATATGGTCATATCTATTGAAATGAAGAACGCATCTCCTCACGAATGGAAGTGCCTATTTGAAAATATAGCCGTTATAAATATTCAGACTTCTGAATTGAATAATTCAGACTTCTGAAATTGCACGGGCTCAAATCAGAAAGAAAATAGGCTAAAAACAACCATTTTCAGACATCTGAAATTACCAAGTCAGACGTCTGAATATTATACTAACAATATTCATTTTTGCAGATTTAGACGTCTGATTTGGTACATTCAGACGTCTGAATGTAACAAAAAAAGAGAATTTGCAGAGTTTATCAGTGAATGCTAATGAAGAAAAAAACATGTCGAAATATATATCATATAG
The DNA here is from genome assembly GCA_030765085.1 of Allium cepa. NCBI lineage: Eukaryota > Viridiplantae > Streptophyta > Magnoliopsida > Asparagales > Amaryllidaceae > Allium > Allium cepa. The sequence goes on along the minus strand of CM060942.1, from coordinate 569,578,398 downwards.
GAGAGATTTTAACATGAGTAAATTCTAGACACAGACTCGATACATACTTATATAAGATTTGAAGCTTAATTGAATCCGGTCTTGATTAATTCCTGTAAAAACAAGTTAGTACATAATAATGACTTGTATAGTTGTCATAGTCAAAATATTAAATACGAAGTTTCAACACTAATATGTGCTACAATCTAAGTATCCAATTTCAAAATAAATAAATTCTAAAGGCTATATCATCGGGATAAGGGATGCTAGCAATAATAGTAACCTTAAGTCACCTATATTTACCAATGTTTATTTAGTTGAAAGTCTAAAACATAATTTATTAAGTATCAGTTAACTTGCGACAAAGGTTTTAAAATAAATTTGGAGAAAGACGCTTGTCATTTTTTTATCAGAATAAAAGATTGATTTTCGAAGGTTCAAGAAAACATAATATTTACATTTTTAATATGAAAGTTAATTATCTATATATACTAAGAAAACCTCTACTTGAAGCTTTTGAAGTTATGCAAATGCCTCTGTAACATTGTATGTTGTGGTAAGGATATTGTTGTCAAATTACAAGCACACGTTTGCATAATTCTCTCCTATTGCTTCCATGAGTTTGAAACAAATCTTTGGATTGAAACAACCTAATAAGCCTTTTAAAATTACAAAAAAAATCCTTAAACTTTACATTAACACAAAGGATAAATATATCTTTATTTTGGTATTTGTCGACTTATCTTCCCTGTCTAATGAAGTATTCAAAATTATATCTTCTCGGTCAAGCCTGAGATTCACGACTTCATTTCCGCTCCTACTGAAAGTATCAGTGCCGATCAAGTATATTTAATTAATGCTAAGCAAAACGTTTTTCAATTCTTATTCTTTTATTTATTTTTTAACTCATCGCCTCTGTTGTCAATCACATTTTTAAATCCTTGATTGTTAAATTTAGATAAATACTTTTTGATCCTATCACATAAGTTTTGATTATTTTGAAATATTTTTACTATTAGATATTGGAGACGCATATGTGGAAGTTGCTTTAGTTTTCATTGCAAATAAGTTATTTGTTGAAATGTGAGAAAAAAAAGTTATTCAGGCGCTTTCAAACGATACGAGTTCCTTTCTATGGCTCCTTTTTGCAGATTATTAGAAGCGTCGAATATTTTTGTCCTTGAATTTCGATATATATAGGTCAATAACTTACGTATAGTGTTATTTTATATTTATGGAACTATGAAATTTCTCAAGGACTCATATTTGAGATATCTTGATTTAATCTTTGAAATAGACTAGAATGGTCAGTTTACTAAATTGCAATCTCTTGAATGTTGATAAATAAATTATAGCTTAATATATGGAGGGTCTTTTTTCTATTCCTTAGAAAATATTATCCCTTGGTGATAGAGTATTATTATCGTACACATCTCATTCATATTATATTCTCAAACGTGCTTGCTTTAGTTACGACCTGATGTTGACGAACAAATAATTTTGAGTTATGCTGGAGAGAGAATGATGCTAAAGGAATTAAGCGAAACTAGCCAGGTAGTGTCATGCACTTCAAATTCTTTAAACCATTGCTGCGGGATCTTATATTCAAAGTTTCAAACTTCATATACATACAAGTGGACAACGTTAACCGTGAGTGTGTTTTCTGCAATACTTAAGTTATGATTCAATTTTATGTAATTTATAATACTAAAATATATGAAATTAGTTTATAATGAATGGTTGTTTAGTGGTAAATGTACATGAACACATGTAAAGTGTAATGCATAAATTAGATATTTAGATTAGATGCATATGTTATTGCTTAAATAGTGAATTACTGACAATTAATATTAACTCTTTAAACCAAAAAAAAATGTTTATTTTTTACATTTCTAGATTTCGAAATTAATTTCACACTACTCATATGACTAAGGTGTCCTATTTCTGGTGTTTATTCATAAAAAATCTAATTTTTATCCATAAATATCCTATTTTCATGTATATATGTACCATGATGGCTTATATGTTATTATTCAGCTATCTGGTAATACATTGATTGTAGCATGAAAGTTAAATAAGCTAAAATATTCGATGCTTTAATAAAGTTGAATAAATTAATCACTGTAGATTTTTAGTATTTGGATGATGATGAAGATTAACAAGCTAGAGAAATATGGTTTAAAGTCTCCCAAGAGCACAGTTGGGACTGATGACGAAGAAGAGTTTAGGAGAGGAACGACAAAGAAAAACTATTTCTCATAGGCATACACTCGAAATAAATATAAGCTCTATGTTACTCATTGTTATACAGTTAACAAACTGGACCATAATATTACGATATATTCGTAGTCAACGAAGTGAACAGAGGTTAATTAATGGAACAACTGGATGGTAGTTAATTATAAAACCCAAAGCAAAAACAGAAGCAAAACGTGAGAAATAACGGAAATGGAAAAAAAATGACCACTTGGGAATGTACATGGTTAACTAGCACCATACACTAGACGCATTTAACATATAACATATTTGTGCGATGTCAATCAAAGCAGCCTGATGCAAGTAGTTTCCAAAGGTAAACTACTGTATACATGTCTTGCTAAAATTGTCCGGTTGGTATGGAGATTAAGTGGAGTGCCAGATATTATCTATAATTCATTTAGCTATTAGATGTGACAATCTATTGACTAAATTAAATAGTTTGCTTATTTTCAAGAAAGATGTGTTATTTAGCACTTTTGCTGTTCTGCATGTATTTGCTTTTATGGTAGCATAATATGCACACAACAACATGTCCTTATCATAGACTTCATACATGTTTGGTTATATTATAACAAATGAGATCCAAGCTAAACTCAAAATAAAAGTAATTATTTTAACGAGTGTTGAACTCCACATGCATGGTTGACCTCAATTTGACCAAAACCCATTATCGGATATGATAGTCCTTAAATAATGATTATGATATTGGGTTTGTGCTTATATAGTGCTATACATGGGGATTGCCAAAATGTTATATTCTGGGAAATAAGTCTATAGTCGACTTACAAAAAATAAAAATATAGAGAACTGATAAATGTTTTGTTTTATGGTACATTAATTAGAAAAGAGAAAAGATAAAAGAAATAAGTGGATTCTTATTTACTGAAAAATTACTAAAAGAACACCTCAAATGAAAGCATTGGAAGCACCACTAACGACATCACCATCCAACGCAACAACCAAAAAGGAAGAATGCTTCAAGCCAATCCCAAAAGTCATCTGAATTCCCATGCCAATATTTCGTAGTACGCTAAGAAAATAATCAAGGAATATTACAGATCAATCAGATATTCAGATTCTCTCTTAGTCACGAGCTTATCTTTAGAAAAATATCTAGGTGGTCAAAGCTTAAACATGGATGTAACTTTACTTTCTCCTATTTGAACTTATCTTTTCCAACTTATGTTCATTAAATGTGGTGTTGTTTGCTTCAATATGATTAATTTGGAACATGGATTTATGTCAAATGTAGTGACAATAGTTGTAAAATGTAAGGGTCGCTTTAGCACCATGAGTTATGTTAAATATCTCTTCGAAAACGTTTCTAAGTCCATCGTTTATATTCTTTTTATATAATGATGTCGTCAAATTCAGATAAAGAAGGAGAGAAAACAATTGATATACAAATGGTATATTATTTGCCAAATGTTCATTAGACATTCGAGTTTCTCATGATCGTCTTAACAGATACTTCAAATAATAAATTTTATACATAACAAATTTCTTTCCCTTCAGCATTTGCATAACAACCAAATTTATGTCTAAAATGAGTACATCTGTTTTATATGTGTTTGTACCTATTATTTTGCACTAAAAGAAATTTAACTCGCGTTTTCTTTGTACACGTCCAACGGACGTGCCATACATACTGGTGATATTAATACGTATTTTGTGGCAAACTCTAATGACCCATGGGTTCGGCACAAACGTTTCTGTCATGTTAACATTAGATAATTGAATTAAATAGCAAACATGAAATTGTGCGAGGACTTCAAAATACGATTTTTAAATCGATAACTTTTGTGATGCTTACCAAAAAGATAACTTTAGAAAAATCCTCTTTTAAATCTATAAATGAAATTACAACTAAGCAACCATTAGAATTACTTCATTTAGATTTATTTGGGCCGACTCAAGTTAGGTCAATAAATCATAATATATATGTTTTGGTAATAGTTGGTATTTTTTTTAGATATATATGAACTTTATTTTCAAATATAAAAGCGATACTTTTGAAATGTTTGAAAAATTTGTAAAAGGAATTCAAAATGTTAAAGATTTAAGGGTCAAAAATATTAAAAATGACCACAGAGGAGAATTCGATAATGATAATTCTTTAAATTTCTATATTAAAAGGGATATTAATCATGACTTTTCTTTTCGCAGAACATCACAACAAAATGGTGTTATGGAAACAAAAACATAGTACTTTTTGTGAATGTGCTAGACATTACTACATAGCACTTCATTACCTCAGAATTTTTAGGCGGACGCCATTGCTATTGCATATTGTGTTATAATCGCATTTCAATAAGACCTAAAATAAAATGTACCCCTTATGGACTTTTTAATCAAATAATATCTAAATTATTACACTTTAGAATTTTTAATTTAAAATGTTTTATTTTAAATACAAAAAATAATTTAGAAAATTTAACGACCCGGTATTTCGAACCATTCGCATTCGCACATGTCAGAATTGAACTGTTCAAAATATCAGATTGTTAATTTATATTTGGCAAAACTCAACATGTGCAGTAAAAAAAATCAATTACAGAATCACAGACACAAAGAAATAAAACAATAAGTAGCGAAATAGAAAAATAGTAGTTCATGAAGCTACTATATAAACAATAGAGTTTGAAACAAAATACGACAGAAATCTCAATACAGTGTAGTTTTTAATACAGAAACAAATGACAAGTCTGAACATAAACAATTGAAAACAACTGAAAGTTGACTATATATCAGATAGATCTACAAACAAAACTCCAATCTCCAAAGGTGAGTCTCAAATGCTGTGATACTTAGTCTGACCCGAGCATAAAGTAAAACACAAAACATTCGAGTCAGGATTAACATTCTTATATCAGTAAATTCAACTTAAGTGAAATGTCAACTGAAATACAAGTAACTTAAAGTATGTTTGGGATTTCCATCCTCTAAGGATCCGTGGAACTATCTACTATGTAGTAATATACGCTATTATAATATCTATGGTAAAGTAAACTATTAAAATAGCGTTAAGGTGTAACGACCCAGAATTTTTGTCAATTAAAATTCGAGTATTTAATTAATTTTAAATATTAATAAGTAAAATTTGTAAGTCGAATAAATTTTCATTTCGAATATCTAGATTTAATTTGATAATTAAATCGACAATTTAATATTTGAAATTACAGAAATAATTGGAAATCGGGTTCAAATGTGATTAAAATGATTTGTAAAATTTTATTAAATCATATTGGAGTTATAACAATGTTATAGAATTTTTAAAATCGAATTTAAAGTTAATTCGTGAAAATTGAATATTTTAATATTTAATTATCGACTAAAAATAGTCATTTTTCAAATAGTCTTGGATTTCGACGAAACTAGTTTCATCGGATCCGTAATGTCATATTATTGTAATATTTCAAATTTCGTGTCAATCGGATTTACCGTTTGTCCGGGGCAAGCTAAAATGCACAGAAATTTGGTTAACCGATTTAATTTAAAAATCGATCGTTTTTCTCCGTAACTCACACAGGTGATCGATTTGGCTTTCGAAACCTGTTCCATTGTGTCCGGAATAGGGTTTAACATAGGAAACGACTTTTGTTTCATCAAATTTGGAAACCGTTTGAGTTAAATAATAAAACGTGAATAGTAATTTCATCGCCTATAAATAGAAGCCCATACCCATTCGTTTTCACAAGCCCTAACCCTAAGTGATAGCCAGCCGCCATTATCGAAACAACGGCCAGAAATGCACGATCCTTTCCCTCTCGATCTCTTCTAATCCGCTCACCTTCATCGGGAATCATCAACTACAAAATGATAGAGCGTAGTGTGGCCTTCAAATCCATACGGATATGATAGGGTTTCAAGTATCGTACGAAGAGGATTTGGGGCTCGTTCGTCTTCAGTTTGGCATGATTTTTGAACGTCCTGAGACCACCGAGCTTGGCGCGGCTGGGGGCGGGAGTGTGGCGTGTGATGGCGCGTCGATGGGAGGAGGTTGATCGGCCTGGAGGTGTGCGTATGGGCCGTGAGATTTAGGGTTTAAGGGAGGGCTCGATTGGGTTCTTCGAGCGTGTTTACTGGAGAGGGGAGAAGAGAAAGAGGACGGCCACGATTTCATCAAAGGGAACGCACGGCTGAGATGGTTTATGTTTAAAAAAATTGAAAAGAAAATTGTATATTGGTTTATATTTAAATTGTATTAACTTCAAAATATCATAACTTTGTGATACGAGGTCGGAAATGCCCGAAACAAATTGCGTCAGCTTCGTATTGACGACCACTACGCAATAGAAGTGGATTGGAGTCGTTTGGAGCTAGTGTGAATTTCAGGTTAATTTTATTCGAAATAAAACGCTACAACTGATATCGGAAACTCAAGTTGAGAACTTCTCACTCAATCAAATTATTTCAATTTAAATTTTAAATAGTTAGATTTAAAATTGTTTGAATGTATGTTTGAATGATGATTGCTATCTGTTGTTTTAAAATAGACATTATACGCCGTATATTAAGCGGAGGTTATTTATTAAAAACATATGCCGCGAATATTTCACTGCAAAGTGAAATTGGTATTATTTATGTACTTGGAGTTGATTTCCCGCATTATATAGCGGATGAGACCCTATTGCGCCGTATAATAGCGGATAATATTTTATAAATCCCATATACTGCGATATTTCGTATTGGAACGGAATTGGTATTGTGCTAACATCTGTGGATGCAGGGAAACAGGTTGGAGGGATCCAACTGGATTCCTCACCAATATTTATTTGATTACAGGTAGTGGATATTTGTTGATTCATATGATGATATATGATGTTTTTACTGTCGTGATTGATTGTTTGAGGCTGTTTCATCATTGGCCCTATTCTGAAGTTTTAAAAATATTAAAGTAATGATTTTGGACAGTGAATATATTATTAAATAATTTGGGAAATCAATATTATAAAACGAAGTTAATGGTTTTAAAGATGTTTTAAAATGCATTAAGTATCGAATACATAGATTTCAACATTCATTGTTGAAATAGACGTTTTCGAGGAAAAAAAGAAAATGGTGGACTATAACACTGTTGTTATAGTAAATGGTTTCCGAAAGGAAATATTTTATATAGTATTGGGATTTATATATATGACGCCCCACCTCTATACCCACGCTAGCCAAGAACACTACGGCGTAATGCTGTCAACTAGCACGGAGAATAAGGCTGTTGAGGAGCGGCCATCCGTAGTTAGGCCTTTACACTAGTATTGGTTATCTCGATAGGAGTGGTATATATTTTTCATCTCTGATTTATTTACTCCCATCGACATACCCAATTCCCGTATAAAACGAACTACGATGGTTCATAATAGTTTAGGACAATAGATATAATAATAACACATATCATATAAATGCGGAACACAGATAAAACAGAAAGTCTCATATATATAATAACTGATGTCAGTTACAATACATGTGATACAATACATATGATACAACTACAACTGTCGACATTGGAAGTTACATATACAAGTACATTATTTACAATAATATACATGAATACATATCATCATATACTATGACACGACTACTCCAAAAGTATGAAAAGACTTCATAGCTCTAGCAACAGCCCAAAGCAAGATATCTACAACCTATAATAACTCGGTCTGACCCGAGTATTAGATTCAAAAGAAAATAATACACGGGGCAGTCTAATTCAAACTCAGTTATTAATGCACAGAAGCAATAATAATTAAATAACGAATATATGACAGTCAAAATAAATCTCGTCTATCCAATCCCTTAATAAGGAAATCAGATAACGATACATATAACACTTAGCAGTGTTAAGCAACAAATCAGCAGATTCAAATCATCAACAAAGATAAGTTAAAAGAATATCGATGAAGATAATTTAGAAAACATCAGAATTTCCTAATTGGCAATTAACAATAAAATCTAGTTATTAAATAAATAATTAGAAATTCATAATCTAATTATCAAATAGATAATTAGACAACAACAAAATGCTCAAATCAAACCAAATCAATTGAAACAATTGAAATGTCATTTAAAACATCAATACTGATTGGCTGTAGTACACGCTAACGTGTACTGCCTCGCCACTACAGTGATGAATTACACAAAACCTCAATGGAAATTCACAAATGAGCACAAGGTCAAACCGAGCATTTAAGCTGGGTTCAACTCAATGTACAAATCAATGTACAAGCACAAAAGACTCAAGTCAACATGTGTGATCCAGACTGGCTACACAATATCAAAGTGCAGACCTAGTTATGAGAATAAATCATAACTGCAGAGGTCAAGTCATTGACTCAACACATCTGCAAAGCAACTCAACTCGAATGTAAAAAAAAAAGGCTCGCATGAAGATTACACTACAACAAGTCAGGGAAGTGCAGCAGTGAGAACATCACTGTAAACAGGTAGCGGTAAAACCTACAAGAGTATAGTGAAGGTGAGAGCACCAAAGATATGGCACCACAACACACAAACAAGTGAATGCAATTGACCAAATGCAAATGAATACAATGCATCAATGTAATGTATCAGACTCGAGCACAACCAAAGACAATGTACAAATCAAGTGATGCACTAGTGATATCAGTGACATGAACAAGTGCAGTCACTATATGAAGGACTGAAACAAATGAAACTAGAGGCAACTGGCAATAATTAAAACAATGAACCAGCCTGCAAGATGGACTAGCAAAGGCCAAAGCTCAAGACAAACACATATAAATGTACAAGTAAATCACAGGGATTTTACCAGTACAAATTCAATTACAATAAAGAACAAGGCATAGTGCAGTGATAGACATCACTGAGAGGCAGTGCAACGATTATTCAAAGTGACAACATCAGAAATTATAGGCAAAGTTCTCACAAATTCTCAAAGACAATGATCAAAACAGTGAAGTACAACGTCCAGACTCAATGCCAATAGATAACAGAAAATGCTACATGAAGTCAAGAGGTAAAAGTGAAGACTACATAAAGCACACGTGCCCAGACTTAAGGACACTACAATACGAACTCATGATAATGGAAAGCATAAGTGATACAACAGTTCAGTGAACTGCAAGTATCGACCAGATATCAAAATGACATGAATAGGGTGTACATGTGAAATAGGCTACAATTCATATCTGTAGCGATGAATCCTATAAGCCAAGCAAGACAAGGGATACACCAGTGAACCAGGATTAACATTTAACGCAAGGGTACATGTATGCATATATAGGTACACGCATACATATCTACACAATGAAACAGGGCCATAATATTCAGAACTTCAAAGAAACACTAACATGTAAAACAGTGAAACATTAATGTACAGGTCAGTGAAGATTCCAGTCAAGACCGAAGTCATCAGAGAAATGGACATCGACCAAATCGAAGTGACCGAAGTCAACCAAAATAAATCAATATCAAACTAAGTAAGAAACTCACATAAGCAACTTAATGCCGAAGCATCAAAGTCAAGTAATAAATCAAAGTCTGGTAAAAATCAAGTTGAAGCCGTGAACAACTGATTTTAATCAATATGAACAAGTCAAATTCAAAATCGTGGTGGCTAAGATAGTTGACTGAGTTAAACATCAAAGCCGTGGAAAGCAGCATCAAAATATACGAATTTGAATAAGTCAGATAATTCTCAAGCATCCAAACAACATCAATCGGCCAGAGAAATCGATTGACAAATTCGAACATATATACGCGAACGAGAAAACAGGGATTCAAACTCTATATAAACAAAATCATCACAGCAAAATCATCACAGCCGTGTAAAACAAGAAGACGAACCAGGACAGATAAAAATCATCAACATCGAAACAAAACTTGAACGACTGAAGAATGAAAAATAGATGTGAGTGATAATTCAGTCACCTTAGATTCGAAGAGCCTAACTCAAATCGAAGCAACAACGAACTCGAACGAGAACAAATTATCACGCAAATCCCTATCGATCAATCAACGAAGGTGCAGCTTCGATTGTAACTCGAAAACCCTAATTTGATTCAAACGATGAAAAAGATCGAGCCGCCACCATTTATTTTCTTTCGTGCTTTTTAGGGTTGCGAAAATGAAAAATGTGTAGAGGCGTGGGTATCGGCCTTAGAAAATAATCACGGCATCAAAATATAAGTGGATGAGATTCAAATTTGCAAAGCTACTTAATTCCTTAATCAAATTATTAAAGAGTCACAACCAAATTTAAAAACTTCAAACAGCAATTAGCTATCAATTTTAATCGTCACTTGACGATAATTATTTTTCACAAAACTCCGGGTTGTTACAATATATCTATCTTAATTTCGAATCCCTATACTAGTGTTTTTGGGTCGTCGTAACGATGTTTTACACAACATTCGTTTTGACCCAAATAAATGTGTTTAAGAGAATGATTTCTTAAAAGAATGAAATATATACTTAATTTTGATTTAAGTATATCAGATATTTTCAAATGTTGAAGATAAATAGATTTGTGAATTACTTATTATTAAATAATTATGGGAATGTTTTCCAATATGAAATGAAGTATTTTGAGATTTTATCTTTTAAAGATAAATTGAAAATGAATATTTGAAATCGATTTGAAAATCATATATTCATAGATATTTTGGAAATGAAAATTCACTATGGAATTTATAAATGAAAGGGAAAATTGTTTAAAAATAAATATTGATTTATTTTTGAATTATGGAAAAAACATATATCTTGTAAAGATACTTTTGGAAAATAAATAATTTGGAAAATTATTTGGAATCTGGTGATGTTGTGTATATCCATTGATAGTTAAATAACTAACTGTCGATATTTACCTTTAAATAGGTATTTGTTGTGATTTGCTTGAAAATTTGAATGCTACACTTATTTTCAAATTATTGCGCTTATTATTCGGGTTAGCCGGGAAAGGACTTTGGAGTCGTATAACCCATTTCGAATAATGATATGTCATTATGGATAGCATTTAAGGACCGGTGTTGAAGACCGGGTATTTCTGAAAATGATAGGATGACCTATCGATTGTCTCTGCATCGCTAGCTACGTTATAGAGATTTCCTTTGTGATGAGAAGTTTTATCGGGATTGTGAATACCCGGATTGCAAGGACTTCTTTGGAAGTGCCTTCGGTTCTGTTCGAACCCGGAACAGACTTGTATGGTTACGTGTCTGACATTACATTTTGAGATATAAAGCAGATTTCTTTCAAATACATTTCTGTTGGTGGCAGAGAATTTATTCTCTTAGCTTAACACCCTTCTCTGAGACGTACGAGCTCAGAGGTTATGTAGTTGAAGGTTATCAGCGATATATTCACAATTTGGTAATGTGGCATGCTGAGTGTTGCTGTGTGTTGATCATTCGTTGATCATTTGTTGAACAAAGCATGGCTTTGTGCCAAAGCGAAGCTTTGTGGACGAGACTTCGTCAGACCTCACTCCCCGGAAATGGTCAAAACAGGAATATGCGGCAAGGTTTTGAGGGTCGCGCCCTTTAGGGTATGTCATTTCCTTCTGAAAAAGGGTGATATCATGGTATGGAGCCCAGATACTTACTCATGTTGATACACTATATTTATTACTGTGTGGTGTTGTTGGAATCAAGCGCTCGGATAAAGGTCCCAAAGGACCGGGGGATGGCATACTCGAGTAGTAGTTACCTAGTTACAGAGGTAACCCGGCCTTGTGTTGGCAGATATCCGGTTAGGTTCTCGGGACGTCCATCCAGAGGCGATCCCATTGGCAGTAGGAAATTCCTTAGCCTGACCATTTATTGGAAATCCAAAGAAACAATACGATCCTTGTACGGCTTTAGTTGTATAACCTGCTATGGAATGTGGTGGTAACCTGCTGTTGAACATAGTAGCTATAGTAGGCATAAGTGCGAAATGCCTATGCCGGCTAAGATTTATATTATACTTTCGAAATGTTTTCTGCACTATGCACTAGTAATAATATCAAATGTTTCTTTTAATGCGTATCAAGCATCTTTGACTATCATAGGGAGAAATCTCCTCCGATTCTGCGTTTGCATTGTGTGTGTGCGGGAGGCCATATGGTAGTCTCATTTTCCAAAAAGCATTGCGAATTTATTTTAAAATACTCCTGTTGTTTGTTTTTAAAAGAAACTGTTTTAAGTTCTCACACCAGTCCCATGACTGGCTCGGAGTTTATTGTTTCCCTTCCTAAACTCTGGGTGCCCACCAATTTCCACACGGGCAGTCTAGAGTCAGGTTATCAGGTCATTCTGGATTCGGGAGTTGCTGTAGAGATCTGGAGGCAAGCTGGAGAGCATGGCGTATCAAACTAGTATATAGTATTTCTTTTCCGTTGTTTGTTGTTGTACACTCTGATGATGTAATGTAATGTGATGTAATGTAATAACTGATATAGTTAATTGTTTAAAGATTATTCATTTATCTATTATATGTTGTTCCGCTGCGATTGTGAGATTCTGATATTGTTCTGTTGTTGTTTTCTTCTTCTATCTTCTTCTTCTACCTCTTTCTTCTTCTTTAATCCAAACTATTCGGTTTTTCGGCATCCGATTGTTCGGCAGTTGATACAGTGGACATATTAATGTCGATTTTCGAGCGACGAAAAATCGTGTACGTTACATAAGGCGTTACCCATATCCCCCTTAACACATTTTATATATTCCCGTAGTCTATACAATGCCGTACGCTCCACCAACCGGTGGTTTACCCAGAGGAAACCACATAGGTATGGTACAAAACAAACTCATAGAAGGCGCAACAGGGCATGTGACAAGGCACTCGAGGCAATGCTAGGGTAGATATACCATTTGCACTCCCGGACTGGTGGTAACGCTTAACAGCTAGTACCGCCCACATCATGACACACTCTAAATCAAAGGTGCACCCAATCAAATCACAAAAGCAATAGAATTGCAACAACCCGCATATTTTATGATTGTATATTTAAATATTTTATTTAAATATAGCATCTTAGCCAGATTAAAGTCCGAAATGATACTTTTTGCAAACAGTCGAATTAGGACTCGAGATCACTTCCATTGGGTCTAAAATGGCGTTTGCAATCTTTTGAGTATAAACATCGATATGTTTGGAGTTGAATAGAATTTTGCTATTTTTCTATTGGTCTTTGGGTTTGGGTTTCAGCCCACTCACTCATATAATACCCTAACTTCCTCACTCTTCATTCATTCATTCTATTTTCCTAACACTCTCAAGCTAAAGGAAAGAATAAGGGAAGTGAAAAGGAAATAGAAATTCCTAAGCCCTAGTTCTCTTAGGAATTCAAATTCAAGTTATAAATCAAGGAGAAGCTTAGGTAAACATCCTCTTCATCTTCTCCATCTCAATCTCTCTCCAATTTTCAGAAATTCCTAAACCCTAACTTAGGAAATATTTGCATTTGATTATAGATTGGAGTTTCAAGAGTTGAAGTTGAAGAGTGGTTGATCTTTCTTTTGTTTTAGAGCTTCTCATTTGTTGTTTTTGGGTTAAAGGTGAGTTTTTGAACTCACCATCTATAACTTTCATTGTTGTTAGGTATGAATTCCTAACATCTATTCATGTTCATTTGCTTTTGATTTGAATTGATTTGGTGAATTTTCTAAATTTTGGTGTTTTTAAGTCAAAATCTTTAAAGATCCTATCTTGGATGTTTGAACATGTTATTTGGGGTGTATCGAAGATCCTATAAGGCTGGGTTGTCGCTTGGCATACATCCCTAGTCTTCGTTGCTCGTTCGATCGTTCCCGAATCGTTTTGCCCATCATGGCCTAGGTAAATTGTTGCCCAGAACAGGCAACCAGACGTCTGGAGGTATGGTCCAGACGTCTGGTTATGCATTCTGGAGAAAAAGAATATACGACAGAAAATAAAAATGGCAGAGACTAATTTCAAACGTCTGAATTAATGTATCAGACGTCTAGATGGTTTCAGACGTCTGGATTGCCGAACCAGACATCTGGGAAGTTTTCTGGACTATTTCCAAAAACCAAATCCAGACGTCTGGATTGACCCCCAGACATCTGGAACTATTCATTTGTGCATGTTTAGGCTGTTTTTGAGTGAATTTCCAATTGTTAATCGATTTTAGTTGATCGATTAGTTGTTATCATTTTTATCGACTTTGACGACTTCTTTTTTGGGATTTCTAGAAATATCCATTTTTGATGGATTTGGTATCGATTTCTATGGATTTGATTCACGTTTTCGTATGTGAATTTTTGGTGATTGATTATTTCTACAATCATTTCTGTGATTTGTCACTTTAAAATAAAAAGGTTTCTATAATAGTAGTAGATATCCAAACACTTTCACAAAAATGATTTCGACGTTACTTTTATTACAAAGCTTGCTTTTAAAAGTGTTTTCCAATCTATTTGTATATACAAACCTTTTCCTCATTCGTTCGAGAAATCCAATTAAACTATTTAGTAAAACAAGTGGTATGAAACACTTGCGTTTAGTTTGTCGTTTAATTCTTAGACTAGTTCGATTGAAACTCTTATGACAATTTTTGAGTGGAAATCTACAATCTGTTCGTAAATATTTATGTTAAGCCAGTGGTTATGGGACATGAAGCTAAACTCATTTACTTACTAGCTTAGTGCAATTTACACTTATCGATCAACGATGATCATTTTGTGATTTAGACTAGCGATGTGTGATATCTCTTTGTCCACGTGGGGGACAATACCCCTTATATTGAGCTTCATCTCTCTTTGTCCATATGGGAGACTGTACCTCGATTTTATGGAGCTTCAGCTCATTTGGAGGAGCTTCGGCTCGTTTGGAGGAGCTTCGGCTCATAGTCTGCAATGGGGTACTATACCCTGTTTGGAGGAGCTTTGCCTCGTTTGGAGGAGCTTCGGGTCATTTGGAGGAGCTTCGGCTCATAGTCCGCAATGTGGGACTATACCCGTTTTGAGGAGCTCCGGCTCATTTTATGGGATAGAGACCCATTTTGTGATACACGTGTTGGTGAGTTTTCATGCTCTTGTTTTTGATAGGCTTCTTCCCCCTTTTGTGTTTTCTAGATTTCTAATTATTGATTTCTGAAATTTATGTTTCACCATTTATTGCGATTGGCATTAGTATGTTTTGTCAATATTTGAGGTTTGGTGAATAAATTAAGAATATGATATTCTTTTTGGTGTTTTGAGAAGATTCTTGAGATATTGTATGATTTTCATTATTATCATATATTTTTGTTATATCTCTTATCCTATCTCATTTTATATGATATTTATGCCTAGACTGATCCGTTTATTATTTTCTTCTTAAATAATACTCGGGTCAGACCGAGGTATTTCAAGTGATTCTGCTTGACTTCTTATCAGGGTCCGTCAGCTGACTTTTGGCTAGCTACTTAGCTTAGTAGTTTTTGTTGTATACATTCGAGATAGAGTCCTTGATGTATACATATTCTTTTGGCTAGCACTTGTACCTATTCTTTTGTGATGTAGTGGATCTTACATGACCACTACTTTGATGTACACTTTTATGTGTTATATTCATATCTGTTTCCGCCTTAGTGATATGAATATCTGTGACTGATTTATGTTATGTTTATTTTATATTTGTTTTCGAAGATCACATAGCCACTGTGTAGTAGCTTTGAGTTTGTATCGGTATGTCGGATTTTGATTTTATCTGGCATATCGGTACTCGCACAAAGCAATTATTCAGATGGTCGCTCCTCTACAGCCTTATTCTTCGTACTAGTGGACGACATTACTCCGAAGTGTCCTTTGCTAGTGTGAGTATAGAGGCGGGGCGTCACAAGAATGATATCGAAGAAATGTATCCGATAGGGGGAATAACCCCACTTGGCCCGGTATAGCTCCTGTTTTAGCCACATCAAGCTGACTCACGGGAGTTAGGGCTAAGTAAATACCATATAGAATCGTCATCAAACCATCCTACTTCGTTCTGGAATCTCTACCACGTACACAATTGTTAAAGTGGTTTTCAGTATTGGCAAAGAGTATGACAATATCTGATCCCGGTCTCTTTAACAACCAAACGCTTATTTCACACCGTGGTCATTTCATTTCAAATTGTTTATACTTCCTAACAAAATATCATATTCATTTCAAAACCATATCAATTCGATATCATTATTTACTTTAAATAATATTCATTTCCAAAATCATAACACTTTCAAAATCATAACATTTTTGAAATCATAGCACTTTTGAAATCATAACACTTTTAAATAATATTCATTTCCAGCGCGCTTTGGTGTGGAGATGCAAGGCTGCTTGGAGGCGGTCTTGGGGTCAGGAAGGCTGCAGCTTGGGGTCTAGCTTCGGGTCTGTGGTGCGGCGATGTTTTGGTGTGGGGATGGGAGGCTGCTTGGAGGGGGCTTAGGGTCGGGGGGGCTGTGGCTTGGGGTCTAGCTTCGGGAAAATAAGGAAAGCACGAAAATAAGGGGCAGGAACCAGAAGAGAAGAAGAAGAACACAATTTTTTTTCTTTTCAGAATGAACGGAGAAGAAAATGAAAAGGCAGGTGCAAATATATTGACCAATGGAAAGTGGAAAGGTCATTTAGGTAAAATAATTAAAGCAAGTGCTGCTTGGATTACTCAACTGTAAATGAAAAGGAAAGGGAACAAAATCTCAAATACGACACTGATACGATAAACTGTTTTATCGATTCCACTGTGTACCAGACAACGAATTACAGGAAAGAATATACTACAAAGATCAGCACAACAAGACGAACAGAATCGTACATAGATATAAGCGATACAATCAAGTTATAAAAACTCGATTTTTTCGCTGCCGAAAATACCGCTAAAACGTCGAAAATAAGATAAACAAAGCTAAAGTAGTCCAAATTTGACGAAACGAATTATGATGTCTCACTTAGAAAATATTTTACATTTTTATTATATAAAAATATTCAAAATTTTAAAATATTTAATTTATATCAAATTAACTGATTTTAAATTGAAAACTATACAACATAACTTACTTTCATATTTTCCAAAGAAAATTTACCATTTGCTATATTTAAATAGACACATACCAAATATCAAATTTTTATTGTCCAATTTAATTGTTTTTTTTCAAGAAAAAAAATTCAGTTAATTATGTTATTTAAACTGTTAAAATTTACGGGTCATCACAAATTTTTTTGATTCTAAAGCAGATGAAGGAATTTTTGTTGGTTATTCGAAAATTAGTAAAGCTTACAGAATTTTCAACAAAAGAACTAATGCTATCAAAGAAAATTTACAAATTTCCTTTGATGGAAATTTTAATAATTCTAATGATGATACCAATATATCTGATATAAACCATTCAACAAATATCACTCAAAATACATAATAAAATAAACTCAATGAAATTTCTCAAGAAACGAATGAATCTTCAGAAAAAACATAATAAAGGACCCTCCTCGTATTTTGAAAGATCACTATATAGAAAATATTTTAGGAGATGTAAGTACAAAAGTTTTAATTAGAAGGTAATTAAATGAAATGATTCATTTAGCGTTTATTTCAATTATGGAACACAAAAATTATAAAAAAAAGCCAAAAAAGATGAATACTAGATTTTAGCAATGCAAGAAGAGTTAAAATAATTTGAAAGAAATAATATATTGGAGTTAGTTCCCATACCTAATGATCAGTCTGTAACTGAAAAATAAATGGGCTTATAAAAATAAAAGTGACGAAAATGGAGAAATAGTCAGGAGTAAACCTAGATTAGTTGCATAAGGGTACAATCAGGAGGAAGGAATCGATTACGACGAAACTTTTGATCATGTTGCATGATGTGAAGTAATTAGAATATTACTAGCTTTTGCTTGTCACTATATGTAACGACCCAGATTTTCAGTCATTCGAATTTGGAATATTTAATTGATTTTAAATTTTAAAAATTTAATTTTATAAGTTAAATAACTTATATTTCAAACATAACGATTTATTCGATAATTAAATTGTTAAATTTAATATTTGAATCTATTTAAATAATTCAATCCTTAATTTAATGTGAATGAAAATGATTCCAAAAGTTGATTTAAATTCTATTGAAATCAGAATGGAGTTAGCAAACTTTGGAATTTGAATAAAAGTGATTTAAATTGAATTGGAAATTACTTGTTATAATTAACGTGTACAAATAGTCTTTTGGGGCACTGTCTCGGATTT
Source organism: Allium cepa (assembly GCA_030765085.1). Classification (NCBI taxonomy): domain Eukaryota; kingdom Viridiplantae; phylum Streptophyta; class Magnoliopsida; order Asparagales; family Amaryllidaceae; genus Allium; species Allium cepa. The sequence continues at coordinate 569,559,984 of CM060942.1, read as the reverse complement.
CGACGAAACCAGTTTCGTTGGATCCGTAATAATGAATTATTATATGCTGTCGAATTTTGGGGCGAGGACGTATCGTTTGGTCATGCGAGTTCAAAACGCGTAGAATTTAATTAAAGGAATTAAAATTAAAATAACTTGATTTGAAATGCTATCTTCTGTATATGATGGATTGAGTTCCGAGAATAGTTCCATTAAGTTCTGAATAGGGGTAGAACATATAGAACGCCAGGCGGCACGCTACGGTTGGAGTTTGAAATTTTAACATGTGAATAGTGTCGAGTTTATTTCAATAAGTAGCCCTCAACCTTTCTTTCATTTTGCAAACATAACCCTAAAATGTTCTCAACCTCCATTAAAATTAAACAATCTAATGGTCGACATTGAGCGGAGCCTCTAGGGGCTGAATTATCCATCGACTTCAACTAGAGAAACGTAGAGCATGACCATACGAAGCTAATCTATGGTTGGATCGTCGTATGGTCGATGATGGCGATGAAATTTGCCTCCATTCGAGAGCAGTTTTGGGTTCGGCCGTGGGGAGTTCGACGCGTACGTGCGTGCATAGGAAGGTGGTGCGAGGCTGGCGTGGCGTAGGCGGAGCATTGCTGGTGGATGCGTCGTTCTGGCGCTGGCGAACTTCGATCAAAGAAATATAAAAAATGTAGTCGCATGTAGATGAATGCATGCATGAAAACAATATAGGAGGGAGAGAAGTTAGGTTAAGTTTTAAACTATTTAATTCTGCTAATTTAATTTTAATTATATTTAATGTTCAATAATTCATAACTTTCTCGTACGAGATCCGTTTCAAGCGCGATAAGTTGCATTGCATTCATATCAGCGAGTAATACGCTATGGAAATGGATTGGACGAATTCGGAGCTAGTTGAAATTTTAAGTTAAATTGAACGACCGTTCAATTTTAATTCAAACCGGAGCGCTTTGGCGATTTATGACATTTTTGTGTGTTGACTTACCGCTTTGGCCTGCTTATACTTTTTATATAAGTGAAAATAATTTTATTTATGATGATTGTTGCTTCTTTGGACGATATTTATATATATATTGGTGGGTTTGGATATATTCCCACCTACTGGAGCGGATGAGACCCTATTACGTTCCCGTGTAAGAGCGGATGACCCTTTGTATACGAATCCCACCTTGAAGCGGTTGATTTTTATTTTATTTGATCATATGCTATATTTGATGCAGTAGGATAGGTTGGAGGGATCAAACAGGATTCCTTACATTGATAATTTATTTTCATATACATGCTGATATATGATTTGTTGGATGCCATGTTGTTGATTTGGATATGCTTTGCATATTTAGTGCTATGGTAGCACTGGTCCTTATTTTTGATATTTTGGAATACTAAAAATAATGATTTTTAATTGAAAAGGATTTCAAAGTAATTTTGGAAGTATAAATATGTTTTAATAATTTTAAATTATTAAAAGAATGAATGTGTTTTTAAAGAAATAAAAGTAACGATATTTGATGTTATAAAAATATAGTTTTGAGAAATACTTTGGTTAAGAGATTTTTGGAATAAGTTTATATATAAGATTTATAAAAGTCATATTTTATAAATAAAGAAATTGATTTATAATCGGAATTTATAAACATTTTGTAAATGGATTTATAAACGGTTTTCATAAATAAATTTGATTTATAAAGAAATGGATTTATAAATGGATTTTGATTATAAAATCAGTTTTATAAAAGAATGGATTTATAAATAGAATTTAAAGGAATTTTATAGAATAGAAGTTTTATAAAATCGAAAGGAGATTTATAGAAATAGTTTTATAAATATGGAAATGACTTATGTTGTGATTTAAACATGGATTTTTATTCAAGGAATTTTGAAAGTAAAATTTTGATGGAGTTAATGGTTTTAAAAGTAAATTATCTTTTGGAAGTAAAGGTTTTGGAAAGTAATAATTCTAAATGAAATTAAATGGTTTTGAAAAGTGTTTTAAAATGTGATAAGTAATGGAAACATAGATTTCAACATTTATTGTTGTAATAGACATTTTCGAAGAAGTACGGAAGGCATAGACTATAATATTGTTGATATAGTAAATGATTTTCAAAAGGAAATGTTCTATATAATATATGAGATTATATATATATAATTATTTAAATCGCTATACTAAATGTTTTTGGGTTGTCAAAATGATGTTTAACGCAACATTTGTTTTGACCCAAATAAAGTGCATTTTGCAAGAATACCTTCCTAAAGATTTGTATATGTACTTATTTCTATTTAAGTACATGAAGATATTTTCTAAGTGTGAAAAATGAAATGATTTGTGAATATGCTTATATTGTTAATATAAGTATTTGGAAATGTTTTCCATTATCAAATTTGAAATGGTTTTGTGAATATATCTTTTTCAAAGATAATTTTAAAGTAAATATTTGGAGATTGATTTAATTAATAAAAGATTAATTAAATGGGCCTAGTGATTGCTTGGTGGTAGATATTGTTTGCTTTGGTAGTTAAATAACCGACTATCAAATATCGACCTCTTTATCGTTGTTGATCCGGAGAGACCGGGGTCAGAATTATATGAGAACCACTTCGGACCAACGTATATGCATTCGAATGTGAAGGTTTTGAAGACATTGATATTTGGGATTTTCGTAATGAAGGACTGCTTGTTGATCATTTAGGGATAAACTCCCAATATACATATTGTAGAAGTAGTCTCTTCGTTATGAAATATCCAATGCAAGGACTAATCATTACTAATCCTAGGGGTAACTCCCGATAGGATGTGGTAGGAAGTGTCTTTGGTTTGTCCTATTCCTGGACAACTTGTATGGATGGATATCTGACGTTACATTTCTAATTACATTGATTGATCTCTGTAAGCGTATATTCTACTTGGTAGCGAAGAAGGTAACTTCTCTTAGTTTAACACCCTTTCTTGAGACGTACGAGCTCAGGAGTTATATGTTATAGAAACCAGTTGTGTGATTATGGAATGACATTATGGCATTCAAATTGATATGTGCTATGTGAAAGATAATCGTGACCTTAAGCCTCACACCCGAAAATGACCGAAGCAGGGTAGATGCGGCAAGGCTATGTGGTTCGCAAGGTTATGATCATTCCCTTCTAGACTTATTTATTCCCACTATGATGGTCAGGGATTAAATTATTGTGGATGTATGCTATGAGGGCCCTCGGATAGGTCGGTAACGATTGGGGTGATGACATATTCGGTGTTATCTAGTGAGAAAGGTAAGGCCGGTCTTATATTGGTAGAGGTGCAGATGTTCTGTAGGCCTTGGTACATTCGTCTAGAGATGTACTACCGGAAGGTAGTCCCTTCACCTGGTCATTTGTATGAAAATCCATTATCCATTATGTGCCTGCCATTTTGTTTATAGAAAGCCTTGTATTACAAGGTGGTATGCTGGAATTTAATCAATGCAACAATTTCGACTATAATTGATATTATTTGTATACCAAACACTAGTATAATATAACAAAAGTTGATATGAAATGTTTTGGTTATCGTAAGGTAAAAACCCGTCCGTGTTTATGTATGGGCGTGGTCATACGAGATACCGTTATTTTGATAAAGGAAAGTTTTTATGACTTTAAAATTCAGTTGAGATGTGTTTTCTCATGCTGGTTTACCATACTGATCTGGGCGTTCTTCCCTTTCAATGCTCGGGTCAAACCGAATTTATTTACAGATGTAGATTTGGATGCTTTGGAGCTTCAACAGACGAGCTGGAGGTCTTCTGGTCGTATTTACGTATATGTTTATTTTTCTGCTACAATGTTGTTTAAATTATCAGCAATTGTATGGACAGGTTATTATAACTTTCCAGGCCAATGATTAGTGATTGATTGCTGTACTCTAATGGATGTATATATATTATATTACAGTTTTTGTTTTTGTAAAGATCATTAATATTATATTATATGTTGTTCCGCCGCGATTGTAAGATTTTATGATTGTTTTAGTTTCTTTCTCTTCTACTTCTTCTCTTCTTTTCTCTTCTTTCTTTCTCATGACTATCCGTCTTTCCATTCAGTTTGGGTTGGACATGTGCGGTTTATTGTCAGCTCGAACGAGGTCGGATTTGCGGGTCGTCAAATTTGGTATTAGAGCTTGGGACTGTGCGAACACCTAGGTTTTGATTGGGTACTCATTATAGATAGGGTCAGTTGCACCCTAGGATGAGTTCAGTGTATTATATATATGAGCGCGTATTTGTTAGTGATATAAAAATGTTTTATATTGGGTTGTTTGATTTGTTAAGTTTGAATTTTGGGTTCCGATCGATGTGTCTAGCTAACGTTATCAATTGGGATTCCAAAACACTTGAATAAGAAAACTAACACAATATTGTTTTTGAAATGGATAAATGAAATAATTTTACCTAAATTATATTTCATATATAAAGGAATAATTTTTCGAAAATTATTATAGTTATATATATGTCGTGTTTGGTTTTCAGTGAATGGTAATATTTGATTATTATCATTTGTTGTTTGTGTTCTAATAAAGTTGTTATTATTATAATATAAACAAAGATAAACAAATAAAAAATCATTTTATATAACCAAAGTGAAATTTATATAAGTATAAATTCATGAATGTGATTTATAAATAAAAAGAATTTAAAAGAAATAAAAAGCACTAAACTCACTTTAGTCATTGGGAAATAATTCAGGTGATGACTGCAGCATCATCAATATTCATTTTCGAGTCTCTTAGTGATGAATTGTTGCCATTAATAATTTTTCATTAAAGTTGTGTTTTGATAAAACAAGTTTTGATTGAAGTAAATTCCAAATATGATTTGATAAATATATGAAAATAGGTTTTGAACTTATAAATTGAAAATAATATAGATAAGAACTAAGTTTGCAACTTATGAATTTGAACTGGAAAGTAAAACCAAATTTTAAAATGGTTGAACATTTCGGTTAAGCTAATCAAAGGAAAATTTTGAGATATGAAATAAAAGAATTAACTTGAGTAAGTTAAATAAATTGAGTTAGTGAAACGAGTTAAATAAATTAGAATTTGACTTTTGAAACGAACTAGATAAAATAATGGAGTGAATATACATTTAAGTGTTGTAATGAAGTGAAAATAAACATAAGAAGTGTTGTATAGGAATGTTTATAATAAACTTAAGTAAAATTTTATGAAAATGATTCATAAATGAATTGAGTACGGAATGAGATGCTGTTAAACATAATTTGAATGTAAGTGAAATTAATATGAATAATTGAACTTGATTTAAATTGAATGCTGATCAAGTGCGTGTTAAAGAATTGAATGTAAATAAAACAATCGAAAATAAAGAATGGGATATAATAAGAAATCAATTGAAATAAATATGTAAGTTGTACGTATATTATTTTATTCGCATAACTGTCGATCTAGATTTGAATATACGATTTCGAGGTGATTTACACTGATCCAAGTTAGGATTTTTCACTCGATTTCTTGACGGTGAACCCTGGATATGGATTTTTGATTGATTCTAATATTTTCTATCATAGTATATGGCTATGCAAGTAGAATGGGGTTTTTTTAATCAAGGACCGGATCTGAGTCCGCACTAGAGTGGTCGTGTGAACGATACTAGTTCGGAAGCGAAATTGTGTGATCGAACGAGTGATCAAGTATGGTTTTGCAAACGGATGATATATATACATCATACGGTTTTTAATAAATTAAATATTGACATTATAAAATGCAAATTGATATAGTCATGAATTAATTAGATGAATATTAACTGTTTGATGGTTTCTCTTGTTGCATTTGCTACATTTGCATATAGTTATTGTATTAGTACATGTTATATATTGATATTACTTTTCCTATACATGTTCTCATTGGTAGTTAGTTTTTAGTAGGGCGGATGGCGTATGCTTCGCGTTCGGAGCTCGCTTTCACATTTTATTGGTTGTATATGCTTGCTAATATAATAAAATGTACATATCTCGGATTTCATATCGTACTTATATATATTTTTCTCCACGGGATGCCTCATCCTCGAAGATGAGATATATATTTGTGATTTTTTATGATCGAAACGCGTAAAGGAGACGCTGACGAAATTTTTCGTAAATTTAAGGCGTTAGAAATTTTTTGATATTTTTGAAAAAAAAGTAATAATTAAAATTTTGATTTTGAGTTATAATTTGAATGAATGAATGAATGGATTGAATTAGTTGGTTTGAGAAAAGTTAATGGGTTCTGTGGCATTCTTCTTATTTGGTAATTTCGAGGATGAAATTCTTTTCAAAAGGGGTGAATGTAACGATCCATAATTTTTTTCATTCGAATTTGGAATATTTAATTGATTTTTAATATTGATAAGTTAATTTTATAAGCTAAATAACTTATATTTCAAATATAGCGATTTATTTGATAATTAAATTGTTAAATTTAATATTTTAAATTGTTTAAATAATTTAATCTTGAATTTAATATAAATGAAAATGATTTCAAAAGTTGATTTGAATTCTATTTTAATGAGAATGGAGTTAGTAAACTTTTAAATTTGGATAAAAGCGATTTAAACTGAATTGAAAATTACTCGTTTTAATTAACGAGTAAAAATAGTCTTTTGGGGCACTGTCTCGGATTTCGACGAAGCCAGTTTCATTGGATCCGTAATAGTGAATTATTATATGGTGTCGAATTTTGTGGTGATTGGACATATCTTTTGGTCGTGGGAGTTCGAAACACGTAGAATTTAACTAAAGAAATTTAATTAAAATAACTCGATTTGAAAAGATATCTTCTGTATATGATGGAATTGGGTTCCGAGACTAGTTCCATTGTGTTTGGAATAAGGGTAGAACATATAGAATTTCAGGCGGCATGCTTCGGTTCGAGTTTGAAATTTTAACGTGTGAATTGTGCCGAGTTTATTTTCTATAAATAGTCCTTGACCTTTCTTTCATTTTGCAAACCTACCGCTAAAATGTTCTCAGCCATCATTGAAATAAAACAATCCAATGGTCGACTTTGATCATAGCCTCTAGGGCTCGAATTAAACTTCGACTCCAACTAGAGAAACGTAGAGCATGACCATACGAAGCTAATCTAGGGTTGGATCGTCGATTGTTCGACGATGGCGATCGAAATTCGCCTCCATTCGCGGGGAGTTTTGCATTCAGCCATAGGGATTTTCACGTGTACGCGAGCGCGTACGAGGGTGGCGTGGCGCAGGCAGAGCGGTGCTGGCGGCTGTGTCGTTCTAGCACTGGCGAACTTCGATCGAAGAAATAAAAAAAAACACTGTCACCTATAGATAAACGCATGCGTGAAAACGATAAAGGAGGGAGATTAAGTTAGGTTAAGTTTTAAACTTTATTAGTTATGTTAATTTAATTTTAATTACGTATCGAATGTTCAATAATTCATAACTTTCTTGTACGAGGTTCGTTTCAAGTCGACAAGTTGCATTGCATTCCTATCAGCGAGCACAACGCTATGGAGGTGAAATGAATGAATTTGGTGCTAGTTGGAATTTTGAGTTAAATTGAATGGATGTTCAATTTTAGTTCAAACCGGAGCGCTTTGGCGATTTCTGGCATTTTTGTGAGTTAACTCACCTCTCTGGCCTGCTTATATTTTTATATAAGTGGAAATAATTTTATTTATGATGATTGTTGCTTCTTTGGATGATATTTATAAATATAGTAGTTGGTTTGGATATATTTCCATCTATTGGAGCGGATGAGACCTTATTACGTTCCTATGTAAGAGCGGATGACCCTTTGTATACAAATCTCACCTCGAAGCGGTTGATTTTTAGTTTATCTGATCATATGCTGTATTTGATGGAGGGGGATAGGTTGGAGGGATCCAACAGGATTCCTCACATTGACTATATATTTTCATATATATGCTGATATATGATTTTTTGGATGCCATGTTATTGATTTGGATATGCTTTGCTTATTTAGTGCTATGGTAGCACTAGGCCTTCTTTTTGATATTTTGAAATACTAAAAATAATGATTTTGATTTGAAAAGGATTTCGAAGTAATTTTGGAAGATAAGTATGTTTTAATAATTTTAAATTATTAAAAGAATGAATTTGTTTTAAAAGAAATAAAAGTTATGATTTTTGATGTTATAAATATATAGTTTTGAGATATACTTTGATTTCGAGATTTTTGGAATAAGTTTATATATAAGATTTATAAAAGTGATAGTTTATAAATAAAGAAATAGATTTATAATCGAAATTTATAAACATTTTGTAAATGGATTTATAAATGGATTTTAGAAATAAATTTGATTTATAAAGAAATGGATTTATAAATGGATTATGATTATAAAATTGGTTTTATAAATGAATGGATTTATAAATAGAATTTTATAAATAAAGGAATTTTATAAAATAGAAGTTTTATAAAATCGTAAGGAGATTTATAAAAATATTTTTACAAATAAGGAAATGACTTACATTGAGATTTAAACATGGATTTTTATTTGAAGGAATGTTGAAAGTAATATTTTGATGGAGTTAATGGTTTTAAAAGTAAATTATCTTTTGGAAGTAAAGGTTTTGGAAAGCAATAATTCTAAATGAAATTAAATGGTTTCGAAAAGTGTTTTAAAGTGTGATAAGTAACAAAAACATAGATTTCAACATTTATTGTGGTAATGACGTTTTCGAAGAAGTACGGAAGGCATGGACTATAACACTGTTATTATAGTAAATGATTTTCGAAAGGAAATGTTCTATATAGAATATGGTATTGTATATATATAATTATTTAAATCCCTATACTAAATGTTTTTGGGTTGTCATAACAATGTTTAACGCAACATTTGTTTTGACCCAAATAAAGTGCGCTTCGAAGAATACCTTCATAAAGATTTGTATATGTACTTATCTCTATTTAAGTATATGGAGATATTTTCTAAGTGTGAAAATGAAATGAATTGTGAATATGCTTATATCGTTAATATAAGTATATGAAAATGTTTTCCATTATCAGATTTCAAATGGTTCTGTGAATATATCATTTTCAAAGATAATTTGAAGTAAATATCTGGAAATTGATTTAATTAATAAAAGATTAATTAATTAATCCTAGTGATTGCTTGGTGCTAGATATTGTTTGCTTTGGTAGTTAAATAACTGATTATCAAATATTGTCCTCTTAATCGTAGTTGATCTGGAGAGACCGTGGACGGAATTATCCGAGAACCACTTCGGACAAATCTATATGCATTCGAATGTGCAGGTTTGGAAGACACTGATATTTGTGATTTTCGTAATGAAGGACAAATTGTTGATCATCTGGGGATAAACTCCCAATATACATATAGTAGCAGTAGTCTCTTCGTTATGAAATATCCAATGCAAGGACTGATCGCTACTAATTCTAGAGGTAACTCTCGACAGTATGTGGTAGGATGTGCCTTTGGTTTGTCCAGTTCCTGGATAACTTGTATGGAAGGATATCTGACAATGCTTTTCTAATTACATTGATTGATCTCTGAGCTAGAGTTAATGGTATGCCCTAGGGCCGATTCTATAGTTTATTCTAAATTAGTAACTCTGAAATCAATTCTCGTTCGAAATAAAGGTGTTTCTTCTTTCCGTTATATATTTGTTATTATCTTCTATAAATGATTAGATGTTTAATTAAAATATATTTAGCAGAAAATCCATAAATTGTATGTTTTTGTGATAGTAGTAACAAAGTGTTGTAACTGTGAGTAATTTATCACAATAAAATTAAATATACCATTTTAAATGTTCCTAGTCAAGATGCATCGAGACTAGATATCGATGTATCTGTTGAGACTAGAATATGTAACACTCTCCAAATTTTAAGAAGTGTATTACTCATGACTGCTAGGGGCACCTAGGGATTACGTACTGATAGTTATTGGATAACCATGGAACGACTCACTTGATAGTTTTTTTGTTGCTTAATATAACTAAGATCAAATAGAAAATATCGATTTGACTAATTTACACAGTTCTCTTGACTTGAGGAAATTGTTGACCTTCAATGTGGAAGCTCGGCTTTGATTATAGTAAAATCATGGCATGATGTCCATCGAACGACTATAGTTGGGTCGAGTGAAAGCATTGTAAGCGAAACATTATTCAAGAGAGGAATCGTCTCCTCAGTCATATGAGGTTAGTATCACGGTCAACTGAAGTCAACTCAAAGTCAATGTCTCTGGCCAGACCAGTTCGGTTAATAATAATTATTATTATTGAACCAAGGATTTTGTGTTTGGACGGCAAAGTTGAATGTGGATATATTGGAATTTTGACCATTACCAAATTCAATAAATCCAAAGATATAGTTTTGACGAAGGGAATTGGTGTAAATAATTGTCACTATCGGGTACTGCTTATAATAAGTAAAATTAGATTTTACTAAAAGATGTGTAAGCGATAAATTCAGCCAAAATGTCACACCACCTGCTAAGTGAAGTGTGAACATAAATATTCGAATAGTTTGATATTAATCGTTGACTGAATTTACACCTTTGAGTCGCACAACCGAAATGACGAATGCTCTAAATGAACCGCATTGTAATGACCCAGAATTTTTAGAAATTAAAATTTGAATATTTAATTAATTTTAAATATTAAGAAGTGAATTTATAAGTCAAATAAATTTTTATTTGAATTATTGGATTTAATTGGATAATTAAATCGATAATTTAAAACGTTAAATTATGGAAATAATTGAAAATCGAGTTAAATATGATAGAAAATGATTTGTAAAATTTTATTTTATCATATTATAGTTAGAATGATATTTTAGAACTTTTAAAATCGAATTAAAAGTTTATTTGTGAAAAATGAATATTTTAATATTTAAATCGACTAGTGAAAATAGTCAATTTTTGAACAGTCTCAGAATTAAACGAAACCAGTTCCATTGGATCCGTAATGGTTAGTTATTATCGGATTTCAATTTTCGTGTCAATCGGAGTTATCTTTTGATCGTAGCAGCTCGAAACGCATCAATTTATTTTTAATATTAATTTGGCGAGTTAAAATAGCCATTTTTCAAAAAGTCTCGGATTTCGACGAAACCAGTTTCATCGGATCCGTAATGTGATATTATTGTAAGGTTTCAAATTTCGTGTCAATTGGATTTACCGTTTGTCCGGTACGAATTAAAACGCCTAGAAATCGATTTAAATCGGTTTAATTTAAATTGAGCGTTTACAGCCATAACTCGCACAGATGTCCGAATTAGCTTCCGAAACCTGTTCCATTGTGTCCGGAACGCGAGATAAACCCTAGAAACGCTGGTTACGGCGCGTAAATCGGAGTTCGGAATTTCCGAAAAGAATAGTGTTTACGTTCGATTTTCTATAAAAGAAGACCATTGCCTTCATAATTTAGAAAAAAATAATAATAACCCTAATAAAACCCTAGCCGCCAGTTTCATATGAATGGCCAGAAATTAGTTTCATTCATCCCTTAATTACTTCCAATCCGTGAAGTTTTAGCCCAAGTGATCAACTACAAAGATGAAGAGCAAGGCGAGAGCTTTCAATCCATACGGATTTGATGGGTTATGGTCGATCGAAGGGGAAGCTACAGGGCCGCGTCCTCCATGACTTGCGCACGCATTTATGACGAAATGGGGGCCGCACATGGTCGTTCTTGGGCCGTGCATAGGTGGTGGAAGGGGCTTCCTATTGCAAGTGGTTTGATCGAGTTTCGTCGAGAAATGAGATTGCAAATCGAAACCCTAATCTATTGCTAATGGGTTTGGTTATCTGTAGTTGTCGCGTGCGTGAATACTTTGGGGAAGAAGAAGGAGGGGTTATGCGCACGGGCCTGATGCTATGGGCTTGGATCTAACGGTTATTATGAAGTTAGGTTATAAATTTTAAATAATTGTTGTAATTAGTTTAAGATAAAATTTGTATAAACTTGTAAAATCAATATCTTTTTCATACGAGGTCGAAAACGCACGAAACCAGTCGCGTTGGAATCGTATCGTCGAGCACTACGCGATGGAGTTGGAGTGGAGTCATTTGGAGTTTGTGAAAATTTTGGGTAAAATTAAACGTGCGTTTAATATTATTCGAAATAAATCGCTAAAACGAAATAAAATCAAGGTGAGAACTTCTCACTCAATCGAATCAGTTTCGATTTTATTTTAAATAGTTAGATTTAAAATATTTGAATGCATGTTTGAATGATAATTGTTATCTATTGATTGTTAGAATAGACATTATGCGCCGTTAGTAAGCGGATGTTATTTATTAAAAACATATACCGCGAATATTTCATAAACAGTGAAATTGGTATTATATATAATAGCAATATATATATATTGGCATATATATATATTGGAGTTATTGATTTCCCGCATTTATTTGTTTAGCGGATGAGACCCTATTGCGCCGTCTATTAAGCGGATAATATTTAAATCCCATATACCGCGATAATTTCGTACTGGAGCGGAATTGGTATTGTGCTAATGTTTGTGGACGTAGAAAAACAGGTTGGAGGGATCCAACTGGATTCCTCAACAGTATTTATTTGATTTCAGATATTTTGATATTTAATGGATTATCATATCGATATATAATATCGTTGTTGTCGTGATTGACTATTTGGTATGTAGCATCATTGGACCAAAATTTGGAATTTTAAAATGATTTTTAAAGTGATTTTTGAGAAGTATACGTTTTATAAAAATAATTTTGGAATTGATCCATTTTAAATAAATAAACGTTATAATTTTTAAAGTTATAAAAATTATGATTTTTGAGAAATATAGTTAAAAACTGATTTTTGAGAATATGATGCTAATGATTTTATAAAATAGTTTAATCGGGATTTTTGAATTTATTGTGAAAAGTTTAAATATAGGATTTATAAAATTTAATTATTTTATGAATCAAAATGGTGAAATAATAAAGGAGATTAAAGACGTTTTGAAATAATAATATAAATTGATTTATATTAAGAGATTTATAAATGGATATTTATAAATTGAAATATTGACATTATAAAACGAGTTTTTATAAGTGTTGGAATGAAGTGAAAATTGATTTTTGTAAATAAATGGAATTTATAAAATTATAAATGGTGAAGTTATAAATGAAATTTATAAATAGTAAGATTTATAAATTTCGTGAAATTATTAAAGAATATATTTGGATAAATAATTGAATCTTATAAGTTATAAGATTTATGATTATGAAGTTCAAAGGAACGATTTTTTTTGTGTGAACGAATAAATTATAAGTATTTGACTTATAATATGAACCTTTGTTTTATAATTGAGTTATAAATCGAATAGGTTAATAAAGGAATTTATAAAAGGAAGTTGTTATAAAATAAATAGAAATGGAGTTTATAAACGTTGTTTTATAAATTCGCAAGCGACTTATTTTGAAAAGTAAATTGTTGAAACCTATAAATGGAGTTATATTCATGTTTTTGAACTGTGAATAATCCTTTGAAATAAAATGAATAAAAGGATGAAATTTGTTAACAAAGAATATTCACGTTTTTGAATAGTGAATAATATGTTAAAGAAAATGTTTGAATGAGATGTTTAAATTGAATTAAAACGATCTAACGATGTTTTAAAATGTGTTGAGATTCGAAACCATGGATTTCAGCATTTATTGTTGAAATAGACGTTTTCGAGAAATAGAAGGAAATGGTGGACTCTAACACTGTTGTTATAGTAAATGATTTCCGAAAGGAAATGTTTTGTATAGTATTGGAATTTATATATCTATTTTAATTTCGAATCCCTATACTAGTGATTTTGGGTTGTCGTAACGATGTTTTACGCAACATTCGTTTTGGCCCAAATAAATATGTTTAAGAGGATGATTTCCTTAAAGAATGAAATATATACTTAATTTCAATTGAAGTATATTGAATATTTTCTAAGGGTTGAAAATAAATAAAATTCGTGAATTACTTATTTAATAAGTATGGAAATGTTTTCCAATATAAAGTGAATAATTAGAATTTATCTTTTTGAAGATAAATTGAAATGGATAATTGAAATCGTATACGCATGGATATTGTGAAATATAAATCCTCTATGGAATTTATGAATGAAAAGGAGAATTTGTTTAAAAATAAATATTGATTTATTTTTGAAGTATTGAAATTATATATCTAGTGAAGATATTTTGGAAAATAAATAATTTGAAAAATTATTTGGAAACTGGTGATGTGTGCATATCCATTGATAGTTCAATAACCGACTATCAATATTTCCCTTTGAATGGGTAATTGATGTGATTTGTTTGAATTTGAACGCCACACTTATTTTTGAATAAGCGCTCACTATTCGGGTTAACCGGAAAAGGACCATGGGGTCGTATAACCCATTCCGAATATGTGATACGTCGTTGTGAATTGCATTGAAGATCGGTGTTGAAGACCGAGTATTTGCGAAAGCGATAGGATGACCTATCGATTGTCTCTGCACTGGGTAGCTCCTGGTATAGAGATCTCCTAAGTGATGGGAAATTCGATCGGGATTGTGAATACCCGGATTGCAAGGGCTTCGTAAGAAGTGCCTTCGGTTTTGTTCGAGCCCGGAACAGACTTGTATGGATTGTATGTCTGACATTACAAATTGAGATATAAAGCCGATTTCATTCAAATATATTTCTGTTGGTGGCGGAGAATTTATTCTTTTAGCTTAACACCCTTCTCTAAGACGTACGAGCTCAGAGGTTATGTAGTTGAATGTTATCAGTGATATATTCCCAATTTGGTAATGTGACATGCTGAGTGATGCTGAAATGATCATTGTGTTGATTATTTGTGATAGGATCATTTATTTGATCGTCTATCTTTGTGATCATTTCTATGATCATTTGTTGACCCAAAGCATGGCTTTTGTATAAAGTATGTTTTTGTGGACGTGACTTCGTCGAGCCTCACACCCCGTGAATGGTCAAAACAGGAAAGATGCAGCAAGGTTATGAGGGGTAGCGCCCTTTAGGATGTGTGCATTTCCTTCTGGAAAAGGGTGGTATCATGGTATGGAGCCCAGATATTTACTCATGTTGAAAACACTTTGTTATGATTGTGTGAATTGATTACGAGCGCTCGGTGAAAGGTCCCAAAGGACCGAGGGATGGCATATTCGGTCAGTTGTTACTCAGTTAAGGGTAACCCGGCCTTGTGTTGGTAGAGATCCGGTTTGGTTCTCGGGGATGTCCATCCAGAGGCATTCTCATGTGGCAATGGGAAGTTCCTTGGCCTGATCATTCGTTGGAAATCCAAAGAAACAATACGATCTTGTACGGTTTTAGTTGTAGGACCTATCATTCACTTATGGTGTCGCAACACTGTTTGGATGGTAGCTATAGTAGGCATAAATGCGAAATGCCTATGCTGGCTAAGATTTATATCTTTACTTTTGAAATGATTTTCTCTACACTATGCACTAGTAATAATATCAAATGTTCTTTTAAATGCGTATCAAGCATCTTTGACTATCATAAGGAGAAATCTCCTCCGATTCTGCGTTTGCATTGTGTGTTTGTGCGGGAGGCCTTATGGTAGTCTCATTTTTAAAAGCATTGCGAATTGAATAAAAAAAATATTCCTCTATTTTGATTTTAAAGATAAATAAACTGTTTTGAGTTCTCACACCAGTCACATGACTGACTTGGAGTTTATTGTTTTCCTTCCTAAACTCTGGGTGCCCACCAATTTCCACACGGGCAGTCAAGAGTTAGGTTTATCAGGATATTCTGGATATTCTGGAGTTGCTGGAGGCAAGCTGGATGGCATGGCGTATTACTAGTTTATATAGTATTTCTTTTTTCCGCTGCATTGTTGTTGTTGTTGGTTGTTGTACACTCTGATGATATGATGTAATGAAATGTAATGTAATAACTGATATAGTTCTTTGTTTAAAGATTATTCATTTATTATTATATGTTGTTCCGCTGCGAATTGTGAGATTCTGTTATTGTTCTGTTATTCTGTTGCTTTCTATTCCGTTCTATTTTCTATTTTCCATCCTCTCTTGTTTTAAAATTTTCTATTTTCTTTTCCCTCTATCTTCTACCTTTTTCTCTTTTTTTTCTTCTTTTCTTAAATTCTTTTTAAAAACCCTAACTATTCGGTTTTTCGGCAACGAAAAAATCGACATGTTACATGTGGTATCGGAGCTTATGGTTAAGCGACAACCATGGTTCTGTTGGGTATTACTCATTAGAGATAGAGTCAATAGTGCTCTAGAATGAGTTTGAGTGTAATAATAGATACGAACGCGTATTTGTTAGTGAATATAAAAATTGTTTTATATTGTGATGATTGGTTTATTAAGTGGTATATGAACTTTCGTCAGCGTGATCCGCAAGACTATGCCGAAGGGGTTTCTAAACACTTGAATAGAACAATTCGGCACAATATTGTTTTTAAATTGGGTAAATGAAATAATTTTACCTAAATATATTTTATATATAAAGAAATAATTTTTCAGAATTATTAAAGTGTATATAAGTAGATTGTTAGTTGTTTGAATAATCTAAATAAAAGAATAATTGTATAAGCAAAAGAATTATAAGAATTGAATTATAATTAAAGTGATTTACAATTGTGAAATAAACTTATATATATAAGAAGTGAAACTAATGAATATATTTATGAATATGAGTTGTAATAAAAATGAATTTAAAGTTAAATGGAAATTTACTTTAGAATTTGAAATCTGAATTTATTTATAAGTTGGAATTTAAGTTAAGTAAAACCAAGTGATGTTTGTAAAATGGAGGTATAACTTAAGTGATGTTGAATGAAGTTGATATTAGTATCAAAGTAAAATAATAAAGTGAAGTGATAAATGTGAACTTGAGTTATATAAATGAAGTTCAACTTTTGTAATTGAATTGAATTAATGGATTGAATGATGATCAATTGAATGAAAATAATTGATATGAAATAATGGATATAAGTGCGAATTCATTAAAATCTAATGTTATTGGAAGTTGAATAATAGAATGAAAATCAATTTAATTTAAACCAATTGATAAGCAAAGGAAATTTGGTTGTAATTAATATACATTGGTTGTTATATGATTGTTAGTAGATTGATTGTATATAATTCATTAAGTGTTAATCAAATTGAGTTAATGAAATTGAAAGCTAAAGTAATTGAAATTCAATTGGAAGTTAAGTGAATCTTAAATAAAATAGAATTTGAATTGGAAGTGAACCAACTTGAATATGAATTAGTGAATATAAACTAATTGAAAATGAATGTTAGAAACATCCACTGTTAATAAATCAAATATGATTTAAACTGAAAACCATTTCATTGAATATTAATGAGGATATGAATGAATATTTATCGGTTATGGATGATAGTTGGTTGATGGTTGAATTGATTGCTTTTATTGCATTTGCTATGTTGGCATATATAAGTTATTATGTTGCTATATGTTGTATATTGATACTATTGTCTATATACATGATTCTCATGTTGTTTGTTGAGTGTTTAGTAGGTGCGGATTGCGTTTGCTTCGCATTTGGAGCTCGCTTTCGCGCTATATTAGCCGTATATGCTTGCTAATAAAATATAAGGTACATATCTCGGATTACATACCGTACTTTTATACTTTTTTCCCTTCGGGATGCCTCATTACTTGATGAGATGTATATTTGTGATATATATACTGTCATTTTTTTTTCGGATCGAGCCGCGCAAAGGAGACTATGGCGAATTTTTTCGGAAATTTAAGGCGTTAGAAAAAATTTGAGAAAGTTGGAAAATTTTGAAAACTTTAACTTTGATTTGGAATTGAAAGTTAAACAATAGTAGTTGTTTTTGAAAGGATAACTAAGTATGATTTGAAAACTTAGTAAAGATTTGTAAGAAGTTTAACTATGAATTATGGAAAGTTAATAAATTCTGTAACTCTTTCTTACTTGTTAATTTCGAGGACGAAATTCTTTTAAGGGGGGAAGATTGTAACGACCCAGAATTTTTAGAAATTAAAATTTGAATATTTAATTAATTTTAAATATTAAGAAGTGAATTTATAAGTCAAATAAATTTTTATTTGAATTATTGGATTTAATTGGATAATTAAATCGATAATTTAATACGTTAAATTATGGAAATAATTGAAAATCGAGTTAAATATGATAGAAAATGATTTGTAAAATTTTATTTTATCATATTATAGTTAGAATGATATTTTAGAACTTTTAAAATCGAATTAAAAGTTTATTTGTGAAAATTGAATATTTTAATATTTAAATCGACTAGTGAAAATAGTCAATTTTTGAACAGTCTCAGAATTGAACGAAACCAGTTCCATTGGATCCGTAATGGTTAGTTATTACCGGATTTCAATTTTCGTGTCAATCAGAGTTATCGTTTGATCGTAGCAGCTCGAAACGCATCAATTTATTTTTAATATTAATTTGGCGAGTTAAAGTAGCCATTTTTCAAAAAGTCTTGGATTTCGACGAAACCAGTTTCATCGGATCCGTAATGTGATATTATTGTAAGGTTTCAAATTTCGTGTCAATTGGATTTACCGTTTGTCCGGTACGAATTAAAACGCCTAGAAATCGATTTAAATCGGTTTAATTTAAATTGAGCGTTTACAGCCATAACTCGCACAGATGTCCGAATTAGCTTCCGAAACCTGTTCCATTGTGTCCGGAACGCGGGATAAACCTTAGAAACGCTGGTTACGGCGCGTAAATCGGAGTTCGAAATTTCCGTAATGAATAGTGTTTACGTTCGATTTTCTATAAAAGGAGACCATTGCCTTCATAATTTAGAAAAAACTAATAATAACCCTAATAAAACCCTAGCCGCCAGTTTCATATGAATGGCCAGAAATTAGTTTCATTCATCCCTTAATTACTTCCAATCCGTGAAGTTTTAGCCCAAGTGATCAACTACAAAGATGAAGAGCAAGGCGAGAGCTTTCAATCCATACGGATTTGATGGGTTATGGTCGATCGAAGGGGAAGCTACAGGGCCGCGTCCTCCATGACTTGCGCATGCATTTCATGACGAAATGGGGGGCCGCACATGGTCGTTCTTGGGCCGTGCATAGGTGGTGGAAGGGGCTTCCTATTGCAAGTGGTTTGATCGAGTTTCGTCGAGAAATGAGATTGCAAATCGAAACCCTAATCTATTGCTAATGGGTTTGGTTATCTGTAGTTGTCGCGTGCGTGAATACTTTGGGGAAGAAGATGGAGGGGTTATGCGCACGGGCCAGATGCTATGGGCTTGGATCTAACGGTTATTATGAAGTTAGGTTATAAATTTTAAATAATTGTTGTAATTAGTTTAAGATAAAATTTGTATAAACTTGTAAAATCAATATCTTTTTCATACGAGGTCGAAAACGCGCGAAACCAGTCGCGTTGGAATCGTATCGTTGAGCACTACGCGATGGAGTTGGAGTGGAGTCGTTTGGAGTTAGTGAAAATTTTGGGTAAAATTAAACGTGCGTTTAATTTTATTCGAAATAAATCGCTAAAACGAAATAAAATCAAGGTGAGAACTTCTCACTCAATCGAATCGGTTTCGATTTTATTTTAAATAGTTAGATTTAAAATATTTGAATGCATGTTTGAATGATAATTGTTATCTATTGATTTTTAAAATAGACATTATGCGCCGTTAGTAAGCGGATGTTATTTACTAAAAACATATACCGCGAATATTTCATAAACAGTGAAATTGGTATTATATATAATAGCAATATATATATATTGGCATATGTATATATTGGAGTTATTGATTTCCCGCATTTATTTGTTTAGCGGATGAGACCCTATTGCGCCGTCTATTAAGCGGATAACATTTAAATCCCATATACCGCGATAATTTCGTACTGGAGCGGAATTGGTATTGTGCTAATGTTTGTGGATGCAGGAAAACAGGTTGGAGGGATCCAACTGGATTCCTCAACAGTATTTATTTGATTTCAGATATTTTGATATTTGATGGATTATCATATCGATATATGATATCGTTGTTGTCGTGATTGACTATTTGGTATGTAGCATCATCGGACCAAAATTTGGAATTTTAAAATGATTTTTAAAGTGATTTTTGAGAAGTATACGTTTTATAAAAATAATTTTGGAATTGATCCATTTTAAATAAATAAACGTTATAATTTTTAAAGTTATAAAAATTATGATTTTTGAGAAATATAGTTAAAAACTGATTTTTGAGAATATGATGCTAATGATTTTATAAAATAGTTTAATCGGGATTTTTGAATTTATTGTGAAAAGTTTAAATATAGGATTTATAAAATTTAATTATTTTATGAATCAAAATGGTGAAATAATAAAGGAGATTAAAGACGTTTTGAAATAATAATATAAATTGATTTATATTAAGAGATTTATAAATGGATATTTATAAATTGAAATATTGACATTATAAAACGAGTTTTTATAAGTGTTGGAATGAAGTGAAAATTGATTTTTGTAAATAAATGGAATTTATAAAATTATAAATGGTGAAGTTATAAATGAAATTTATAAATAGTAAGATTTATAAATTTCGTGAAATTATTAAAGAATATATTTGGATAAATAATTGAATCTTATAAGTTATAAGATTTATGATTATGAAGTTCAAAGGAACGATTTTTTTGTGTGAACGAATAAATTATAAGTATTTGACTTATAATATGAACCTTTGTTTTATAATTGAGTTATAAATCGAATAGGTTAATAAAGGAATTTATAAAAGGAAGTTGTTATAAAATAAATAGAAATGGAGTTTATAAACGTTGTTTTATAAATTCGCAAGCGACTTATTTTGAAAAGTAAATTGTTGAAACCTATAAATGGAGTTATATTCACGTTTTTGAACTGTGAATAATCCTTTGAAATAAAATGAATAAAAGGATGAAATCTGTTAACAAAGAATATTCACGTTTTTGAATAGTGAATAATATGTTAAAGAAAATGTTTGAATGAGATGTTTAAATTGAATAAAAACGATCTAACGATGTTTTAAAATGTGTTGAGATTCGAAACCATGGATTTCAGCATTTATTGTTGAAATAGACGTTTTCGAGAAATAGAAGGAAATGGTGGACTCTAACACTGTTGTTATAGTAAATGATTTCCGAAAGGAAATGTTTTGTATAGTATTGGAATTTATATATCTATTTTAATTTCGAATCCCTATACTAGTGATTTTGGGTTGTCGTAACGATGTTTTACGCAACATTCGTTTTGGCCCAAATAAATATGTTTAAGAGGATGATTTCCTTAAAGAATGAAATATATACTTAATTTCAATTGAAGTATATTGAATATTTTCTAAGGGTTGAAAATAAATATAATTCGTGAATTACTTATTTAATGAGTATGGAAATGTTTTCCAATATAAAGTGAATAATTAGAATTTATCTTTTTGAAGATAAATTGAAATGGATAATTGAAATCGTATATGCATGGATATTGTGAAATATAAATCCACTATGGAATTTATGAATGAAAAGGAGAATTTGTTTAAAAATAAATATTGATTTATTTTTGAAGTATTGAAATTATATATCTAGTGAAGATATTTTGGAAAATAAATAATTTGGAAAATTATTTGGAAACTGGTGATGTGTGCATATCCATTGATAGTTCAATAACCGACTATCAATATTTCCCTTTGAATGGGTAATTGATGTGATTTGTTTGAATTTGAACGCCACACTTATTTTTGAATAAGCGCTCACTATTCGGGTTAACCGGGAAAGGACCATGGGGTCGTATAAACCATTCCGAATATGTGATACGTCGTTGTGAATTGCATTGAAGATCGGTGTTGAAGACCGAGTATTTGCGAAAGCGATAGGATGACCTATCGATTGTCTCTGCACTGGGTAGCTCCTGGTATAGAGATCTCCTAAGTGATGGGAAATTCGATCGGGATTGTGAATACCCGGATTGCAAGGGCTTCGTAAGAAGTGCCTTCGGTTTTGTTCGAGCCCGGAACAGACTTGTATGGATTGTATGTCTGACATTACAAATTGAGATATAAAGCCGATTTCATTCAAATATATTTCTGTTGGTGGCGGAGAATTTATTCTTTTAGCTTAACACCCTTCTCTGAGACGTACGAGCTCAGAGGTTATGTAGTTGAATGTTATCAGTGATATATTCCCAATTTGGTAATGTGACATGCTGAGTGATGCTGAAATGATCATTGTGTTGATTATTTGTGATAGGATCATTTATTTGATCGTCTATCTTTGTGATCATTTCTATGATCATTTGTTGACCCAAAGCATGGCTTTTGTATAAAGTATGTTTTTGTGGACGTGACTTCGTCGAGCCTCACACCCCGTGAATGGTCAAAACAGGAAAGATGCAGCAAGGTTATGAGGGGTAGCGCCCTTTAGGATGTGTGCATTTCCTTCTGGAAAAGGGTGGTATCATGGTATGGAGCCCAGATATTTACTCATGTTGAAAACACTTTGTTATGATTGTGTGAATTGATTACGAGCGCTCGGTGAAAGGTCCCAAAGGACCGGGGGATGGCATATTCGGTCAGTTGTTACTCAGTTAGGGGTAACCCGGCCTTGTGTTGGTAGAGATCCGGTTTGGTTCTCGGGGATGTCCATCCAGAGGCATTCTCATGTGGCAATGGGAAGTTCCTTGGCCTGATCATTCGTTGGAAATCCAAAGAAACAATACGATCTTGTACGGTTTTAGTTGTAGGACCTATCATTCACTTATGGTGTCGCAACACTGTTTGGATGGTAGCTATAGTAGGCATAAATGCGAAATGCCTATGCTGGCTAAGATTTATATCTTTACTTTTGAAATGATTTTCTCTACACTATGCACTAGTAATAATATCAAATGTTCTTTTAAATGCGTATCAAGCATCTTTGACTATCATAAGGAGAAATCTCCTCCGATTCTGCGTTTGCATTGTGTGTGTGTGCGGGAGGCCTTATGGTAGTCTCATTTTTAAAAGCATTGTGAATTGAATAAAAAAAATATTCCTCTATTTTGATTTTAAAGATAAATAAACTGTTTTGAGTTCTCACACTAGTCACATGACTGACTTGGAGTTTATTGTTTTCCTTCCTAAACTCTGGGTGCCCACCAATTTCCACACGGGCAGTCAAGAGTTAGGTTTATCAGGATATTCTGGATATTCTGGAGTTGCTGGAGGCAAGCTGGATGGCATGGCGTATTACTAGTTTATATAGTATTTCTTTTTTCCGCTGCATTGTTGTTGTTGTTGGTTGTTGTTCACTCTGATGATATGATGTAATGAAATGTAATGTAATAACTGATATAGTTCTTTGTTTAAAGATTATTCATTTATTATTATATGTTGTTCCGCTGCGAATTGTGAGATTCTGTTATTGTTCTGTTATTCTGTTGCTTTCTATTCCGTTCTATTTTCTATTTTCCATCCTCTCTTGTTTTAAAATTTTCTATTTTCTTTTCCCTCTATCTTCTACCTTTTTTTTTTCTTTTCTTAAATTCTTTTTAAAAACCCTAACTATTCGGTTTTTCGGCAACGAAAAAATCGACATGTTACACGCATGATTTAATTAATTTATAATTGTTGTAAATTAATTAAATTAATTTCTATTTATGAAATATTAATTATTAAATTTTTATTTAATTTGTTTGAATGCCCTTAGCTTTTAGTAAAGTGCGTATATATCTCCACTACTAATAATGATAATTCAATGAACTAGGATCAACTGTGACTTTTTGAAATCCCCAAACTACCCTTCACATGTCGCCTCCTTTACCATCTGCTTGCTAGCCCACTAAAACAATGTCAACCCCATTTTCTAATCCTCTACTATCTCAACTACATCGACGCAATCCTCCACTACTACAACTACTTCAGTCGATTGTCCACTAACCGAAATCAACTCTACACCGACGACGATTTCTATGTCTTCTCCAACGAGCCGCATCCATTATGATTTGTAATTAATTAATTAATTAATTAATTATATTGTTGTGTTATTATAATATGCTTCTGTTGCCATCAGATGATTAGCAATGCAACGTAATTGTGTTTCTATGAATTAGTATGGGTTTTTGAACCACCCGCTTCTCCATTTTCCAGTTTTGCAACAGATAGTCTTCTCTTCTTAAAATTTACACGTATGATAATAACCTGTCTTTACTGAAATAGCAGTTGGAATTAAATTTTAGATACTATAATATACACAAGTTTGTTTTAATTTGGACAAAAAATCGGGTGATCAAAATTTATAACACGGTGGATTGCTGAGTCAACGCATTGCTTTATCTCAAATTTTGGATGCTGCACATAATCTACAATACTGAATAGCATATATCTCTACTGTTAATAAAGAGAATTCAATAGATAGAGTTTACACAGTGCCTTTTGAAATTTCAAAAATACCCTCTTTTATCAACGGAACCTCATTATCGGTGAACTATCTCTACCACCGTCCTCTTCGCGACCACCCACTAACAGATTTCACTGTCAATTTGCAACCAACAACACCAATAACTATTTGAAATAAAAGCATTGTGACCATCAAAGATTTTGCACTTATATCACATATCCATCCATTAATTTTTTTAAAATAAAAACCAAATATCTTTAGTTATTAGATGCACGTATCGTGCAATTTATACTAGTATATACATACATATACATATACATACATACATACATACATATATATATATATATATATATATATGAGTTATAAACGCGCATATTGATATATGAAAATTTTAAAGTTTTTAAATTTCATTTAAACTTGATACATACTAAGGGGGCTATAAATAAATTAGTATTTTTGGAATATCAATCATTAAAATTTTATTTTAATTTATTTGAATAACATTAGCATTAATGGTTTGCGTATAAAAGTTACAAACAGACGCACATTTGAATTGGATTTAAATGGGATTGATCTTAATGAGATTTGGAAATTTTGAGGGCCCATGTGGCACCATCTATGACTAGCCATGCATGTAAAGGAGAGAGAGGATTTGATTAACATTTAAAAGGAATTAATAGGGGAAAGTTTTAAGGAAGGAATAGGAAAAGTTTCTAGCATTCCTTTAAAACACATGTCCCTTTATTTTCTTATACGATTGATTTATTTCCTGTCAAAACCATCCCTCTTGCTCTTCTATTAGAGAATTCCAAATTTTCATGACTTCCTTATCTCTAAATTTCGAAAATAAAATAACAAATAAAATTAATAACAAAAGGAGTTTCTAATCTCTTAACTCTTGCAAAATTCGGAGATTGATTCATGGAATCTAAGAGCCTTTGATTCATCATTCAAGGTGCATTCTATTGGCAACATCTCAAGGTGATTATTCTAATTTTTTATATTCATCATTCAACTTGTTTATATAATTTAGATCCATCTCCTATTTCATCTCATTTGTGTATTTGTTTATTTAATCAAATAAATTAGATCCCTATTGCTCCATCTTAATTAACTACATATGTTCACCATGTTATTTTGATTTGAATATATTTTAAGATATATTTTGATTGTTTGCATATTCATGCTGTCATTATTAGATCTAGATTATATGATCCCATATTTAATTATTTTTCATATTGCTTAATTGTTTAGATCCGAAACCTTTGCAACATATATATATGTGTCTGTTTGGTCCTATCTATTTTGTTGTTGTTTCAAGTTTGTTATATAAAAAAACATTTTTTGATTAAATCTAAGTCTTAATTAATGAAATATTTCTATTATTGATACAAATGGAAAAAATATGTAATTTATTTATGTTTGCATGTATGCCTTGTGTTCAATATTTCAAATTCAATCTTTTGGTTTTTGCATACTTCTGTTTAAAGTTATAAAAAATAGGTTTTCTTTATAAACATAACTGGACTTTATTGCAAAATATCATAATCCCTTGGATTTCCTTTTAAAATTAAAGTTAGGCTTTAGTTGTTACTTTATATTGGGACATATACTAAATTATAAATTTTACTATAAAGATGTATAAAGTTTAAAATATTATTTACAAAGATTTTTGTATATGCATATATACACACACATATTTATGTGTGTGTGTGTGTGTGTATACATGCATACATACATACATACATACATACATACATACATATAATTTTAATTGAATTTATGTGATGGGCTTTTATGTAAAATCATAATTTTTAATCTTAAAGACTTTCAGTTTTGAAACTCGGTTCAAAATTGCTAACCTTTTGGAGTTATAAAAGTGACACATAATTTTATCTCATTTATATGTATATGTATATTGTATATAAATGTATGTATATGTATTTTAAATAATACCATGGACAATAAAGACACATATGTGGGATATATCATCTCTCTATACACTATCTGATTTGTTGCACTTACATAATTTACAGTAAAGTACATTTGGACGATAGTTACATTTTATGCCATGGATAAATTGCCAATTAATATCATTTAATGACCCAATCAATTTAATTAGAGAGAGAGAGAAAAAAAATTTGAAGGTTTCTCTCTTCATATAAATTTTATTATACCCTTATTTAATTACTTGTTTTTATGGAAAGAAATGAAAGGTTTCCTTCCCTAAATTAACTCTTATATACAATTATTGAGTGTATTTGATGCACTATACATTTAAACTAAATTAATGTTAAACTTCCTTTTAACCAACTTTAAATAGAATAATCTTTATTTAATGCTTTATTAGATTGGATCTAATATACATTTAGACTTCATAGGCTCATTAAAGGTCCAAAATGATAAAATTTTGAAATTCACCGATTTCTTCCACTACGGGCTGACCTGGTTCCAACAATGGTATCAGAGCGAGGTTGGTTGAAGCGTTCACCTAGTACATTGGATGCCCCCAATTTGAACCCTACAACTAGCATGACAGGGGGTTCTCACATTGTGAGCTGTGACGAAGCATTGCCTCTTACCCCTACATGTCCTGTGATGGTTGTGCTAGTCGAGAGGCTGCATGTAAAACATATAATACAGAATCTCATATCGCAGCGGAAAACATATAATATCATATCAATGATCTTTACAGAACAGAAACTGTATATACATACATCAATCAGAGTTAAACAATCAATCACTAGTTATCAGTCTGGACAGCTATAATAACCTGACCTTACAATTGCCGATAATTTAAAACAACAATGCAGAGGATAATAAACTGATACGTGTATAAGAAAATGAAAATCTCCAGCTCGCCTGCTGAAAGGATTATCTCAATTTTTGTACATAGATTAGACACCATACTAAAATGGATTTGTATGGAAAGTTCCAACCGTGGAAGTGTTCCAACGCAATCTGGAATCGTCCTTTCTAAAAAGGATGCTCCTCATACCGATGAGGAGAAAGAGCGTATGAAAAAGATTCCCTATGCTTCATCCATAGGATCCATAATGTATGCTATGTTGTGTACTAGACCAAATGTGGCATATGCATTAGAATGCGTAAGCCGTTACCAGTCTAATTCTGGAGAAAAACATTGGATGGTTGTAAAAGGTATACTTAAGTATTTCAGAAATACTAAGGACTTATTCCTCATATATGGGAATGGAGACCTCCTTATGAAGTGTGATACAAATTCAAGCTTCCAAAGTGATATAGATGATAGTAAATCAGTGTCCGGCTATGTATTTGCACTGAATGGTGGAGCTATTAGCTGGAAAAGTTCCAAGCAAGAAATAGTTGCTGATTCCACGAAGGAGGCCGAGTATATCTCCCTCAATGAAGCAGCAAAAGATGCAGTTTGGATGCGCATATTTTTAAGTGAGCTCGGAGTGATTCCCGATACCAGGAATCCTATGGCAATGTTTTGTGACAACAATGCGGCAATACAAATCACAAAGGAACCAAGAGCACACAAGAAGTCATAACACATTCTTTGAAAGTTCCACATAATTAGAGAATTCATCGAGAAGAAAGAAGTTATGATTCAAAGGGTAGATACCGAGGACAACATAGCAGATCCATTCACTAAAGGCCTGGAGATCGGCCAGTTCTTGAGAAAATAATTGAAGGTATGGGATTGCGATTTAATTGGCCTCAAGTGCAAGTTGGAGATTGATAGAGTTAGGGGTATGCCCTAGGGGCAATTCTATATTTTTTTGTAAATTAGTAACTCTGAAATCAATTCTCGTTCACAATAAAGGTGTTTCTTCTTTCTATTATATATTTGTTATATTGTGTTATAAATGATTAAATGTTTAATTAAAATATATTTAATAAAAAATCTATAAATGGTATGTTTTTGTGATAGTAGTTACAAAGTGTTGTAACCGTGAGTAATTTATCACAATAAAATTAAATATACCATTTTAAATGTTCCTAGTCAAGATGCATCGAGACTGAATATCGATGTATCCATTGAGATCAGAGTACGTAACGCTCCCCAAATGTTGGGCACTGTATTACTCATGACTGTTGGGGGCACCTAAGGGTTACGTATTATAGTTATTGGATAACTATGGAACAACTCACCTGATAGGTTTTTGTTTCTTAATATAACTAAGGTCAAATAGAAAATATCAGTGTGACTAATTTTCATAGTTCTCTTGACTTGAGGATACCGTTGACCTTCAATGTGGAAGCTCCACTTTGATTATAGTTAAATCACGGCACGATGTCCAACGAATGACTATAGTTGTGTCGAGTGAAAGTGTTAGAAGTGAAACACTATTCAAGAGAGGATTCATCTCTTCAGTTATATGAGGTTAGTATCATGGTCAACTGAAGTCAACTCAAAGTCAAAGTTTTTGGTCAAAGCAATTCGGTTAATAATAATTATTATTGAACTGAGGATTTTGTATTTGGACAGTAAAGTTGAATGTGGATGATATTGGAATTTTGACCATCACCAAATTCCATAAATCCAAAGTGATATAGTTTTGACGAAGAGAATTGGTGTAAATAATTGTCACTATCGGGTACTGCTTATAATAAGAAAAATTAAATTTTACTAAAAGATGTGTAAATAAATTCAGCCAAAATGTCACACACCTGGTAAGTGACGTGTGAACGTTAATATTCGAATAGTTCGATATTAATCGCTGACTGAATTTACACCTTTGAGTCGCACAACCGAAATGATGAATGCTCTAAATGAACCACATGATTTAATTAATTTATAATTGTTGTAAATTAATAAAATTAATTAATATTTATGAAATATTAATTACCAAATTTTTATTTAATTTGTTTGAATGCCCATAGCATTTAGTAAAGTGCGTATATATATGAGTTATAAACGCGCATATTGATATATGATATCTTTAGAGTGTTTAAATTTGATTTGTACACGATAAATACTAAAAAAGGAGCTTTAAATAAATTAAATTAATTAATATTTGTGAAATATTAATTATTAAAATTTTATTTTAATTTATTTGAATAACATTTGCATTTAATGGTGTGCGTATATAAAAGTTATAAACGCACGCACATTTAAATTGGATTTAAATGGGATTGATGCTAAAGAGATTTTGAAAATTTTGTGGGCCTATGTAGCACCATCTATGGCTAACCAAGCCTGTAGAAGAGAGAATTTTATTAACATTTAAAAAGGAATTAATCGGGGAAAGTTTGAAGGAAGGAATAGCAAAAGGTTTCTATCATTCCTTTAAAACACATCTCCCTTTATTTTCTTATACGGTTGATTTATTTCCTATCAGAACCATCCCTCTTGCTCTTGTATCAGAGAATTTTGAATTTTCATGGCTTCCTAACCTCTAAATTTCCAAAATAAAATATTAAATAAAATTAATAACATAAAGTGGTTCTAACCTCTTAATTCTTGCAAAATTCGGAGATTGATTCATGGAATCTAAGAGTCTTTGATTGATCATTCAAGGTGCATTCTCTTGGCAACATCTCAAGGTGATTATTTTAATTTTATATATTCATCATTCAACTTATTTATGTAATTTAGATCCATCTCTTGTTTCATCTCATATGTATATTTGTTTATTTATCAAATAGATTAGATCCCATTTGCTCCATCTTAATTAATTACATATGTTCACCATGTTATTTTAATTTGAATCCATTTTAAGATATATTTTGATTGTTTGCCAATTCTTGTTGTCATTATTAGATCTACATTATATAATCCCATATTTAAT
The DNA here is from genome assembly GCA_030765085.1 of Allium cepa. Taxonomy (NCBI): domain Eukaryota; kingdom Viridiplantae; phylum Streptophyta; class Magnoliopsida; order Asparagales; family Amaryllidaceae; genus Allium; species Allium cepa. The sequence goes on along the minus strand of CM060942.1, from coordinate 569,529,858 downwards.
TATTTTTCATATTGCTTAATTATTTAGATCTGAAACCTTTGCAACATATACATATGTGTCTGTTTTGTCCTATCTATTTTGTTGTTGTTTCAAGTTTGTTATTTTAAAAAAGCACTTTTTGATTAAAATCTAAGTCTTAATTAATAAAATATTTCTATTATTGATTCAAATAGAAAAGCTATGTAATTTACTTATGTTTGCATGTATGTTTTGTATTCAATATTTCAAATTCAATCTTTTGGTTTTTGTATACTTCTGTTTATTCCATTTTCCAAAATCAATTTTGAAGCCAATATTTGAAAATTCCCTTATTATGGAGAGTAATTAGATTTTTTAGCTTAAAATAATTTAAAAATATTACATAATAGTTATTTTAATGCCAATTTATTTTAAAAATTATTTCAAAATTGTTTGGAAAAATCTGTGCTCGAAATCAAAGAAATCACTCAAAACTGTAATTCAAATTCAATTCAATTCAAATTTGAATTTCAAATTCATCAAAACTTGGCTAGCCTATTGATAGGCATCATAGCCCTAATAACATTTCAGAAATATCACAAAAACATGAAGTAAAAGTCAAAAGTCAGACGTAAAAGGAACATAAAAACGCATAGGCAAAATAATACCCAGGTCTAAAATTTTCTCCGGGTTCAACTTTCGGACATGAAACAGGTGGATAAACAATCTTTGATTGAACTAAAATTTTTTGTGCACAATGTAGAAAACTTCGGCTTTTAAACAAAAAAGAATCGATGAATTTCGACTGTAAATGAAAAAGTTACACTATCCCAAACATGACTCAGGCCATGTTTGCAACAGTTTAAAAACAAAAACATACCTAGGCCTGAAAACCATCTTGGGTCCAACTTACAGGCCTGAAATAGAGGACCAAACGACCTCATATTGATCTGAAAATTTGTATGCACATAGTAAAAAACTTCATCTTCTAAAAAAAGGTTTTCTTTATAAACATAACTGGACTTTATTGCAAAATATCATAAACCCTTGTATTTCCTTTTAAAATTAAAGTTAGGCTTTAGTTGTTACTTTATATCAGAACATATGCTATATTATAAATTAACTCTTATAAACAATTGTTGAGTGTATTTGATGCACTATACATTTTAACTAAATCAATTTTAAACTCCTTTTAACCAACCTTAAATAAAATAAGACTTTATTTAATGTTTTATTAGATTGGATCTAATATACATTTAGACTTTATAGGCTCATTAAAGATCCAAAATGGTAACATTTTGAAATTCACCCATTTCTTCCGTTGTGGGCTGGCCCAGTTCCAATACTCTGTAAATGTATATTCTGTTTGGTGGCGGAGAAGGCAACTTCTTTAGCTTAACACCCTTTCTTGAGACATACAAGCTTAGGAGTTATACGTTTATAGAAATCAGTTGTGTGATTATGGAATGGCATTAAGGCATTCAAAGTGATATGTGCTATGTGAAAGGTAATCGTGATCTTAAGCCTCACACCCGAAAATGACCGAAATAGGGTAGATACAGCAAAGCTATGTGGTTTGCAACCGTTAAGGTATGATCATCCTCTTCTAGATATATTTATTCCCATATAATGTTCGGGTTTTAAATTATTGTGGATGTATGCTATGAGGGCCCTCAGATAGGTCGGTAATGACCGAGGTGATGACATGTTCGATACTATCTAGTGAGAAAGGTAGGTCGGTCTTGTGTTGGTAGAGGTGTAGATGTTCTGTAGGCCTCGGTACATTCCCCTAAAGATGTACTGCCGAAAGGTAGTCCTTTTGCCTAGTCATTTGTATGGAAATCCATTATCTACTACGTTCCTGCCATTTTGTTTGTAGAAAGCCTTGTATTACAAGGTGGTATGCTGGAATTTAATCAATGAAACAATTTCGGCTATGATTGATTTATTTATATACGAATATAACAGAAGTTGATATGAAATGTTTTGGTTATCGTAAGGTAAAAACACGTCGTGTTTATGTGTGGGTGTGGTCTTACGAGATACCTTTTTTTGATAAAGGAAAATTTTTATAACTTTAAAATTCAGTTGAGATGTGTTTTCTCACGTTGGATTACTAGACCAATCCGGGCGTTCTTACCTTTCAGTGCTCGGGTCAGACCAAGTATATTTACAAATGTAGATTTGGAAGCTTTGGAGCTTTAGCAGACAAGCTGGAGGTCTTCTGGTCGTATTTACGTATATGTTTATTTTTCCACTGCATTATTGTTTAAATATCAACAATTGTAAGGATGGGTTATTATAAATGTTTAGACTGATGATTAGTGATTCATTGTTCTACTCTAATGGATGTATGTATATTATCTGTTTTTGTAAAGATCATTGATATTATATTATATGTTCTTCCGCTGCGATTTTGAGATCCTATGATTGTTTTAGTTTCTTTCTCTTTTTCTTCTCTTCTCTTCTTTTCTCTTCCTTTTTTCTCATGACTATCTATCTTTCCATTCAGTTTGGTTTGGACATGTGCAGTTTATTGTCAATTTGATTGGGGTCGGATTTGCGGGTCGTCACACCATAATATTAAATTATATAAAATGGACATAAAAAGTGCTTTCTTAAATGGTTCTATTAGAAAATGTGTTTGTAGAACAACCTCTTTTATTTAAACATGAAAAATATCCTTATCACGTTTTTAAACTTAAAAAGTCTCTTTATGGTTTAAAACGAGCACCAAATGCTTGGTCTGATAGGCTTAAAAATTATTTTATAAACTCGGGTTTTGAAATTGGTAAATTTAGACTCAATTCTTTTTATAAAATATAACAATCATGATTTATTAGATGTTCAAATTTATGCCGACGACATAATTTTTGGATCTACCAATTAAAAACTTTGTACAGGTTTTTTCAAGTACAAAGAGAAAAGAATTTGAAATATCTGACATTGGTGAATTAAATTATTTTCTCGGTTTACAAATTAAAAAATTACAAAATAGAATTTTTATTTTAGAAAAAAGTATTATAAGGGGTTGATTAAAAGATCTAATGTAGAAACTATGAGTAGTAAATCAACTCCAAAACGTACAACTGCTCAGTTGGATAAAGATGAAAATTATATAGATGTTGATAATAAACTATTTAAAAGTATGGTTGGATTTTTAATTTATTTTACAGTTGGTCATCCACATATAGTGATGAGTGTGTGTTTATGCATAAGATTTCAAGCTAATCCTAAGGAGTCACACTTATGCGTTGTTAAAAGGATTTTAAGATTTTTTACCGAAACTAAAGATTATGATTTTTTTAATCCAAAAAATGTCCGTTCGAACTAGTATCATACAATTATGCAAATTTTGGTGGATGTCCAATAGATAGGAAAAGCTCTAGTGGCATATGTCACTTTATAGGACAATCTTTTGTTTCATGGTTTGGTAAAAAACAAAACCATGTATCTTTATCTACTTGTGAATTAGAATATGTTTCAACCGCATCAGTATGTGCTCAAATAATGTATATGCAGTGAATTATTAAAGACTTTAGAGTATATATTTTGATAATACTAGTGCAATAAATTTAGCGAAAAATCCTATTAACCATTAAAAAATAAAGCATATTAGTATAATGTAACGCCCCAATTTTTCGACTTCCGAAAGTCGACATCAATACGTCCACTGTATCAAATGCCGTACAGTCAAATCCCGAAAAACCGAACCGTTAGGGTTAAAGAAGAAGAAGATAGAAGAAGAAACATAAACAATAACAGAATCTCATATTTCGCAGTGGAACAAATATAGCAGATAAATGAATATCTTTAAAACAAAGAACTATATCAATTTTACATTACATCATCAGAATGTTACAACAACAAACACCGGAAAAGAATATACATATATACTAGTGATACGCCTCGCCATCCAGCTTGAGATCCAGATCTCCACAGCAACTTCTTGACTTCGCTCCACAACAACTGATAACCTGACTCAAGGCTGCCCGTGTGGAAAATTGCGGGCAGCCAGAGTTTAAAAAGGGAACAATAAACTCCAGGTCAGTCATGGGACTGGTGTGAGATCTTAAAAACAGTTATTTTAACAAAGAAAGGAAAAGAAACCCGCTATGATTTTGGAAAATGAAACTACGATAAGGCCCCCCGCCACACACACAATGCAAACACAGAAATCGAGGAAATTTCTCCTTATGATAGTCAAACATGCTTGATACGCAAAATCTTTTTAATAATATCATTAGTGCATAGTGTAGAAAAACATTTCGAAAGTATAATATTAATCTTAGCCAGCATACAACCATTATTGTATGCCTACTATAGCTACCATGTTCAATAGTAGGTTACCGCCACATTCCATGGCAGGTTATACAACTAAAACCGTACAGGGCGCGTATTGTTTCTTTGGATTTCCAACAATGGTCAGGCAAAGGAACTTCCTACACTGAATGGAACGCCTCTGGAGGGACGTCCCCAAGAACTTAACCAGCTCTCTGCCAACACAAGGCCGAGTTACCTCACGCTTTAACCAAGCTATAATATAGGTAACTACCACAAGTATGCCATCCCCCGTCGTTACCGACCTTTATTCGAGGATCCTCAACCACAAAGCACAAATCTGCAGTAACCACATAGGTTAAATATCTGGGCTCCATACCATGATACCACCCTTTTCCAGAAGGAAATGGACATACCTTGAGGGCGCTACCCCCAAATTATCTTGCTGCATCCTTCCTGTTCCGACCATTTTCGGGTTGTGAGGTTCGACGAAGTTTCGTCTACAAAGCTATGCTTTTCACAAAAGCCATGCTTCGATCAATAAATGATCAGCAACACTTCGTATGCCACACTACCAAATTGGGAGTATATCACTAGTAACCATCAACTACATAACCTCTAAGCTCGTATGTCTCAGAGAAGGGTGTTAAGCTAAGAGAATAAATTCTCCGCCACCAACATAAATGTATTTGATAGAAACCAGCTTTATATCTCAAAGTGTAATGTCAGACAAACATCCATACAAGTCCGTTCCGGGATCGAACGGAACCGAAGGCACTTCAAAGAAGCCCTTGCAATCCGGATATTCACTAATCACGTCCGGACTTCCCATCACAAAGGGTGATATAATCTCTATACCAGAGAAACTTGGTGCAGAGACATTCGACAGGTAATCCTTTCGCTTTCGAAAATACCTGGTCTTCAACACCATCTTCAAATGCAATCCCATTTCGTTGTATCATTATTCGGAATGGGTTTTATGACACAAAGTCCTCTCCCTGCTAATCCGAATAACGAGCGCTTATTTAAACATAAGTGTTACATTCAGATTTCAAGTAAATCACAACAAATTTCCACTTTGATCTTTTCAACAAAAGATCCATCACAAAGATTCAATGTGGTTTTCGAATATCCATTTGGATTCCGACCCCCGGTCGCATCGAAATTCAAATACCATTTATAGGCCAATATTGATAGTTGGTTATTTAACTATCAATCAACATTTACGACAATCACCAGATTTAAATAATTTTCCCCCAATTATTTGCTTTCAAAATATCTTCGCAAGATATATTTTTTAACACTTCATCAATTTGAAAACAAATTTCAAATCACTTTCCTCACGTGGAATAAATTTCCAAATATTATCTATTTCCACTGAAAATCTGCCGAGTCCAAATACTTCAAAATAATTTAAACCACTTATCCAAAAATATATACTTGGATACATTTAGAATAAAAACTATCTTAAAAACACTTTATTCAAAACATTAGTTATGAAATTTATATTAATATCTCATACAAAACTCAAGTTCAAACAATTTTAAAGATAAAATTATTAGATAAAGTGTAATTATCAAAGTAGCCATTTCCTAAATCAAATACCAACTTAATCTTTAAAATAACCATTTCTAAAATTAACTTAATAATATTCGCGTTAAAGATTAAAAACAACTTTCGAAAACAATTTCTCCAACAATATTCTTTCAAAACCAATTCTAGAACTTTTAATTTATATTTTAAAAGCTACTTTGAAAACATACTCGGCTTTCAGGGAAAATACACCTTCCATTCTAAAATGGTTCATTCAAATCAATTTACAAATCCTTCTTGATTTATTTCAATTTTAAGTTCCAAATCAGTAAATTTCTTTTCACAGTTTTAAAAATAAACCAATATTTATTTTTAAAACAAATTTCCCTTTCCTGTATAAATTTCCATTGTGAATTCAAAATTCCAAATATCCACTGACATACGATTTTCAAATCGATTTCCAAATATTCACTTTCAACCACCAAATCAAATTCCAAATTGATTTTATTTTCAAACACCAAATCAAATTCCATATTGATTTCAAAATTTATTTCAAACACCAAATAAATTTTCAAATGGATTTTCAAATTTATTTCAAACACCAAATCAATTTTCAAATGGATTTCTAAATTTATTTCCTTTTTAAAATAAATTTCATTATCTCTTCCAAACTATTTAAAATCTGAATTTTAAATAAATTTTCCACTTTTAAACAATATTACTCAATATCCATTTAATAAAAAAAAATTCCCATATTTTGGAATTAATTCGATAAGATTTCAAAAATCATCTTTTATACTTTTAAATTCCTGCTTTTAAATTCACCCAATTCTTTAAAATGAATTTGCTTAATGTTTTCTACTTTAATTTCAAAAAATCAAATTTCATATTTCTGGTATCCTACGATACCAAAAATATATTCGGCTAAACCATAGCCTTTAACGATTTCAATCACAAATATAATCATACACAGATTACAAATAAATCAACACATAACATTAAACAAATTCAAATATTTGAGGAATCCAGTTGGATCCCTCCAACCTGTTTTCCCTACATCCACAGACGTTAGCACAACAATTAAATACGAATTCCACATCGAGGTGGAATATCGTGGTATATGGGATTATATAAAATCATCCGCTATTATGTGGCGCATAGGGTCTCATCCGCTATATAATGCGGGAAATCAATCACTCCATATATATATATACACTACTACTACATCCAATAGTCAATCAATAACTGAAATTCCAATTTAAATTTGAGTGAGAAGATCTCACCTTTGCCCTTTTTTTTGCAATCCATTTCAAACCAGCTTGATTTCACGATTTTTGAACCTTGTAACAGACATCATAAGGTTTTATTAATATTCGAATTAGTCGAACAAATAATTTTTTTCCTCCTATTTGTTAAGTTTAATTAACCAATTTTTTTATTTTTAACTAGTGATTTAAATTTGAACAAAAAATTTGATTTAACTAAATAATTTCTCTTTTTAAAATAAAATATTTTTAGTGAATAAAATAAGTAAATAAATTTATTAGACAAATTGATTTCCATAATACATTATTATTCCAAATTGAAACTATATTTTTTTTTATAAAAATATATTATAGATTTCAAAAATCAATTTTATATCAACTTTCAATGTTTTTGAAATCTTTTAGATGTATACTTACTGTTCGAAATTTTAAAATATATATGAGAATAAATATAAATATATTTATTAAACCAAAACAACATTATTTTATCTTTCTGTATATATATATATATATATATATATATATATTTTCTTCTGTAAATAACAACACAATTTACTTTACTGTTATATATTTTTTCTAAATCTGTATAAATTATATATTTAAATTTAACGAAAAAAAATCAAAATAAAACGTCTTACTGCAAAATGACGAACCCAGCTCCACTTCGAACTTGTGAACGCCATCCCCATACGCGTTGCCGAGGCCACCCAATGCCCGAGCCGCCTCTTCGCGATCCACAAGATCCCCCCGCGACGAATCTCCACGGCGCCGCTCCTCTTCGAATTCGCTATTTCCAATCGTGCGCGTTCGATCACCAGTATGCCTGCCTCGCCAATGTTGCGCTGCGACACTGCCTGCCGTTCGAACGCGATCGACGACCTCAATTCTATGTGGTTCCAAACATCCGAAACCCCTAGCGCCGCAATCCTCCTCCCTCCATCCTTCGAGCATGCGAAGGTCGCGACCATCCAGGAGTTCGAAGTCTCCTCCTTGACCTCGACACGATTTCTTTTCATTTTTTTTATTTTGAGGAGAAAGGGGCTTCGGCCATTTGGTTTTGAATCTGGAAGATAAAAGGCGGAAGGCGAGAAACGATTTTCGGCCATTACCTTTGTCTTTGAATTTTTTCTTCTGATTGATTTTATCTTTATTATTTATTTTCGAAAGAAGAAACGTACGCGTGTAATAACGTTTGCCAAGTGTTGGTAAAAGAAAGCAACGTGTAAAAATTTCCTTGAGAAATTACATTAAACATATATAAATATTTAATTTAAATTCAGATTCGAATCGTTCAAATTATGCAATTCAAAATCTCGACCTCCAATCGAGACGTGTCACCAAGCATTTATAATGTTATACGCCTATTCCAAACGCAATGGAAAAGGTTACGAGTCCAAATTCGATCGAATGGAGAAGATAGCTTTTTGAACCCAGTTATTAAATTGAATTTCGATGAAATTTTACCGCGTTTGCTTATCGTACGGCCAATTGATCACTCCAAACACTACGAAAATTGAAATCCGATAATAATACAATATTACGGATCCAATGGAACTGGTTTCGTCAAATTCCGAGACTGTGCCTCGGAATGCTATTTTTAAATATCGATTTAAACGATATAATTTCAAAACTGATCAAAGAATTTCTGAATTCAATTCTGAAGCTTTCATTATCTTCGGTATCATCAATATAAATTTCCTAAGCCTTGAAAATATTTTTAATCAACTTAAAAATCAAGATTCAAATTTTTACCCAACTTCAATAAATTAAATTAAAAAATTTAATTGCCAAATCCATAGTTATATTTGAAATTCAAGTTTGAAATAACTTCCAAATATTTAAAAATCAATCAAATATTTCAATTTCAAAATTTCAAAATTCTGGGTCATCAAATTCTTCCCGCTTTAAAAGAATTTCGTCCCGAAATTACTTGTTAAGAAGAATGGTCCTTAACCCATTTATCATTTTCCCAAAATAAACAGTTTTAATTAACTTGCCAAAACAAATCTTTTATTTAACAACCTATTATTACTTCAACTAACTTTCCAACCTTTCATAGTTTCCAAACAACATTGTTTTCTTAACAATTCAAATTTAAATTTAAATTTTAAATTTTCAAAATTTTCTCAAAATTTTTCTAACTCCCTAAATTTTTGAAAAATTTCACCAGCGTCTCCTTTCGCGGCTAGCTCGGTACGACTACAAATTGGCACCTCGGGCCCCCAGATTCAAAAAGTAAACAAAAGGCCAAGTTGCTAAACAAGAAAATCATCAAATTTCATACTGAAATTCAAATACATACCTCTCTGTCGAGCAATTTTAAATTTATCTTCTGAAATCAAAAACCCAATTTCCTTTATAACACCTGTATATCTTACTTAACAATAATATCCAATTACTGGATTTAAAATCATTTAATACATTTCCTTTCAAAAATTTGAATAATCATTTAAGCCCGTACGATGCACACATATCATTCGTACGCAATATCAAATTCAATCGCTCACTCGATCACACAATTTCACTTTCGAACTAGTATTGTCCACCCTACTTCCTAGTGCGGACTCAGATCTGGTTTTTTGATCAGAAACCTTCATTCTCCTTGCATGGCCGTAACTATGATAGAGAATTTCCAGAATCAACCAAAAATCCATATCCAGGTTCGTCGTCGAAAATCGAGTGATAAATTCCAACTCGGACGAATAAAATAATATACGCACGTCCCACGTATTTATTCCAATTGATTATCAGATATATCAATTTTCTTTTATTCATATTGATTATTTTCATTCCCTTATTCACAATTACCATTTCACGACTTTCAGTTTAACCTTCATTCACTTTTTGATTTAGAATATTTTCTCAACTCCAAAAATATTTTTACTTGAGAGTTACACCATTCGTTTTCTTAAGTTCAATACAAGTATTTTACATACTTCCTATATTTATTTTCAATTTGCCACTTCGGTTAATATCTACTTATATTTAAACTAGATTTCAAATTCCATATGAATTCAATTTACCTTTCATATACAGTTACTGAATCCAATTCATTTCAAACCATATTAAATTTGTCATTCCTTCAATTAGTTTCACTTATTAATTTTATTTCAATACTACGCTCTGTTTATCACAAATCAAATTCAATTCCAATTCTAGTTCTATTTACTTACAAATTAGAAATGAATTTGAACATTCAATTTCACTTTCATTTTCTTGCAATTGCAAATTCATTTATTCATTCACAATTTTATTTTCCACCTTAATAAATTTTTATTCCATAACTATTTTTTTATCAGATTCCAGAGTCTTTCCAATATTTCAAAACCATTTTTGAAATCAATTCAAATTATCTTTTGAATTCCCAAAACCAAACCCAGTTTGCAAACAACTCCCATTTAAAACAATTCGGCAGCAATTCCTCTCCTGGAAACTCGAAAATGAACATCGATGATGCTGCAGTCATCACTAAATTTATTTACCAGCGCCCGAAAAGAGTTTAGTGTTTTTATCCCTTCAAAAACATTTTTCCAAAACCTTTGTAAACCATTTCCAAACTCCAAGGAAATTTAATCTTTTCCAAATTTCAAAATTTTCAAATCCTTTCAAATTCTTTCAAATATTTCTCTGGAATTCTATTTCAAATTATAAATCACATTTACAATTTATATTTACAAGTCTCATTTGTATATGAATTTATTTTTCTTAGCTCTTTGTTATGATTTCAATTTTTTTATTAAATAATCAATGATAATAATTTAATATTATCACTTCCTAACAAACAAGCAACCATATAATAATTTATGGAAAATTATTCCTTTTATATACAAAAATAGTTTGGGTAAAATTATCTCATTTGCCCGATTTTAAAACAATACTATGTCGGTTTATCTTGTTTAAGAGTTTAGAAACCCCTATCGATAAAATGGCGTCCCACATATCGACTAGAATCTATAAACAATCAACCGATAAGTTGACGATACAAAACAATTTTACATTCACTAACAAATACGCAGTCATATCTATTATTACACTTAAACTCATTCTAGAGTACTGCTGACTCTATCTCTAATGAGTAATCCCCACCAGAGCCAAGGTTGTCGCTTAACCAATTGCTTTGATACCACTTTTAACGCCCCAATTTTTCGACTTCTAAAAGTCGACAACAATACGTCCACTGTATCAAATGCCGCACGGTCGAATGCCGGAAAACCGAACCATTAGGGTTAAAGAAGAAGAAGATAGAAGAAGAAATAGAAACAATAACAGAATCTCACATTTCGCAGCGGAACAAATATAATAGATAAATGAATATCTTTAAAACAAAGAACTATATCAGTTTTACATTACATCATCAGAGTGTTACAACAACAAACAACAGAAAAGAATATACATATATACTAGTGATACGCCTTGCCATCCAGCTTGAACTCCAGATCTCCACAGAAACTTCTTGACTTCGCTCCAGAACAACCGATAACCTGAATCTAGGCTGCCCGTATGGAAAATTGTGGGCACCCAGGGTTTAGAAAGGGAACAAAAAACTCTAGGTCAGTCATAGGACTGATGTGAGATCTTAAAACAGTTATTTTCACAAAGAAAGGAAAAGAAACCCGCTATGCTTTTGGAAAATGAAACTACCATAAGGCCCCCCGCCACACACACAATGCAAACGCAGAATTGGAGGAGATTTCTCCTTATGATAGTCAAACACGCTTGATACACAAAATCTTTTTAATATTATCATTAGTGCATAGTGCAGAAAATATTTCGAAAGTATAATATTAATCTTAGCCAGCATACAACCATTATTGTATGCCTACAATAGCTACCATGTTCAATAGCAGGTTACCGCCAAATTCCATGGCAGGTTATACAAATAAAACCGTACAGGGAGCGTATTGTTTCTTTGGATTTCCAACAATGGTCAGACAAAGGAAACTCCTACACCAAACGGAACGCCTCTTGAGGGACGTCCCCAAGAACTTAACCAGCTCTCTGCCAATACAAGGCCGAGTTACCTCACGCTTTAACCAAGCTATAACATAAGTAACTACCACAAGTATGCCATCCTCGGTTGTTGCCGACCTTTATCCGAGGATCCTCAACCACAAAGAAACAATCACAAAGCACAAATCTGCAGTAACCACACATGTTAAATATCTGGGCTTCATACCATGATACCACCCTTTTCCAGAAGGAAATGGACATACCCTGAGGGTGCTACCACCAAATTGTCTTGCTGCATCCTTCCTGTTTCGACCATTTCTTGGTTATGAGGTCCGACGAAGTCTCGTCCATAAAGCTACTCTTTTCACAAAAGCCATGATTCGATCGACAAATGATCAGCAGCACTTTGTATGCCACACTACCAAATTGGAAGTATATCACTAGTAACCATCAACTACATAACCTCTAAGCTCATACGTCTCAAAGAAGGGTGTTAAGCTAAGAGAATAAATTCTTCGCCACAAACAGAAATGTATTTGATAGAAAACAGCTTTATATCTCAAAGTGTAATATCAGACACACATTCATACAAGTCCGTTCCGGGATCGAACAGAACCGAAGGCACTTCAAAGAAGCCCTTGCCATCCGGATATTCACTAATCACGTCCGGACTTCCCATCACAAATGGTGATATAATCTCTATACCGGAGCAACTCGGTGTAGAGACATTCGACAGGTAATCCTTTCGCTTTCGAAAATACACGGTCTTCAACACCATCTTCAAATGCAATCCCATTTCGTCCTATCATTATTCAGAATGGGTTTTATGACACAAAGTCCTCTCCCGGCTAATCCGAATAACGAATGCTAATTTTGAAAATAAGTGTTACATTCAGATTTCAAGTAAATCACAACAAATTTCCACTTTGATCCTTTCAACAAAAGATCCATCACAAAGATTCGATGTGGTTTTCGAATATCCATTTGGAATCCGACCCCCGGTCGCATCGAAATTCAAATACCATTTAAAGGCCAATATTGATAGTCAGTTATTTAACTATCAATCAACATTCACAACAATCACCAGATTTGAATAATTTTCCCCCAATTATTTTCTTTCAAAATATCTTTGCAAGACATACTTTTTAACACTTCATCACTTCGAAAACAAATATCAAATCACTTTCCTCACGTGGAATAAATTTCCAAATATTATTTATTTCCACTGAAAATCTGCCGAGTCCAAATACCTCAAAATAATTTAAATCAATTATCCAAAAATATATTTGGATACATTTAAAATAAAAACTATCTTAAAAACACTTTATTCAAAACATTAGTTATGAAATTTATATTAATATCTCATATAAAACTCAAGCTCAAACAATTTTAAAAATAAAATTATTAGACAAAGTGTAATTATTAAAGTAGCCATTTTCTAAATCAAATACCAGCTTATCTTTAAAATAACCATTTCTAAAATCAACTTAATAATATTCGCTTTAAAGATTAAAAGCAATTTCCGAAAATAATTTCTCCAACAATATTCTTTCAAAACCAATTTTAGAACTTTTAATTTATATTTTAAAGGCTACTTTGGAAACATACTCGGCTTTCCAGGGAAAATACACCTTCCATTCTAAAATGGTTCATTCAAATCAATTTATAAATCCTTCTTGATTTATTTCAATTTTACATTCTAAATCTGTAAATTTCTTTCGACACTTTTAAAAATAAACCAATATTTATTTTTAAATCAAATTTCCCTTTCCTTTATAAATTCCCATTATGAATTTAAAATTCCAAATATCCACTGATATACGATTTTCAAATCGATTTCCAAATATTCACTTTCAACCACCAAATCAAATTCCAAATTGATTTTATTTTCAAAAACCAAATCAAATTTCATATTGATTTCTAAATTTATTTCAAACACCAAATCAATTTTCAAATGGATTTCCAAATTTATTTCAAACACCAAATCAATTTCCAAATGGATTTCCAAATTTATTTCCTTTTTAAAATAAATCCCTTTATCTCTTCCAAACTATTTAAAATCTGTATTTTAAATAAATTCTCCACTTTCAAAAAATATTACTCGAAATCCATTTAATAAAAACTTTTCCCATATTTTGGAATTAATTCGATAAGATTTCAAAAATCATCTTTTATACTTTTAAATTCCTTCTTTTAAATTCACCCAATTCTTTAAAGTGAATTTGCTTAAAGTTTTCTACTTTAATTTCAAAAAATCCAATTTCATATTTATGGTATCCTACGATACCAAAAATATATCCGGCTAAACCATAGCCATTAATGATTTCAATCACAAATATAATCATACACATATTATAAATAAATTAACACACAACATTGAACAAATTCAAATATTTGAGGAATCCAGTTGGATCCCTCCAACCTATTTTCCCTGCAGCCGCAGACGTTAGCACAACAATTAAATACCAATTCTACTTCGAGGTGGAATATCGCGGTATATGGGATTATATAAAATCATCCGCTATTACGCGGTGCATAGGGTCTCAACCGCTATATAATACGGGAAATCAATCACTCCAAATATATATATATATATATATATATATATATATATATATATATATTACTACATCCAACAGTCAATCAATAACTGAAATTCCAATTTAAATTTGAGTAAGAAGATCTCACCTTTGCCCTTTTATTTGCAATCCATTTCAAACCAGCTTGATTTCATGATTTTTGAACCTTGTAACAAACATCATAAGGTTTTATTAATATTGGAATTAATCGAATAAATATATTTTTTCCTATTTGTTAAGTTTAATTAACCAAATTTTTTTATTTTTAACTAGTGGTTTAAATTTAAACAAAAAATTTGATTTAACTAAATAATTTCCCTTTTTAAAATAAAATATTTTTAGTGACTAAAATAATTAAATAAATTTATTAAACAAATTGATTTCCATAATACATTATTATTCCAAATTGAAACTATATATTTTTTTTATAAAAATACATTATAGAATTCAAAAATCAATTTTATATCAACTTTCAATGTTTTTGAAATCTTTTAGATGTATAGTTATTGTTCGAAATTTTAAAATATATATAAGAATAAATATAAATATATTTATTAAACTAAAAAATAATTATTTTATCTCTCTGTATATATATATATTTTTTCTTCTGTAAATAACAACACAATTTACTTTACTGTTATATTTTTTTTCTAAATCTGTATAAATGTATATATATAAATTCAACGAAAAAAAATCAAAATAATATGTCTTACTGCAAAATGAAGAACCCAGCTCCACTTTGAACTTGCGATCGCCATCCCCTTACGCGTTGCCGAGCCCACCCAATGCCCTAGCCGCCTCTTCGCGATCCACGAGATCCCCCTGCGACGAATCTCCACGACGCCGCTCCTCTTTGAATTCGCTATTTACAATCACGCACGTTCGATCACCAGTATGCCTGCCTCGCCAATGTTGCACTGCACCGCTGCCTGCCGTTCGAACGCGATCGACGGACTCAATTCAACGTGGTTCCAAACATCACGAAACCCTTAGCGCCGCGATCCTCCTTCCTCCAGCCTTCGAGCATGCGAACGTCGTGACCATCCAGGAGTTCGAAGTCTCCTCCTTGACCTCGACACGATTTCTTTTCATTTTTTTATTTTAAGGAGAAAGGGGCTTCGGCCATTTGGTTTTGAATCTGGAAGATAAAAGGAGGAAGACGAGAAACGATTTTCGGCCATTACCTTTGTCTTTGATTTTTTTTTTTGATTGATTTTATCTTTATTATTTTTTTTTCAAAAGAAGAAACGTACGCGTGTAATAACGTTTGCCAAGTGTTAGTAAAAGAAAGCAACGTGTAAGAATTGCCTTGAGAAATTACATTAAACACATATAGATATTTAATTTATATTCAGATTCGAATCGTTCAAATTATGCAATTCAAAATCTCGACCTCCAATCGAGACGTGCCGCCAGGTATTTATAATGTTATACGCCTATTCCGAATGCAATGGAAAAGGTTCCGAGTCCAAATTCGATCATATGGAGAAGATATCTTTTTGAACCCAGTTATTAAATTGAATTTCGATGAAATTTTAGCGCGTTTGCTTATCGTACGGCCAATCGATCACTCCAAACACTACAAAAATTGAAATCCGATAATAATATAATATTACAGATCCAATGGAACTGGTTTCGTCAAATTCCGAGATTGTGCCCTGAAGGCTATTTTTAAATATCGATTTAAACGTTATAATTTCAAAACTGATCAAAGCATTTCCGAATTCAATTCTGAAGCTTTCATTATCTTCAGTATCATCAATATAAATTTCCTAAGCCTTGAAAATATTTTTAACCAGCTTAAAAATCAAGATTCAAATTTTTACCCAACTTCAATAAATTAAATTAAATAATTTAATTGCCAAATCCATTGTTATATTTGAAATTCAAGTTTAAAATAACTTCCAAATATTTAAAAATCAATCAAATATTTCAATTTCAAATGTTCAAAATTCTGGGTCGTCACAATAAGATATCATTTTTTACAAAGCCATTTCGAAGAAGAAATTATTATTTTAGAGTTTGTTAATACTGAAAATCAAATTACTGATATTTTCAGTAAACCACTAAACGAGAATACTTATGTTAAGTTACAAAGAGAACATGGAATTTATTCGCTAATAGATCTAATCAAAAAATAAAATAATTTAATTAATTTCTAATAAACTAATTAAAGGTTTTATATAATAAATAATTTTTAGGAAAAATAAATTCATGTTTACGATAAAAATAAATTCATATCATTTATGTATAAAAACTCATATAAATTAAGGACTTTTAATAATGCATAAAAATATATAATAATAAATTATTTTAAAACAAATAATTTTCAAATACTTCCAAACTTACAATATAAATTTCACATTGGCAGACAAGTGCGAAGCACTACCGATATACCGATGGTCTATCTTTTTGTATGTTACCGAGAGCTTTTTATTTTATCCCCCACCAATATTTACTCCATGCGACCTTTTCCACTTTCATTTCGATTCTTACCCCTTCTTATAAAATACCCTACACTCTCCTATGCAAAATTAATCCAAAGTTTCACAAAAACTCACCCTTTTTCAATGGCAAATGGCAAGAGACGCATTTCTTCCATTTCCTTCGGCTCCATAGATGAAATTCTTACAACTCAAGTAAAGGAATAACTGAAAAATAACAAGGAAATTATTAAAAGATTTGAGATTATAATGGAGAATGATACAGTTGAATGTCCTCTAGTAAATTTAGATTCTCTTGCTCTTTATAATATTAGGGATTTGTTTACACAAGCAAATTAATTAGTATAACTGATGCAAATGATTTCGAAGTGAAAATATATCCTTGTTTTATTGCCTTATTTTATGCTAATATGGAAGTTAGGAATGATAAAAATGGAATCATTTTATGTACAAGTGTAAATAGAGTAAATATAGAATTTAGTGAAGCCGTGCTAGGAGCTATTTTGGGAATTTCTTCCAAACATCTCATTTTAGATGAATTCGAAATGAATACTCAGAATATTTTGCAAAGAATTCTAGGAGGACTAAATTGAAATTGGGTAAACTCAAATCGCACCCATTAAGCCTGAATTATCATCTGTATACTACAACAGAACTTCCTTCCAAAAACCAGTAGCTTTGATGAGATATATCCTTTAGTCCATGGAGCTATGTATGCTATTCTTAGGAGTATTCAAGTAAACTAGGCTCACACCATACTGGATAACATGATAGAGAATAGATCGGATGAAAGGAGAAAATACAATCCTTACAGAAATATGATTACTATCATTCTACAGCACTTTCACATTCCGTTGGTTGACGGGACATTTGTTCGGTATCACTATGGTATTGTATTTGATGCAAAAGTTCTAAAGGCTTTCAAGATTCCAGCCACACTAGATGATATTCATGTCGATGCCCCAATCTATCAGCCTATATAGGCTGATTTTCTCTTATTTTCACAGCATCCATCCTCTCCCTTCCTCTTTCTCCTTCTAGACATGACCAGCTTATATCTATGCTCGAGAGACAAGAACATCTTATCCTATTATACATGAGTAGAGAGATTAGAAGAATGAGCTTGGCTTTATCAAATCTTTACTAATTTGCTTAAGTGTTTCTGTGCGCATTATAAAGAGTGTGGTTGGCACTAACAGTGAAGGTAGCTCTTTGTAGTCTCCTCTTCTTTTTAATAAGATGATTCTCTGCCAGCTATCAGTACGCAATATTCAGGCAGGAACTTGAGGGAGTGATATACCTTAACCTTCCTTTTAGCATTGTGCCGATATTATTTGTATGGGTGCAACTGCATCGGGACCTAGGCCATAGGAAAGACTTAGTTATGAGTTTGGTTCTTTTATTTGTCCTTTAGCACCAAACCTTTATCAACAACATGGAATCCTTTAAGTGACTATTCCCATAATACCTCTTGGTTATAGATCCCCCTAGTGATCCTGAGCGCTTTGATGGGTGATCTTCTCCGAAGGTGGTATCTTTGTTTGTTTTCATTAGCATTTTATTTCAACATTAGTACTCTTTGAACCTTTTTTTTGCGTCTTGTTTATCTGCATTTACATTGTAACCATGTCATCCTATGACTTTTGTGACATTTCTATTTCAAATTGTTTCACATTATGATATTTGGTGACCATGTTTTGTGTTCTATGATATGCATGTTATAGTATTGTAGTATAGTTTTCGTCTTTTTATGATGACAAAAGGAGGAAGATATATATATATATGTATGTATGTATATGTATATGTATGTATGTATATGTGTGTGTGTGTATATCTCCGTGCGTGTGTGTGTATTCTGTAGGAGTATAGTGATAGGGGAGTATCTCTTTGATTTCAAAATAAGTCATTGGCATTTTCATGAAAACATACAATGAGATGTCATCATAAAAAATAAGAGAATGTTAGAGCAAGATTTCCTTGATTTTGACGATAGCAACTTCATACATCATTTATTACAGAAAAATAGAAGCTTTCATATCTACAAAGCTTTATATTGAAGTGGAGAATGAATGCAACCTTATTGGAGTATCGACAAATGAAACTTATATTGAAGACATTAACATTATGAACCATTGCCATAGCTATAGCCTGTTTAAACTCACAATAATCTCTCCATAACTTTTTAAGGCTTTAAAAATGCTTAAAACAATTTTTAACACCTGAAATAAAGGCTCGGGAAGCATGGAAAAATTGTTTAAACTTACATTATAGTCCGTAGTCATAGCTATGGAATGATTAAACATACATGAATCTCTCCATAACATTTTTAAGAATTTTCTAATATTTTTTAACATCTAAAATAAAGGCACAGGCAGCTTGGAAAAATAATGATCGTTTAGGTAACCGGTACATCGATGAGCATACTTTTTTAGGATTCCTGAAGCCTTGAAGAAATTGAAATGATGTACCTTTCCAGAAAAAGTTACTATATTTCTATTAGGGTTTTATGGCTTCGGTACTACTTTTTGTGAAGGCTTTTCAATATCTATAAAAACGTATGCTTTTTGAGAAATCAGTACTCAACTTTCTATTCTAAATCTCTTATTTTCAAAAAGCCTTCTCGATTTCAATATACGATCAAACCTGTAACGACCTGATAAATTTATGATATTTTTATAAATTTAATTTATATGTTTGCTAATTTAATCCAGTATAAAATTAAAGTCTTAGGATTTTAAAAGGATGAATGTAGGAGTTAGATAGTAACTGTAATTACAGGTAGAGATTTAAAAGGTTATATGACATAGATTTGAAAATAACTGAAAGTTGTGTTGTAGTTATAAGTCTTAATTTGTTGGTTTAATGGTATTAATGTAACAATAACTGAATTGGATTACATACACACAAACATTTGAAAAATTTATTAGGTGGACTAAATTGGTTAAAGTTCATAAGTTGTGCATTTCAATTTAGTAGAAATTCTAAACGATAAACGAAGATTTAAATAAACGCTAAATTAAAACTATGTAAAATGGTGACTTAAGGCCTAGTTATAGGAATTGGAATATAATCCAAAATTTAATTAATGATAGTAACGTAGTATTAGCTAATAAATAGATTTCAATGCAGTAACCAAATGAAAGGAATAGGAATGAATATATATATTGAATAGGAATGAATATATATATTGGTTTGAAATGAAATAAAAATGTGTCACATTTAGATGGAGTAAAATTTAAGAAACCTATAAATGTGGAATCAGTAAACATTTGTAAAAAAATATATTGCCTAGAATAAAATTCATTTAATATAAGAATTCAAAGGTGGAAGATTTACATTTGGATTGAAAGGTATAATTAATTGAATTGGTGATTTGGGAATTTAATCCAAGGGTTACTCTAAAAATAAATACGGATAAAAAGAGGTTAAACTAAGGAGGGGCATTAATTGATTTTAAGGCTTATTTAATACGTTAATAGGCAAGACTCCGCATTCATACATTTATACAAAGCTAAATAGAAGCACAAGTGTGATATAATGTAAATAGATGGATATCAACCTTTATTTATATGTTAATGGGATTTAATTTCTATTGTATAAAAACCGCAATTTAATGAAGATTGAAATAGCTAATTCATACGTTAGTTGATTTAGCTGGAATATGAAGATATTTAATGGAATAGTGAAATCAAATGGGAATGGGTTTCCATTGTTCATTTGAATTCACATTCATCATAAAAACTTATTTGAAAACCAAAGGAATAATAAAGGAATCAAGACTTAATTAGTAATTTGGATTTAAGACATGGCAATTTGGATTTATTGCAACATTTAATACCATAGAATTTAGTAAAGCTTATTCAAATTTTAGTTGACCATTTGTGATATAACTTTTTGAAAACAAGACTTTATTTATGAATTGAGTATTTGATTCAACGAATGGTAATTACTTCATTTAAAAATGGAATTTAACGTAAATTAGTACGTTATTAAAGTTAAATGAAAGCTGTAAACATTTGACTTAGAGAACAATTGAGTGAAATCTTAACTAATGTAAACTTCATCATATTGACATCCATAACTGTGAATCATAGGAAGAAGGTAAATAAATGAACTTAACCAAACTATTTATGTTGAATATTGAAAATTTGAATAAATAAATAGTTAAGAAAATTAAGGGAATGGGAATAAAAATTTATTTATAATTTGGAATTTTAATTACGGTGAAAAGGGTTAACTGCAATTAAAAGTAAGTTGAGATGGAAATCAAGTTATTTATTTAATTTGGTTTAAGATGAGAGTGTATAAGTATAAGATTAGGTAATTTGTGAGAATAAATTTATAATTCCCGAATAATAAGAAAACGCAGAGGTTAACACTGCGAAATTTATATACTTATAAATTTTAATTCACATCCAAGCTTGCTAAATTATTTGGAATTGATTGGATTATATAAGTAATGAAATTTGGCCAATATTTAAAGTTGAAAGAAAATTTGGATTTTATGATTTATTTTAATTTATTTAATAAATATTAAAAATAGCCATTTTTGTCACGGACTCGGATTTCGACGAAACCAGTTTCATCGGATCCGTAACGGTGAATTATAATAATGTTTCAAGTTTCGTTGCGATTGGACTTGTCGTTTGATCGTACGGACTCGAAACGCCTTGAAATTTACGCATTTTGAAATCAATGTGAAATTTTTGTTTTTTTGGCATAACTTCTTCATACGATCGAATTTGGTCGCGAAACTTTTTCCATTGCGTTCAGAATATTTTAAAACACCTATTTGGATATATAGTTTTAACAAATCCGACTCCGGAGGCATAGCGGGCTTTTTGGACCATGGTTTGTCACGCACGTTCGCGTATCCAGTCTAGCTACCCTACCTCTAGCCTATCTATAAATATACATCTATAAACCCTAGCTCCTTTCTTTTTCATTTGCTGTAAGTTCATTTCTTCACTCTTTTCTTTTTCCCAAATGTATACATCTCAGATCCAATTTCAGATCCATCCACAGTTCAAAATCAAAAGTCAAAACTCAAAAATTTCAGAAAATTCCAGAAAAAATATATGTTGAAGTATTCGATACGCGTAATATACTGGTGAAATTCGTTTTTCAATTGGAGCTGTCGTTTATCCAGAATAAATTCAAACAGCCCCAAAACCGTTCATCATCGTCGCGCAAAAAGTTGTCGGATCGAGATTCTGTTTCTGGGTTTTGGAGAGGGAACCGAGGGGAGCGCATCTATGTAATTTGTTTGGCAGTTCAACGGTTAGATCGTCGTAGATCTTCGATTAAGGTTTCGAAACCTTATGTATGAGCACGGTCTGTATGGGTTCGAACGTGGGTCTGCAATGGAGGAGAACGCGTGAAGAAGCATCTGTACGTGGCAAGTTTATATTTTTTTTTAAAGTGTCATTTTTGGTTATTTATAATTTTGAATTTCAATCACCATTTTTCGCCATAACTTTCTCATACGAAGTCGGATTCACACGAAATTTTTTTTGTTAGGATCGTAATTTAATTCCGGACTCGATGACGCTGGTTTGGACGAATTCTGAGACGGGCGAATTTTTGGGTTTAAATCGGGTTTGAATTCGATTTAAATTCAAAAGGTGAGTGTTTTAACCCACTCACAATTACTAGAAGCTTTTATGTTTGTTAAATAAATTTTAGAAATGAATAGAAATTTATGTATGAGCTTTTGGCATGTTATTTCATTCATATCTGTTGAATTGCATTTTATTAAATTTAACTGTAAATTTAATTGATTTATTGCGTATTAATTGGCTGTTAGAAATTATTGTTTGCATATGAACTGCTAGTTAACAGTTATATAAATTATCACTGAATATAAACTGTTAGATTAATAGTTGATAAATATAATTTGAGATAAAACTGCAAATTATTACCTGTTGTATATTACCAAACATATATGGTTATTGACTGATATTGATTGATGTTTGTGATTGGATGATGGATGTGTTGTTGAATGGATGTTTTATTTGGATATTATTAAACTGCAAGTTAGTATGCATTTTTCATTTTTCGGGATTGTGGTTTGAAATGATAAAACCGCAAAGTTTATTTTTAAATTGCGGATTGAAACGATAAATATCCGTATCACTTGACCATAGGATAGAAAATTATATACAGGCACCGCGGTCTATATATAACTATTTTAATGTGATTTCTATGGTTTGGATGGAATACGGTTTATAAAAATCTTAAATTTTTATACTGAATAAATGTTTTCTTCCATATTTATATGCATATGAAGTTGAAATTTTGAAATAAAAAGGTGAATAAATTTCTTTATTAAAAATGGAAGAAAATTAAGAAAATGGAGTTTGATGATTTATATCCTATATTTAAATATTAAGTTGGAAATTTTAAAGATATGATATTTATAATTGGATTTTTCCCAAAATATTTTGAAATGAATATTCTAGTAAAAATTGAATTTGGAAATATATATATATATATATTTTACTAGAAATTGAAGTCTTATTAATTATGGATTTTATGTGAATGGTCAAGATTAATTAATAGAATATTGATTTCGAAAGGATAAAAAAAAAATCCAACTTTAGTTGAAATATTAATGCTCAAAATGGATATAAATATATATAAAATTGAAATGGTTTTGGGGACTTGAAGTAATATTTTGGATTTTGGATTAACTTTTAAAGAAGAAATATTTGGAAAGCCATGTAATTTATTTCTTTATAAAGCAACAGTAAAGTTAAACCTTTTTAATTCGCATACCGTTGAATATCCAAACCATTTAGTTTTGAAAATAATGGTTTTAAAATACTATGGATTTTCGAAGAATTATGTTGAAAGTTACAAACAAAATATTGGTTACATGGGATATTAAATAATAAAAGTGACATAATTTTTGGAAAGGAAAATTTATTTGGGAAACGATATCATTGATTTGAGTCTTTATAAATTAATATCAAAATGAATTGTTTGGGTTTAAAAGAAGAAATGATATCGAGATATTATGGTTTGAAATGGATTATATTCTGGTTTTAAAGTATAAACTGTTTTTAAATAACCGCGGTGTTATAATAACGATTGGTTGGCAAAGAGACCGGGATCGGATATGGACATACTCTCTGTCGATACCGAAAACCACTTTGACTAACCGTGTACGCGGTGGAGATTCCAGAATGAAGTAGGTGGTGGCGACGTTTCCTGTAAGGTAAATACGTGGACCCAACTCCCGTGAGTTGGCATAAGGTGGCTAAAACAGGAGCGATTCTCAGGCCAATGAGGTCATTCCTCTGATCGGACGCTCCTCTTCGATATTATACTTTGACTTGGATTGATTCAGTGGCCACTTCTATATTTTGATTTTGGGGGAGTTAGTTCGAGGTGGGCGGCAGCTGCGCGCTGCGCGTTACCATCAGCCTGGATAGCAATTGGTATATCTACCCTGGCATTGCCTAGTTGTGCCGTGTCACCTACCCTATCGCGCCTTGTACGAGTTTGGATTTCTCCCGTAGCCCGTGTGGTATCCTCTAGTGGCTTCCCGATCAGGAGGGACTATGATATTGGATGGACTACTGGGACTATTACGTGTTAAGGGCTATATGGGTAACCCCTTAACGCTATTAAAAAGTAAGTTTATTTTATAAATAGACACTATTATAATAGCGCAATATACTACATAGTAAATAGTTTAACGGATCCTTAGGAGATGTAAATCCCGAACATCTCTTGAGTTACTGTACTCATATTTATTTCTGTTTATTTAACTCACATAAGATTTTCTAGTCTGACTCGAGTGTTTTTGTCTTTTCAAATTCGCTCGGGTCAGTCCGAGCGTTTCAGGATAGCAGGTTTTAGCTTTGGAGGACGAAGACGAAGATTCAGTATTATTTTATATATATAGTATTGCACCACACTCTTTCTATTCCGCTGCATTGCTTGTATTGGTATGTGTAACTCTGATATTTATTGTGTAAAGAATAACAAGTGTTTGTAAACCATTTATGAACTGTATATTTATTATTATATTTTATCCTTCCGCTGTGAGATTCTGTTTTCTTTTTATTTCTTCTCTGTTTTTCTTATTTACCCCATAACAATCCGCCCTTGCGTATGCTTTGAATTGGGACAAGTGTCGGTTTAAAGTGTGCGAAAAGGCGGGATGTTACAGTTGGTATCAGAGCTTTGGTTTAGCGATAAACCTTGGCTTTGTGGGGTTTGACTCTTTGTTAATAGGGTAGTAATATCCTATGGGAGTCGCTGAGTGTATATATATGAGAGAGCGTATTTGTTAGTATTCATAAAAGATTTTGATATTGTGTTAATCTGTTCCGCTTTGTATTTATAAATTCTGGTTGATGCATGGGACGCTATGTCATCAATAGGGATTTCTAAACACTTAATAGGACAGACCGACATAATATTTGTTTTTAATATAGGTGAATGAAATAATTTTGCCTATTATATTTTCAATATAAAAAAATAGTTTTATAAAGATATATATATATATTTTTGGTTGCTATAGATTGGGTGTTAGGAAATAAAATATTTATAATAATTGAAGCTAAGTGAAATCATAATAAACCCAATTTGGAGATTTTAGAACTTAAGTCCGGGATTTTTCCGAATTCGTTTTCAAAGAATTTATGAGATATAATGATTCGGTTTACAAGTATTTTCTTATGTAAATATTTAGCATAATTCGAAAAAAAAAACTGTTTAAAGAAGATTTTGGAAAATTTTTATTTTGTACTTTCTTCTCTGTCGCTGGAAAATAAATTCGGTGATGACGGCCGCATCATCGACTTTCATTTTCGAGTTTCGAAGAGGAAAGGCCACTGTAGTAAATTCTACTACAGATTTATTTTAGAACTTTCTAAAAATTTTCTTTTATTGTTCTAACTATAATTAGAGATATTGAGTAGTAAGAACTTATTTATCTATTATTTTGAAATAAATGGAAATTCAACTTGGTATTTAATTCTAAAATTTTCCGTTAACTAATTGAAAATTTTAGTGAAATAAAAGTTAGGTAATAAATGAATTGAAACCCCTAATTGAAATAAGAGAATTAATGCTAAGGATAAAGGAAGATAAATATTTTAACTTATGAATATTGGTAAAGACTTAGTGAATAATCAATGAATTAAAAGAATGGAGATTTAACTTGTATAAGTTCAATTGCAATTTCCTTAACATAAATAACTTACCCAAATATAAAAGTTGAAGTGTTAAATGAGGAACTGGAATTGAATATTTTACAAGTAGGAATTTAGAAAAAATGAAGTATTCAATAAATTACTGTTATAATAAGAATTTATTGGTATAAACTTAAGTGATAATTGAAATTTTACCCAAATTAAAGGTGAGTATTATTAATAGGTGATTTTAACTTAAGTAAATAAAATGAAATTCTTTAATAAATAAAGATTGATGTGTAGGGTTATAAACTTAAGTATGTTTTAAAATGCTACAAGTAATATAATAAAAAGTAGGTAATATAAATAAATGTCTGTAAACCCTAGATAATGAATTAATAAGATCCTTTATTTATAAAAATGGAGGTTTTAAGGTTAATAATTTAAGTGTAAGTAGAGGGTTACTGTAATTAAATATAATAAAACGTAAACATTAAATAAAGGAATGAAATTAAGGGTAAGTTGAAATTGTAATTTATAAAACGAATATATATTTATTGAACCATTAATAAATAAAAAGGAATTGAGAAGAAACTTGTAAATTTTCACTTGCATTCTTAAACATACATAACTTACCATATAATAAAAGTTGCAATGTTAGTAAGAAAATGTAAAGGGAAATCTTACAAGTGAAGATATTCAAAATATTTGTTGTTATTAATGAGAATTTATTTTATAGACTTAAGTAATAAAAGGAAACTTAAGTAATAAAAAGGAAATACAAATATAATGAATTTGGTGATAATTGGAAAATAAACTTGTAAGAAACAAAGAAATCCCTCATAAATGAAGGAAAGAAAAATCAAAACACTGAATTATGAAAAAAAAATGTATAATAAGCTATTTTGGTGTTGATTTGAATTGTTTGGTTGATGTATGTTTGTTGGGTAAGGAATTTTGAAGTTGTTGGATGGAGAAATAATCTATCTTTGTTCCATCTAAGACTGTTGAGTAAAGGATGCACTTGATAGTTATTTGACATTTCATACAATTTCGAAATTTGAACCTAACAACTAATTGTTTGTTTGATTGTATGATTTTGTTTGCAGTGTGTGCTGTTTGTTAAAATGTATGGTTGTTGCATTTGATTTGGATATGAATGATTGAATCTACCCAAACATTTCACTGTAATATAGATATTTAACTTTTAGATTTTATAAGTAAATACAGGGGTTGGAAGCAACTGCTACTGCTTTTGGTTCCAAAATAATAAGCGTATTGCCCGACAAATAGGTACGTTTCCGGATTACGTATAAAGCGCTATTTTATATATTTTCCCGTGTTGGGATATTTTATTTTGGATAATATATGTAATATATTTGTATATTTGGATATTATATTTTCTCCAGAATCCCTCCGTACAAAGGAGACTCTGCCAAAATTTTTCGTAAATTTTGGACTTAGAATTTTGTTAAAGATATTTTTCCAACTTTAATAACTCAAGTATTAAAGGATATAATGATTATAAAACAAGAATATTTCATTTAGGAGGATTAATCCAGGAAAATATTGTTTATAAATTAAAAATTGAAATAAAAAGTACTGTTTATTCTTCCTTCTCCCTTCTTTTTTCCTTTTCGGGGACGAAAAGTTTTGAGTGGGGGAGATTGTAACGACCTGATAAATTTATGATATTTTTATAAATTTAATTTATATGTTTGCTAATTTAATCCAGTATAAAATTAAAGTCTTAGGATTTTAAAAGGATGAATGTAGGAGTTAGATAGTAACTGTAATTACAGGTAGAGATTTAAAAGGTTATATGACATAGATTTGAAAATAACTGAAAGTTGTGTTGTAGTTATAAGTCTTAATTTGTTGGTTTAATGGTATTAATGTAACAATAACTGAATTGGATTACATACACACAAACATTTGAAAAATTTATTAGGTGGACTAAATTGGTTAAAGTTCATAAGTTGTGCATTTCAATTTAGTAGAAATTCTAAACGATAAACGAAGATTTAAATAAACGCTAAATTAAAACTATGTAAAATGGTGACTTAAGGCCTAGTTATAGGAATTGGAATATAATCCAAAATTTAATTAATGATAGTAACGTAGTATTAGCTAATAAATAGATTTCAATGCAGTAACCAAATGAAAGGAATAGGAATGAATATATATATTGAATAGGAATGAATATATATATTGGTTTGAAATGAAATAAAAATGTGTCACATTTAGATGGAGTAAAATTTAAGAAACCTATAAATGTGGAATCAGTAAACATTTGTAAAAAAATATATTGCCTAGAATAAAATTCATTTAATATAAGAATTCAAAGGTGGAAGATTTACATTTGGATTGAAAGGTATAATTAATTGAATTGGTGATTTGGGAATTTAATCCAAGGGTTACTCTAAAAATAAATACGGATAAAAAGAGGTTAAACTAAGGAGGGGCATTAATTGATTTTAAGGCTTATTTAATACGTTAATAGGCAAGACTCCGCATTCATACATTTATACAAAGCTAAATAGAAGCACAAGTGTGATATAATGTAAATAGATGGATATCAACCTTTATTTATATGTTAATGGGATTTAATTTCTATTGTATAAAAACCGCAATTTAATGAAGATTGAAATAGCTAATTCATACGTTAGTTGATTTAGCTGGAATATGAAGATATTTAATGGAATAGTGAAATCAAATGGGAATGGGTTTCCATTGTTCATTTGAATTCACATTCATCATAAAAACTTATTTGAAAACCAAAGGAATAATAAAGGAATCAAGACTTAATTAGTAATTTGGATTTAAGACATGGCAATTTGGATTTATTGCAACATTTAATACTATAGAATTTAGTAAAGCTTATTCAAATTTTAGTTGACCATTTGTGATATAACTTTTTGAAAACAAGACTTTATTTATGAATTGAGTATTTGATTCAACGAATGGTAATTACTTCATTTAAAAATGGAATTTAACGTAAATTAGTACGTTATTAAAGTTAAATGAAAGCTGTAAACATTTGACTTAGAGAACAATTGAGTGAAATCTTAACTAATGTAAACTTCATCATATTGACATCCATAACTGTGAATCATAGGAAGAAGGTAAATAAATGAACTTAACCAAACTATTTATGTTGAATATTGAAAATTTGAATAAATAAATAGTTAAGAAAATTAAGGGAATGGGAATAAAAATTTATTTATAATTTGGAATTTTAATTACGGTGAAAAGGGTTAACTGCAATTAAAAGTAAGTTGAGATGGAAATCAAGTTATTTATTTAATTTGGTTTAAGATGAGAGTGTATAAGTATAAGATTAGGTAATTTGTGAGAATAAATTTATAATTCCCGAATAATAAGAAAACGCAGAGGTTAACACTGCGAAATTTATATACTTATAAATTTTAATTCACATCCAAGCTTGCTAAATTATTTGGAATTGATTGGATTATATAAGTAATGAAATTTGGCCAATATTTAAAGTTGAAAGAAAATTTGGATTTTATGATTTATTTTAATTTATTTAATAAATATTAAAAATAGCCATTTTTGTCACGGACTCGGATTTCGACGAAACCAGTTTCATCGGATCCGTAACGGTGAATTATAATAATGTTTCAAGTTTCGTTGCGATTGGACTTGTCGTTTGATCGTACGGACTCGAAACGCCTTGAAATTTACGCATTTTGAAATCAATGTGAAATTTTTGTTTTTTTGGCATAACTTCTTCATACGATCGAATTTGGTCGCGAAACTTTTTCCATTGCGTTCAGAATATTTTAAAACACCTATTTGGATATATAGTTTTAACAAATCCGACTCCGGAGGCATAGCGGGCTTTTTGGACCATGGTTTGTCACGCACGTTCGCGTATCCAGTCTAGCTACCCTACCTCTAGCCTATCTATAAATATACATCTATAAACCCTAGCTCCTTTCTTTTTCATTTGCTGTAAGTTCATTTCTTCACTCTTTTCTCTTTCCCAAATGTATACATCTCAGATCCAATTTCAGATCCATCCACAGTTCAAAATCAAAAGTCAAAACTCAAAAATTTCAGAAAATTCCAGAAAAAATATATGTTGAAGTATTCGATACGCGTAATATACTGGTGAAATTCGTTTTTCAATTGGAGCTGTCGTTTATCCAGAATAAATTCAAACAGCCCCAAAACCGTTCATCATCGTCGCGCAAAAAGTTGTCGGATCGAGATTCTGTTTCTGGGTTTTGGAGAGGGAACCGAGGGGAGCGCATCTATGTAATTTGTTTGGCAGTTCAACGGTTAGATCGTCGTAGATCTTCGATTAAGGTTTCGAAACCTTATGTATGAGCACGGTCTGTATGGGTTCGAACGTGGGTCTGCAATGGAGGAGAACGCGTGAAGAAGCATCTGTACGTGGCAAGTTTATATTTTTTTTTAAAGTGTCATTTTTGGTTATTTATAATTTTGAATTTCAATCACCATTTTTCGCCATAACTTTCTCATACGAAGTCGGATTCACACGAAATTTTTTTTGTTAGGATCGTAATTTAATTCCGGACTCGATGACGCTGGTTTGGACGAATTCTGAGACGGGCGAATTTTTGGGTTTAAATCGGGTTTGAATTCGATTTAAATTCAAAAGGTGAGTGTTTTAACCCACTCACAATTACTAGAAGCTTTTATGTTTGTTAAATAAATTTTAGAAATGAATAGAAATTTATGTATGAGCTTTTGGCATGTTATTTCATTCATATCTGTTGAATTGCATTTTATTAAATTTAACTGTAAATTTAATTGATTTATTGCGTATTAATTGGCTGTTAGAAATTATTGTTTGCATATGAACTGCTAGTTAACAGTTATATAAATTATCACTGAATATAAACTGTTAGATTAATAGTTGATAAATATAATTTGAGATAAAACTGCAAATTATTACCTGTTGTATATTACCAAACATATATGGTTATTGACTGATATTGATTGATGTTTGTGATTGGATGATGGATGTGTTGTTGAATGGATGTTTTATTTGGATATTATTAAACTGCAAGTTAGTATGCATTTTTCATTTTTCGGGATTGTGGTTTGAAATGATAAAACCGCAAAGTTTATTTTTAAATTGCGGATTGAAACGATAAATATCCGTATCACTTGACCATAGGATAGAAAATTATATACAGGCACCGCGGTCTATATATAACTATTTTAATGTGATTTCTATGGTTTGGATGGAATACGGTTTATAAAAATCTTAAATTTTTATACTGAATAAATGTTTTCTTCCATATTTATATGCATATGAAGTTGAAATTTTGAAATAAAAAGGTGAATAAATTTCTTTATTAAAAATGGAAGAAAATTAAGAAAATGGAGTTTGATGATTTATATCCTATATTTAAATATTAAGTTGGAAATTTTAAAGATATGATATTTATAATTGGATTTTTCCCAAAATATTTTGAAATGAATATTCTAGTAAAAATTGAATTTGGAAATATATATATATATATTTTACTAGAAATTGAAATCTTATTAATTATGGATTTTATGTGAATGGTCAAGATTAATTAGTAGAATATTGATTTCGAAAGGATAAAAAAAAAATCCAACTTTAGTTGAAATATTAATGCTCAAAATGGATATAAATATATATAAAATTGAAATGGTTTTGGGGACTTGAAGTAATATTTTGGATTTTGGATTAACTTTTAAAGAAGAAATATTTGGAAAGCCATGTAATTTATTTCTTTATAAAGCAACAGTAAAGTTAAACCTTTTTAATTCGCATACCGTTGAATATCCAAACCATTTAGTTTTGAAAATAATGGTTTTAAAATACTATGGATTTTCGAAGAATTATGTTGAAAGTTACAAACAAAATATTGGTTACATGGGATATTAAATAATAAAAGTGACATAATTTTTGGAAAGGAAAATTTATTTGGGAAACGATATCATTGATTTGAGTCTTTATAAATTAATATCAAAATGAATTGTTTGGGTTTAAAAGAAGAAATGATATCGAGATATTATGGTTTGAAATGGATTATATTCTGGTTTTAAAGTATAAACTGTTTTTAAATAACCGCGGTGTTATAATAACGATTGGTTGGCAAAGAGACCGGGATCGGATATGGACATACTCTCTGTCGATACCGAAAACCACTTTGACTAACCGTGTACGCGGTGGAGATTCCAGAATGAAGTAGGTGGTGGCGACGTTTCCTGTAAGGTAAATACGTGGACCCAACTCCCGTGAGTTGGCATAAGGTGGCTAAAACAGGAGCGATTCTCAGGCCAATGAGGTCATTCCTCTGATCGGACGCTCCTCTTCGATATTATACTTTGACTTGGATTGATTCAGTGGCCACTTCTATATTTTGATTTTGGGGGAGTTAGTTCGAGGTGGGCGGCAGCTGCGCGCTGCGCGTTACCATCAGCCTGGATAGCAATTGGTATATCTACCCTGGCATTGCCTAGTTGTGCCGTGTCACCTACCCTATCGCGCCTTGTACGAGTTTGGATTTCTCCCGTAGCCCGTGTGGTATCCTCTAGTGGCTTCCCGATCAGGAGGGACTATGATATTGGATGGACTACTGGGACTATTACGTGTTAAGGGCTATATGGGTAACCCCTTAACGCTATTAAAAAGTAAGTTTATTTTATAAATAGACACTATTATAATAGCGCAATATACTACATAGTAAATAGTTTAACGGATCCTTAGGAGATGTAAATCCCGAACATCTCTTGAGTTACTGTACTCATATTTATTTCTGTTTATTTAACTCACATAAGATTTTCTAGTCTGACTCGAGTGTTTTTGTCTTTTCAAATTCGCTCGGGTCAGTCCGAGCGTTTCAGGATAGCAGGTTTTAGCTTTGGAGGACGAAGACGAAGATTCAGTATTATTTTATATATATAGTATTGCACCACACTCTTTCTATTCCGCTGCATTGCTTGTATTGGTATGTGTAACTCTGATATTTATTGTGTAAAGAATAACAAGTGTTTGTAAACCATTTATGAACTGTATATTTATTATTATATTTTATCCTTCCGCTGTGAGATTCTGTTTTCTTTTTATTTCTTCTCTGTTTTTCTTATTTACCCCATAACAATCCGCCCTTGCGTATGCTTTGAATTGGGACAAGTGTCGGTTTAAAGTGTGTGAAAAGGCGGGATGTTACAAAACCGGTGCTCATTAAACTCAAACATCAAACATCACTTTTTGACTATTCTAAGTCATAAACTATTGTTCTTTCAATTTCAAAAGGATTTTTGTGAGTCATAGGATCTTTTTTTACTTATGTCGACAAACTAGTGTTTTGAGATACACTTACTATCAAAGGTTGTTTGTTTTTTGAGATTATGCAAAGACACGTTCATCGGCTCAGGCACTCTGTAAACCTATTCATCTAGGTGAAGAGATAGTGATAGTCAGTGAAATGCCGAAATAAAGATTCTAGGATTGGACGTAGGACGATGCTCTGAACCAGTATAAAAATCCTAGCATGCTTGATTATTGTTACTTTACATTTCATTTGCAAGTTAATTTTTTTTACTATATCATTCAATTAGTTTAGCCATATACACGATCCAATAGAATTCCATTTTGTAATAAAGCAGGATCATTCACAAACCGTTGTACAATTTAGTGAATATTATCTAATAT
Organism: Allium cepa; assembly: GCA_030765085.1. Classification (NCBI taxonomy): domain Eukaryota; kingdom Viridiplantae; phylum Streptophyta; class Magnoliopsida; order Asparagales; family Amaryllidaceae; genus Allium; species Allium cepa. The sequence continues at coordinate 569,496,018 of CM060942.1, read as the reverse complement.
GACACATATAAGAATTTCTTTGAAGGCCATTCCACTACACAACCCCTATTATTTACTGCAAATGACTATATTATTTTATCAACTAAAATGAAATTTTTTGTGAAAGCAAATGGTCTTAAGATATGGGATGCAACACAAAATAAGTATGTAGCTCCGGCTACTCCATCAAATACGTGGACTCCAAATCAAAAGAGTGATGCTACAAATAACTCAAAAGCAATGAAAATATGTTAGATATGTACTTTCATCCTCAAAATATCATTCATTTACTTATTGGATTAGGAGAGATCTTGAATTTCGTACTGCGACAAAAAAATTGAATTCTTCAACCAATCCGTGGGAATGGAAAGTACTAGCCATCAAAGAGGCTAATGATCTTTCACAACCCAAGGTTGAAGAGTTAGTTGGTAATCTTATAGCATATAAAGTAAATTTGTAGACAAGGAAAATGTAAAATTAGGAAAAGAAAACTATTGCTTTCCAAGTTTAAGAAGATTCCGAGCTTGATGAGGATGAAATGGCCACCATTGCAAAGAATTACAGACAGTTTAAGAAGTAAGAAGAAGCAACAACAATGACAATAACAACACCAATCTACACTTAAATGCTTTGGATGCAACAAGTTTGCCATATAGTAAAGAATTGTCTAAATCAGAATAATGGAAAAAGAGAGTTCAAAGGAAAGAACAAGTATGAATAATACAACAAGAAGATGAAGCTAGCTTTTCAAGCGATATGGGATAATTTGTATTCCTTGCCTTCTTAAGAAAGTGATAATGATGTCGAGCATGCAAATGTTTTCTTCATGTCTACAGCAAATGAGGTACAACCTGATTTAACTTATAATGAACTTTTTTGAGTTTTGCATAGTACTAGATGACTTATTTAGAAATCTTTAAAAAGATCATAAATAAACTATAGCAAAATTAAGCAAACCAGAATTAGAAATAACCATGCTTAAAGATGAGTAGACTATTTTAGAAGAAATAACCGTAATAACACGCTCCCTAATGGGCCCGAATTTTCACAAAATCGAAAACCCAACTTCATCAAAGTACGTATCGTTGCTGTTGGTATCCTGTAAATAAATTATATCAAAGCATTATCAATAACTCACAGCGAAATAGTAAAGTATAATAAAATATATAATTACGGACTAAGACTGATACCTTTAATATCTAGTGCCCTTTTCAGTGTCGATCATGCATGAAGAAATCCGACTTTCCACCTTCCCGCTTGTACCAGTAGCCGTTCCTCTAAGTCTATTCTATAGGTTATAATGAGGTGAGGGTCAAAACAACATTCTGGTGATTGGTAAATTATATGCTTTATACATACTACTAGTTTATGTCGATTGTCTTCTGTTACATGTTATGTCTACTATTTTAACATAGTCGTCTTGACTTCATACGGGCATACGATACGCCAACCTACCCAATGTATGGTAAAACTACATACGTGTATATATAGGGGGGTGTGTGTATAAATAGCATAGTTCCACCTTGGACCAGGATACTTTCCCCGTTAAAATCTATAACTCTGTATCTTGTCAGGATTCATCATCAACATAGTATCACATCATCACTGCCATGCATACCAAGGAACTCCCGTAGTGCTAATAATAGTATTACAACTATTTAGCCATATTCTATATCATTTTTGAAATACCTCCATTAAAGGTTATCTAGCCTTGCCTCCTAACAAAAAACTGTGAGGCGGTGCATGTCTTAAACGTTATCTAAACTTGTAGGAGGTATAGTCCGTTTAGACGTAGCCCTTTTGTAACGACTCACCTTTTTGGACGGTTCAAATTGACAATAAACCACACATGTCAACTCAAACCATTCAAAAGGGAGGTTGTAATGAGGTAAATAAGAAAATAAGAGAAAGAAAGGAAAAACAAAACACAGAATCTGACGGTGGAATGACAAAATATAATAATCAAATAAATAGTTCATGAACCTGTTTACAAATAACGTTTGATTACACTTTTATAATATAGACCAGAGTTATACATACAGCAGGAATAAATAAATAATGCAATGGAAAAACATGATGCAGTGGAATAATACTAGTAATATAATACCAAACTTCGTCTTTGCCCTCCAGAAATAAGGTCTTCAACACCGAAATGGTCAGGCTGACCTGAGCATAATGAAAAGACAGAACACTCGTGTCAGAACTAAAAGATCTTATGTAAGTTAAATCAACAGTAAAGAAATATGAGTGTATTGGTTTTAGAGATGTTTACGGGATTTTACACCTCCTATCCAGCGTACAACGTGCGTGCAATAACTCAAGAGATGTTTGGGATTCCATCTCCTAAGGATCCGTTAAATTATCTACATATGTAATACAATACACTATTATAATATGTCTACAGTAAACTAAAGTATTAAAATAGCGTTAAGGCGTTACCCATATCCCCCTTAACACACTTTTATATAAATACCGTAGTCTATACAGATATTGTAAGCTCCACCAAACCGGTGGTTTACTCAGTGAGCACACCATTGGTATGATACAAACCAAAGTCGTAGTGGGCACGATCAGGATAAATATGACAAGGCACGCGAGGCAATGCCCAGGGTAGGATACTACCATTTTGCGGACCCGTACTGGTGGTAACGCATAGCAGCTACTACCACCCACCTTGAGACACACTTCCATAATCAAATCAAAGGATGACCAACAAATCAAATCACAAATTAATAGATATGGTTTCGAAGAAGCATGCTCGATAGGGGGAGCGATCCCATTTGGCCTGACGTGGCTCCTATTTTAGTCATTTTAATTATGACCCCAAGGTCAAGGCTATCCATCATCGTTCTCTTACTTCATTCCAGTAGCGTTCGCCAAACCATCCTACTTCATTCTGGATTCTCCACCGCATGCATAGTTGTTAAAGTGGTTTTCGGTATTGGTAGCGAGTATGACAATATTTGATCCCGGTCTCTTTAATAACCAAACGCTTATTTCACACCGGTTGGTTCTTTTACATTTCCAAAACCGATTCATAATTGATATCAAAATATCATATTCAATTCAAAATATCCCTCATTTCAAAACCATCATATTTACTCAAAATATGTCATTTTACCAGAAAATATCATTTCAAATTCCAACGTAGGTTATAACTTCATTTAACCACATTCGTCTTTAAATCAAGGATTTAAATATATACAATTCAACCTTGCATGGTTTGGAATTTAGAAAATAGTTTGGATAGTCATAAATATTTTAAAATAATTTTAATAGTTTTAATAGTTTAAAATAGGTTTAATAGTTTAAATTAGTTTAAAATAGTTTAAAATTTTAAAATAGTTTTAATAGTTTAAAATAATTTAAGAATTTTAAAACAGTTAAAATAGTTTCATATAAAATGGTTTGATTACTGGAAATGGTTTACATAATAAATAGTTTTAAAAATTTAAATAATATGAATTTTAAAATAATAGATTTTTAAACAGTTTATATTAAAAAAATTATTTTGAAAATAGTATCAAATCAAACTGTTTCTTCCATTTCAACAAATCTGGACCATAGCCAGATTTCAAATCAAAAAAACTCAATTTTAATCTTCATTTCCAATGACACAAGTTCGATTTAGTTTCAGATCAATGTTATTTCAATTTCAATTCGAAATAACTTCAATTTTCGAAACATTTTTTTTACTTCAATTTTGATTCAACAATTCAAATCAATAATTTAAATTCAATTCCATTCTTATTTTAAACCAATTCAATTCATATCGATTCAAGCCTAATTTAACTTCATTGTTAAATTTTAAGATCCAAATCTTTAAAATAATTCAAACTTCCAAATTCAAGTTATATATCGATTTTATCTTTTCATTACCAATTAAATTCTTAAACAATTTCTTTTAACTATTTCAATTTCAACTTTCAAAGCTTGAATTAGGAAAAAATATTCAAATTCATATAAATCTATAATTTATTTCCTTTAAAACATAACATTTAACCAAAAATCCAAATTCAAGATTTTAAATCTTTTAATTTAACCAATCCGGTGTCTATATATATTTTTCTATCATATGGTAAAGTGATACGGATATATATCATTTCAACCCATAATAAGTCTAAATTTTCGGATATATATCATTTCAACCCGTATCCCGAATCATAGTTTTCCAAATCCATAAAATCGCTCAGATTTATCATTTCAACTCATAACGATTTTTCCCTAATCTATAAGATCGTTCGGGAATGTACCATTTCAACCCATAGTGCTTTTCCTAACAATAAACTATGGGAACTTGCAGTGTGATAACAACATTTATAACAAACATAACAACCAACCATCCAAATTGTCAATAACAAAATCATCCATCGCAATCATCATCCAAACCAGCTAATAAATCACCACATCTAACTGGTTCACATCAAGTATTTAACTAACAATTTAAATTCAATATTAATTTAAATGGCAGTTTAATTCAATATAAATTCAAATTATATTTAAATGACAATTTAAAATACCAAACAACAACCAATAAATTTCTAATCTCATCATAAATTTAATTTAACCAACATAAGATAGTTTAGTATTTGTGAGTGGGTTAAATCACTCACCTTTGATTTATCGTCGATTTAAAATCAAAATAAAACCTAAAAAACCAACAGTCCTAGAATTCAGCCAAACCAGTTCAAGGTTGTCCGGAATTTTGGTATGATCCCAACGGGGAAAACCGCATCCAAATCCGAGCTCGTATGGAAAAGTTATGATAGTAAGAACGATTGAATTTAAAATTAAACTAAAAAATAAAAATAAGAGTAATTACTTAATTAACCTCACCTCAATTAAATCCTAAAGTCGCACACGAGCACGAAGCCTGCTACAGCCGCCAGCGTTCGCAGATGAATGCACGCTAACACGATGGCTTCTACCTCGATCAGACCCCTCCATCGTGACATCCATCACCGGCCGCACCTTCAGGCTAAGTCGCACCACCTCAAGCCCCCCTGTAGCTCATGCCACCTTTGATGATCTAGGCCAATTTTGGCGATTTCGCTGATCAATTCGACAAACTAAGCACATGGATGCACTCGTCTCATCATCCCCTACCTCACAGCAATCTCCGATCGTAGTAAAATCGATGATCCACCATTGAAATTGCAAGCCCTAATATGGACGATCGAGCTTCTTCATCATTTTCTGGTCAAACGATACATCAATTCAAAAAATAGATTGCAGCAATAGATTGCGCTCGTCGAGAGCTTTCCAACGATATATAATTTGACATAGTTTGGAGAGTTTGAATTTTTAAATTGGATTTGAAATTGAATTTGAAAATTTGGGTTTTGATATTCTGATGTTTGAGAAGGAGGAACTGTTAGAAATAATAATACATATAGAAATTGAAAATAGATACTACTAGGGTTAGAAAAATCTCTTTATATATAGAGGGATAGATAAGAATGAACGACATATCGAATTGGGTCGAAACGATAACGACGACCCGTAAAGCCCATTTCATTTTCGAAAGAAAGTAGGTCATCCCATATATCGAAATATATATTTTTGATATTTTTAAACTCAATGGAACTAGTTTCAAATCCAAATTCCATTATGTACAGAAGTTAGCTTTTAAAATTAGATTATTTTAATTGAATTCATTTAATTGATTTCTACGCATTTCGAGCCCGCACCATCAAATGACAAGTCCAATCACTACGAAACTTGAAATCCTATAATAATTCACTGTTATGGATCCGATGAAACTAGTAATGTCGAATTCCAAGACAGTGGCCAAAATGGCAAATTTTCACGTTAATTAAATAAATTATTACTAAATTAATTTAATCACTTTTAAATTCAAATTTTAAAGCTAACAATTTCATCATCCTAGATTAACCAGGAATTTATTGTAAAGGCCCGAAAATCCGTGCTCCTTTGAGGTGGAAATCTTGTACAGCCAAAGAGGAACAAACTTACGAGTCTTTAGGGTTAAAGAAGAAGAAAGAGGTAGAAGAATAAGAAAATAGAAAAGAACAAAACAGAAAGAAACAACATCAGAATCTCACAGTCGCAGCGGAACAACATATAATAGATAAATGAATAATCTTTAAATCAAAGAACTATATCCGTTATTACATTACATTATCAGAGTTTACAACAACAAACAGCGGAAAAAAATAATACTATGTACTAGTTGATACGCCCTGCCATCCAGCTTGCCTTCAGATCTCTACAGCAACTCCCGAATTCCAGAATGACCTGATAACCTGACTCTAGATTGCCCGTGTGGAAATTGGTGGGCACCCAGAGTTTAGGAAGGGAAACAATAAACTCCAGGCCAGTCATCGGACTGGTGTGAGAACTTAAAATAGTTTATCTTTAAAACAAACAACAGGAAATTTTTTAAAGCCAATGCGCAATGCTTTTTGAAAGTGTAACTACCATAAGACCTCCCACCACACACACAATGCAAACGCAGACTTGGAGGAGATTTCTTCTTATGTTAGTCAAAGATGCTTACAACACAGAATCATTTGATTTTTATTATTATTAGTGCATAGTGTAGAAAACATTTCGAAAATAGAATATAAATCTTAGCCAGCATAGGTACCATGATATTATGCCTGCTATAGCTACCCCCTGAGGAGGCAGGTTATACAATTTCAATCGTAAAGGGCTCGTATTGTTTTGTTTGGATTTCCAACAAATGGTCAGGCTAAGGAACTTCCTACTGTCAATGGGAACGCCTCTGGATGGACGACCCAAGAACCTAACGTTACGGTTAGATCTCTGCCAACACAAGGCCGGGCTACCTCTCTAACTAGGTAACTACTACACGAATATGTCATCCTCCGGTCCTTTGGGACCTTTATCCGAGCGCTCGATTCCAACAACACCACACAGTAATAAATATAGTTTATCCACATGAGTAAGTATCTGGGCTCCATACCATGATACCACCCTATTCCAGATGGAAATGACATACACTAAAGGGCGCGACCCTTATAACCTTGCCACATATTCCTATTTTGACCATTTCCGGGGAGTGAGGTCCGACGAAGTCTCGTCCATAAAGCTACGCTTTGGCACAAAGCCATGCTTCGTTCAAGAAATGATCAATGGATGATCAGCACACAACAACACTCAGCATGCCACATTACCAAATTGGGAATTTATCGCTGATTACCTTCAACTACATAATCTCTGAGCACGTACGTCTCAGAGAAGGGTGTTAAGCTAAGAGGATAAATTCTTCGCCACCAACAGAAATGTATTTGAAAGAAATCTGCTTTATATTTCAAAATGTAATGTCAGACACGTAACCATACAAGTCTGTTCCGGGTTCGAACAGAACCGAAGGCACTTCCAAAGAAGCCCTTGCAATCTGGATATTCATAATCCCGATAGAACTTCCCATCACAAAGGAAATCTCTATACCGCAGCTAGCGGTGCAGAGACAATCGATAGGTCATCCTATCGTTTTCACAAATACCCGGTCTTCAACATCGGTCTTTAAATGCTATCCATAACGATATATCATTATTCGGAATGGGTTATACGACCCAAAGGTCCTTTCCCGGCTAACCCGAATAATAAGCGCAATATTTTGAAAATAAGTGTAGCACTCAAATTCAATAAAATCACAACAAATACCTATTTAAAGGTAATTATTGATAGTCGGTTATTTAAATATCAATAGGTATGAACAACATCACCAGATTCCAAATAATTTTCCAAATTATTTATTTTCCAAAAATATCTTTACAAGATATATTTTATTTCCACATTATATAAAATAAATCAATGTTTATTTTTAAACCAATTTTCCCTTTCGCTTATAAATTTGATAGTGAACTTACTTTTCCAAAATATCTATGAATATATGATTTTCAAATCGATTTCTAATATTCATTTCCAATTTATCTTTAAAAAGATAAATTCTCAAAACGTTTCATTTCATATTGGGAAAACATTTCCATACTTATTTAATAATAAGTAATTCACAAATCTATTTATTTTCAACATTTGGAAAATATTCGATATACTCAAAACCATAGTTAAGTATATATTTCATTATTTAAGAAAGCATTCTCTTAAACACATTTATTTGAGTCAAAACGAATGTTAAACATCGTTACGACAACCCAAAACCACTAGTATAGGGATTCGAAATTAAAATAGATATACAAATCCCAATACTATATAAAACATTTCCTTTCGGAAATCATTTACTGTAACAACAGTGTTATAGTCCACCATTTCCTTCTATTTCTCGAAAACGTCTATTTCAACAATGAATGTTGAAATCTATGGTTTCGATCCTTAATATTTTTAAAACATCTTTAAATCGTTTTAAATTCTATTTAAAATATCACTTCCCAAAACGTATCCATTTTTTTCATAATAATATATTCACTGTCCAAAATCGTGAATATATTTCCCAACCAAACTCTTATTATTACAACATTTAACTTAAAGGATAATTCGCTAACCAAAATCGCGAATATATCTCCTTTAATAAATTTCTATATTTAATTTATCAAATTTAATTAATTTTGGATTTTATAAACAATGTTTATAAATTCCATTTCTATTTATAAAAACTTCGATTTATAAATCTCCTTTATTAACTAATTCAATTCATATCTCATTTAAATGCTAAAACCCAATTTATAAATAAATTATTTATAATTCTCTTATTTTACAAAATCATTTCATTTTATAACTTCATAATTCATAAATCTATAAATTTCATTCGCTTATGAAATCCATTTATAATTCATTCTAACACTTATAAAAAAAAATCATTTTATAATTCCAATTTTTTTTACTTATAAATATCAATTTTATAAATCTTTTATACAAACTGTTTATAATAATTCAAAAATCCCAATTTAAACCGTTTTACAAATTAATCTACTACTTATTTCAAAAATCAAATTTTATTTATTTCCGGTATCTAACGATACCAGAATTTTATTCGGCTAAATTGTAGCCTTCAACGATTTCAATCACAAAGGTAATCATGCAGAGATTATAAATAATCAACACACAATATTGAAAAAAATTCAATCTATTTGAGGAATCCAGTTGGATCCCTCCAACCTGTTTCCCTGCATCCACAGACATTAGCACAATACCAATCCCGTTTCAAGACGAGATATCGCGGTATATGGGATTTATAAAATATTATCCGCTATTATGCGGGCGCAGTAGGGTCTCATCCGCTATATAATGCGGGAAATCAACTCCAAGGACATATATAATACCAATTCCACTTCAAGGTGGAATATCGCGGTATATGTGTTTAATAAATAACCTTCGCTTAATAGGCGGCGTATATGGTCTATTTCAATACAATAGATAATACTATATTATCCAAACAAACAATCAACACAATCAACAATTTTAAATCTAACTATTTAAAATTTAAACAAAAACCCTTTTTGAGTGAGAAGTTCTCACCTTTGATATTTATTTTGCAATCCGTTTCCATCCCAGCTATTTTCCTCACGATTTTTGACCTTGTATAAACATTTATACAATTTATTAATATTCGAATTAAATCGAACAATTTAATTGCCATTTTAAAATTTTAATTCAACTCATTAATTAATTTGTTTAAAAAAGTTAATCACTATAACTCTTAAATTAAAAATAAACTAGTAGGTTCAGAATAAATATAAGTATTTTCATTTAGAAACTACATATATATAGTATTTATAAAACAGTTCATATAGATAAAAAAAATCAAATATTTATATAATTTTTCCATTATCAAATTTTTTACCCATATAAACTAACCTCTCTTTTACTGTAAATGACAAAAAATAATTTCCTTTATACTTCACTGCATATTATTTTATAAAAATTTCATTTCATCATTTTTATTTTTTTCTATTTTCCTTTTTCTGTAAACTAAAATTTCATTTACACATATATATTTCAAACATGCATGTGCATATATATCATTTATTTTAATTTCATAATATTCTGTATAGGGTTTAAATTCATTTTCAAATTTAAATTGAACTGAAAAATTTGAATATACCTTACTGCCAGATTGTTTCGCCGAGCGTTTGGAAACCCTAGCATGGCCAAGCCCTCGACAATCGAATGCCATCTACAATATGTTGCTGCTCGAACCCCTTCTCGATTTGCCGAGAACAACTACAGTCACAAGTCGCGGCCCCTGCCCTAGCACCCACGCGAACACCAGCCCTGCGTCGAAGCCGCCACTATCGACATCGAAACCTCCACGCTCGCACGATCGGTATGCTTCCTCCCTTCGATCGAACGTCGAACTCGTCCTTGCCACTACCGAGTGCAGCACTTCGCCATCCACGCGCGATCGAGCATCAATTTAAATGAAGGAAGTCGCAGTGTTTTCAATTCGATCGAATGGAAGGGGGCTCGTGATTTTAATTTTAAACGAGAAAGGGTTTCATTTCGATTTCATTTCGTTTGAAGCTGCTTCGATTTTTTTATTTTGGATCTGAGAGAGGGGCTTCGGCCATTAAATTTTGATTTTGAACGAAAAGAAACAAAAGAAGCTGCGGCCATTTAAATTTTCTCAACTGAAATGCTCAGCCATTATAAATTTTTTCTCGATTTGTTCATAGGTTTTAGAAATGAAGGTTGCATGATTTCTGGCTGAAACAAAGGGAGAACGTGTTTGCATTACCTCTACAGTGTTTTGAGTTGAGGCCAAAAAGTGCTGATGTTGACCTAATTCAAGTTTAAATTTAAATTGAATTCGATTTAAATTTCAATGCATTTACTTAACGTATGCTCACATAACAACTCTAATCACTACGAAATTTGAAATCCGATAATAATACAATATTCCGGACCCAATGGAACTGGTTTCGTCGAATTCCGAGACTATGCCTCGGAAGGCTATTTTTAAATATCGATTTAAACGACAAAATTTCCAAACTGAACAAATCAGTTTCAAATTCAATTCCGAAGCTTCTATTATCTTCAGTATTATCAATATGAATTTTATAAGCCTTTGAAATATTTTTAATCAGCTTAAAACGTAACATTCAAATTTTTATTCATTTTTCAATAGATTAAATTTTATAATTTAATCTCCAAATTCATAGTTATATTGGGAATTCAAGCTAAACAATTATCCAAATATTTAAAACTAATTAAATATTTTCAATTTTAAATTGTCCAAAATTTAGGGTCGTTACATTTTAATCTTTTAAAAGGAATTTTTCCATGTTAAATCCGATATGTAACCGTTGCATAAATTTCAGCGTTCAATTGCAATTGTAATAAATTAATTAATTATAATTTAAATTCCAATAAACTCTTTTATTTGATTTACATTCCTATTTTTTTAAATCAACCAAAACCTTATGAATATAATTAACATTAATTTACATTTTATTACATTCAATAATTACAGTTATCATCTTTCACAATCTTAACTATAATATTTCAATTTCGTTAATTCCATTAATTACCAACTTAATTCCACTATTTAATTACATTAATTACAACAATTGATTCCAACAATTACTTTATTCCTTATTTACCAATTTAACCAAATTAACTTTAGAATTATTCCAATTGACCGAGTTTACATTAAAATGATTATCAATTGACTGAGTTTACATTAAATCAACATTATTAAATTACATTCTAATAATCCTTTCTATCAATAAATAATAAATGTTAATGTCTTCCAATATTAAATTCTAAAACCTTATTAAATTTAATAGTTTTAATTATCAAAATTTACGGGTCGTTACACTCTCTCTCACTCAAAAATTTTCGTCCCTGAAAAGAAACATGAGAGAATTAAGAGGTTTGATATAATTTTATTCAAAATATTCAATTTATAAACACTTTAAATAATTAAGTATTTTAAATAAAAATATATCAATTTATAAACAATTAAATCTTTCACATTCAAGTTTAATAAAAGTTTGAGAATATTTTCTCTTTCACAAAATTTTCTATGTCCTAATTTTACGAAAAAATTCGGTAGAGTCTCCTTTGTGCGGTTAGATCCGAAAAAATAAAAATATCAATAATTTCAGTATATATATATATATATATATATATATCATATTTCAATTATAAAATATCCTAAATCATGGGAAAAACAATAAATATCGTCCCAAAACCATAATCCGAAAACGTACCTTTGTTGGGCAAATAACTTTATTTATGAAACCAAAAGCAGTAGTTATTGCTTCCATAAACCTGTATTTTACTTATATAATCCAAAATAATGAGAATTATGTACAAGGGAAATATTTAGTTATTTTCAAGTAGTAACAAAAGCAAATCAACACAAAACATATTCAAACAAACATCACGACCATCATATGAAATCAAAGTTTCCATCATACATTCATAACAATCAAACTAATGGTTTGTTCAGGTTCAGAAACTTTTAATCGTACATGGCGATGAATAAACTATCAAGTGTATCCTACGCACAACAGCCATAGATAATTGCTTAATAGATTATTCATACAACCCTAAACAATTTGAAGTATCCTTTCCCAAACTTCCCATAAGCCAGACAATACGAATTTAAATATTATTTAAGTTTATTCGATTGGTTCCTTTTCACATCACTATTTACTTTTTATTTATTTTCATTCATTCATACAATGTCTTTTTTTTCTTTCTTTCATTTATTTACTTACATAAGTTTTTTCCTATGCACTATTTAAATTCATCAATGAATTCATTATTGAAGTATTACATACATTCCATTGCAGTTTATTTAACATTTATTATTTATATAGCTTGATTAATATTAATATTCATTCACGGATCATTTCAACTTAAGTTTCTTAACTTTTAAATTTACATTCATTTCTTCACATACAGTATCATTTAATATTACATCTACTTATGAATAAACAAATATTAATTCTATTAGTTACTCATTTCAACATCTCCTTAAGTTTAAAATTATCTACTTAAATAGTATTTACATTTATCTATTCAATTTAATTTAAGAATTAAATACCGGGTTCTATTTCAAATCATCTAAAATTATATATACATACATACATATATACATACATACATACATACATACATACATACATACATACATACATACATACATACATACATATATATGTATATATATACACACACTCATAGCTTTTATATGTCAAATCATATTTAGAAATTAAAATTTAAGATTTATTTATCAAACAAATGTGTCGTAAAGCTACTACTATGGTCTTCCCACATTGAAACTCGAAAATGAACGTCGATGATCCTGCATAGTCATCACTGAAATTATTTTCCATCGACAGAAGAGGGGAGTACATAACTTATTTCCTTTTTAAAATTCCTTTAAAACATTTCTTTCAAATCTCATTGAAATATTTATATCTGAAAAGACTTCCAAATAATACTAATATTATATTCCAAAATCCTTTGAAAACTAATTTCAAAACCCCGGAACTTATGTTCTCAAATTCCCGATTCATATTCACTTTATTTGTAAATCCTATTTTGTAACCAACATTTATAAAATTTCACTTCCTAACAAACAAACATAACACATACAACTATATCCATTTATAAAGTTATTCTTTTATATATAAAATATAATATTAGGTAAAATTATTTCATTTACCTATATTTCAAAAACAATATTGTTTCGGTCTGCCCTGTTAGTTCTTGAGATGATGGTTTTGATGACAACAACCTTAGGACTTGTTATAAAATATAAATACTAATATCTTTGTCTAGATATATATGTATATGCAGGATATACATACATACATACATACATACATACATACATACATACATACATACATACATACATACATACATACATACATACATACATACATATATGTAGGTACTGAGAATGAATACTGTACAGTATAGAGATTCAAGATTGTAGAAATCAAGACTGAAGACTCATGAATATCAAGATTATCAAGAGTTCAAGATATCAAGATAAGTAATTGAGTCCAGATTTATGTTAAAACTTCATAATAGCACTAAAATCTTTATTCAGATTTTAATTATGGAATGGAATCCACCTTCTCGCTTTAATAGTGGGATGGAACCCATGACCACTTTAGTGGGATGGAACCCACGACCTTCTCTAGTGGAATGGAATCCACAAAATTTTCAAAATGACTTATTTTTAGATTTTTTTAAAACAATCTTTTAAAAGAAATCTCTCTCTTGGTTTAAATATTTTAGCCTTAATTCAAAAACTATTTTTAATCATATTGATTTCAAAATCGTTTCTTGTTTTTAAACTATCTCCTGGTTTTAATGTTTTAGCTTTAATCTCAAAATATTTATATATTTAGTTTTTATTACTTTTATATTTTGTAAGATCACTTTCCAAAGGTTTTTATAATTATAAAGCATATTCAAAATAGTTTACAAAGTTCTAAGATTGTTTCGACAAACTTTAGAAAGAAAATCTCTTTTAAAATAAAAATCAATTTTCAAAAAATACTAGGGGATGTCGACATGCCTATATCCCCCATGTCGACATGGTAGCCGTTGAATTTTAAAATTTAGTGTCTGTTCGTCATAACCTTTCATGAATGGACATGACCATTATTCTTCTATATATACCAGTTGCTTTCAATGAATTTTGAGTTAGGTTTTCTTCACTCCTTCTTCACTACTCAAATATTCTCTTATATTTCAAATGCTTTAACAAAAATCTACCAAAATCCTAAGTGAAATCAAACTCGATCGTCTCTAGTATGATTCTTTGCCACTCTCGCTCAAAGATCTCAGTGCTATTCAGAGTTATAGGATCATTTGTGATCAAAAATCAAAAGATCGAAGTGTATCAATTCTCTCTCTATCAAAGTGTGATTGGAAACGGTGTGATTGTGGCCCGTAAATCAATTGGGTAATTGTAGCCTGTAAATAAATTTGGTGATCCTATAGCCTGGTTAAATCAAGAGAGTTTGTTCTGGACTCGGAGACAGGAGGGTGTATCTCGTGGCCTTGAAATCGAGGTTGTAATATCGACATTATATTTGAAAATAAATCTATACAAAAATTTGTGGGGACTGGATGTAGGGTAACTCCGAACCAATATAAAATTTGGTGTGTTCTTTCCTTTACTACTTTTATTTACTATTTGCATATGTGTCTGGTTCTATGATTGTCTCTATGTTTGTGAATTGCATCTGTTTGGGTTTAATTTGAAAAGATTTCAAAAAGATTCATAAAATTAATTAAACTCTATTCACCCCCCTCTAGTGTTAATTATGCCTTAAGATCCGTAATCTGCATTTCCAACATGCCATATTAAGTGTTAGAAATCCCTATCGATGCCATAGCGTCCAATATATCGACCAAAATCTATAAACATTAAACCGAACAAATTAACACAATATAAAACATTTTATAACACTAACAAATATGCCTTGTCATACACACACACACACACACACTCAGAAAACTCATTCTAGGGTATACAACCCTATCTCTAATGAGTCAGACCCTATAAAGCTAAGTTATCGCTAAACCGAAGCTATGATACCAACTGTAACGACCTACCTTTTTGGACAGTTTAAATTGACAATAAGCCAAACATGTCAACTCAAACCATTCAAAAGGGAGGATTGTTAATGTGGTAAATAAGAAAATAAAAGAAAGAAAGGAAAAACAAAACACAGAATCTCACAGCGGAATGACAAAATATATTAATCAAATAAACAATTAATGAAGCCGTTTACAAATAACATTTGATTACACTTTTATAATACAGATTAGATTTATACATACAGTAGGAATAAATAAATAATACAGCGGAACAACATGATGCAGTGAAATAATACTAGTAATATAATATCAAACTCCATCTTCTCCTTCCAAAAATAAGGTCTTCAACACTGAAATGCACAAGCTGACCTGAGCGAATGAAAAGACAAAACACTCAAGTTAGAACTAAAAGATATAATGTAAGCTAAATCAACAGTAAAGAAATATGAGTGTAACGGTTTCAGAGATGTCTACGAGATTTTACACCTCCTATCCAATGTATAACGAGAGTGCAATAACTTAAGAGATGTTTAGGATTCCATCTCCTTAACACATTTTTATATAAATACCATAGTCTATACAAATACTGTAAGCTCCACCAAACCGGTTGTTTACTCAGTGAGCACTCCATAGGTACAATACAAACCAAAGTCGTAGTGGGTGCGATCAGGATAAATATGACAAAGCATGTGAGGCAATGCTCATGGTAAGATACTACCATTTTGTGGATACGTACTGGTGGTAACGCATAGCAGCTACTACCGCCCACCTCGAGACACACTCCCATAATCAAATCAAATCAAAGGGCGGCCACTGTTAACCCGCCTTTTTTCAAGGCCATAAACAGACGGATTCAACCTAACTAACTTCACGATTATCGAAGCTGGAATACGATGGATTCGATTTAAAAGGATGAAGTGCACTTGGATATGTCGTTTGGTCGAGAAATGGAGAGGATACACGGCTCGGTCTGGAAGTTGTGGGTTGTTCGGCATAGACGGCTCGGTCTGGAAGTTGTAGGTCGTTCGGCATTGATGGTTCGGCCTCAATGGTGGTTCGGCACATGGAGGCAGCTCGGCGTTGTGTTCGGTCGGGGTGGCTCGGTAATGGTGGTTCGGCACTGGAGGTCGTTCGACCTGAAGGTTTGGAAAATGTGGTTCGGTCTTGGGATGGTTCGGCATTAAACATTGCTCGGCATCGGATCTCGTTCGGCATTGGACATCGCTCGGCATCAGACCCCGTTCGGCATTGGACATTGCTTAGCATCAGACCTCACTCGGCATTGGACATTGCTTAGCATCAGACCTCACTCGGCATTGGACATTGCTCGACATTGTGGTTCAGATAGAGTCACTCAACGTTGTGGTTCGACCTTGGTTGTCGTTCGGCATGTGTGGGTCGGCTATACTCGTTCGGTTGAAGGGAGTCGATGAATAAGTGCTTCGAGTTCTAACATGAACTACTTCGGATCAGGCGTGGGACTACTTTGACTCGTCACCTAGGAAGGCTCGGGTCGGCATGTACAGAACTCGAGGTCGGTTACAATGATAACTCTAGTTTGGCCATGGCCTTGGTGGGCCCAGGTCACCCAGAAAGCCCAACAACTCAAGATTTGACTATAAATACAACATGTGGGGTTTCAGAAGGGGGATCTTTTTTCTGCTCTCTGGTTCTCTATTTTCTAAGGCCGAGGTTACTCTGCCATTTTGTAACTGTAATCAATTGTTACAGTAATAAAAAAGGAATTTCTGAAGTAGACGTAGGCCGGAGTTAGCCGAACCACTATAAAATCTGTTGTTCTTTACTGCTTTCAGTTTAATTTTTGTTGTTCTTCATTATAATATCCTCCATGTATATTCTATCCGTGAGTTGTGACTGGTATTTGGTGCTTTCGCTTGGATTTGGGTGTTAGTGACCAATTTTGGCGCTAACATTTTGGTGCTTTCACTGAGAAAGCTAGAACTCGGGGATTTTGGAGCTTGGATTTTAGATTTAGAAGCTTGGGAACTTGGGTTTTAGAAAGCAATGGCTAGACCACCAATAAGGAAGCAAGCAGCAGAAAGAAGCAATCAAGAAGGAAGTCAAGCGGCCTCTTCTGGAGCTGGAGAGGATCGTGCATCCGTCTACATAACTCGGGACGAGATGCATGTTATGATGAATTCTACGCAGGAGCAGATGATGAAACGGCAAGAGGAGATGATGCAGGCACTTCTTAGGCAATTTGGACAACTAGGAACTGCAGGTGCTCAAGTTCTTGAAACTGGACTAGAGGAACTCAACCAGCAGGCTGATGGAGTGATTCAGCAAGGGGCAGCTCCCAATCAACAAACAACTAACAATCTGGATGGACCTAGACTCGGGGGCACACTACCAGGTAATGCTGGACCAATCCATGAAGGGATACCGGATGACGCTACACGGCCCGACGCCAGTAGGAATACAAGAGTACATGATGAGGAATATGTGCCAGAATTTCCTCATGGACCTGGAGGACAGTTAGGAAACATGGAAAGGGGACAACCCCTTGTAGGTAACACTGGATTGGCTGATATCATCAGACGAACCATTCGTGGAGGTCTGACAAATAGAGATTTGGAGGGAGTCAACAAAAGCCCGTTTACCCGGAACATCAGGATAGCTAGGAATCCGCCCAATTTCAAGCTGCCCACTTTGGAAGTATAAAACAGAAAGACCGATCCCACTGACCACTTGATGAGGTACACGAGGCATATGGAAGTGCTGGAGGCAACAGAGGAGGTCATGGATCGGTGTTTCCCCCTGTACTTGATCGATATAGCTACTATGTGGTTCAGACAGCTAGAGGATGGATCTATTGGGATGTGGACAGAACTGGTGGATAAGTTCTTGAGACAGTTTCGAGTTCACATAAAAAGGCCAAAGAATGTGATGACACTAACTTTAGTCAAACAGAGGGAGGATGAATCGCTCAAGACTTTCTTAACTCGATTTATTGCAGTAGTCGCTTCGGTGGATCGGCCGGATCCCTTAATGGTTTTAATGGATGCAATATCAGGAGTCAAGGATAATTCGGATTTCAAAGTGTCATTGATTCGAGATCCACCACTGGATCTCAGGGAATTCTTCCATGAAGCTAAAATATTTCTTCGACAAGAGGATGCATGTCTGGATATGAAATCAAAGGAAGTAAACATGGTTAAGGATGGAGGACAACACGGCGAAAGCCCGGATAAAGACAAGAATAAAGGGAAAAGGAAGCGCTGGGTAGAACCAAAATTCACCACTTACACAGGATTGAATGCAACACCAAAACAGATATTCTTGGATACTTGGGATCGCCTTCCTTATCGAAGGCCGACAAGGAGGGAGCCCTCAGAATGCGAAAGGGCATCAGAAAGGCACTATCTCTTTCATGACGTGGACGGGCATGATACTAACAGCTGCAGGAACCTAAAGGATATAATCGAGGAACATGTAAAGAATGGTCAGTTGCGACAATATGTCGAAACTCGAAATGCAGCGGTGGAACAGGAGCAGCCACCGCCTACCTTGAACGACGAAGGCGTGAGGCCCAGGAATGGTGGCCGGTTGGTCATCAACTAATCGTGATGGTTTGGAATAAGTAACAAACTCCGGGCAAAAGGCTAAATCACTTACTCATGTACGGGGTCGGAGATAACCCTTAGGCATGCTCTGAGATGATGGTCACCGAGACGCTTCGGTTTGTGAAATTTGTTTTTTTCCTTTTGACTTGGACATTTGCTTTTTCTGCTTTGGTTTTGAAGTTTGGATTGAACTCCCGTTTTTGTTGGTTTTTTTGGTTTGGATTTTGGCTTGGATGTCTGATTTTCGATTTGGATTTTGATTTGCACTTTTGATATGGATTTCTTGTTTGTTGGTTGGATTTGGATTTCGGATTGGATTTTGACTTGATTTTCTCTGGATTTTGGCTAAAAGGTCGTCGAGCATGGACTATGCTCGTCAAGGGTCCGGAGAGACCAAAAATCGGCCTAGGACTTAGGCTCCATATTGTCTACTATACAGGTCATCGAGTATGGACTATGCTTAGCAAGGGTCTGGAGCGACCATGATTCGACTTAGGACTTAAGCCACGACATTATTCAGCATTCAGGGACACTGAACCAGAAACACCATGGAATTACTTAACACAGGTCGTCAAGTGTGGATTGCGCTTGGCAAGAACCCGGAGAGGTTACAGATTTTGATATTGGCTATGAACAACTAAGGATTTGGGCATGGACCCAGAACGGTCCCGGATTTGGACATCGACCCGGAGAGGTCATGGACGTGGTTATTGGTCATTAGATATGGATGAATTAGAAATCGGTTGTCGAGTTCAGATAGATAGGAATTTGGCTAAGGATTTGGTTACTGGATTCAGAATTGGATATCGACTTAGAGCAGTCGTAAATTCGGATAAGGATACAGCGATGATACTTGGATAAAATGGATTGGATTATGAATCGGAAAGAATGGATGTGGATAACATACGGACTTCGGATATCCGACTTAGGGCTATTCAAAACAAACCTTCCGATAGCAAGGCATGTTTTAGGGGGCAAATGTTAACCCGCCTTTTTTCAAGGCCATAAACAAGCGGATTCAACCTAACTAACTTCACAATTATCGAGGCTGGGATGCGATGGATTCGGTTTAAAAGAATGAAGTTCACTTGGATATGTTGTTCGGTCGAGAAATGGAGAAGATACACGGCTCGGTTTGGAATTTTTGTGGGTCGTTCGGCATGGACGGCTCGGTCTGGAAGTTGTAGGTCATTCGGCACCAATGGTACGGCCTCAATGGTGGCTCGGCACACGGAGGCGGCTCGGTGTTGTGGTTCGATTAGGGTGGCTCGGTAATGGTGGTTCGTCACTGGAGGTCGTTCGGCCTGAAGGTTTGGCAAATGTGGTTCGGTCTTGGTGTGGTTCGGCATTGGATATCGCTCGGCATTGGACCTCATTCGGCATTGGACATCGCACGACACCAGACCTCGCTTGGCATTGGACATCGCCCGACGTTGTGGTTCGGTCAGAGTCACTCGACATTGTGGTTTGGCCTTGGTTTCCGTTCGGCATGTGTGGGTTGGCTATACTCGTTCGGTGGAAGGGAGTCGGCGAGTAAGTGCTTCGAGTTCTAACATGAACTACTTCGGGTCATCACCTAGGAAGGCTCGGGTCGACATGTACAGAACTCGGGGTCGGTTACAATGATAACTTTGGTTCGGCCATGGCCTTGGTGGGCCCGGGTCACTCAGAAAGCCCAACAACTCTGGATTTGCCTATAAATACAGCATGTGGTGGTTCAGAAGAGGTATCCTTTTCTGCTCTCTGGTTTTCTATTTTCTAAGGCCGAGGTTACTCTGCCATTTTGTAGCTGTAATCGATTGTTACAGCAATAAAAAGGGAATTTCTAGAGTGGACTTAGGCCGGAGTTAGCCGAACCACTATAAAATCTGTTGTTCTTTACTGCTTTCATTTTAATTTTTATTGTTCTTCATTATAATATCCTCCACGTATATTCTATCTGTGAGCTATGACTGGTATTTGGTGCTTTCGCTTGGATTTGGGTGTTAGTGACCAATTTTGGCACTAATAGCCACTAAGCCAAATCACAAAATAATAGATATGGATTCGAAGAAGCATGCTTGATAGAGGGAGAGACCCTACTAGGCCTGGCTGGCTCCTGTTTTAGTCATTTTAATTATGACCCGAAGGTCAAGGCTATCCATCATCATTCTCTTACTTCATTCCAAGAGCGTTCGTCAAACCATCCTACTTAACTATGGATTCTCCACCACATGCATAGTTGTTAAAGTGGTTTTCGGTATTGGCAGAGAGTATGATAATATCCGATCCCGGTCTCTTTAACGACCAAACGCTTATTTCACACCGGTTGGTTCTTTTACATTTCCAAAACCGATTCTTAATTATTATCAAAATATCATATTCAATTCAAAATATCCCTCATTTCAAAACCATCATATTTACTCAAAATATGTCATTTCACTGTAAAATATCATTTCAAATTCCAACGTAGGTTATATAATCAATTAACCACATTCACCTTTAAATCAAGGATTTAAATATATACAATTCAACCATGCACAGTTTAGAATTTAGAAAATAGTTTGGATAGTCATAAATAGTTTAAAATAGTTTAAAATAATTTTAATAGTTTTAAATATTTTTAATATTTTTAAATAGTTTAATAGTTTAAATTAGTTAAAAATAGTTTAAAACAGTTTTGAAAGTTTAAAATAGATTAAGGATTTTAAAATGGTTAAAATAGTTTAATATAAAATGGTTTGATTATTGGAAATGGTTTATATAGTAAATAGTTTTGAAAATCTAAATAATCTGAATTTTAAAATAATAGATTTTTAATCAGTTTATATTAAAATAATTTTATTTTGAAAATAGTATCAAATCAAATTGTTTCTTCCATTTCAACAAATTTGGACTATAGCAAGATTTTAAATCAACAAAACTCAATTTTAATCTTCAACTCCAATGACTCAGTTTCGGTTTAGTTCCTAATCAATGTGATTTCAATTTCAATTCGAAATAACTTCAATTTTCGAAACATTCATTTTTAACTTAGTTTCGATTCAACAATTCAATTAATAATTTAAATTCAATTCCATTCTTATTTTAAACCATTTCAATTCATATCGATTTCAAGCCTAATTTCTATTACTTATTTAAACCACTTAAATCAAATAAACTTCATTGTTAAATTTTAAGATCCAAATCTTTAAAATAATTCAAATTTCCGGATTAAAGTCATATATCGATTTTATATTTACATTCCCAACTAAATTCTTAAACAATCTCTTTTAACCATTTCAATTTCAACTTTCAAAGCTTGAGTTAGAAAAAATAATCAAATTCATATAAATCCATAATTTATTTCCTTAAAACAATAACATTTAATCAAAAATCAAAATTCAAGATTTTAAACCATTTAACTTAACCAATCCGGTGTTCGTATATAATTTTCTATCCTATGGTAAAGTGATATGGATATATATCATTTCAACCCATAATAAATTTAAATTTTCGGATATATATTATTTCAACTCGTATCCCGAATCATAATTTTCTAAATCCATAAAATCACTCAGGTTTATCACTTCAACCCATAACAATTTTTCTCTAATCTATAAGATCATTCAGGTATGTATCATTTCAACCCATAGTGCTTTTTCTAACAATAAACTTTGGATGATCTAGGCTAATTTTGGTGATTTCACTGATCCATTCGACAAACTAACTGCATGGATGCACACGTCTCATCATCCTCTACCTCACAGCAACCTCCGATCGTCGTAAAATCGACGATCCACCGTTGACATCGCAAGCCCTAATATGGACGACCGAGCTTCTTTATCGTTTCCTGGTCAAATGATGCATCTATTCGAAAAATGAATTGCGGCTGTAGATTGTGCTCGTCAAGAGCTTTGCAACGTTATATAATTTGACATAGTTTGGAGAGTTTGATTTTTGAAATTGGATTTGAAATTGAATTTGGGAATTTAGGTTTTGATATTCTAACATTTGAGGAGGAACGGATAGAAATAATAGTACGTACAGAAATCAGAAATAAGGACTGCTAGGGTTAGAAAAATCTATTTACATATAAAAGGATAGATAAGAATGAACGGACATACCGAGTTCGGTCGAAACGATAACAAAGACCCGAAAAGCCCGTTTCATTTTCGAAATGAAAGTAGGTCATCCCATATATCGAAATATATGTTTTTTTTATATTTTTAAACTCAATGGAACCAGCTTCAAATCCAAACTTCACTGTATACAGAAGTTAGCTTTTAAAATCAGATTATTTTAATTGAATTCATTTAATTGATTTTTACGCATTTTAAGCCCGCACGATCAAACGACAAGTCTGATCACTATGAAACTTGAAATCCTACAATAATTCACCGTTATCGATCCGATGAAACTGGTTTCGTCCAAATCCGAGATAGTGGCCAAAATGGTAAATTTTCATGTTAATTAAATAAATTATTATTAAATTAATTTAATCACTTTTAAATTTAAAATTTAAAGCTAATAATTTCATCATCCTAGATTAACCAAGAATTTATAATCTTTGAAATGAATTTTTCCATGTTAAATCCAATATGTGACTATTGCATAAATTTCAGCGTTCAATTGCAATTGTAATAAATTCATTAATTATAATTTAAATTCCAATAAACTCTTTTATTTGATTTACATTCCTATTTTTTTAAATCAACCAAAACCTTATGAATATAATTTAAATTAGTTAACATTTTATTACATTCAATATTTAAAGTTATCATCTTTCACAATCTTAATTATAATATTTCAATTTCGTTAATTCCATTAATTACCAATTTAATTCCACTATTTAATTACATTAATTACAACAATTGATTTCGACAATTATTTTATTCCTTATTTACCAATTTAACCAAATTTACTTTACAATTATTCCAATTGATTGAGTTTACATTAAAATAGTTATCAATTACATTAGATCAACATTATTAAATTACATTCTAATAATCCTTTTTATTTATAAATCATAAACTTTAAATTCTTCCAATATTAAATTCGAAAATCTTATTAAATTTAATAGTTTTAATTATCTAAATTTACGGGTCGTTACACTTTCCGCTTGCTACTCAGAACCAATGACGATCTCGAGCTATGTAAATAGTTCATACTCCTTACATATATGGTACCAACCTCACCGTCATAGCGTCGAGCCTACGCTCACCGTACCATTTAGATTGCCTAATGCAATCAAGGAAATGCCCACTTGATTGCTTAAAACGTACCCCCTAAAAGGTTGAAGCTGACTCTACTTGGCCCATAACATTTCGATCAGGGTGAACCATCCGAGTTTGGTATATTCCCTTCACCTATATGAAAATGAATAATCCCATGGGTCTTGCGGTTGGATATGTCCGTCATCAGAATAATGCATACACAACTGCTGGTAGCCCCTTGCGGTGGGTAGACTTCGGTTGTGTAACACTACTTACCTTGCATTCCAATCCATATTAATGACTATGTTATTTTTAATTACTCTAAATTATTAACTAAATTCAATCATTTGCATCTGTCATAGAGGCATACTTGAGACTACATAAATTTATATAGTTACTACGCCTTCCGTGTTCAAATATTGGTATATATTTAAGCCTACAACTCCAAAATTATATTCAGGCATATAAGGACCAGATTTACAATGATATAAATCCAATACTATATAAATATATATAATTTTTCACTCACCTTTAAGCCTCCAAATATGCAGATCTAAATCGATTCTTTTTATTTGACTCCCTTTCCTTCTACCAAAATATGTATTAAAATGTTTACATAATTATTAGAATTATAGATCTGAGAAGATATTTGAATTGAACATAGTTGTAAAGTTTTAAATGTAGAACTGGCCTCTTCTTCGCAGAATTGATTCACCCTTTATTCTTCTTCTCTTTATTTTCTGCTATTCTCCACACACATGTGTGTGTATATATATATATATGTATGTGTATATATGTGTGTATATATGATATTATTTTCTCTTAAAAAAACATTATTTTATAATTTCTATATTTTCTTGAATTTGTGAAGAAAAGAAAATGGCGGAGCTTTGCTCCTTATTTAGAAAATATGAGAAGAAAGATGATGGGTTGGCCTGTATTTATATACGCACGAATCAACTACGTCCGCTAGATTTTAATTTATTAAATTCGGACCATTCGGTCTAGATTCATTCTCGCCACTATAGCGGACTGGTATTTATTGGAAATTATAACACTACCCACTTAAATAGTTTATATATTAAAAATAGTATATATAATAAAATAGCTATAAGTTAAAGTAGTTTATATAATAAAATAATAAGTGTATTAAAATAGTTATAAGTTAAAATAGTTTATATTAAATTAATTAGTATATCAAAAATAGTTATAAATTAAAAATAGTTTATATAATAAAATAGTTAGTATATTAAAATAGGTATGAGTTAAAATAGTTTATATAATAAAATAATATTAAAATAGTTTATATTAAAGTAATATATATGTTAAAATAGTTTATATTAAAATAGTATATATATTAAAATAATTAATAAAGTAAAAAAATATATTTTTTTTAAAATACTATACATGATAAAAATAGTTTCCTCAAAGTTCACAAATCAATTCGAATTAACTCGAATTCCAAAATCCCATCAAAACTCCATTATTCCATTTCAATTCAATTCAAATCTTAGTAAACCATTTTATATTGATTTCAAATATAGATTTGAACTACAAAATAACCATTTCGATTTCAATATATTTCAAAGTTTAAAATATTTAAACCTTTACAATAACTCAATTTGATAAATTCATTTATATTTCAAATTCAACTTTACCATTATTTAACATTGAAATATTCACTTAGTCAATCCAATATCATTTGAATAAAGTTTTAAAATACAAATTTTAATAAAAACTAATATCCTATTTAAATTTGAAAATATTCATTAAATCATCTTAAAAATCAAAATCAAGTTATAAAATCATATCCTTAAAATCTCAAATTCAATAAGTTTCAAATCAATCTTATTTAAGTATAATTCTTAAATAAATATAATTTCAAATCAATTTCAAATTTATCTTTCCAACCTCAGTTTATTAAAATTATTATAAAATCTATCTTTTAAAATAAAGTTTTTAAATAAATACTTAAAAACATATTATATACTAATTAAATATAACTTTATTAAATTAAGTCTTATTATTAAATTTATTTTATATGAAATCTATTTCTATATTTAAAAATAGTAAAATTATAAGTAAACTGTTAAAATTTAAAATTTCAAACTAACTTATAACTATAAAATTTTCAAAACATAAAATTTCAAAAATCAAAATTTTAAACCTTTATAAAAATACATACATACATACATATATATATATATATATATATAATTTCTTAAAATCAATATTTACTAAAGTCATATATTTCTTTTCAAAACCTTGGAAATCATTTTCAAAATATATATATATGTATATGTATATATATATATATATATATATATATATATATATAGACCAATGGTGTGTGTATATAATTTTCTATCCTATGGTCAAGTGATACGGATATTTATCATTTCAATCCGCAATTTAAATATCTGCGGGTATATATCTTTTCAACCCGCAATCCCAATTTAGAGTAAAAGAAAATCGCTTGGGTTTATCATTTTAGCCCGTAACGATTTTCTCCTATTCTACAAGATCGTTCAGGTATGTATCATTTCTACCCATAGGAAATTCTATACTAACAGGGAACTTGCAGAGTGAGAACAATAATGATAATAATATGACATATCAACAATATGCATATATCATCAATAATAGATAAAATATAGATAGCATATCATGGTGTCAGATGTCACAGGTGAACAGTTACAGGTAATGGCATGTCATATATATAATTAAATAACTAGCAACAACATATTTCAATTGTCGTTACAAATGAAATCAATTTTAATAAATATAAGAATGTTAATCGTGAGTGATTGCTCACCTTTCGAGGCTAGAGATGGACGAGAATAAGATGAGTTATGAATCCAAGCAACGAATTCCAAAGCAAGATGGGCACGAATTCGATAGACAAGCTGGTAAATAAGAATCGATGAGAACAAGGTATATTACATATATAAATTTCTAAAATCAATTTATACATATATTTAAAATAAAATTATATATATATATATATAATTATTTTCAAATCTATATTAAATTTTAAATACATATAAATAAAATCTCTATATGTGTTTGCAACCAAGCCCATATATACTTATATACATATTGTATTTAAAATCACCATTTAATATAAGAATTATTATGAATTCCTATATTATAATATACATAAACTAACATATTATTAAAACTAACCTACATATAAAGCCCTGAAAAATAAATTTTCAATACAACCGATTATACATTTCATACAACAGATCTTATATAAACTATATATATATACACTTTGAAATCAACAATACACTTATATAAAGTTAAAATGTAAGCTGATATATGACTTACCTATAGATAACCAATATACAAACATATATACACTCGTTATATTTCCACTGTTTATCAAATTTCATATTAACATTAAAATTTTAACATACAAATAAAACATATTATACATATACCTTAAACACAGATATATAAACCTTTACTTTCAGCCATACAAACAGAAAAGGCAAAACAAATATATGCATATATATATATATAAGCAATGTACATTCATCATATTTTAAAACCATACTTAACACAATATTTATCAAATAATATATATTGTATATATACAAAATACCTATTTAAAAGATATTTACAAATCAACCCAAATGTATAAAACTGACATATAATATAATTTACATAAATCTGTATATATATATATATATATATATAAAACAGAACAAAACTTCTCCTTTAAAACATATACTTACATAAACTTATTTGTATTAGACATATAAAATATAATATTACATACACACACACACACACATTATATATAGATTACAGATTACATGACTTATGTAAACATAGCTTTGCATAGGTGTACGTATTTCTGTTTTCAACACAAAAAAACAAAACGAGATTATATTTTTTCTTTTCATATATATATATATATATATATATATATATATATATATATATAAACTGAAAAGGAAGAAAGAATGTAAAGAAAATTGCCGATTCAATTATATATAATACCGTAAAAGGAGGCAGATGGTTGCTGAGATCCACGTGAGGGGAAGGTTAATTGAAAGGCAGATATGGTGGAGGGTTGGTTGATGCTCGACCATGTGGCAGCCATGATGGCTTTGGCAAAGCTTGGAGAGGTAAAGGATGTGGGCTGTCTCATGGCTGGCTTGCACGGCAAAGTTGTTCAGGACATGGCGAGGTGGAGGTGGGTTTCAGGTGGCTGTCGGCATTGGAAAAGTGAAAGAGGCGGCTTCTCGAAGGTATGTTGCTCATGCGAGATATGGGGTGAGGCTGACGAGTTGTACAGAGAAGGAGCAAGCGGTGATGGCTTCGAAGTGGGTTTGCGTGCTTCGGGAAAAAAGAGGGAGGTGGTTCTTCTCAGCTATCGTTGTGGTGGTTGGAGACTGTCGACTGGGTGGATCCGTGGCGGGTGTTGGACGAGGCGAAAGGAAATGGAGATGGCGAGCACGAGGAGATGTTGAGGAAGGAAGACGTAAGAGATATAAGGGAAGAAGCAGCTTTCTATTGGTTTGAAGATAGAAGATGAGTAGGCTTCTTCACAAATAAAGATAATTTTTTTAAATGTATGTTATTATTTTATTACAGAAAGAATGAACAGACCAAAATGTAATGAACCGAAACAAAACTTTATTGAAATGGTGGGAAACCAAAAGGCTTGAATGCAGAATGTAACGACCTGCCTTTTTGTACGCTTTAAATCGACGATAAACCACACACGTCAGACTTAAACCATACAAAAGGGCGGATTGTTATGGGGTAAATAAGAAAAAGAAGAGAAAGAAAAACAAAATAGAATCTTGTAGCGGAACGATAAAATATAATAATCAAATATACAGTTCATGAAGATGTTTGACAAAATATTAGATTTTACTTATACAATACATATCAGAGATATACACATACCAGAGAATAATAATAATGCAACAGAACAATGTGAATGCAGTGGAATAATATAATAATAGTAGTAATACAATCTTCATCTTCGTCCTCCAGAAATAAAGTCCTCGAATACTGAAATGCATGGACTGACCCGAGCAAATTGAAAAGACAAAACACTCGAGTCAGAACTAAAATATTTTATGCAAGTTAAATTAACAAAAATAAATATGAGTGCAGTAACTTAAGAGATGCTCGGAATTCACATCTCCTAAGGATCCGTTAAACTATTTACTATGTAGTAATATTTTGCTATTATAATAATGCCTATTGTAAAATAAACTTACTTTTTAATAGCATTAAGGGGTTACCCATATAGCCCTTAACCCGTAATAGTCCCGGTAGTCCATCCAATATCATGGTCTCTCCTGATCGAGAAGCCACCAGAGGATACCACACGGGCTATGAGAGAAAACCAAACTCGTACAGGGCGCGCTAGGGTAGGTGACACGGTACAACTAGGCAATGCCAGGGTAGATATACCAATTACGCTTCCGGATCGGTGGTAGCGCGTAGCAGCTACTACCGCCCACCTCGAACAACACCCCCAAATCAAAACCAAAAGTGGCCACCGAATCAAGCCAAAGTCAGAGTATAATATCGAAGGGATGTGTCTGATAAAAGGTGCTACCTTCTTAGCCCGTCAATCGCTCCTGTTTTAGCCACCTTATGCCAACTCACGGGAGTCGGGTCCACGTATTTACCTTAAAGGAAACGCCGCCACCATCCTACATCATCTGGAATCTCCACCGCGTACACGGTTGTTAAAGTGGTTTTCGGAGTTGGCAGAGAGTATGACAACTTCCGATCCCGGTCTCTTTAACAACCAAACGTTATTATAACACCACAGTCTTTTCAAAATAGTTTATACTTTAAAACCAGAGTATAATATCCCATTCAAAACCATATAAATACGATATCATTTCTATTTTATAACTCAAATCAATATGATATCATTTTTATTTCAAATATATCCTTTTCCCAAAATCATAGCACTTTCAAATCTATATACCTTGAAACCCATAGCTTTGAAACATAACTTCTAATACTTAAATGGTTTAAATATTAAATTACTTTATATAATAAAATAGCTTCTTTAATTTCACAAATAAATTCCAAATACCGATTTGAACTTCCAAATAAACCATTTCAAATTCAATATATTTCAAAGCTTAAATATTCAGCATTTCAAAACTAAATTTTATAATTCATATATATATACACCAATTTCACTTTTTCTATTATTTAGTTTTGAAACATTTGCTTACTAAATCCAATATCCTTTAAATAAAACTTTAAATTTCAATAACTGAATATTCCTCAATTTATTCACTTAAATCACCTTAAACCCGAATTAAGTTATAAAACTATATTCTTTTTAAAATCTCGATTTCAATAAATTCCAAATGGATTATTATTAAATATAACTCTAAATTAAATAAAATATCAAATCAATTTCAAAACTATCTTCTCAACCTTGGTTTATAAAAATCAATATAAACTCTATATTAAAATATAATTAAGTAAATGCTTATCCATATTATATTTTAATAAAATCAAACTTTATTATTAAACTTATTTTGTACTTTAAACAATTTTATACATAGCTTAAAACCAAGAATTTTAACTATATATAAAATAACATTTATAAAATATCCAAATCAATATCTCATAAAATAATATAATTTTTTACAAAACCATATAAATCATTTCAAAATATTTTTATATATATACCGTGGTGCCTGTATATAATTTTCTATCCTATGGTCAAGTGATACGGATATTTATCATTTCAATCCGTAATTAAAAAAAAAATTACGGTTATATATCATTTCAAACCGCAATCCCGAATGAAATAAAAATGCATAACAACTTGCAGTTTATAATAATATATAATACAACATCCATTCATCCAATATCAATCATCAACCATTTATCACAATCAACATCCAATTCAAACAATAACATTAATATATATCAGGTAATAAATAACATGCATTTACTGGCAGTTTATATTTAATAATAAATTAAACAACTATCTAATTGGCAGTTTATATGCAATACTAAATTACATAATAATTTAACTGGCAGTTTAATGCAATACTAAATTAAATAATAATTTAATTCAAATAAATTCGGTTTAACTGAGATGATGATTAAAAATATGCCAAACAATCTTAAATAAATTTCTAATCACACCATAAATCAATTTAACAAACATAAGAAATTTTAGAAGTTGTGAGTGGGTTAAAACACTCACCTTTTGAATTTTAATTGAATTTAAATTCAATTTAAACCCAAAATTGAACAGACTCAAAATTTGTCCAAATTAGCGTCAAAATGTCAGCAATTTCAATACGATTCTAACAAAGAAAATCGCGCGTAAATCGGATATCGTATGAAAATGTTATGGAAATTCGAACGATTGAATTCGGGATTTTAAATAAATAAAATAAAACACATAAAAAGAAACCTACCCATCAAAAGTTCAGCCACGTCATCTTTACCTGAACCATCTCTTATATGCCCGAGCTTCCCAAGCACATCACGCATGCAAAAACAAACAACACGAAACCTACCTCCAGCAAATGAACGCACAGCTACGTCTCGCCATAACGTGCGCACCGTGCCACCACCGGTCAACCGCCGACCCTGGTCAGGCCTCCCCCGACCCACGCGGCACTGTCGAGTGGCTTCCGATCGCTCCAAAAATCCAGTAGCCGCCGCCAATTTTATGACCTAATCGAATTGTCACGCAAAATCCAACCGTCGAATCGCAGAACAAACACCACCGATGCACTCCCCATTGTCATCTCTACAATACCCAGAAATGATTTGACGATCCGAAAACGTTCATCGACGCGCGATGAACGGCCGTGAACGTTTCATTAATTTCCGGCCACGTAATAACCCAGATCAGAAAACAAATCACATATTCGACTTGCGCTCTTCGAGAGCTACAAATCCATATATAATTTGATATGGTTTGGGGAGATTGAATTTTTGATTTGATTTTTGAATTGCAGTTGGATCTAGAATTGTCTGCCATTGAAATAAGGAGGTGAAGATGAATTGTTCGTACAAACAATTTACAATGAGGGACAACTAGGGTTTATAACAGGGTCTTTATAGGAAAAGTTGAATTATAATAGATGGACCCGATTTATAAACGCGCTGAACGATGAATGGCCCGAAAAGCAAGTTCTGACTCCGGAACGAAATTGGGTCAACCCATATATCAAAATAGACGTTTTAAAATATTTTAAACGCAATGGAAAAGGTTTCAAGTCCAAATTCCATCATATGAAGACGTTATGCTAAAATCAATTTATTTCAAATTGATTTTAATTGATTTCAATTTCATGGATTTCAAGGCGTTTCGAGTCCGTACGATCAAACGACGAGTCCGATCGCTACGAAACTTGAAATCCTACAATAATTTACCGTTACGGATCCGATGAAACCGGTTTTGCCGAAATCCGAGTCAGTGGCCAAAATGGCTATTTTTACATTAATTAAATAAATTAAAATAAATTAATTAAATCACTTTTCATTTTCAACTCTATAATTAACAAATTTCATCAATTTTAACTTTCTTAATCATTTACGCTAGTTTAACCAAATTAAAATGTCAATTTAGAGTTGATTAATTTATCAAATTTCGGTGTTAAATTTTAAATTTCATTATATTCACAAATTATAATTTAAATTCTCAATAATCCCATTGAATTTACTTTTCATTCTTATTATTCAATTCATTATTATCCAACGAATGAAATTAACATTGGTTCATGGTAATTGGTTCATGGTTTATTGCATTATTATTCCCAAATTTCATCTAAATTTCAATTAACGCAATAATTGAATATTAAATTTCATTTAATTGCAATTAATCCAATATTAAATTTAAGTTAATAAATCATGATTCTCACTCCTTTCATTACATTACTATACTCTAATTTGACAACTCATAAACCTCTTATTACATTTCCCATTAATGTAACATTTATTTATCTTATTAACATTTATTTCCAATTCCAATTCCAATTCCATCAACTAATTAAACATGTAACTTAAAATATTTGTTTACAAGCCAAATGTTACACGTAAGTTTCTCATACTTCAACCAATTGTCATATTATGAATGGCATTAACATTAATTTCAAATATTATCTTAATTTACATTAAGATAATATTTAATTTCCTTTAATGAAATTTATTTCCCAATTTATTTAATGCAATCAATTATGACCTTACAATTTGTTTCCATTAATTGGTATTGCGTTGAAATTTTTATTTATTAGTTTACATCAACATTATTACCTTTAATTGCAAATTGATTACCAATTTTATTCAACACCCTAAAAAACTAACATATATTAATTCAATACTTACATTTGTTTACCCATGTTTCATTTATAATAAATTGTATTATTCCCACTATTTCAATTAATTTGAATTCCATTCTAGTACCAATTTATTATTTTATACATACATTACTTTTCTATGAAATTTATACTTTCACACTTTCCGTTATTATATTAATTACCATTTAAGTAACGTTTATTATCAACAACAAACATTATAATTACTTATCTACATTGATTGCATAAATTTTCAATTTTTTTTACGCATTACTTCATCGGTTAATATAACTTTGAATTCATTCAATCACCACTAATTATATCATTTCATTAGTTAATACAATATTCCCATTTATTTTCTTATATTCAATTCTTAGCCTAGTATAACAATTCCCATTACTTCAATTAATCGTAATTTCATTTCAATTGTTAATACTTAGCTTTAATTTCCATGGTTGCATTTCATTTTTAACATTTACTTCAATATAAATTTTAAAAAATTTATTTCTTCCTAAATTTAATTACAAAATCTTAATTAAATTAACCAATTTATTTATCAAAATTTACGGGTCGTTACACAGAACCGGTACGGCTAAACATTACATAGACTTCACCATGTACCGGACTCCAAAACACAAGAGTGAATATACCGTAGATCGACGAGACGATCAAAACGGTATACAGATATCAGTGGCACGACCATCCTATCAAAAAGTATTCGATACCGAAAATGCTGCTAAAACGTTGAAAATAAGATAAACGGAGCAATAGCAGTCCAATTTTGACGAAATGAAACATGACATCTTACTCAAAAAATGATTTACAAATTTATGGTGTAAAAATATTCAAGTTTGGAAAACATTTTTTGATCATCAAATATTAACTAATTTAAATTTAAATAAAATTACAAAATAAAATAAACTTCCATATTATCATATGAAAATTTACCATTTACTATATTTAAATAGACGTATTCCAAATATTAAATTTTTATTGAACAATTTAATTATTCAAATTTTCACAAAATTTAGTTAATTACGTTATTTAAAATTGTTAAAATATCCAGGTCGTTACAGGTCTTTAATAATTATTAATTAATTCTCTTTAATTAATTATTGCTCAATTTAAGGGGTGTTAAGTTCTCCCCCTTAAAGAATTTCATCCCCGAAATTCCCTAAGAACCGAATCGTGTAACATAGTGTGCGACTATTTTAACCTATCCAAAGAATTAGTGTGTGACGCCCCACCTCTATACCCACGCTAGCCAAGAACACTCCGGAGTAGTGCTGTCAACTAGCACGGAGAATAAGGCTGTTGAGGAGCGACCATCCATGTAATTGCTTATCACACGGTGGCTATAAATAATCTTCGAAAACAAACATAGAAATAATCATATCACAAATCAGTCATAGATATCCATATCACAAAGGCGGAAGAAGATATGAATATATAACTAACACATGAAAGTGTACATCAGAGTAGTGGTCAGTAAGATCCACGATAATACAAAAGAATAGCAACACGTGCTATACAAAAGAATACAACTATGAGTCTATATCTCAAGTGTATACAACAAAAACTGCTAATCTAAACAGTTAGCCAAAAATCAGAGTGATGAATCCCTAGGAAGAAGTCAAGCAGAAGCACCTGTAACATCTCGGTCTGACCCGAGTATTATTTAAGAAAATAATAAACGGGTCAGTCTAGCTATAAATATCAGATGACATGATATAACATAAAAGATATGGCATAAACATAAACATCCATAATGACATACCACTATAAGTATGTAAGTAATGATCAACAGAAGATCAACCAATAAGAGATAATCAATATCACAAGAATCTTCTCAAAGATTCGGAAAGGGCATCATACCCCAAACTTGTACTCATAACAAGTCAATGACATAAATTCTAGAAATCAATGCAAGAAGTCCAGAAGTCATAGAAAAGAGAAAGAGGCCTATCACATGACGGTCCGAAGACCAAGGGGAGCTACCCCACATGTGTGAATGGAATCACACAGATTAAGGTCCAGACTAACCAAAAAGCAAAAAGGTATGTGTGAGTGGAATCACACAAGTGATGTCTAGTCTAACCTCGCAACAAGAGACATCGCACAGTTGCTAGTCTAAATCATCAGAATGATCGTCATGATCAACGAGAAGTGTCAATTACACTAAGCTGGTAAATATAGAAGTTTAGCTTCATGTCCCATAACCACTTGCTTAACTTAAATATTTACGAACAAACTGTAAATCTTCACTAATAAAATTGTCACAAGAGGTTCAATCGAACAAGTCCAAGAATTAACCGACGAAGTGAACGCAAGCGTTTCATACCACTTGTTTTACTAAGTCGTTTAATTAGATTTCTCATCCGAGTGAGGTAAAGGTCTGTATATACTAATAGATTGGAAAACGGCTTAAGAAAAGAGCTTTGTTATTAAAAATAGAGTTGAAATTGTTTGTTAAAAGAGTTTTGATATTTACTACTAGTATTGAAACCTTTATATTATAAAGTGACAAAACACAGAAGCAATTGTAGAAACAATCAGTCACAAAAATCGCATACGGAGATGTGAATAAAATCCGAGGAAATCAGCTCAATGTTTTTCAGATAAGATCCCCTACGGAGGGGGGGTCCAGGGGGGGTGGCAACCCCCCAAGGTGGGGGTGCGGGGGCAACGCCGCCGCTTACGGGGTTCGACCTGCCCTGTCAGGTCGCGGGGGTCCAGGGGGCAGCGCCCCCGGCGGGGTGCGGGGCAGCGCCCCATCCAAAACGGTACGACCTAGTGAAGACAAAAAGGGGGTCTAACGACCTAAGAGGGATAGGGTCGAGCGACCTAACGGTTGTGACCTAGGGGTCTAAGGGGTCAAGCGACTTAGTGGTTGCGACCTAGAGGTGTTCGCGACCTAACGATGACTCACGACCCAACATGGCCGACTTAACAGAGGTCGCGACCTAACAGGATAACTCGTGACCGACTTAAGAGTTGCGTGACTGAAGGGTTCCACGACTTAAGGGTTGCACGACTTAAGAGTTGCACGACTTAAGGGTTAGGCCAGGAGCGACCTAACGAGATAAGGTCCAACGACCTACGAGTTAAGGGTCCAACGACCTATCGGGATAACTCGTAACCGACTTAAGGGTTGCGTGACTGAAGGGCTGCACGACTTAAGAGTTGCACGACTTAAGAGTTGCACGACTTAAGGGTTAGGCCAGGAGCGACCTACGAGTTAAGGGTCCAACGACCTATCGGGATAACTCGTGACCGACTTAAGGGTTGCGTGACTGAAGGGCTGCACGACTTAAGGGTTAACTCGTAAACGATTCACGACCTATGGATGAACGACTTAACTCCGAACAAGCTAAAAATGGCCAGAACGACCTAGGGTTAACTCGTGAACGACTCACGACTTATGGACGAACGACTTAACTCCGAACGAGCTAAAAATGGCCAGAACGACCTAGGGTTAACTCGTGAATGACTCACGGCCTATGGATGAACGACTTAACTCCGAACGACCTAAAAATGGCCAGAACGACCTATGTGCAGAAAATTCACCAAAACGCTAAAAATTGGAGTTTTTCGCCAATCCAATCCAAACCAAATGCTAACATGCATGCAAAAATGATATGGAATCATTCCCAACAGTCCAATATAGTTATAGGCTAGAATTGTGAGATAAAAATCTCACCTTTGCACCAAATATCAATGAAAATGAAGTTTTAAGCAAGCAAGAATCAACCCTTCTTCTATCTAAGCACAAGAAGCTTGAATCCAATGTCTTCTTCTTGAATTTGGAGTAGAAAGATGGATTGCAATTGAATTTGAGTTTTGGAATTTTAATTTCCCATTCCCTCCACCATTAATGCCAAAGCTTAATTAGTTAGGAAATTTATGAAGAGTGAGGAGAAGAGGGTTGGAACTTGGGCTTAATAGGCTAAACTAACCCAAAGTCCAAAGCGGGAAAAGTTAGTGAAATTTCACTAACTCCAAACCTATCGATGTTTATACTTAAAAAAGCTGTGAACCACATTTCGAACTCAATGGAAGTGGTCTCGAGTCCTAATTTGACCGTTTGCAAAAAGTAGCTTTTCGGACCAAAATCCGATTAACGAGTTAATATTTAAATAAAATATTTAAATAAAAACTCGATAAATATGCGGGTTGTTACATAGTGTACATCCAATTTTGTAGCCAATTGCGTACAAGTACACGGTGCATCACAACACATATGATATGTATGCAGAATAATACTAAATTGGCTCTTCATTTATGCATGAATTCTTTATACTCAATTTATAAAGCTTGGAAAACAATTTAAAAAAAAAAATTCTATGTCCAAAATTTTCGGAAAATTTCGGCAGAGTCTCCTTTGTACGGGGATGCTCGGGAGAAAATATAATATCAAATATAAGAATATACAACATATTTTCCAAAATAATATATATCCCAACTCGGGAAAAACAATATAATAGCGCTATTAAACCGTAATCCGAGAAAGTACCTGTTTGTCGGGCAATTTACGCTTATATTATGAAACCAAATGCAGTAGCAATTGCTTCCATAACCTGCATTTCACTTATATAATCCAAAAGTGTCAATAATTATATAAAATGAAATGTCTAACTTGTTTCAATCAATAACAAACAACAATCACTTGCAACCAGGCATACAACCATCACATAGAATCATCACAAATCAGTCATTCATTCATATCAAATAAAACAAATAGTTGTTCGGGTTCAAAACTTCAAATTGTACAGAATGAAAAATAAACTACTATGCGCACCATTTACTCAACAGTCTCTGATGAAGCTAAATAGATTATTCATACATCCAAACAATTTTAAAATATCTTTGCCCAAACAGCTATAAGTCAAGCAAACAACAATTTCAAACAATAGGTCAAGTTCATTCTTATTAATTTCATTCATATAATAATTTATCTTTTAAATTTACATTTTATTTCTTACAGTTTCTTATATTTCTATTCATTCATTCAATATTCATTTCATTTATTTATAATACTTACCTTTCTATTGTATTTAATTAGTAGTCTTTCAATTATACTTAAGTTTATAACAACTACAACATCAAATTCTTATTTATTTAAGAATTTCATTAAATACTTTTATTATTTAAAATATACCAGTATAATATCCTATTACATTTCTTATAAGCATTAGAACATTTAATATTTGGCAAGTTACATATATGCTTTTAAGGATATAATTGAAAGTTACACAAGTCTTCCTTATTTCCTTGAATTAATTTAACGTTCAATAATCATATCTTTGCTTTTTATAGATCACAATTTCATCTTTCTTGAAATTTCGTTTATAACCTAGCATTTAAATCTCTTATTTTAATTAGAGGTTTCAATTGTTAGTTGATTTCACGTCACTACAATTATTAAAACTATTAATTAACGGAAACTTAAGAACTAAATACCGGGTTTAATTTTCAAATCATTTTAAAGATAATAGATAAAGGTTTATACTTAAAACTTATATATCCAATTATACTTAAAACAATAAGAATTTATATTTGGTCATCAAAATAAATCCATAGTAAAACAACCATAGTGGCCTTCTGTAACGTTTAGGACTTTTCGACGCTCGAAAACCGACATCAATACGTCCACTGTATCAACTGCCTAGCGATCGAAGGCCGGAAAACCGTACCGTTAGGGTTAAAGAAAAAGAAAAAGGTAGAAGAAGAGAGAAAAAGGTAGAACACAACAGAAAGAAGCAACAGAACAATATCAGAATCTCACAATCGCAGCGGAACAACATAAAATAGAAATGAATAATCTTTAAACAAAGAACTATATCAGTTATTACATTACATCATATTACATTACATTTCATCATCAGAGTGTACAACAACAAACAAAAACAAACAGCAGAAAAGAAATACTATATACTAGTAATACGCCATGCCATCCAGCTTGCCTCCAGCAACTCCTGAATTCCAGAATATCCTGATAAACCTTACTCCTGACTGCCCGTGTGGAAATTGGTGGGCACCCAGAGTTTAGGAAGGAAAACAATGAACTCCGAGTCAGTCATGTCACTGGTGTGAGAACTAAAACAGTTTATTTTTTTAAAACAAAGAACATGATAATTTTAAAATAGATTTCGCAATGTTTTTTAGAAAATGATACTACCATAAGGCCTCCCCCACACACACACAATGCAAACGCAGAATCGGAGGAGATTTCTCCTTATAATAGTCAAAGATGCTTGATACGCATTAAAAGAGACATTTGATATTATTACTAGTGCATAGTGTAGAAAAAATCATTTCGAAAATAAAGATATAAATCTTAGCCAGCATAGGCATTCCGCACTTATGCCTACTATAGCTACCATGTTCAATAGCAGGTTACCGCCACATTCCATGGCAGGTTATACGACTAAAACCGTACAAGATCGTATTGTTTCTTTGGATTTCCAACAAATGGCCAGGCCAAGGAACTTCCCATTGCCACATGGAAACGCCTCTGGAATGACGTCCCGAGAACCTAACCGGATCTCTGCCAACACAAGGCCGGGTTACCCCTAACTGGGTAACTACTGACACGAATATGTCATCCCCCGATCGTAACCGATCTATCCGAGGATCCTCGATTTCCAACAACCACAAAATTTGCAGCAACAACATAGGTTAAATATCTGGGCTCCATACCATGATACCACCTCTATGCAGAAGGAATGACATACACTAAAGGGGTGCTACCCTCTAATAACCTTGCTACATCCTTCCTGTTTTGACCGTTTCCGGGGTGTGAGGTTCGACGAAGTCTCGTCCACAAAGCCACACTTTGGTACAAAGCCATGCATTGGGTCAACAAATGATCAAAATAATGATCACAAAGATAAATGATCAAACAAATGATCATATCACAAATGATCAAACAATGATCATCCCACAGCAACACTCAGCATGCCATGCTACCAAATTGGGAGTATATCACTAATAACCTTCAACTACATAACCTCTGAGCCCATACGTCTCAGAGAAGGGTGTTAAGCTAAGAGAATAAATTCACCGCCACCAACAGAAATATATTTGAAAGAAATCAGCTTTATATCTCAATTTGTAATGTCAGACATACAATCCATACAAGTCTGTTCCGGGCTCGAACAGAACCGAAGGCACTTCCAAAGAAGCCCTTGCAATCCGGATATTCAATAATCACGACCGGACTTCCCGTCACTGAGGGCGATAAAACCTCTATATCGAAGGTCAGCCGATGCAGAGCAACTCAACGGTAATCCTTCCGTTTACAAAAATATCCGGTCTTCAACACCGGTCATCAAATGCAATCCATTACGACGTATCACATATTCGGAATGAGTTATACGACCCCAAGGTCCTTTCCCGGCTAACCCGAATAGTGAGCGCTTATTTTAAAAAATAACTGTGGCATTCAAATTCAAGCAATCGTAACAAATACCTATTTAAAGGTAAATATCGATAGTCGGATTATTTAACTATCAATAGGCATGCTCAACATCACCAAATTCCAAATAATTTCCCAAATTATTTACTTTCCAAAATATCTTTACTAGATATATCTTTCCACACTTCAAAAATAAATCAACGTTTATTTTTAATCAATTTCCCCTTTCTTTTATAAATTCCATAGTGAATTTACACTTCCAAAATATCCATGAATATATGATTCCCAAATCGATTTCTAATATTCATTTTCAATTTGTCTTCAAAAAAATAAATTCTCAAACCGTTTCATTTCACATTGAAAAAAAACATTTCCATACTTATTTATTTATAAGTAATTCACAAATCCATTTATTTTCAATACTTAGAAAATATTCAATATAC
Organism: Allium cepa; assembly: GCA_030765085.1. Taxonomy (NCBI): domain Eukaryota; kingdom Viridiplantae; phylum Streptophyta; class Magnoliopsida; order Asparagales; family Amaryllidaceae; genus Allium; species Allium cepa. The sequence goes on along the minus strand of CM060942.1, from coordinate 569,454,573 downwards.
GTAATATCAAAATTAAGTATATATTTCATTCTTTAAGGAAAACATTCACTTAACACATTTATTTGGGTCAAAACGAATGTTGCGTAAAACATCGTCACGACGACCAAAAATCACTAGTATAGGGATTCGAAATTTAGATAGATATGTAAATCCCAATACTATACAAAAACATTTCCTTTCAGAAATCATTTACTACAACAACTGTGTTATAGTCCACCATTTCCTTATTTCTCGAAAACGTCTATTTCAACAATGAATGTTGAAATCTATGTTTTCGATGTTTAATACATTTTAAAACACCGTTAAAACGATTAACTTCATTTTATAATATTCATTTTCCCAAGCATATCCATTTTATTTGATAATATATTCACTGTCCAAAATCGTGAATATACTTCCTTAACCAATTTCAACTTTCAATTTATCAAATTCCATTGATTTCGAATTTATAAACAATGTCTATAAATTCCATTTCTATTTATAAGCTTCGATTTATAAATCTCTTTTATTAATCCAATTCAATTTATATAACTCAATTATATACCAAAAGTCCATATTATAAGTTAAATGCTTGTAATCCATTTATTTACAAAAATCGTTCTTCTAAAAGTTCACAAATTATAAATCTTATTACTTATAAGATTTCATTTATAACCCTATTTTCATCATTAATAGAACTCCTTTTAAAATTCTATTATTTCGATTTATAAAATATATATTTTATAAATCTCAACTATAAACCATTTTTTTGCTTCATCAAAGATTTCAATTTAAGTGAAAAAATCCGATTTATAAGTTAGTTCCTTAAAATCTTTTGTCTTACCACATCTATTCATTTTATAACTTCACAATTCATAAATCTATAAATTTCCATTCAATTATGAATCCATTTATACTTCACTTTAACACTTATAAAAACTTGTTTTATAATTCCAATATTTTTAATTTTAAAATATCAAATTTATACATCTTTCATATAACCCGTTTTAAAATAATTCAAAAATCCCAATTTAACTATTTTATAAATTTAGTAACTACTTATCTCTAAAATCACATTTCAGTTATATTTCGCAAAAATCTTAATTTTTATAACATTAAATTTATAACGTTAATTTATTTAAAATGAATCAATTCAAAATTTTAATAAAACGTATACTTTCAAAAATTACTTTAAAAATTCTTTTAAAAATCAAAATCATTATTTTAAAACTTCAAAAATGGATCCGATGATGCAACAACACCAAATAGTCAATCACGACATCCAAATATCATATATCGATATGATAATCAACAAATATCACAATATCTGTAAATAAATCAATATAGTTGAGGAATCCAGTTGGATCCCTCCAACCTGTTTCCCTGCATCCAAAGATGTTAGCACAATACCAATTTCGTTCCAGTACGGAATTATCGCGGTATATAGGATTTATAAAAACATTATCCGCTTAATAGGCGGCAATAGGGTCTCATCCGCTATATAATGCGGGAAATCAACTCCAAGTACATAAATAATACCAATTTCACTTTGTAGTGAAATATTCGCGGTAATGTGTTTAATAAATAACCTCCGCTTTCTAACGGCGCATATTGTCTATTTTAACAATCAATAGATAACAATAATCATTCAAACATGCATTCAAGTATTTTAAATCTAACTATTTAAAATAAAAATCGAAACCGATTCGATTGAGTGAGAAGTTCTCACCTTGGTTTCAATTTCGTTTCCGCGCTTATTTCGAATAAAATTAAATGGACGTTTAATTTTATCCGAAATTCCCACTAGCTCCAAACGACTCCAATCAAACTCCATAGCATAGAGCTCGTCCATACGAACCCAACGCAACTGGTTTCATGCGTTTTCGACCTCGTATGAAAAAGATATCACGTTTTAAAGTTTATACAATTTTTATATAAATTAATTACAACTTTAATTTAATTTTTTAAACCTAAATCCATTTATCTGCCGTTCGTTCCATCAAAAGAAAATCTGGGCCGCACTTGCATTTCCTCCCTCCTTCGTTTGTACCCAGGCAACTTTCACGCCACAAAACCCATAACGCACGTTCAAACATTTTGAGGCCGCACCACCTACGAGCAGAACGAAGACGATCGGTGACCCCCAGGTCGTAGCCCCTGCCGCCGCGCACCACCGTGCCCAGACTGACCCCACTCGGTCGCCTCTATGGCGTGGAAAATCGTGCGCAACTGAACCCTTATCGGCCCAGATTCTGGCCATCTCGACGAATTTTGTGGCACTCCACCGTACGGATGTGAAGTACTCGGCGAGCTCTTCGATTTGTTAGTTGGAAGATTTTGATAATTGTTGATGGATTTCGAGATATCAAGATGAGAAGTTTCGAATGATTTTGGCCATTGAAACCATATAAGACGCGGCTCCTGATAAAACCCTAGCTAGGTTTTTATTTTGTGAAAAATGAATGGGTTATGGCCTTTTTATAGAAAATATTTTCAATTTACTATTCATCCGATTTTCTGGACTCCAAATCTCGCGCGGTTACTTGCGTTTCTAGGGTTTACCCCGCATTTCGGACACAATGGAACAGGTTTCGAAGGCTAATTTGATCATCTGTGCGAGATACGGAATTAAACGATCAAATTTAAATTAAACTGATTAATCAATTTTCTGTGCGTTTTAGCTTGCCTCGGACAAATGATAAATCCAATTGGCACGAAATTTGAAATCTTACAATAATATTACATTACGGATCCGGTGAAACTGGTTTCGTCAAAATCCGAGACTGTTTGGAAAAATGGCTATTTTAACTCGCCAAATTAATATTAAAACAATTTCGAAGCGTTTCGAGCTGCCACGATCAAACGAAAACTCCGATTGCTACGACAATTGAAATCCGGTAATAACAAACTATTACGGATCCAATGGAACTAGTTTCGTCCAATTCTGAGACTGTTCGAAAAATGGCTAATTTCACTAGTCGATTAAATATTAAAATATTCATTTTTCACAAATAAATTTTTAATTCGATTTTAAAAGTTCTATAACATCATTATAACTCCAATATGATATAATAAAATTTTACAAATCAATTTTAATCATATTTAACCCAAATTTCAATTATTTCTGTATTTTCACATATTAAATTATCGATTTAATTATCCAAATTAAGTCCAATATTCGAAAAATAAATTATTCGACTTAAAAATTTCACTTATTAATATTTAAAATTAATTAAATATTCAAATTTAGATTATCAAAAATTCTGGGTCGTTACAAACTTCCCCCTTAAAAGAATTTCGTCCTCGAAATTACAAAGTAAGAAAAAGTTACAGAATCCATTAACTTTCCAAAACAAACCGTTCAATTTAGATTTTACAAATCTCTTAAGTGTTTAACCTTCCCAAAATTCAATAGTTAAACTTCTTACAAAATCTTTACTAAGTTTTCGAATCCAAACTTAGTTTTCAAAAATTTCCAATTTTTTCAAAAATATTCTAAGGCCATAAATTTTCGGAAAAATTCGCCAGAGTCTCCTTTGCGCGGCTCGATCCGAAAAAAAATGACAGTACATATATCACAAATATACATCTCATCAAGTGATGAGGCATCCCGCAGGGAAAAAAGTGTAAAAGTACGATATGTAATCCGAGATATGTACCTTATATTTTTATTAGCGAGCATATACGGCTAATATAGCGTGAAAGCGAGCTCCAAATGTGAAGCATGCGCAATCCGCACCTACTAAACACTCAACAACAACATGAGAACATGCATATATGAAAATAATATCAATATACATCATATGGCAACATAACAACTACATAATATAGCAAATGCAACCAATCAACAATTGCAACCACCAAAATTACTATAAATTCACTTCTCATTAACATTTAATGAATGAGTTTTCCAATTTATTCATATTTAATTGACTTTCATTCTATTTATTCAATTTCCAATAACATTAGCTTTTAATGAATTAATACTTATATTCATTGTTTCATACTAATTATTTACATTCTATTGATTAACATTCAATCCATTAATCAATTCAATTGCTAATTCATTTAACATTTCAAGTTGAATTTCATTTATATAACTCAAGTTCACATTCATCACTTCTCTTGATTAATTTTCTTTGACACCAAAATGAACTTCATTCAACTTTATTTAAGTTATATTCCACATATAAATCCAATTCAGATTCCAATTCCAATTTTATTTAACATTTTACCAAAGCTAAATTTATTAACTCATATTATAAGTTCAAAACTTATTTCACTTATATTCATCATTTTATAAGTTATACAACTTATATTCAATAATTACCACTTGGATTTTTTTATTGATTCACTTATACCTACTTTAATTTAACTCCATCCTTTAAGTTAAATTTATTCTATCAAAACTCAAACTGTATAAGTTATCAACTCATTTATCATTCCCATAAATATTTTAAATAGGATTCCAGAGTCTTTTCAACCTTTCAAAAACATTTTTGAAACCAATTCAATTATCCTTTGAATTTCAAAACCCAAACTCAAATTTTCCAAACAACTTCCATTTAAAACAATTTGGCAGCAATCCCTCTTTTGGAAACCCGAAAATGAACACCAATGATGTCATGATCATCATCAGAATTATTTTCCAGCGACCTGAAAGAGTTTAGAGCTTCCATCTTTCTAAAACAATTTTCCAAAATATCAAATCGTCTCAAAACACTCCTTTGGAATTTTATTTCAGATTATAAATCACATTTACGAATCTTTTACTTATAAAATTTCACTATTTATATATAAGATTATTATACAATTGTAGATCATTTTAATTATAACTTCATACTTATAATTCATTAGCTTATATAATTATTCTTTTAAAATTGGTGTTTTATTTAACTTATTCAACAACCAAACAATCAATAATATACTTTAATAATTCTGAAAAATTATTCCTTTATATGTATAAAATATAATCAAGGTAAAATTATTTCATTTACCCAATTTAAAACAATACTGTGTCGAATTGTTCTATTCAAGTGTTTAGAAACCCCTTCGATACAGTTGCGCAGACTGTGCCGACGAAGGTTCGTATGCCACTCAACAAACCAATCATCACGATATAAAACCATTTAATATTCACTAACAAATACGCTCTCATATCTATTATTACACTCAACTCATTCTAGAGTACTACTAACTCCATCTCTAATGAGAAATACCCAACAGAGCCATGGTTGTCGCTTAACCATATTCTCTGATACCAAATGTAACGCTTCGGACTTTTCGATGCTCGAAAACCGACATCAATACGTCCACTGTATCAACTGCCTAGCAATCGAAGGCCGGAAAACCGTACCGTTAGGGTTTAAGAAAAAGAAAAAGGTAGAAGAAGAGAGAAAAAGGTAGAACACAACAGAAAGAAGCAACAGAACAATATCAGAATCTCACAATCGCAGCGGAACAACGTATAATAGAAATGAATAATCTTTAAACAAAGAACTCTATCAGTTATTACATTGCATCATATTACATTACATTTCATCATCAGAGTGTACAACAACAAACAACAACAAACAGCGGAAAAGAAATACTATATACTAGTAATACGCCATGCCATCCATCTTGCCTCCAGCAACTCCTGAATTCCAGAATATCCTGATAAACCTTACTCCCGACTGCCCGTGTGGAAATTGGTGGGCACCCAGAGTTTAGGAAGGAAAACAATAAACTCCGAGTCAGTCATGTGACTGGTGTGAGAACTAAAATAGTTTATTTTTTTTAAAACAAAGAACATGATAATTTTAAAATAGATTTCGCAATGCTTTATAGAAAATGAGACTACCATAAGGCCTCCCGCACACACACACAATGCAAACGCAGAATCGGAGGAGATTTCTCCTTATGATAGTCAAAGATGCTTGATACGCATTAAAAGAGACATTTGATATTATTACTAGTGCATAGTGTAGAAAAAATCATTTCGAAAATAAAAATATAAATCTTAGCCAGCATAGGCATTCCGCACTTATGCCTACTATAGCTACCATGTTCAATAGCAGGTTACCGCCACATTCCATGGCAGGTTATACAACTAAAACCGTACAAGATCGTATTGTTTCTTTGGATTTCCAACAAATGGTCAAGCCAAGGAACTTCCCATTGCCACATGGAAACGCCTCTGGAATGACGTCCCGAGAACCTAACCGGATCTCTGCCAACACAAGGCCGGGTTACCCCTAACTGGGCAACTACTGACACGAATATGTCATCCCCCGTCGTAACCGATCTATCCGAGGATCCTCGATTTCCAACAACCACAAAATTTGCAGCAACAACATAGGTATCTGGGCTTCATACCATGATACCACCTCTATCCAGAAGGAATGACATACACTAAAGGGGTGCTACCCCCTAACAACCTTGCTGCATCCTTCCTGTTTTGACCATTTCCGGGGTGTGAGGTTCGACGAAGTCTCGTCCTCAAAGCCTTGCTTTTGTACAAAGCCATGCTTTGGGTCAACAAATGATCAAAGTAATGATCACAAAGATAAATGATCAAACAAATGATCATATCACAAATGATCAAACAATGATCATCCCACAGCAACACTCAGCATGCCACGCTACCAAATTGGGAGCATATCACTAATAACCTTCAACTACATAACCTATGAGCTCGTACGTCTCAGAGAAGGGTGTTAAGCTAAGAGAATAAATTCTCCACCACCAACAGAAATATATTTGAAAGAAATCAGCTTTATACTCAATTTGTAATGTCAGACATACAATCCATACAAGTCTGTTTCGAGCTCGAACAGAACCGAAGGCACTTCCAAAGAAGCCCTTGCAATCCGGATATTCACTAATCACGACCGTACTTCCCGTCACTAAGGGTGACAAAACCTCTATATTGGAGATCAGACGATGCAGAGCAACTCAACGGTAATCCTTCTGTTTTCAAAAATATCCGGTCTTCAACACCGGTCATCAAATGCAATCCATTACGACGTATCACATATTCGGAATGGGTTATACGACCCCAAGGTCCTTTCCTGGCTAACCCGAATAGTGAGCGCTTATTTTAATAAATAACCGTGGCATTCAAATTCAAGCAATCACAACAAATACCTATTTAGAGGTAAATATCGATAGTCGGATTATTTAACTATCAATAGGCATGCTCAACATCACCAAATTCCAATAATTTCCCAAATTATTTACTTTCCAAAATATCTTTACTAGATATATCTTTCCACACTTCAAAAATAAATCAACGTTTATTTTTAATCAAATTCACCTTTCTTTTATAAATTCCATAGTGAATTTACACTTCCAAAATATCCATGAATATATGATTCCCAAATCGATTTCTAATATTCATTTTCAATTTGTCTTCAAAAAGATAAATTCTAAAACCGTTTCATTTCACATTGAAAAAAAACATTTCCATACTTATTTATTTATAAGTAATTCACAAATCCATTTATTTTCAATACTTAGAAAATATTCAATATACTTAGTATCGAAATTAAGTATATATTTCATTCTTTAAGGAAAACATTCACTTAACACATTTATTTGGGTCAAAACGAATGTTGCGTAAAACATCGTCACGACGACCCAAAATCACTAGTATAGGGATTCGAAATTTAGATAGATATGTAAATCCCAATACTATACAAAAAAATTTCTTTCAGAAATCATTAACTATAACAACTGTGTTATAGTCCACCATTTCCTTATTTCTCGAAAACGTCTATTTCAACAATGAATGTTGAAATCTATGTTTTCGATGTTTAATACATTTTAAAACACCGTTAAAACGATTAAATTCATTTTATAATATTCATTTTTCCAAGCATATCCATTTTATTTGATAATATATTCACTGTCCAAAATCGTGAATATACTTCCTTAACCAATTTCAACTTTCAATTTATCAAATTCCATTGATTTCGAATTTATAAACAATGTCTATAAATTCCATTTCTATTTATAAGCTTCGATTTATAAATCTCTTTTATTAATCCAATTCAATTTATATAACTCAATTATATACCAAAAGTCCATATTATAAGTTAAATGCTTATAATCCATTTATTTACAAAATCGTTCTTCTAAAAGTTCACAAATTATAAATCTTATATACTTATAAGATTTCATTTATAACCCTATTTTCAACATTAATAGAACTCCTTTTAAAATTCTATTATTTAGATTTATAAAATATATATTTTATAAATCTCAACTATAAACCATTTTTTTTCTTCATCAAAGATTTCAATTTAAATGAAAAAATCCGATTTATAAGTTAATTCCTTAAAATCTTTTGTCTTACCACATCTATTCATTTTATAACTTCACAATTCATAAATCTATAAATTTCCATTCACTTATGAATCCATTTATACTTCACTTTAACACTTATAAAAGCTTGTTTTATAATTCCAATATTTTTAATTTTAAAATATCAAATTTATACATCTTTCATATAACCCGTTTTAAAATAATTCAAAAATCCCAATTTAACTATTTTATAAATTTATTAACTACTTATCTCAAAAATCACATTTCAGTTATATGTCGCAAAAATCTTAATTTTTATAACATTAAATTTATAACGTTAATTTATTTAAAATGAATCAATTCAAAAATTTAATAAAACGTATACTTTCAAAAATTACTTTAAAAATTCTTTTAAAAACCAAAATCGTTATTTTAAAACTTCAAAAATGGATCCGATGATGCAACAGCACCAAATAGTCAATCACGACATCCAAATATCATATATCGATATGACAATCAACAAATATCACAATATCTGTAAATAAATCAATATAGTTGAGGAATCCAGTTGGATCCCTCCAACCTATTTCCCTGCATCCAAAGATGTTAGCACAATACCAATTCCGTTCCAGTACAGAATTATCGCAGTATATAGGATTTATAAAAATATTATCCGCTTAATAAATGGCGCAATAGGGTCTCATCCGCTATATAATTCGGGAAATCAACTCCAAGTACATAAATAATACCAATTTCACTTTGCAGTGAAATATTCGCGGTATATGTTTTTAATAAATAACCTCCGCTTACTAACGGCGCATAATGTCTATTTTAACAATCAATAGATAACAATAATCATTCAAACATGCATTCAAGTATTTTAAATCTAACTATTTAAAATAAAAATCGAAACCGATTCGATTGAGTGAGCAGTTCTCACCTTGGTTTCAATTTCGTTTCCGCGCTTATTTCGAATAAAATTAAACGGACGTTTAATTTTACCTAAAATTCTCACTAGCTCCAAATGAATCCAATCCAACTCCATAACATAGAGCTCGTCCATACGAACCCAACGCAACTGGTTTCGTGCGTTTTCGACCTCATATGAAAAAGATATCACGTTTTAAAGTTTATACAATTTTTATATAAATTAATTACAACTTTAATTTAATTTTTTAAACCTAAATCCATTTATCTGCCGTTCGTTCCAGCAAAAGAAAATCTGGGCCGCACTTGCATTTCCTCCCTCCTTCGTTCGTACCCAGGAAACTTTCATGCCACAAAACCCATAACGCACGTTTAAACATTTTGAGGCCGCACCACCTACGAGCAGAACGAAGACGATCGGTGCCCCCAGGTCGTAGCCCCTTCCGCCGCGCACCACCGTCCCCAGACCGACCCCACTCGGTCGCCTCTATGGCGTGGAAAATCGTGCGTAACCGAACCCTTATCGGCCCAGATTCTGGCCATCTCGACGAATTCCGTGGCACTCCACCGTACGGATGTGAAGTACTCGGCGAGCTTTTCGATTTGTTAGTTGGAAGATTTTGATAATTGTTGATGGATTTCGAGATATCAAGATGAGAAGTTTCGAATGATTTTGGCCATTGAAACCATATAAGCGGCGGCTCCTGATAAAACCCTAGCTAGGTTTTTATTTCGTGAAAAATGAATGGGTTATGGCCTTTTTTATAGAAAATATTTTCAATTTACTATTCATCCGATTTTCTGGACTCCAAATCTCGCGCGGTTACTGGCGTTTCTAGGGTTTACCCCACGTTCCGGACATAATGGAATAGGTTTCAGAGGCTAATTCGATCATCTGTGCGAGATACGGAATTAAACGATCAAATTTAAATTAAACCGATTAATCAATTTTCTGTGCGTTTTAGCTTGCCCCGGACAAACGATAAATCCAATTGACACAAAATTTGAAATCTTAGAATAATATCACATTATGGATCCGATGAAACTAGTTTCGTCGAAATCCGAGACTGTTTGAAAAATGGCTATTTTAACTCGCTAAATTAATATTAAAGCAATTTCGATGCGTTTCGAGCTGCCACGATCAAATGAAAACTCCGATTGCTACGAAAATTGAAATCCGATAATAAAAAACTATTACGGATCCAATGGAACTAGTTTCGTCCAATTCTGAGACTGTTCGAAAAATGGTTAATTTCACTAGTCGATTAAATATTAAAATATTCAATTTTCACAAATAAACTTTTAATTCGATTTTAAAAGTTCTATAACATCATTATAACTCCAATATGATACAATAAAATTTTACAAATCGATTTAATCATATTTAACCCAAATTTCAATTATTTCTGTATTTTCACATATTAAATTATCGATTTAATTATCCAAATTAAATCCAATATTCGAAAAATAAATTATTCGACTTAAAAATTTCACTTATTAATATTTCAAATTAATTAAATATTCAAATTTAAATTATCAAAAATTCTGGGTCGTTACACCTTCCCACTTCGAAACTCGAAAATGAATGTCAATGATGCGGCCGCCATTACCAAAATTATTTTCCAGCGATAGAGAAGGGAGTATAGAACTTATTTCTTTTCAAAGTTTCTTTAAAACAATTCTTTCAATTTATATTGAAATATTTATATCAGAAAATACTTCTAATATTTTTATTATTATATTCCAAAATCATTCGAAAGGAAGTTTCAAAGCCCGGAAATTAATTTCTAAATTTCCAATTTCATTTATTTTATTTTCAAATCCTATGTTACTAATATTTATGGATTACACTACCTAACAACCAATATATTACAACCAAATTTAACCTTTATAAAAAATTTATTTTATATATAGAAAATATAATAGGAAAAATTATTTCATTCACCTATATTCAAAACAAATATTGTCGATCTGTCCTATTAAGTGTTTAGAAATCCCTATTGATGTCATAGCGTCCCATGTACTAACCAAAATTTATAAATACAAAACGAAATAAATTAACACAATATCAAAACCATTTATAACACTAACAAATACACAATCTCATATATATACACTCAGCGACTCATCATAGGGTATTACTACCGTAATAATAAAGAGTCAGACCCTACAAAGCTAAGGTTTATCGCTAAACCAAAGCTCTGATACCAGATGTAACGTCCCGCCTTTTTGTAGGCTTTAAATCGACGATAAACCACACACGTCAGACTTAAACCATATAAAAGGGCGGATTGTTATGGGGTAAATAAGAAAAAGCAGAGAAAGAAAAACAAAATAGAATCTTGCAGCGAAAAGATAAAATATAATAATCAAATATACAGTTCATGAAGCTGTTTTACAAAATATTAGATTTTACTTATACAATACATATCAGAGTTACACATACCAGAGAATAATAATAATGCAGCAGAACAATGTGAATGCAGTGGAATAATATTATAATAATAATAGTAATACAATCTTCGTCTTCGTCCTCCAGAAATAAAGTCGTCGAATCCTGAAATGCTCGGACTGACCCGAGCGAATTGAAAAGACAAAACACTCGAGTCAGAACTAAAATATCTTATGTGAGTTAAATCAATAGAAATAAATATGAGTGTAGTAAATTAAGAGATGCTCGGGATTCACATCTCCTAAGGATCCGTTAAACTATTTACTATGTAGTAATATTTCGTTATTATAATAATGTCTATTGTAAAATAAACTTACTTTTTAATAGAATTAAGGGGTTACCCATATAGTCCTTAACACGTAATAGTCCCAATAGTCCATCCAATATCATGGTCCCTCCTGATCGGGAAGCCACCAGAGGATACCACACAGGCTACGAGAGAAAACCAAACTCGTACAAGGCGCGCTAGGGTAGGTGACACGACACAACTAGGCAATGCCAGGGTGGATATACCAATTACGCTTCCGGACCGGTGGTAGCGCGTAGCAGCTACTACCGCCCACCTCGAACAACACCCCCAAATCAAAATCAAAAGTGGCCACCGAATCAATCCAAAGTCAGAGTATAATATCGAAGGGATGTGTCTGATAAAAGGTGCTACCTTCTTAGCCCGTCAATCGCTCCTGTTTTTACCCCTTATGCCAACTCACGGGAGTCGGGTCCACGTATTTGTCTTAGAGGAAACGCCGTCACCATCCTACTTCATTCTGGAATCTCCACCGCGTACACGGTTGTTAAATTGGTTTCCGGAGTTGGCAGAGAGTATGACAACTTCCGATCTCGGTCTCTTTAACAACCAAACATTATTATAACACCGCGGTCTTTTCAAAATAGTTTATACTTTAAAACCAGAATATAATATCCATTTCAAAACCATATAAATACGATATCATTTCTATTTTAAAACTCAAATCGATATGATATCATTTTTATTTCAAATATATCATTTTCCCAAAATCATAGCACTTTCAAATTTATATACCTTGAAACTCATAGCTTTGAAACATAACTTCTAATACTTAAATGGTTTAAATATTAAATTACTTTATATAATAAAATAGCTTCTTTAATTTCACAAATAAATTCCAAATATCGATTTGAACTTCTAAATAAACCATTTCAAATTCAATATATTTCAAAGCTTAAATATTCAGTATTTCAAAACTAAATTTTATAATTCATATATATATACACACACACACACACACACACACCCCAATTTCACTTTTTCTTTTATTTAGTTTTGAAGTATTTGCTTACTAAAACCAATATCCTTTAAATAAAACTTCAAATTTCAATAACTGAATATTCCTCAATTTTTTCACTTAAATCACCTTAAAACCGAATTAAGTTATAAAACCATATTTCTTTTTAAAATATCGATTTCAACAAATTCCAAATGGATTCTTATTAAATATAACTCTAAATTAAATAAAATATCAAATCCATTTCAAAACTATCTTCTCAACCTTGATTTATAAAAATCAATATAAACTCTATATTAAAAAATAATTTAAGTAAATACTTATCCATATTATATTTTAATAAAATCAAACTTTATTATTAAACTTATTTTGTACTTTAAACAATTTTATACATAGCTTAAAACCAAGAATTTTAACTATATATAAAATAACATTTATAAAATATCCAAATCAATATCTCATAAAATCATATAATTCTTTACAAACCCATAGAAATCATTTCAAAATATTTTTATATATATACCGCGGTGCCTGTATATAATTTTTTATCCTATGGGGAGATTGAATTTTTGATTTGATTTTTGAATTGCAATTGGATCTAGAATTGTCTGCCATTGAAATGAGGAGGTGAAGAGGAATTATACGTTCAGACAATTTACAACGAGGGACAACTAGGGTTTATAACAGGGTATTTATAGGCAAAGTTGAATTAGAATAGATGGACCCGATTTACGATGAATGGCCCCAAAAGCCCGTTCTGACTCCGGAACGAAATTGGGTCAACCCATATATCACATGTTTTAAAATATTTTAAACGCAATGGAAAAGGTTTCAAGTCCAAATTCCATCGTATGAAGAAGTTATGCTAAAATCAATTTATTTCAAATTGATTTCAATTTCATGGATTTCAAGGCGTTTCGAGTCCGTACGATCAAACGACAAGTCCGATCGCTACGAAACTTGAAATCCTACAATAATTCACCGTTACGGATCCGATAAAACTGGTTTCGTCGAAATCTGAGTCAGTGGCCAAAATGGCTATTTTTACATTAATTAAATAAATTAAAAATAAATTAATTAAATCACTTTTCAATTTCAACTCTATAATTAACAAATTTCATCAATTTTAACTTTCTTAATCATTTACGCTAGTTTAACCAAATTCAAATGTCAATTTAGAGTTGATTAATTTATCAAATTTCAGCGTTAAATTTTAAATTTCATTATATTCACAAATTATAATTTAAGTTCTCAATAATCCCATTGAATTTACTTTTCATTCTTATTATTCAATTCATTATTATCCAACGGATGAAATTAACATTGGTTCATGGTTTGTTACATTATTATTCTCAAATTTCATCTAAATTTCAATTAGCGCAATAATTAAATATTAAATTTCATTTAATTGCAATTAATCCAATTATTAAATTTAAGTTAATAAATCATGATTCTCACTCCTTTTATTACTTTACTATACTCTAATTTGACAACTCCTAAACCTCTTATTACATTTCCCATTAATGTAACATTTATTTATCTTATTAACATTTATTTTCAATTCTAATTCCATCAACTAATTAAACAGGCAACTTAAAATATTTGTTTACAAGCCAAATGTTACACGTAAGTTTCTTATACTTCAACCAATTGTCATATTATGAATGGAATTAACATTAATTTCAAATATTATCTTAATTTACATTAAGATAATATTTAATTTCCTTTAATGAAATTTATTTCCCAATTTATTTAATGCAAACAATTATGACCTTACAATTTGTTTCCATTAATTGTTATTGCATTGAAATTTTTATTTATTAGTTTACATCAACATTATTACCTTTAATTGCAAATTGATTACCAATTTATTCAACACTCTAAAAAACTAACATATATTAATTCAATACTTACATTAGTTTACCCATGTTTCATTTATAACAAATTGTATTATTCCCACTATTTCAATTAATTTGAATTCCATTCTAGTACCAATTTATTATTTTATACATACATTACTTTTCTATGAAATTTATATTTTCACACTTTCCGTTATTATATTAATTACCATTTAAGTAATGTTTATTACCAACAACAAACATTATAATTACTTATCTACATTGATTGCATAAATTTTCAATTTTTTTTACGTATTACTTCGTCGGTTAATATAACTTTGAATTCATTCAACCACCACTAATTATATCAATTCATTAGTTAATACAATATTCCCATTTGTTTTCTTATATTCAATTCTTAGCCTAGTATAACAATTCCCATTACTTTAATTAATCGTAATTTCATTTCAATTGTTAATACTTAGCTTTAATTTCCATGGTTGCATTTCATTTTTAACATTTACTTCAATATAAATTATAAATTTTTTATTTCTTCCTAAATTTAATTACAAAATCTTAATTGAATTAACCAATTTATTTATCAAAATTTACAGGTCGTTACACAGAACCTGTACGGCTAAACATTACATAGACTTCACCATGTACTGGACTCCAAAACATAAGAGTGAATATACCGCAGAGATCAGCACGATGAGACGATCAAAACGGTATACAGATATCAGTGGTACGACCATCCTATCAAAAATCGATATTCGGTACCGAAAATGCTGCTAGAATGCTGAAAATAAGATAAACGGAGCAATAACAGTCCAATTTTGACGAAATGAAACATGACATCTTACTCAGAAGATGATTTACAAATTTATGGTATAAAAATATTAAAGTTTGGAAAACATTTTTTGATCATCAAATATTAACTTATTTAAATTTAAATAAAATTACAAAATAAAATAAACTTCCATATTATCATATGAAAATTTACCATTTACTATATTTAAATAGACGTATTCCAAATATTAATTTTTTTTGAACAATTTAATTATTCAAATTTTCACAAAATTCAGTTAATTACGTTATTTAAAATTGTTAAAATATCCGGGTCGTTACAGGTCTTTAATAATTATTAATTAATTCTCTTTAATTAATTATTGCTCAATTTAAGGGGTGTTAAATTCTCCCCCTTAAAAGAATTTAATCCCCGAAATTCCCTAAGAACCGAATCATGTAACATAGCGTGCGACTATTTTAACCTATCCAAATAATCTGTGTACATCCAATTTTGTAGCCAATTGCGTATAAGTACACGGTGCATCACAACACATATGATATGTATGTAGAATAATACTAAATTGGCTCTTCATTTGTGCATGAATTCTTTAACACAAACTTTCAAAATATGGTGCAAACAACCAATGTATACTGGCGGTTCTGTATGTGTGTGATTTTTTATACCAAAATCTTTGTTTTTATACTTAATTTTTCCCACACTTCAATGAATAGAAGTGTAGCCAATTTTTTCGTCAAATCTCTACCATCCAAAATCCTAGCACACCATTTCTAACATTTAAAATTTTGAAAATCCAATTTTCTAAGCCCATATTGTTATGTCGGAAAAGGGTTTCGATGAAGAATTCCATATTTCCATTCTTCTCTTGTGTACCTATTCCACTATACCTTGAAATCTTCTCTTTTACCCCCAATTCTTTCTCAACTTTTTCAAGTACAGACCACATAAGAAAATTTTCTTTTAAATTTTTAAAATTTTAAAACATAGTTATTTAAAATAAATTTTATTTACCTATCAACAAAGAATGGAAAAAGAAATACCAAAGTTAAAATAGTTTTTTCCCTCGCCACTAACTATATTTTACTTTATTATCATATCCGCTGCACGGTAAAATTCATATTTGCTAACCCATCAACTTTTCGTATGCTGGGCATGCGACATTTCAAAAATAAGAAATTTCCCTTTTTCGTTCAAAATCTTTGTCAATTAATTTTTTTAAAAAGTTGGAAAAATTTTACGATCAAAATTCATTTTTCAAAACTTTACAAAATTATTTTGTATTTTAAAAATCAAAGATTTTTGAACAAAAATATTTCAAAACAATTTAAGCCTCGTCTCAAGCAATCTGGATTCAGTCAATAGGTTAACATCTTTGATCGACCTCCTCCTATTATATAGTAAATTTTGAAAACTTTTTCTTTCATTTTAAAACAGCAATCAGCACATAAGTACATCTATAAATTTTAGCTTTTAAGGCATAGGAATCATGATCCATGGTTTTGCAACAACCTTTCCACGTCCTTCACACGCTAAAATTTATTTCTCAAATTTTAACACTTTCTAGGACTTAACTTTACTTTTCTTTTAGTATCTAATCAAATAAATTTCCTAATTTATTTTATAAACTTTCAGACTTACTTTGCATAAGTTAAGTGTTTACATGGGATTTCTTTATTTATTCTGTTTTCCTACATATAGCGGTCAATCCAGAAAATCAACACAGTAATAAAAAGGAACTTTTCTCACAAAATATCGTTTGTGATTTTACACAAACAGAGACAACTAATGCTTACAATCCAACAACATAAAAGAAATAATCGCTAGAAGCTGCCTTTTAATATCAACTGACATTAATGATGTTATGGCCCCACTGCTTCTTAGTTAATTAAAATGGTTATTTATTCTATGTAATTCTATCCTAACCCACATATCTTAACTTATCTTTTTGGCTTCTAGTAAATAATGTCCATCCATTACTTCAAATATTACTACCAAATATATTACCATCTTCCTTTAGTCCAAAACTTTTGATATTATTCTCAAGTCTCGGTGTATTACTTTCTTTATTTTTAATTTTTCATGCGAATATACCCTAGAACTCGCATAAATGTATTTTGATACTATTTATCATTTACTTATGGGTTCTTCTTTATGGCCTTCACATATGTCTAATGAAATGTTCCTACACTCATACCAATATTCCTCATATCCTGTAGGGGTTCACTATTGCTATTCTATAAGCATTCATCGCTATTTATTCATTGCCTTGACTTTTTATCCAATCCTACCTAGGCAGTCATCCTTGTAACGATCCCGATTTTTAATCAAATGTAAATTGTTAATTAAATTAATTTTTGAATTTAATTGTGAATTTGTTGAAAATTTCCAGAATGAAAAGATATGTGTATATAAATTGATTTTAAATGGAATTTGGATTAGAAATTTAAAGATAAGTGTTTTTAAAATAAATTGGATTTGAAACTATATATTTTGGAATTAATAGAGATTTGTTTTCTAATTATAAGAATTAATAAAAAGTTTAAAATACTTTTCCTTTATACTTGAAATAAATTACTTTGTACATATTGAAATTTGTATTGGATTTGAAAACATTACATTTTAAAATTTGTTATGTATATATATGTAAAAGAAAATGGATTTATTTAAATTGAAAATATAAATAGGGAATATAATATACATGTAAATAACATGTTTATAAAAACATGATATATAAATAAATTAACATAAGGGTTTAAAATTTAAACAAATAAAAGTTTAACAAAGGGTTTAAACATAATTTTTAAATTATTTAAAATGAGGGTTTAAAATATAAAAATACTAGTGTTAACAAGTGTAAGTGTTTTAGAGATAAATTAAAACATTTGTTAGACATGTAACTTGAAATTTACAAGTGTAGAACATATAGGATGAAATATTAACAAGTGGCATCTCACAAATTTATTTTAATCTGAAAATCATATAAACATATATAAGAAAGAAAAACCAGGCTTCTCAAATCTTTTGCATTCATTTTCAAAATTATAAAAACAAAAGGCAAACAAATAACAACAAACCTGAGCAAGCAAGCTTCAATTTGAAATTAATGTCTGATCTCAGAGCAGAACCAAGTAATTCCAGCAAAATAAATCTGATCTCAGAGCAGAATCTGGAAAGCAAAGCTAAGATCATAGCTCAACTTCAACAGATCAAAACAAAGATAAAACCTGGGAAAGAAAATCTGGAATTTTTTTTCAAAGTCGCGAAACTAATTCAAAGCTCAACCTCAACAAATAAGTTTCAGATTCAAAACTAAGCAGTTCAAGATCAAAATTTAAAAAAAACTGTCTCTGTTTTCTGGAAATCAAAGTCTTCAATCTGGGGGACTCAAATAAAAGCAAGAAAAATAAGGAAGATCAAAGCAAATGCAGATTTCAGTTCCCAAATTTAAAACAAAGATATGATCAACATTCAACAAACAATAAAAAGAAAAAGAAAAATCATCATCTCCAGGCTCAAATTGTCCTCTGTCTTCATCAAGCAAGGTGAGCAAACCTTACTTTTAAAACTCTATTCTCTTGACTTCTGATGCCTGTGATGTCTGTGATAATTGAAACTTGAAATATTTGGTTATGGTTGAAAATAAATAAATTTAAAATGCCTGTGCATGTTTGATATGTGTATACATACAACTCTGTTAATAAACAACCATATGAACTTCCTATATAAAAATCTATATCTCAATATATGAGCATATTTGTGTTATGATCTTTAAAGTAAAGATGTTAGTATTAACTAAATCTCAAATTTAAAATTGTTCATAAGAATAATTAAGAAGTAATGAGCTAAAAAAATGATAAAATACAGTGAAAACTGTTAAAATCAGAAAAATCGAAGTTTGAAATTTTGTGAATTGATTTAATAATTGAGTTCGCATTAGGGAATGATGATTTTAGGAAATCATTACAAAAATTTTTAGCTTATATTCAATGAGAAATTTTGAGTTAACCAGAATTTGCCTTTTCACCAATCGCCATCGATCGGCAGAGGGAGGCGTTTCACGACTGGTTTAAGGGATAGGTGGAGGTATCACGATCATTGGAAATATGGTCGAAAAATTTACAAACCACCGTGGTGATCTAGCACGAGCAAGTTAGGGTTTAAACACCTGGAATGGTCGATTTGGGATTCCAGAATGATGCATTGTTGATAGTGAACTAGGATCAATCGCAGGTGGGGAATTGAGTACGTGGTTGAACGGCGAGACTCTTGAAGTGGTGACACAAACTCAGGCGATCGGAGGTGGGTGCCAGAGGCGGTTCTTTCGATCGAAATTTTGTTCCAGTTATTGCTTGTGCATTCGATTGTGAGTCTGGACGAATTGGTCGGGGCGTGGTGATGGAGTTCGTCGACGAGGTCAAGTTTGACTTGTGGGTGCGGCGTCGATGATCAGAGTCGCTCTGATCACTTGTACAAGTGATCGCATGCACTTGTGTATCTGGCACTGCCGAGATGTTGGAGAAGATGTGATATTCTCGGGTTGGATCTCGTGATGGGTCTGTGCGTGACTCGAAGAAAAGTTGGTGGGGAAGACTCAAAGTCGAGCCCGGGTATTTAAGGATTTGACCCGTGTTTCCAAATCTTGATTTCCTAACAAGTTTTAAAAATTTAAATTTAATCAAGGGTAGATGATTTGTTAACCATTTCTTTTAAAATAATTAATGTTTTTAATTAAGATAGAATTTATTAAAGATCTGAAAAATAAAATTATTTGAGTTTAAAATGTTTTTACTATATAATCTTTGTCTTTGAAAAGTTTAGTTTTTATTTAAAGTTAATTTTGTTATCAAGTAAATAATTAAAGAATGAAGAGTTTTAAATCTTAATTTAGTTAAGTTAAGGTGGTTAATTAAAAGATTATTACTTAAAGAAGGATTAATTAATAAGATTTATTAAGGAATAATTACTTAATAAAAGTGGTAATTTGTTAAGGGTTGGTTAATAAATTTGTAATTTAAAAGATTTACTAAGTGAGTAAAGGTTAATTTCTTAATAATTTAAAGGTTGATTAATTGATGATTTAAAAGTTAATTAATTTGTAATTACTTAATATAATTAAGGGACAATTAATTATGTAATTAACTTAAGATTAACTAATTAATGAAGGTGATTAAGACTTAATCAATTGTAATTAATGATAATTAATTATGTTAAGGGTTGGTTAAGATTAACTTAAGATTAACCTGGTGTTCTTACCCTTCTATTTTCTTTACCCCATTTAAAACCAGTACAACTTCTTATTGCCCATCCCTTTAAAACAATTTTAAAACTTAAATTTTCCATAATTAGAAAATTAATGAGCTATATATACACGCTCTATTTTATTTTTATTTTGAAAGAAATATCTCTTTATTGAAATCCATTTAACTGAAATTTTTGACCTAACCAAACTTATTATTCTTCTAGAAATTCTTATTTATATAAAAAATATATATAAAAAGATATTCTAATTTGTAAAAACATTAATATTTACTTACTTTTCAAAAATAAGGTTTTCTACTTTTAATTAAATCCTTCTAAAATCATTTCAAATATATTTTTTCAAACTTTTTATTAAATTCTTTAATACGGGGTTGGACTTAGAGTGGGTTTCATTTGTCCCTACTTTTGGACTTTTCTTATTTTCCACTTACTTTTGACTTATCTTCTTTTAGAATATTAGAATCCGACCATCATCTTAGAGTGATTACTGCACACCTTCATTCGAAAACTAGCTCAAATCCAACTTCTAGATATCTACAACACATATTTTTACTTTCCCCTTATCTAGATCTAATTCACATCATCAATCGACAATCTTGCATGGATCTACAACCATAAGGCAATTTGTGATAGTGATGATGAGCAGCAAATGTCTGCTTCATGGCTAAAGAAAATAAGGCACAACCCGATTTAACATATGATGAACTTTTTGAATTTTGCATAGAAGTAGATAACTAATTTAGAAACCTTTAAAAAAAATCATAAATAAACTATAGTAAAATTAAGAAAATCATAATTAAAAATAACGATGCATAAGGATGAAAAGACTATTTTAGAAGAAGTAATTGTAACAACTCGCTCCCTAATGGGCCCAAGTTTTCACTAAATCAAAAACCCAAGTCCACCAAAGTACGGATCATTGGTGTTAGTTTTATGTAAATAAAAAAGTATATAAAAGCACTATCAATAATTCATAGCGGATTTGTAAAGTATAATAAAACATATAATTACCGACCAAGATAGATACTTCTAGTATCTATTGCCCTTATCAGTGTGAATCACGCATGAGGATATCTGACTTTCCACCTTCCCGTCTTGTACTAGTATATGTCCCTCTAAGTCTATCCTATGGGTTGTAATGAGGAGGGGGTCAGAATAGCATTCTTGTGACTGGTAATACATATTTTATAGATAAACTAGTTTATGTCGATTGTCTTCCATTACATGTTATGTATACTATTTTAACTTGATCGTCTTGACTTCATATACGCGTACAACACGCCTACCTACTCGATGTATACAATAACTATATATGTATATATATAGGTGTATATATATATATATAAGTATCACATTCCTCCTTTGGGCGAGGATACTTTTCTCACTGGTATCCGTAACTTTGCACCTTGTCGGGATCTATCATCAACATAGTATCACGTCCTTGGTACCGTGCTTACCAAGGAACTCCCATTGTGCCTAATAATGACATTACAACTATTTAGCCATATTCTATCTCATTTTT
Source organism: Allium cepa (assembly GCA_030765085.1). Lineage (NCBI taxonomy): Eukaryota > Viridiplantae > Streptophyta > Magnoliopsida > Asparagales > Amaryllidaceae > Allium > Allium cepa. The sequence goes on along the minus strand of CM060942.1, from coordinate 569,432,237 downwards.
GAAAGACCTCCATTAAAAGTTATCTAGCCTTGCCTTCGAATAACAAACAAACTAATAAACAACTGTGGGGGCAGTTGATCTCCTAAAAGTGATCTACACTAGTATGAGGTGTAGTCCATTTTGACATACCTTTGTCTTTCTGTTGACCACTAAGGACCGATGACAATCTCGACCTATGTAAAAAGCTCCTACTCCTCACATATATGGTACCAACCTCACCGTCATAGCGCAGAGCCTACTTGGCCTTTTGACACCTTGACCGAGGTGGACCATCCTACTTTTGTATGTCTCCTTCACCTATACACGAACGTATACTTCTATAAGTCCTACAGTCGGATATGTCCAACATCAGTATAATGTATATACAACTATTGGTAGCCCTTTGCAGTGGGTGGATTTCTGTTAGGTAACACTACTAACCTTGCATTCCAACCCATACTAATGACTTTGTCATTTTTAATTACTCCATGTTATTGACTAAATTCTATCCGCATCCATCATAAATGCATATTTGAGGCGATATAAATTTATTTGGCTACTACACCTCCTTTGCTCAACTGTTGGTATTTAGTTATTTTACCAAACTTGTTTCTTGTTTTATTTACGCCAATTTATTGTCATTTATCGCTTACTTCTAGTTTAATAGATTAAATACCTTTTTCTGTTTGACTTCCATTTGATACTATTAGGTATATTCTATTATTTCTTTTCAATAATTACTATCTTTCTTTGATTACTATAATTCTCTTAATTACTCATTTCATTGCCTTACATACATTTCTCCATTTATTATTGTTTTATAACTTATCGCGTATATTAGTTTTATAATTGAATTATTGTTATTATCTCTACTAACAATACTTTAGTTTTTACTTAGGGATTTCTGCATTTTAAGCATTGGAATTACATCTTCCCTAAAGGAAATGTTAACATTGTAATTTTCCATAAATTATCTAAAAGAGGACTTTTGTTATGTTTGGAATTACAAGGAATTATCTTTTTGTTTTTATCATAATAGACGGTACAAAATATGGTAAATACCCCTAATTTATACATCTCTTTCTTTTAGATATGTCTTCTTATTTCAAATGATACACTTTTATTCATACTTTTAAAACTGGATAATTTATAGAAGTTAACATTGCAACATACTTTATTCCAATGAATTAAAATACTAATTAAATCCAAATCCAAATAATAATAACTTCCAATTTATATTTACTAACACATACCATTCAACTAACAAACCTGGAATTATTATACAATATTATAAATTTAGGGACTACTTTCACCCTTATTTTCAAGATTCAATTATATGAAATATTAAATCAAAGCTAACAATTCATAGAAAATATAGGCATGGTTTTCATATTCAACACATGTATATATCTAAGCCTACAACTCTATAATTATATTCAGATATACAAGAAACAGACTTACAACGATATAAATCTAATATTATATAAAAATATATAATTTTTCACTCACCTCTAAGCTTCCAAATCTCTAGATCCTAGTTCATTCTTCTTATTTAACTCACTTTCCTTCTATCAAAATATGTATTAAAGTGTATACATATTTATCAGAATTATAGATCTACGAAGATATTTGAATTAAACATAGTTGTAAAGTTTTAGATGTAGAACTTACCTCTTCTTCATAGAATTGATTCACTCCTTATTCTTCTTTTCTTTTATTTTCTGTTATTATCTGTATATATGTTTGTGTGTGTGTGTGTGTACACTTACATATAATATACTATTTTATAATTCCTATATTTTCTAGAATTTATGGAGAAAAGAAGATAACGGAGCTTTGCTCCTTGATTCAGAAAATATGAGAAGAAAAATGAAGGGTTAGGCCTGTGTTTATAGGCACACAGATTAACTCTATCCATTAGATTTTAATTTATTAAATCCAGATCGTTCGACCAAGGTCATTCTGACCGCCATAGCAACAAAAACTGGTCGACCGCTATACCTCTATCGGTCAATCGGTCCTAATGAAGGGGTCAACCGGTCGCTTGTATACAAAATTCAAGAAACCAAACAACAATCCTAAAAATGAAGTAGAAATGCCAAAAATTAGAACAAATAAAATTTTAGTTCAAAAAAACAAATTACAATTTAAATAGAAAGAAATAAATAGAAAATTTTCCGTAGATGGTCAAAATAATATTAATTATTCTTTTAAAGGCTCTACCAGACCCTTCTGAGTATAGTTACGTAAAACCTAACCCCATGACCCTAATTTAGGAAGGATACTGACAAATTTATTTATTTATTGTAGGTATCCACTAGTATAGCATAAAGAAAAGATGGATTTTGGGTAGCGGATATTCCGATCATATGACAGGAAACTCCAACATGCTAACAAATATCAAGTCTATAGATGGAGTTATTGTTTCTTTGGGTAATGATTCTAAAGGTTGTATCATCGAAATAGGAGAAAATAACTATAATGGTAACCGAAATTCACCTTTAATTACCAATGTTTCTGTAGTAGAAAATTTAAAACATAACTTATTAAGTATCAATCAATTATGCGACAAAGGTTTTAAAATAAATTTCAAGAAAGAAAATTGTCAAATATTATTAGAATGAAAGATTTATTTTCAAAGGTTTCAGAAAATGTAATATTTACATTTTCAATATGAAAGTTAATCATGACATTAATACGTGTCTTGTTGAAAACTCTAATGACCCATGGCTTTGGCATAAACATTTCTATCATATTAACTTTAAATTATTAAGTAAAATAGCAAAACAAGAAATTATGTGAGGACTTCCAAAAGTAAATTTTAAAGTCAATAATTTGTATAATGCTTACCAAAAAGGTAAATTAAAAAAAAATCTTCTAAATCTAAACGAAATTTCAGCTAAGCAATCATTAGAATTGCTTCATTTAGATTTATTTGGTTCATTTGTAGCTAGGTCAATAAATCATAATAACTATGTTTTTGTAATAGTTGGTGATTTTTCAAAATATATATGGACTTTATTTCAAAATATAAAAGTGATACTTTTTAAACGTTTAAAAAATTTGTAAAAAAAATCAAAATTGGAAGCGATCACGGAGGAGAATTCGATAATGATAAATTTAAAAAAAAATTGTACTAGAAAGGAGATTAATAATAACTTTACTTTTCCAAAACATCATAATGAAATGGTGTTGTGGAAATAAGAAATAGGACTTTGCAAGAATACGCTAGAACATTACTAAATAGCACTTCATTACCTTAATATTTCCAGGCTGAAGTCATTACTACAACATGTTATGTTTTAATCATTTTTTAATAAGACCTAAAACAAAATGTATCCTTATAAACTATTTAATTAGAGAAAATATAAAATATCATACTTTAAAATATTTGGTGCAAAATATTTTATTTTAAATATAGAAGATAATTTAGGAAATTTTGATTCTGAAGTTGATGAAGGAATTTTTGTTGGTTTTGCAGATTGAAGTAAAGCATGTAGAATTTTCAATAAAAGAACTAATATTATTGAAGAAACTTTATGTGTTTCCTTTGATGAAAATTTTAATAATTATGAATATGATACTGAAATACTAATATAAACCAATCAACAAATATCATTCAAAATACCGAGCAAAACAAACTTATTGAAATTTCTTAAGAAACTATTGAATCTTTAGAACAAAACATAATAAAGGTCCCGCTTGTATTTTAAAAGATCAGCATGTTAAAATATTTTAGGAGATGTAAGTACAAAAGTTTTAACTAGAAGACAATTAACTAGAATGAATCATTTAGCATTTATTTCAAATATAGAACCCACAAATTATAAAGAAGCTTGAAAAGACGAATATTAGATTTAGCAATGCAAGAAAAGTTAAATCAATTTGAAAGAAATAATGTGTGGGAATTAGTTCCTAAACATAATGATCAATCCATAATTGAAACAATGGGTTTATAAAAATAAAAGTGATGAAAATGGATAATTGATCAGAAATAAAGATTGGTTAGTTGCACAAGGGTACAATCAGGAGAAAGGAATAGACTAAGAGGATGTTAACTGGGATGGCGTGGCTAGTGGGAACAATTCTCGTATGGACAGTAACTAAGTGGGAGACATCAGGAGGAGTCAGTCACCAGAATAAGCCCTACGTCTATACAGGTTCAATTACTAGATAGGATATGTGGCATCTATTTGTTTCACTCCCCTTGCCAGATGTGGATTTCTAGATTCAAAATGCAACGTCCTTTCATTCGTGTGCCTAGCGTCCATGGTTTGATTACCCTTTTGATTATGTTGCACGACTTGAAGCAATTAAAATATTACTAGCTTTTGCTTGTCACCATAATATTAAATTTATTAAGTGGATGTAAAAAATGATTTCTTAAATGATTTTATTAAAAAAAATGTATATATAGAACAACCCTTTTATTTAAACATGAAAAATATCCTGATCACGTTTTTAGACTTAAAAAGGCTCTTTATTGTTTAAAACTGGCACCACATGCTTTGTTTAATAGGCTTAAAAATTATATTTTGGACTCAGGATTTGGAATGGTAAATTGGAATCAACACTTTTTATAAAAATGTAGTAATAATGAGTTGTTAATTGTTTGAATTTATGTCAACGACATAATTTTTGGATCTACTAATCAAAAACTTTGTACAGTTTTTTCAACTATAACGAGAAAAGAATTTTAAATTCTTGCATGGTTGAATTAAACTATTTTCTCGATTTACAAATTAATCAATTACAAAATAGAATTTTATTTCAGAAGGAAAAAATTATAAAGAGTTTACTAAAAGATTAGGTGTATAAAATATGAGCAGTAAACTAACTCCTACAAGTACAACTGTTCACTTGGATAAAAGATGAAAATGGTAAAGATGTCGATCAAAAACTATTTAGATGTAGGATTGGATCTTTTCTGTATTTGACAGTTAGTCATCAAATTATAATGATGAGTGTGTGCCTACGCACAAGATTTCAAGCTAATCCTTAGGAATCATACTTACATGTTGTTAAAAGAATTTTAAGATATTTAGCTAGAACTAAAAATTATGGTCTTTTCTATCCAAAAAGATGTCTCTTTGAACTAATATCATACGGTGATGCTGATTTTGACGGATGTCGAAAAAATAGAAAAAGCACTAGTGACATATGTCACTTTATAGGATAATCTTTAATTTCGTGGTTTTGTTAAAAAAACAAAACTATGTACCTTTATCGACTAGCAATATATATTTCAGTTACATAAGCATGCACTCAAAAATTTATATGCAGCAAACTCTTGAAAACTTTAGAGTAAGTTTAAGTAAATCGATTATATATTATGATAATACCAGTGCAATAAATTTTGCAAAAAAACCAATTAACTGTTCTAGACAAACCTTATCGATATAAGACATCACTTTTCACGAGATCCTTAGAAAAAGAAAATATTATTTTAGAATTCATAAATACTGAAAATCAGATTGAAGTTATTTTCACTATACCTTAAAATTAAAATAATTATATTAAATTATGAAGAGAACTTCGAAATTTTTTCACTAACAGATCTAATCAAATAATAAAAGAATTTAATTAATTATTAATAAATTAATTAAAGGTTCTATATTAATGATAAAAATAAATTCATATTGTTATGTATAATAAATTCATTTTAATTAAGGTTTTCTAATAATTCATAAAAATATATAATAATTAAGTGTTTTTAAATTATTTTAAATCAAATAATTTTCAAAACCGCCAAACCTACTAAAAAATGTTCACACCTGTGGTAGAATTTTTTGTAGGTTGCCATGAGCATTTTATTTTATTCCCGTAAATACTTTTACTCCACCCAACCTTTCCCACTTTCATTTTGATTCTTACTCCTCATTTCGGAAAACCCTAGCCTCTCCTTCTCAAAATTAATCCAAAATTTCACAAAAATTCACCTTTTTCAACGACAAGAGTCAAGAGACCAATTTCCTTTGGTTCATGGATGAAATTCTTACAAACCAAGTAAAGGAGTGGCTGAAAAACAACAAAGAAAATATCAAAATATTTAGGATTATAATGGATGGTTTGGTAAATTTAGATTCTCTTTCTCTTCATAATATTCAAGATTTGTTTTCACAAGCACAACTAATTAATATTATTAATGCAAAGGATTTTGAAATAAACATATATCCCCGTTGTGTTGCCTTATTCTATCCTAATATGGAAGTTAGGAATGATAAAAATGGTATCATTTTATAGACAAGTGTAGGAATTTAGTAAAGGTGTGCTAGGATTTATTTTAGGAATTTCTTCTAACGATCTCATTTTAGATGAATTTGAAATCAATGATCAAAATATTTTGAAAAGAATTTTAGGACGACCAAATGGAAATTGGGTTTACTCAATCCACACGCATTAATCCCAAATTAGCATCTATATACCACAACACAACTTGCTTCCAAATACCATCGGCTTTGATAAGATTTATCCTTACTCCGTAGAGCTACATATGCTACTCTTGGGGGTATTCAAGTAAATCAGGCATACACAATAATGGATAACATGATAGAGAACAGATCGGGTGAATGGATAAGATACAATACTTATGGAAATCTGATTACTACTGTTATCTAGCAGTTCCACATTATGTTGTTTGATGAGACATTTGTTTAACATCGCTATGGTATTGTATTTGATGCAAAGGTTCTTAAGACTATGAAGATTCTAGCTACACTAGATGATATTCATGTCGATGCACTAATACTACTCTATCAGCCTATACAACTTAATATTCCTTCATCTTCACAGCGTCCAGCCCCTCCATTGCTATGATGCCCCACCTCTATACTCACACTAGCCAAGGACACTGCGGAGTAATGCCGTCAACTAGCATGAAGAATAAGGCTATTGAGGAGCGACCATCTGTGTAATTGCTTTGTGCGAGTATCGATACGTCAGATAGTATAACATGCATTTCATTTCAACAGGAAATCCAACATATCAAATACAAACTCAAAGCTACTACACAGTGATTGTGTGGTCTTCAGAAACAAATATAGAAATAAGCATAACACAAATCAGTCATAGATATTCATATCAAAAAGGCGGAAACAGATATGAATATAACACATAGAAGTGTACATCAAAATAGTGGTCAAACAAGATCCACCACATCACAAAAGAGTAGGTACAAGTGCTAGACAAAAGAATAAGTATACATCAAAGAGTCTCTATCTCGAATGTAAAAAAACAAAATCTACTAAGTGAAGTAGTTATCCAAAATGTCAGATGACAGACTCTGATAAGAAGTCAAGCAGAAGCACCTGAAATACCTCGGTCTGACCCGAGTATTACTTACGAAGAAAAATAATAAACGGATCACTCTAGCTATAAATATCATAAGAAAATGAGATAGGACATGAGATATGGCAAAAACGTATGATAGCAATAATGCCATACTATGAAAAGTATACATTAGATGACAACAAAAATTATTCAATATCTCAAGAATCTCAAAACACCAAAAACAATGTCATATTCTTTAACATATTCACCAAAACACAAATATTGACGAAACACATCATTGCCAATCGCAAAAACTGGTGAAACACAAATTCTAGAAATCATCAACTAGGAATCCAGAAATCACAAAAAGGGGAAGAAGCCTATCAAAAACGGAAGCATGAAAACTCACCAACACGTGTATCACAAAATGGCTCGCTATCCCATAAAATGAGCCAGAGATCCTCCAAACAGGGTATAGTCCCACATTGCGGACTATGAGCCGAAGCTCCTCCAAACGAGCCGAAGCTCCTCCAAATGAGCCGAAGCTCCTCCAAACGAGCCGAAGCTCATCTAAACAGGGTATAGTCCCCCATTGCGGACTATGAGCCGAAGCTCCTCCAAACGAGCCGAAGCTCCTTCAAACAAGCCGAAGCTCCTCCAAATGAGCCGAAGCTCCATAAAATCGAGGTATAGTCCCACACGTGGACAAAGAGAGACAAAGCTCAAGATAACGGGGTACTGTCCCCCACGTGGACAAAGATAGACGAAGCTCAACATAACGGGGTACTGTCCCCCACGTGGACAAAGAGACATCGCACATCGCTAGTCTAAATCACAAAATGATCAACATTGATCGATAAGTGTAAATTACACTAAGCTAGTAAATAAATGAGTTTAGCTTCATGTCCTATAACCACTAGCTTAACTTAAATATTTACGAACAAATTGTTGATTTCCACTCGAAAATTGTCTCAAGGTTTCAATCGAACAAGTCCAAGAATTAACCGACAAAGTAAACGCAAGCGTTTATACCACTTGTTTTGCTAAGTCGTTTAATTGGATTTCTCAAATGAATGAGGTAAAGGTTTGTATATACTAATAGATTAGAAAACGGTTTTAAAAGCAAGTTTGATATTGAAAGTAAATGTTGAAATCGTTTTGATGAAAGAGTTTGAATATTTACTACTAGCATAGAAACCATAGCATTTTAAAGTGACAAACCATAGAAATGATTGTAGAAACAATCAATCACCAAAAATTCACATATGAAGACGTGAATTAAATACAAAGAAATCGATACCAAATCCATCAAAATGGATATTCCCAAAAATTCAGAAAAAGAAGTCATCAAAGTCGATGAAAGTGATAACAACTAATCAGATCAATCAAAATCGATTAACATTGGAAATTCACTCAAAAACAGCCTAAACAGGCAAAAATGAACAGTTCCAGACGTCTGGGGGTCAATCCAAACGTCTGGATTTGGTCTTTGGAAATATTCCAGAAAACTACCTTGATGTTTGAAATTTCAAATCAGACGTCTGAAACCCCTTTCAGACGTCTGAACCTATAATTCAGACGTCTGAAATTAGTCACCGCCATTTTTATTTTCTGTTGTTTCTTCTTTTTCTCGAGATTGCATAACCAGACGTCTGAACCTTAATTTCAAACGTCTGAATGCCTGGGCTGGGCAACAATTTGCCTAGGCCATGATGGCTAAAATGATTCGGGAGCGATCGAGCGAGCAATGACGACTAGGGATTTACGCCAAGCGACAATCCAACCTTATATGCTCTTCGACCCACCCCAAATATCATGTCCAAGCATCCATAGTAGGATTTTCAAAAATTGGACTTCAAAACCAACAATTGGAAAAATCACCAGATCAATTCAAGTCAAAAGCAAATGAACATGAATAGATGTTAGGAATTCATACCTAACAACAATGATAGCTACAGACGTAGATGTGAGTTCAAAAACTCACCTTTGAACCCAAATATAGAAATGAGAAGCTCTAAAATAAGCTAAGGTTGATTTCTCTTCAACAACACCTCCATAATCTTTAATCTATTATCAAATGAAATGAATTTCCTAAGTTAGGGCTTAGGAATTTCTGAAAATTGAAGAGAGACTGAAATGGAGAAGATGAAGAGGATGCTTACCTAAGCTTCTCTTTGATTTCTAGAACAAGAACTTGAATTTCCAAGCAAAACTAGGGTTTAGGAATTATAATTTCCTATCTCTTCCTCCATTTTTGTTTTAGCTTGAGTGTTAGGAAATAATAGAATGAGTGAAGAGGAGTTTGATGAAGAGTTAGGGTATTCGATGAGTCAAAGGGCTAAAACCCAACCCAAAGCCCAATAGAAAAATACCAAAATTCTACTCAACTCCAGACATATCGATGTTTATACTCAAAAAGGTCGCAAACGCCATTTTGGACTCAATGGAAGTGGTCTTGAGTCCTAATTCGACTGTTTACAAAAAGTAGCATTTCGGACTTTAATCCGTCTAACGATGCTATATTTAAATAAATCATTTAAATATACAATCGTAAAATATGCGGGTTGTTACAATTACCTTCTCCTCCTTCTAGACATGACCATGTTATATCTATGCTTGAGAGACATAAGTAGCTTATCCAATCTATTATACATGATCAGGGAGAAGAGAGAGTAGACAAAGGAGGTTGGCTTTATCAAATTTGTGCTAATTCGCTTATGTGGTATTGTGCGCACTGGAGAGAGTGGGGTTGGCACCAGTAGTGAGGGTAGCGCTTTTTAATCTCCTTTTCATTCCGTTGTGATGATTTTCTCCTAAACATCGGTACGCGATATTCAGGTGGGAGCTCAGGGAAATGATGTACCTAAACTGTACATTTAGCATCGTATTGGTATTACTCACATGGGTGGTACTGCACCAGGACCTAGGCCATGAGCAGGACTTAGTCACGAGTCCAGTTCTTCTATCTATCCTTTAGCACTAGGCCTGCATCAGCATTATGGCACTTTTGCAGAGACCAATCCCAATACACCTCCTACTTATAGATCCCCCTAGTGATCCTAAGCGGGTTGATTGGTGATTATCTTTAGAGATGGCATCTTTGTTTGTTTTTTCATTAGCATTTTATTTCAGCATTAGTACTCTTTGAACTTTTTGGTTAGCATCTTGTTTTGTATCCGCATTTACATAGTGACTATGGCATTCCATGACTTTGTGACATTCAGTTTCATATTATTTTGCATTATGATAATTTATGACCATGTTTTATGCTCTTCGATATGCATTCTAGAGTATTATAGTCTATTTTTCTTCTTTTTGTCATGAAAGAGGGGATATATATATATATATATATATATATATATATATATATATATATATTCATGGGAGTATAACGATAGGGGGAGTATCTCTTTCATTTCAACACAAGTCATTAGCAATTGCATGAAAGCGTATAATGAGTTGTCATTATCAAAAATGAGGAGAACGTTACAGCTATATTTCCTAAATTTTGATGGTGGCAACTTTATACATTATTCATAACAGTAAATTAGAAGTGGCCATATCTACAGAGCTTTATGTCGAAGTAATTTATGCAACCCTATTAGAGTATCGTCCAATGAAGATTACATTGAAGATGTAATAACCCGTCGTTCATTCCACAGAAAGACGCATCATTATTAAGAAGAAAGGGATAGAAAATAGAAAAGATAGAAAAGAAAGAACAAAACAATATCAGAATCTCACAGCGGAATGAATAAATTATATTACATCACATAAGATATTACATAGTATCATATACATTAGAGTTACACAGATTATACAACTCAAACACATCAACACGGAGATATAGATACAAATGCTAGCACAGCGGAACCATAATATCTATATACGCTGAAGCCTTCTGCTCCAAGTCTCCTCCATAAATTCATCAAAGCTAACCTGAATCCCTTGGCTACTCGTAAAAATTTGAGTACCCAAGAGTTTAATAAAACAGAAAATAAACTCTGGGTCAGACATGGGTCTGGTGTGAGTAAACGGATTAAAGTTGCTTAAATTTTGAAAATCATTTGAAAAGAAAGGTATCTCGTAAGACTTCCCACACATAAACATGGAAAAGTTTTTACCTTACGATAACCAAAACATTTGATAGGAAATCCAGTGAAATTATAATAGTGTCTAGGGTTTTCAAGTATAATACAGAAATAGCCGGAATGCTTACATCTCACGTTCCAACATAGTTGGGCACAATCAAAATGTACGACACTTGTTGGAGATTGGATTCCATTCAATGGCAGGGCTACTGGGGTACCGCAACCCGAAATTTTCGACTCTGAAAATCCCAGATTGTTAGAGAAAAGAAGGAGGTAGAAGAAGAACAGAACAACAACATCTCACATTCGCAGCGGATCAAAATATAATATCAAAATAATAACATTTATACAAAGAAAAGCTGTAATTGTTACTTTACATTCATAATATCATAGTTACAACCACTTACAAAAGACTAGACAATTATATCAACCTGTCTCAGACTAATATCAAAAGATAAACTTATAAAAAATCATTTTATAAGAAAGTAACAAATACGCTCTCATATATACTACACTCAACTCATTCTAGGGTACCATTGACCCTATCCTTAATAACTAAACCCACCAGAGCCAAGGTTCTCGCTTAACCTTCAGCTCTGATACCAAGTGTAACGACCCAAAATTTTCGACTCCGAAAATCCTAGATTGTTAGAGAAAAGAAGAAGGAGGTAGAAGAAGAACAGAACAACAACATCTCACATTCGCAGCGGATCAAAATATAATATCAAAATAATATCATTTCCATTTAATTCAAATCAAATTTAATTTACGGGTCGTTACATTTGGTATCAGAGCAGAAGGTTAAGCGAGAACCATGGCTCTGGTGGATTTACTCATTAAGGATAGGGTCAGTAGTACCCTAGGATGAGTTGAGTGTGTGTGTGTGTGTGTGTGTATGAGAGCGTACTTGTTATTTTATTACATAATGATTTTAAAAGGTTTTAAAAATAAATGATTTTTATAAAAGTTTATATATAGAGCAAATAATTTTTCAATTATTATATATTAAGATAATTGGTTGTTAGTTAATGAAATTGAATAAGATCATTAAAATTTAATTGGTAATATATATGACCAAATAAGGAATTGGAAATATGAACTAAACAAATAAGATAAGCTTAAAATGGATTCAAACCAGAAATTAGAATGGTTATTGTGTTTAAATGGGATGATTGTCTTCCAATAAGCAATGATAAAGCAAAATGAAAAAGTTTTAAGGAAGTGAAGTGGGTTTAAATTGTGAAATTTTGAATTCTAAATCTAGAAACATTTGAAATAGTTTCAAAATGTTAGAAGAAATAATAAATAATATTCAGAATATTTTTGAATGTGATCTTAATTTCAAACAAGAGTTGTTTGAAAATTTTAAAGAAATTTGTTTTGAATTAAAACCAAAAGTGGTTTAAAATTTTTAAGGTATTACTTGAAGTGAAAATGAAATAAATATGTATATATGTGGGATATACATAAGATCAAGGTTGATTGGAAGTAAACACTAAGTGTCGAATTTTGAATTTTTCCTGAAATATGATGTAATAACCAAAGAGAAATAAGTTTTTGAACTTATAAGTGGGAAAGGATATTGATAAGAAGTTTAAAAAAATTTGAAATGGAGAAATTCAAATTGAGTAAAGTTGACTGGAGTAAATTGAATTGAATTTAAATTTTGGGAAACTTGTAAACTGGAATTGTTAAGAATTGGTTTCGAAGTTAAAATTGGGTGATAAATTGGATTCTGAAGATTAAATTGTTTAAAAAGTTTTGAACTCTTATTTGAACCTTGAAATAAGTTAAGTAAAGGTAATTTAAAAAGAATATTTGAAACTTGGATTCAGAATTGAAAAATTGTTAAAGATTTAGGTTGTTAAATTAAAGATAAAGGTTAATTTGATTTAAGGAAATAAATCAGCATTTAAAAATTAACTCGAATTTAAATAAATGGTTTAAAGTTGTGATTTGAATTGAATTAGTTCAAATTGAATTTGATTTGAATTAATTTGAAGTGAAATTGAAGTTGAATAAGTTTAAATTCAAATTAGAGTTGATTTGAATTTGGGATAGGAATTGAAGTTAATTTAAATTGAATTGGAATTGAATCAATTTAAATGGAAGTGGAAATTAGAAATTGATTGGAAATGGAGATTGGGAATTGAACAGTTTTGCTCTGATACCAAATGTAACGACCCGAAATTTTCGACTTCGAAAATTCCAGATTGTTAGAGAAAAGAAGAAAAGAGGTAGAAGAAGGAAATAGAAAACAAAACACAGAATCTCACATTTCGCAGTGGATGAAAATATAATATCAAATGATAGCATTTATACAAAGAAAGATGTAATTGTTAATTTATAACAATACATCAGAGTTACAAGCATTTGCAAATAGACTTGACAGTTATATGACATGTCCCAGACTACAACCAATCAATCTAAAATATACAGCGGTAAACTCCATACGTTCCTGCCACCCAGCTCGCCTTCTGAGCTCTAGAACGTCCTTACCTTAAAATCTGTAATACTTGGTTTGACCCGAGCATTACATCAAAGTAACACCCGGGTTAGGCTGGAAACCAGAATGAGTAAACCCATCTAACATGAAATACTAATGCATAAAACATATTTAAAATCCGGGGTAACCCGTACCTTATTACAAGTTCTTAACTTGCCATAGTCAAATACACATCTTACAGTCATAACTAAGTATTATTTCTTAGATTAAATGACCAAGTTTACATCATTTATTCCATTCTAGCCTATTTATTCCAAAATCAAATCCATAAAGAATTATTGTTGATTACAAATCGAAGTGGTTTCGGGTATCTATTGATACCCGACCCCGGTCTCTTCGAATACAATATTATCTTAAAAACAAAGCTGTTTAAGTTTAAAAAATTCCATTTATATCCAAAATTTCATATTTATATAGCCATTCATCACAGATAGACAAACCATATTATCACAGTTCAACCCAAACATATCATATCACATAGCATCAAAAATCACATATTAGAGATATCAACTAATCTAAGGCATACAATATCATCCAATCATTCATTAGCAAGATTAATTTGTTACACCATTTCTAGTTAATTTAAATAAATTAAATAAATTACTACAATCACCATTTAAATCCTGCTTACTTAATCATTAATTAATTACAAGCCATTAATTAATCATCCTTTAATTACCCATTAATTATCCATAATTACTTCCATTAAGTAATTATCCCATTGGTTAATTATCCTCAATTAATTAACCAATTAATTTAACCTTTAATTACTAATTAAATTAATTAATTCTTAACAAATTTATCCTTTAATTACTTATATTAAGTAATTATCATTTAAGTAATTAATCTCTAATTACTTAATCAATTTATCCTTAATTACGAATTAATTAATCTCTAACTAATTAACTCATAATTAATTAAATTAGTTAACTACCCTTAAAATCATTAATTAAATAAATAAATAAATTATTCTTTAATTAATTTATTAATTTAAATAAATCCTTAATCATCCAAGGTCTTAATTAACCTTAAGATAAACCATTTATCTTTATTTAATTTCTTAATTATCATAATCATATTTAAAACATTTATCTTTATAATTAACTTACTTAATTAAATCATTTAATTTAATTTTAAAAATAACTTAAGCATTTAACTTAACAAATTTAAGTTAAACAAATTATAAATTCCTTCAATCAAATAATTTAAAACATTTATCATAAAATAGTTTAAACTAGATTAAATTTTAAATTTAAATCTTGCTTTATATTTAAATTTTAAAACTGTTAAATTCATTTGCTTCGGGTTCGACCCGACCCTCACCCAAGTACTACCTGAGTATTTTCTAAAACTTGGTTTTAGTTTAAAGTTTTTAAAACTTGGTTTAAGTTTAGGTTTAAAATCTGCAAACATGTTACACTCACGAACCATCTTCTTCCGGTCCCCTGCTTCGAGACAATCATCACACAGCTTCGAGCACGCACCTAAGAAAACTTCATCTTCCCCAAAAATCAATAGAAACCTCAAACACTGATACACCAATCGATACCGTGCACATGCACCAACGATCGGAGAAACTCCGACCAACATCATCGTCGCCAGACAGTCGACCCTGACCTCCCTTCTCGATTATGACCATCAACGCCTTAATTCGAACACGAAAACCAGATCGAGCATGTGAACCCAAAACTGGAACGAAACATCACCCAAAAACCTTCCCACGACGCCTCCCTCGATCACTAGAAATCCCGACACCCTGACCAGAGATTCGCCGTCGACTTATGCTCCTATTCCCCACACCCCGATCCAGTCCGACGTACCCACGCTTGGGAAATCGGCATGACAACACAGACAAACCCAATTGGGCATTAAACCCTACAACGCCTCCGCACCTCCTCCACGATGATCGGAAACCTCTGTGATCATTTTTTCGATGACCCCCATCACATGAGCTTCCTCCAGCCTCAATTACGACACCCAAGCTTCCTTCAATTGTCGGAAATCGATGATATTCCCTTTTTCGATCAACTTGTAATATCTCAACAACCACACGCATAAAAATCAAAAAATTACCGTAAAAAATCATCATATTCCAGTACGATTCGGGCTATATAATCAAATCTTGGAATTTCATAAATTAAATTTTTGACTTGAATTAATCTTCTGTCTTTCCTTATTTTTGAAATCATTATACAATATATACACTTGGATATATTTTAATATATGATATTGCATCCATATAATCACCTTCCTTTAATGGTCATAATATAAATTTGTTTAAATGGAGAGATATGAATTTAATTTCGATGTTCTTGAGCCTGTTATTCAACAGAAGCATATGAATACATATTATACGGACATGCATAGAATAAATCACATCTATATACTTGCAAACACTTTAATTCATCCATGCAACAATTATTAATAATTTTAATTCAAGTTTCACTTCACGCAACAAGATTCTAAACAGATTGAAGGCTTAATTTACTCACAGTCAAAAGATGAACAGAAAGACTTTTTGGAACAGGAACTTGCAAATGCTTGAATACTGAGATGATTTTTGAAACTGGAAAACTGGTTGTTGAAATGATCTAGCTTGAAACTTTGATTATGAACTGGAAATCATTTTTGTTGTTGAGAAGATCCAAGCTTGAAAAACAGAGATGATCTTGGCTTGTTGATTGCTTGTATAATTTTCTGGTATGAGTTTTGTTACAGGCTTTGAGTTTATGATTTTGCTTGTGGTTTGAATAATGTTTTACAGGTTTGTTTTCTTGAGTTTGTATATTGAAAATAGGAAAAGAAGTGAAGAGATGAGATATATGTTTATATAGGCATAATTAGGATTTATTAAAAATAAAAGAAAATAAAAATAAATTGGTGATACTTGTTAAATTCCTCAACATTTGTCATTTATATAATTTATTCTCATTACACTTGTTATTAAGATGATTTATAAACTAACACTTGTCATTATGCATTTTTAATTAATTTTAAAATGGTTTAAAAGCTTCTATATTTAATTTACTAATTAATAAAAACTTTTCTTAATTTATATAAATAAGATCTTTTAAAAAAATAATATAAAACAAATTATATTCTAATAAAAATCATACATATATACATTTAAAACCAAAATATTTTAAGATATCAATCTTTTAAATTTCAAACTTAAATCCAAATTCAAATTCAGTTTATAAATAATAATCCTATTTAAAATCTATTTATATCTATATATATAAACAATCATTATTATTTGTTTTTAAAAGAATAATTTGTAAATTTTAAGTAATTATATTAGGAGATTATCAAATAAATATTTATCCAGATATATATATATTTATTATCAGATTTACTTGTTCAATCTATAAATAAGTATTTTTAAATAGTTAAATCAGATAATTATTCAATTACCTGATGTTCAAAAATCTGGGTTATCACATTCCTCCCGCCTTAGAATCCTTTCGTCCTCGAAAAGGAACGAAACTAGAATTTTATTAAAATGATTATTATCAGCTTATATTGCTCTTTAACTATTTCAAAAATAAGCCCTTCATTTAAGAATTTTAAAAACGCTTTGAAATCTATATAATATTACCAAAACAGTTTCATAAAAATACTTTTTATAACTCGATGTTTCCACAAGTCCATCCTTGTTCTGACAGAAATTCGGTCATACATTGATCAGGCATAGGACTGAAAATCTATAAGTACTTGGTAAACCCGTTTTCAACACCCAGTGAAAATACTTGGAAAAATATTTTGTTGAAAATATAGAAAACATTTTTAAAATAGAGGAAACAACTTTGGTGAGAATGCTCGGGAAATCATCACCTCCTCCATGGTCGCAGTTAACCCGATGGTTACGTTGTCATCGTGGCAGAATCCATAGATAACTGTAGGCACTCCGTGCCCCTCGATTACGCCATGAAACCTGCCACAGATCGCAGTTACATCCAGGGTTACATTTCCATAACGGCAAAAGTCAATGTAACTATAGGCATTAATGCCCTCGATTTTCGCTGCCAAATGAAACTTCACCACTCCTACATAGGTCGTAGACTACATCAGTCGAGTCCCAATGTAGCCTTAGGTTCTCACGGCCTCCTAACTTTCGCTATGTCTTCATAGGTCGCATCCTACCGATGTTACGTTGCCATCACGGCAAAATCAAACGTAGACCGATGGCTCTCAATAGCACACACGACTTCGGCTATGGTCCGCAGTAGATCACAGTATCATCGAGTTACACTGTCATCATAGCATAACCCAAATGTCTCTGTAAGCATCGGCGCCCTCGACTTTCGCTACCCAAAATACAAAATCCTCAAGAACTTAAGTTTGTCTGGACTTCCTCACAGGATCAACTTTAGAACCCCCCCAATAGGGTTCAAGGCAGTACCACCCTGTGGCACTCCTTTATCACCGTACCGAGGATCCCTCCCGATCCCCTACAACACAAAGCCGGAGCTACCCCTTACCGAATAGTCCGAATAAGACAACCTCGCGGTTGGAGCCAACAACCGCCCACACAGCCGAATAAAAAGGGACCTCTAGACAGGAGAAAACCTTATCCTACTTGGGTGCTACCCACTTAGCCTTGCTGCACCTCCCCTGTTTTAGCCATTCTCGGTTGATGAGGCTTGAGGCTACGATTACCTTTTTAGCACACATATCTTGGAATGCTCATCGTCCTCCAATGACGATGTTCTGAAAGCATTCAATCCATACAAGTTCGTTCTGGGTTCGAACGAAACCGAAGCACTATCTCGTTACACTCATTTTGGAATCACCCTCAGAGTTAACGACAATAGCCCTTGCACTCTGAATCTTCATCTCGAACTTCATTTGAGATTCATGACCTATCGTTTAATTTGGATCGATGTGGTTTTCAGATATCCAAATTTGTAAATCCGATCGCGGTCTCACCGAAATCCAGAATGCCGTTTTAATGTCCAAGTTGTTTATGTTTAAACAATTCAATTTATTATCTATATTCACACAGATAGATAATTCACATTATCACAAATAGATAATCCATATTATCACAATTCAACCAAAGCATCTCATATCTCAAAGCAACACATATCACATATCAGTGATATCACATAATTCAAGTCATTCAATATCATTCAATCATCCATAAGCAAGATTAATCAACTACACCATCCCTAATTAATTTAATTAACCACCAATGAATTAAATTAGTTACTTTAATTACTTTTAAAACCTGCTTACTTAACATTAATCAATTACAACCCAATTAATTAATCATCCTTTAATTTCATCTTAATTTATCATCCTTGATTAATTATTCTTTAATTACATTAAGTAATTAGCCTTTAATTAATTACACAAATTAATTATCCTTTAACCATTCACGTTAATTAACCTTTAATTACTCTCATTAATTAATTGTTAATTAATTACATTAACTAATGATCCTCTATTAATTAATTATACTTTAACTAATCACTTCCATTAATCAACCTTAATTAATCACATACAGTAATTAACTATCCTGTAGTTACTTACATTAATTAATTAACTCCTTAATTAATCATATTAATTAATTCTTTAATTAATTACACCAAATAATTAACCCTTAATTACTTCCATTAGTTAATTACTCTTTTAATTAATTACATTTAGTAATTAATCTTAAATTAATGACATTCATTAATTAACCTTAATTAATCACATTTAGAAATTAATTATTCTTTAATTACTTACGTTAACTAATTAACTCTTTAATTAATTATATTCATTAATCCATTTTTTTTTTTTTGGGAAAGAAATATATATAAACAAAAACCAAGAGCTGTCAACAAGCCTGACAGGTAACTCAAAAGAAAAGCAGAACAGCCCAGCCTAACAAAAACAAACAAACAAATTATATTCATTAATCCTTTCCATTTAGTGATTATCCTTAATTAATTAAACTAATTAACTATCTTAAATTAATTACATTAATTAATTATCCATTAATTATTTTCATTAAGTAATTATCCTTTATTAATTACATTGAGTGATCAACCTTCAATTAATTTTACTAATTAATTATCTTTAATTAAGCACAACCTTAATTAATTAAAGATAAATTCTTTATTTTAACTTATTAGTCATTTAAATCTTATTTAATTTAAATGCTTGAGATTAATTTGTTATTACCATACAAAACCATTTGAGATTAACTAAAGTTTGATTCACTTGCCTTAATCACATCTTAAATCAAACATCATTAAATTTTATTTGAAAATATTTTGAAATTAATTAAATAGATTAACTCAATATATAGTTACTTTTAACAAAAACCAACTTAAACATTTTCAACATTTGAAAAACTTGTTCAAAACTTATTTTAAATAAATTTACTTTTGGAAACAAACTCACATTTAAACTACTTTAAAAAAACTAGGTTATTTTATATTTGAACACTTTCTTTTGAAAACTTCCATTTTTATTTCTTTTGAAAACTAGCTAATACATTTTGAACTAGATTTACCTTTGCTTTGAAAACATATTCTTTAAAATACACTTTTTAAAACTTAGTAACATTTCTTTTTGAAAAATAAAACGTTTTAATAATTTTAAAACTTGATTTTTATAAAACATGTTCTTTTCTTTGTTTTTAAAACTAGAATCTTATTTTCATTTGAATTTTAAAACTGTACATGTTTTATAAAAAAATTAAACCTGGGAACCAAAATGAAAACAACCCGAGCCAAATACAAAACAACTAGAGCCAAATCCCTAAAACATCTCGAGTCAAACTCGAGACAAAGCTTCCTCCTCAAAATCGACAAACCCAGGTACACTCAAGTGCACCGTGCACATGCACACACCATCACCAGAGCTCCAACCATCGACCCCGGCTCCAGAACATTGCCAACGACTTCGACAATCAGCACGTCCACCCAGAAAAAGAAATCGAAAGCCAGTTCAAAATTTCGACGATCGATCGAAAAACTGGAACCAACCATCATCGGAAAATCGCCCCTCACCGTCGATACCGACCCTGAACACACCTACCAACCACGTCAGAGCTTCATCTTGATCCTTAGCTCTGATCCCCCACCGCGAACCACTCCGGTCCACCCTAATCGTCGTACGAATGCCAACATCATCGATGGCTTCAAATGGGTATAAAACCCTACTTCGCCAAGCTCAGACCACCATGACCTTTGATAAATTCCACCAATATTTTCTAGAGATCACCACCCCTAAGGCTACCCACGACAGCGATCCCGAGCTTCGAATCGTCTTTGATCGCCGACAATCAACAAAATACACAAATCCGATCATCTTATATTATCTCCTCAATCCCTTACCTAAAAATCAAGATTTTTCTACCTAAATTCATGATTTAGCTCAACATATCAGATTCTAAGATCAAAAACTAAAATTACAATGATTGATTTTTACTTATATTTAGATCTTCACCGTATTTTGTTATTTTTGTGAAATTTACTAAATATAAAATCCTAAAACTATTTTTAATATTAATACTACATAGTAATAATCATTTTCCATTCAAAGATTAAGGCTTAATTTCGATTGTAGAGAGAGATATGAATTTTTTTTATATAACATAGAACCCTGTAAATAAGAACAGAGAAGAGTATATATACATATGCACAGATATTTTCACAGACTCATCTTTATATATGCATGCATTCACATCCAACATTCATATAAACATTTTAAACTATATTACTACTACATTTATCACTGGTAACAATTATAGGATCAGATTAAAAACTATTTTTAAAAGAAAATTTACTCACCTAAAATAGGAAATAGAGAAAAGTTTTATCCATGTTTTGATCTGCAACTGATTTATCTGAAACTTGCTTAGATCTGGAGCTTTGTTGTTTGAATCTGCTTTTGTTTGATTATTTAGTTGAATTTTGCTTCAGGTTGAAGTTGTTGTTAGCATTGATTTTGGTTTGATTTCCTTTTTGAATTTAGATTTCAGTTTTCCTTTTTGTTTTTGAAAATGAAAGAAGATAGAACAAAAAGTTGAGAATAATTTGAACTGAAATGTAACAACCCGCATATTTTACGATTATGTATTTAAATATTTTATTTAAATATAGCATCGTGAGTCGGATTATAGTCCGAAATGCTACTTTTTGCATACGGTCGAATCAGGACTCGGGACCACTTCCATTTAGTTCAAAACGCCGTTTGCGACCTTTTTGAGTATAAACTTCGATACGTTTGGAGCTAGCTAAAATTTGACCTTTGCATTCTGGATTTTGGGTTTGGGTTAGCCTAAACTATTAACTCTAACTCAACCCCCACTTCTCTTCATTCACTTTCATTTCCTAATACCTTCAAGCTCTAGATAAAAATGGGGGAAGAGAAAAAGAATTAGAAATCCTAAACCCTAGTTCCATTTGCGAATCCAAGCTCTAGCTCCAAATTCAAAGAGAAGCTTAGGTAAGTATCATATTCGTCTTCTCCAACTCATTCTCTCTTTAATTTCAAAAAATTCCTAAACCTAACTTAGGAAATGTTCTTCTTTTGAGCTTAGATTCAATCTTCTGGGGTTGGAATTGAAGAGTAATTGTTCTTTCCTTGCTCTATAGCTTCTCCTTTCTTGTTTTTGTGAAAAAGGTGACATTTTTGTCTCACATCTATGTCTATAATTATCTTTGATTATTGGGTATGAATTCCTTGTTAGTCCGTGAGATGATGGTTTTGATGACAACAACCTTAGAATAGATTATAAAATATAAATACTAACATTATAAGTTTAGATATATATGTATATGCAGGATTTAAACATGCAGATATCAAGAATGAAGACTGTATAGTATAGAGATTCAAGGTATTGAAGATTGAAGACTCATGAGTATCAAGATTATCAAGAGTTCAAGATTTCAAGAATAGGTATTTTTATTAGGAATTTTGTTAGAACTCCTAAAAAGCACTGGCATCTTAAAATCCAATTTATTCGTGGAATGGAATCCACTTCGAGCCTGCTAAAGGGATGGAACCCTAAGTAGGATGGACCCTATGAAAAATCTAGTGGAACATTGTTTTGTATCCACTAAGTTTAATTTAAATGATTTTACAAAATTATCTTGTTTTCAAAATGATTTCAAAATTTCCTTTTAAAAGATTCAAAACCCTCTATCCTAATTTTAAATAATTTTTGCCTCAAAATCATCTTTAATGTCAAAGTCAAATTACTCTTGTTTTTAAACTGTCTTTTAATATAATACATTTAACTTTTAAATATTTATACTTAGATTTAAAATATAAAATTATAGATAAAATATATATATATTATTCTCTATATTTACTTATGAATTTTGACTATAGTTAAGTATATTTGTAAAGTTTAAAATAGTTTTAACATAAGATAAAGGTTATTTTCAAAGAAAATCCAATCATCAAAAATTGCTTTGGGATGTCGACATGCCTATGGTGACCATGTCGACATGGTGTCAGTTGAGTTCAAAATTTAAATTTCAAAAGAAGTGTCTATTCGCCATAACTCTTCACGAATGGACATGGCTGTTGTTCTTCTATAAATAGGGGTTAGTTTCAATGAATTTTATATTAGATTTTCTGGTTTTTCACTCCTCTTCTTCTTCCACATTTCTTAATACATATTCTTACCACTACTCTGCCGAAATCAGCATTGAATCGAACTCGATTACTTCTAGTTTGATTCTCTATCACTATCTCAACAAGGTTCTCAGTGCTATTCAGAGTTATAGACTTCTTTGTAATCTATTAAGCGAGATAAGGTGTGATTGTAGCCTTGGTAAATCAATTGGGTGAACTTGTAGCCCGTAAAATCAAGTGGGTGAACTTGTTGCCCAGAAAATCAAGTATCTCTACCTAGAGGATTGTGATTCTGGAGGGTGTACCTCGTAGCCTTGAAATCGAGGGTGTAATTGTAAAGATTGCTTTTGAAAGGAAATCCATACTTGTGTTGCAGGACTGGATGTAGGGTAACTACGAACCAGTATAAAATCCGGTGTGTCCTTTCCTTTACTGCTTTTATTTTATTTCTGCATTTGTGTTTGTTTCTGTGATCATATCTGTGTCTGTATACTGCATACATCTGTGTCCAAATTAACATAAACTCAAAAATATTTAGTAATTCTTTATAAACACTATTCACCCCCCTCTAGTGTTAATCCTTGCCTTAAGATCCGTAATCCGCATTTCTAACAATTGGTATCGGGGCGAGGTTTTCAAAGTTTCTAATCTTATTTTTGAAAAGTTTTCAAAATGGTTACCAACACTGGTAATGTTATTAACACTAGTATCCCTATCACTAGTTCATTTGTAGAGGGTCAGTTTACTGTCAGATCACCACTTTTTAATGGCAGTAACCATGCATATTGGGCATGTAGGATGAAAATATATTTACAATCTATAGGATTAGACACTTGGAATATTACACAAATTGAATATTCTGAACCCACAACTAATTTTGCACAGTGGACTACTGAGCAAAAGACTGTTGCATAAAATAATTCTAAGGCAATGAATATTTTGTTTTGTTCACTAGATAGAAATGAATTCAATAAAGTGTCAGTTTGTAAGTCTGCATATGAAATCGGGAAAACTTTGCAAGTTACTCATGAAGGAACAAGCAAAGTTAAATAGACCAAAATTTCCATGCTCACAAATCAGTTTCAGTTATTTAAAATGAATCCTAATGAGTCTATTTCAGATATGTATAGTAGATTTCAAGATATTGTGCATTCTCTAATATCCTTGGGAAAGGAATTTTCTGAAGAAGATCAAGTCAGAAAGATTTTAAATTCTCTTACTCCAGAATGGGATCAAAAGACACTTGCTATCGAAGAGGCAAATGACATCAACACATTAAAGATAGAATAATTAATTGGAAATCTAATGTCGTATGAAGTTCAAATGATCGGGAAAAGAGAAAGCAAAGCATCTGAAAAGAAATCAATGAAATTCAATGCATTGACCGATGGATCAGACTCAAATAGCGATAATGATGAAGAGATAGCATCGATGACCAAAAATTTTAGAAAATTCCTGAAATATAGAAAGATGAATAATCTCAAGAGAAACAACTATAGGAACTCTGGAAATCAGAATATAGCGCAAAATACTGTCAAATGTTACAACAGTGATGAACCAGGCCATATCAAAAGAGACTGTCTATATCCAAATAGGCAAAATCCTCCTATGAATAATGATCCAGCAAAGAAACGGAAGCGTGCATTTACTGCTACTTTAGATGACTCAAACTCGTCCTCAAGTGATGATGATCAAAAGGTAGATAATTCGAATTTATGTTTCACAACAATTCACGACTCCGACTAATTCAGAGAAACGGACTCAGAAAAAGGTGCATGTTGTTAACTCCTATTTCTGAAGCGACCTAAGACTTACGCGACTTAACGACCTAAAACTTAGGTCACCTAACGACCCAAGGGCGCTAACGACCTAACTACAGCAGCGACCTAAGATAACAAAGCACTCCGCGACCTAAGGTCTTTAGCGACCTAGTGCTTCGGTTCTTCAGCGACCTATGAAGTGCACCGACCTAACGACCTATAGGAAGTTCCAACCTAACATCTCAATTAGTAAGCGACTTATCAAGCTCAACGGTCTAGTTCACGACTTAACAATTCATAACAGGCTACGACCTAACGAGACAAACAGGCGAACGACCTAGCTATGGAAAGGTTCTAGCGACCTAACTGCCTGCCGACCTAAGTGGAAAAATGACCTAACGACTTAAGGAGTTAGCGACCTAACGACTTAAGGAGTCGGCGATCTAACGACCTCAAGCATATGCGACCCAAGCAATGCCACAGCCTACCGACCTAAGAGCGAAGTGGTCTCAGCGACCTAAATCCCGAACGACTCACGACCTATAATAAGTCGCACGCGACCTATTAATTTGCTCAGAAGAGAACCAAATGCAATCAAGATAAGTCGAATCCCATCTCTTAAGTCGCTGCCGACCTAGTGACTTATTCAGGGCAAGTTCTAATATAGCTAATACAAGTGATTCCTTATGTCGTGGCCGACCTATGACCTACGACCTACCTTAGGTCGTGCGCGACCTAAGACTTGGAGATTGAACTTCGCCCAGAACCACTCCTATAAATACAGCCCTAACTCCAACTAGCGGGGGGACTTTTGGCCGATCACTTCAAGCGCCGATACTCTGCTGAATTCTCGACTCACTCAACACTTCAAGTACTCCAAACACCAAGGACACTACTACAATCTCCAAGAGAAAATCTACATCATTCAACATGAATTCGGAAGATTATTCTCCATCAAAGTTCTAGTTGTCTGTATCATCAGAATTGTAATTGAAGATTGTTGTAAAGTTGTAACCAAATTCAGTAATAAAGAGAGTTAAAGTGGACGTAGGCTTACCCTAAGCCGAACCACTATAAAAACTGTTGTCTTTTCTGCTTTTTCTGTGATTTCTCTACTTGTTCTTTAGTTCCCGTGTTCACGGGTGGTGCTTTCGCTCAACTTCAATCTACACCGGGGTGTTAGCGTCTGATTTTTACGTTAACATTTTTGGCGCTTTCACTGAGAACCCAACTCAGGAAACTTCCACCATTGCTCCGCGAAGGATTGTTGAAAGGATTTCTTTTAAAACCAGAAGTTTATTGGAAATAATGGCTCCTGGGAGAAAACGAAGTTCTGTAAGATCCGACAATGTTCAAAAGAATACTGCTACCTCTCCTCCTTCAAGCCAAGCAGCTCCAACTGTTGGAGTTACACGAGCAGAATTGGACGCCGTAGTTTTGGGACTGAATCAACAGTTGGAAGCCCAGAATGCCCAGAATGCCTTGATTATGGATAGGTTAAATGCCATACTTGAGGCAAATGACCAACGACAGGATAATGAAACAATCTATGCGGAAGATGCCCGTGACCCCCAAGAGAAAGGTATTCCTCAAAGAGCAGACAACACCACTGCAAGGGGACCTTCCCAAGCTGAAGGGTCAAGGCCACGACCTACTTTTCAAACTTCCGAAAGGGCAGCTAACTTCTACCAGGCAAAGTCTCAAAACGATGAGGAGTATCTATCAGAAATGGTCCGCTCACTCATGAAGGAAAGCATGCGGAGGCATGAGGATGAAAACGATTGGGGGTTCGCTCCGAGCAAGACTTCGTTCACCGAAAAGATTTTAAAGCCGGAGTTTCCCAGGAAATTTGTACCTCCTACCATCCCGGCCTATTGAGGGACAAGTGACCCTAACCAATTTCTATACAGATACGATTGGCATATGACCGGGGCACGAGCATCGGATGAGATTAAATGCCGATATTTTCCAGTATATTTAGAAGGGGCGGCTTTGCTTTGGTTCACTAAGCTACCGGTTCGATCCATAGATAAATTCTCCGATTTAAACCGAAAATTTAAAGAACAATTCAGATTGTATGCGTCAAAGGCAAAAGATATAATGTCACTGTTCAGTCTAGAACAAGCACCAGGAGAACCCATCAAGTCTTTTTTGAACCGCTTTAATATAGCTTTAGCCGAGGTAGACAACGCGGAGCCCCGAATGATCCTAACATACTTAATGCGGGCCATCGACAAGTCGAGTGAATTCGGGATGTGGCTCAAAATGAAGGAACCAAACTCACTCGAGAAGTTTTATAAAAAGGCCGACGAATTCATACGCCTAGAAAACCTCTCGATGCCAGTAAAAGCAGTGGTGGCCGAAATCAAGAATAACGATGTCATCTCTAACAAGAGAGTATCTGGAAACCAAAAAAGGGAGAGTGATGAAGGAAAGAGGCAGGGAAATAAGAAAAAACCTCGACGTTTTAACCCTTCAAATTTCACCCCCTTAACTGATACACCGGAAAAGATCTTCTTGGCAACAAAGGATGTTGTAAAGTACCCTAAACCACCTGAGATGGGGAGAGGTGCAGTGCAAAATGGGAAATTCTGTCAATTTCACAACCAACCCGGTCACGATACTGATCAATGCCGCCAGTTAAAGAGTGTGATTGAAGAATTGCTGAAACAGAATAAACTTCAACAATATGTGAAGAAAGACGGAATTGACCCAACCTCGTCCACTCAGGGGCAACCATGTCCTGCTTATCGGTCCAGCTCAGGCAACAGAACTACAGAGCAGGAATCCGAGAAGCTGGTCATTAACTTACATATGAATCACGAAATCATGGAATAGCATTCATTTACACCCATATTTTACTTAATAGCGTTGCTTAACTTTGTAAAATGATCATGTATGTATAATTCTTGTGCTGTTAACCACTGTAAATTTGATGTGAATCAGTAATGAGCAATTATAAATCTTGCATTCTTTAATGCCGTTAAAATGCCTGTATCATTTCGATATGCAAATATTACTAAAAATATCGATTTAGTATTGCAGGCTATCAAAATAAAGCTTGCTCATCCAACACATCACAAAGCGAAGTGATCCCTACAAATCACGGAGTAAACAAATGACAAGTCACGAATGCTCCGAATTCAAGTATTTCGAAAGAAGTGCAATTTGCAAACGATTGAGGACTCCACCAAGGAGGGCACCTTCCTAATAAGAAGATTCTGAGCCTTTGCTAACCGACCACGATCGTTTGTGTAAACGAACATCTGGCGGAGCAGCTTGCATCTGCCCCATGGATCCACTCAGCAATAAGGCACATTTCTCTAGCAAAGAACAAATGAAAGAATGGGACATGTACTTGAAGTTAGTGTGAGGGATTGCTAAGAAGCACATGGTATAAAGACATAAGCGCCAACGCAACTCTTTAGAGTCCAAAGTACTCTTTAGAGTCCAAATGCTTCTCTTCGGAGACCCAACGCAACTCTTTAGAGTCCAAAGTACTCTTCAGAGTCCAAATGCTTCGCTTCGGAGACCCAACGCTACTCTTCAGAGTCCAATGCTACTCTTCAGAGTCCAAAGCTACTCTTCAGAGTCCAAAGCTACTCTTTAGAGTCCAAATCAAAGACCTCGAGCGGGCCTAGCCAGAAAAAGAGAGATCTTTCTCGATACAAAGTTGCGGAATGATTGGTCGATACACTCCCGTGAATCCGTCCAACCGAGAGAAAGAAACTCCAAACTTCCAGGCAAAAGCCCTACTCAGAGGCACACGTTTCACCGAGATTGAAATAAAACTTCCAGGTGTTGAAACGTGAAAAACCCTCTTCCGAGGCCCATTTCACCACAGTTGAAATGCTAAAAGACCTCGAGCGGGCCAACCAGAAAAAGAGAGATCTTTCTCGATACAAAGTTGCGGAATGATCGGTCGATACAGTCTCGTGAATCCGTCCAACCGAGAGAAAGAAACTCCAAACTTCCAAGCAGTAACCCTACTCAGAGGCACACATTTCATCGTGATCGGTTGATACACTCCCGTGAAATGAAATGTGAAAAGCCCTCTTCGGAGGCCCGCTTCCCAGCGAACAGGGAAAAATAAAAGCCTCTCCCAAGGGGCAGAAACAAAAAAGACCTCTTCCCAGAGGCACAACCAAACAAAAAGACCTCTTCCCAGTGGCAGAAATAAAAAGACCTCCTCCCAGAGGCACAATCGAACAGAAAGACCTCTTCGGAGGCACACGTTTCATCGAGATTGAAATAAGTGTTGAAACGTGGAAAGCCCTCCTCGGAGGCACAACTCTTCGGAGGCACACGTTTCATCGAGATTGAAATAAAACTTCCAAGTGTTGAAACGTGAAACAGCCCTCCTCAGAGGTACAACTTTCCAAAGAAGCATTTCGTCAGAAATGCAAAGCAAAGATCAAAGCCCTCCACCGAGGCGCAATATAAAAAAAAAGAGAAGCCCTCTTCAAAGACGCACTTTAACTTTCAAAGGAAGAATAATTCACCTATTCTAGAAAATACTCTTCCTCAAAAGAAGTTAAAGTGCCCTTCAGAGGCCCGCTTTACCACATGGAAGAATTCACTTGGTAAAATGTGTATATGCACAAAAGAAAACGTGATATCTTCAAAGGATAAAGCATAAAAAAATCATATGGAGGGAGTTGTACTCTATTTCTTACAAGATAATATTCCTCCAAGTATGGAATAATTATTCTCCTGAAAATAAGAGTACAAGTCCCCTCAAAGTATAAAATATTGCAACGAGCTTATGGTATAGGGGCAACATGGTATAGCTACATACAACATGGTATAACTACATTGGTAAAATTACGCTCGAACAACATACAACAAGCTCACTGCAATATCATATAAAGAAATTTGTACAAAAATGAATAGTAAATGCATTCTCAAATACAGACAGAAGTTTGTACAAACGAAAAGAATCATTTTATTCAATACTGTCAAAATTTTGTACAGGTACAGGTTTCAAAATAAAAGAAAAAGAAAAGCGGAGGCCGGTACCCGCACAATCTCCGGCCAGTACATGCAAAAAGCAAAAAAGCGATATAAAAAGCACAGGACCAAAGCCATTATTTCTTCTTCCTTCCGCCTTTTGAGCCTGCGCCTGGCCGAATGGTTAACTTCTTAGGCCGTCTTGTAAGATTAGGAGAGGAAGGGGAAAGGGATACAATAGGTTCTTCTCCCGCTTGTGTCTCGCTAGCAGAAGCCTCCTTCTTCTTCTTAGAGACTCCATGCTTCCCTCTCTTCCTGGAAGAAGACCCACTACCTGGAGAGAAAAGTGTAATTAATGGTTCATCATCGGAACCAGTTGGTTCTGGAGTCTTCTCACTCCCTTCAGTTTCTTCTCCCCTGTGTTCTTGTGAAGCAATGGGATCGTCCAAGTCTTGGAGAGCTTCTATTTGCTCCTCTTGTGATCCTGGTTGCGAGGCAGAAGGAGGAGTGACCTAAAGAGGCGGAGGAGGAATAATTGGAGGAGGGGAAGTTTGAACAATGCTCGATGCTTTCTCTACAGAAGAAAAGAAGTTAAAGTCAGTAAAGAGAGGAGATAAAGGCTTGCTGAGATTCAGGAAATAGTCAAGAAGCTCATCAAGCTCGTAAGAAACAGATGAACAGTCCACTTGGGTAAGATTAACAGTAGAGTTACCTGGAGAAGTCGGCTTCCTGATATCAACCTCATAAGCCTGTGCTTCGGCACTCTCTTCACCTTCATATCCGCCCTGTATACTTGTGATCTCAGTTGTAACTTTGGCCAGGGATGGAGAATGAGAGCTGGAGCCAATAATGTCGATTTCGGCCGAAGGAGAAGGCTGGACTGGAATAGTTGAAGTAGTTTTTCCTAACTGTTCCCCTTCTGCCGTTCCAGCTCTTAATTTTGCAAGTTGTTCCTTTCCTTTGGCAAGAGCAGCGCGAGCATCATCATCCAAGTAATGCTCCTCAAGAGCTGATTCGGCATAGCCAGCGCCTTTACCGCCAAGCATGTCAAGTGCAGCCTCCCACACTTCAGCCAGTGTAACTTCATATTTGGGGCCTAGGAAGGCGAGACTACCGTGCCCCTAGATGCTGTGCAGGTAAAAGTCAAACAGTGTCGAGCTGATGTTGGTTTTCGTTGCCTCGTGAGATTCTTCAGCTGCAATTTTACCGGCAACGGCCTCATCGCGCTCTCTTTCAGTCTTGGAAAGTTGAAGCTTTAGCATTTGAATTTTCGCCTCCTGAGAGTTGACTTTCTCCTGTAACTCTGTAACCTCAGCACGATACCTTCCCGCTTTTTTCTGCTCAGCTTCAATTTGTGCCTCGGCATGTCGCTGAGCTGCATGAGCATCGCGAACTTGCTTCTGAAGTACTTCTTCTTTTTGAGTATGTGTAGTAGAAGTAGTAGCAAGCTCTTGTTTAAGTTCCTCAACTTTCGCCTCAAGCTCCTCATTGTAAGTAGTGATGCTCCTCATTTCGGTATCGTGCTGCTCGAGAACCTTCTGCCATTCGGCCTTATCATTCTCCATAGTAAGCATGGCCTCTATATTCGCACGGTTGACCCTTTGAAGTTCATCACCAAGCTTTTGCCAGTTCGACATCCTTTCAATATCAAGCCTGACGGCATCGAGATTTCGCAGCATGGCAGGCTTGTCGATAGGGATCAAGTCAAGATCGAACCGCACTCCCTTCAGGCACCAGTGCGGGAACCAGCTTTGCAGAGTAGCGGGGCCTGATCCAACTTGGAATTTAGGCCTGCTGATTATTGTTTGAATGTCTGTCTTCCCGAGAGCGGGAGAGCCAGAAGGAATGTCAAGTGAGACAGGGGCAATGACCTTTTCAGGAGTTGTAGAAGTATGCTTCTCACCGTGTCGAGCACGCTTACTTGGGTCCTCAACCATATGACTTTTTCCACGGTCATCATGGGATTTTCTCTTGTGGGAATCGTCACCTTTATGGGAAGAATCATAGTGCTCCGCCCTTTCTTTTCTCTCATAACTCTCTTCTTGAGCCCTTCTCTCCTGAGCCTTTCGAGCGGCTCTCTCTTCATCGGTTTCTCTGTGAGCGAGTAGGTAGCGCCTATAATCATATTGACTACGTCTCCCGTAGCGCAGAAAGTCATCATAGTAGGAGCTGCTGCGTCCCATTGGAGAATCTGAATTAAAAAAGAAGAGACAAGTCTTAAAAGTTTTCAGAGAAAAGAAGTGTAACTTTAGAATCTTCAAACTATAGAGAATTAGGAGTATAAAAGTGCCGAAAGATTCTAAGTGTGTGATGTGCAAGCTACGCGCATCAAACTACGAACCACTCTTTGCTTGCGGAGTAATCGTAGGAGTAGTAGTTAACGTCAACTCTTTAGTCGAAGGAGTCTGTTGTAGAATAGAAGTCGCCTCAACTACTGAAGAAGAAACCCTGGTGGTGACGGGGTCGTCTTTAAAGAGCTCCTGTGAAGTGACAAACAGGTCGCTCAACCCTTCGAGAGTGTCGTCTCCACTCTGTTTGACAGGGATTGTTTTCCCAGCTTCTTCGTCACCAGACTTCTTTGAATGTGGAGGAGATTCCTGAGGCTCTTCTTCTTCAGTGACTGGGGCAAGTTTGCCAGATGACCCCGCGACATCAACAGAAGTGGAGCACTTCACTAGAGAAGCCTCAAAGGCAGGTTCTTTCGGTATGGGTGCATCGGTAGAAACTGGGGCATCCAATGCTTGGGCTGGTGAGTCTGGGACTTCATGAGGGTGTGTAGAGCGAGAGGTATGCAAAAGTCCGTACTGATGCAAAAATTCGTCTTTCAACAGAAATTGAATGCTTCTCTTCTCAACTGGAACGGCCATAAGCCTCTCAAAAGTTGGTTTATGACTGGAATCCCTAGAAGGAGGAGGAAGCGCTGAAAAGTAAAAGGCAAAGTTAACATTTGACAACTCAGGCTATGAAAAGCTCAGAGAAAAACATCAAGAACAAATATAAATGCTCTTACTTCCTACTCTTCAGGTAGCATAGAATCCCGGAGGACAGCGAACGAAGAAAAATTGACTTAGAAAACCATGAGCACTTTCGGGAAGGCCGATTATTAGTTTACGGTTCCTAGCGCTTCTCACAAGAATGATGGAGGGATGGTCTTTATGTTTGGCAAACGTGCAAAAATAGCAAACTTCATCAAAACTCGGAAGGCGATCCAGCGTCCTTCCGAATAGCACACATTATCCCTTTCAGAATAGCATAGCCATTGGGGTGTAGCTGGAAGGGGGAGATAGCTAGTCGGAGAAGAAGCCATTGAAGAAAGTCGTTAAAAGGAGGGATAGCTCCACTCGTGCACATTTGATGATTAACTGCTACAAAACCATGAGGTGGTATATCGGCAGTATCGCTTCTCTCAGGAAGAATGGCATCTGCTTCAGCAATGCCAAACAGAGAGCACAGTCGGTGGAAAACTTTGTATGTTAGTGTGGTTGAAATTCTCTCTGGAGGATTAACCAATGGAGTAGCAATTGGGAAAG
The DNA here is from genome assembly GCA_030765085.1 of Allium cepa. NCBI lineage: Eukaryota > Viridiplantae > Streptophyta > Magnoliopsida > Asparagales > Amaryllidaceae > Allium > Allium cepa. The sequence continues at coordinate 569,398,570 of CM060942.1, read as the reverse complement.
TCTCTTCAGCCGATCTGTTTCTCCTTGTTGAGAAGTCATTTTATACAAGGAACTAGACATTCAAATAAGAAGGTGCATGCTTCCTAAAAAGTGTGAAGTGTTGTGCAGAACTAACAAAAACAGAAAGCAAACATAACTGAAATTAAACTAGTTGACAATTGGTCGACTATGAGATTTCGGGACTTGTTAATATAAAACTCAAGTGTAGTGTTAATGCAAACGAATCAGCTTTAATTGGATATTTTAGTTTTGCTTTAATACTTCACTTGAATTCATTAGTTCGCAGCATTTCGTTCACACAGTTCATTTAAGTTGATTATTCTTTGTCGACTAATCTGTCATTCGATATGGGCGGTCAATGACAGTATATTCGTCCCAATTTTATGCAAATGTTGTATTTAATAGGTTGACAGCTTTAAAAGTTAAAATAATCTGCACAGAAGTACAAAAAAATTCAAGTTCAAACAATTCAGCAAAGTCTTCTCAGAATTTCACAAGTCTTAGGTCGCCCAGCAACCTAGCATAGGTTAGAGCTTCCTTAGGTCGCACTGTGCGAGTTAAAAGGTTCAAGGCAATGCAGATTTGTCAAAGTCCTAACTCGGCCGCAACCTACAGCCTACGCCGCAAAAAAGATTAGGTCGTTAATTTGTTAAGTCGTCCTGCTTGGAATTCATGTGCAAATTTGTTAAGTCCTAGGTCGTTTGAATCCCAGCGCGACCTAAAAGTTAAGTCGTAGATTCGAAGGATCCTTAGGTCGCGAGAATTTGTTAGGTCGGCCAGGTTTCTTAGGTCCCGGAGGTTTTTAAGTCGCTCAGATCTACTAAATCCCTAACTTCCTCTCCACGCAATAGCTCACCATCCCGTTAAACTGTGACCCGATAACCCATTATCACTCACGATGAAATCCATCATCCTCTTCGTGAAATTCATCATTCCTACATACCACCGAATCATCCAAGAATCGATTGAAAGCATCTCCGATCCATCATGAATTCAACTCATTGCTGTGCTTTCGTAAATCACAACTAATGGCGATCAAAATCGACCACAACTTGACTCAAAAGATGAAACACGACATACAAAATTGTTCTGGGGTTCGGAGATGGAAATTCGTGGTTCGATGATGATCGTGGGATGGATAGAGATCAAGTGTACTTACGCAATATGATAGCAGGGATGAATCGGTGAATGATTAAACTCAAATTCGCCTTTGAAATCACGAGATTTTGTTAATGGCAGAGCAGGAAATCAGAACAGTTAAATGGAGGAGAAGCAGCGACCTAGCAAATTTATATGGGACAAAAAGGGGAAGCCGAATAGGCATGCGACTTAGTACAAGTCTTAGGTCACTCACGACCTAACTCGGACAGATCGAAGCACATGACCTATGGCATATGCCTGTACTTCGAGGGGCAAGTGTTAACTCCTATTTCTGAAGCGATCTAAGACTTACACGACTTAACGACCTAAAACTTAGGTCACCTAACGACCTAAGGGCGCTAACGACCTAACTACAGCAGCGACCTAAGATCACAACGCACTCCGCGACCTAAGGTCTTTAGCGACCTAGTGCTTCGATTCTTCAGCGACCTATGAAGTGCACCGACCTAACGACCTATAGGAAGTTTCAACCTAACAGCTCAATTAGTAAGCGACCTACCAAGATCAACGGTCTAGTTCACGACTTAACAATTCATAACAGGCTATGACCTAACGAGACAAACAGGCGAACGACCCAGCTATGGAAAGGTTCTAGCGACCTAACTGCCTGCCGACCTAAGTGGAAAAATGACCTAACGACTTAAGGAGTTAGCGACCTAACAACTTAAGGAGTCAGCGGTCTAACGACCTCAAGCATATGCGACCTAAGCAATGCCATAGCCTACCGACCTAAGAGCGAAGTGGTCTCAGCGACCTAAATCCCGAACGACTCACGACCTATAATAGGTCGCACACGACCTATTAATTTGCTCAGAAGAGAACCAAACGCAATCAAGATAAGTCGAATCCCATCTCTTAAGTCGCTGCCGACCTAGTGACTTTCAGGGCAAGTTCTAATATAGCTAATACAAGTGATTCCTTATGTCATGGCCGACCTATGACCTACGACCTACCTTAGGTCGTGCGCGACCTAAGACTTGGAGATTGAACTTCGCCCAGAACCACTCCTATAAATACAGCCCTAACTCCAACTAGCGGGGGGACTTTTGGCCGATCACTTCAAACGCCGATACTCTGCTGAATTCTCGACTCACTCAACACTTCAAGTACTCCAAACACCAAGGACACTACTACGATCTCCAAGAGAAAATCTACATCATTCAACATGAATTCGGAAGATTATTCTCCATCAAAGTTCTAGTTGTCTGTCTTATCAGAATTGTAATTGAAGATTGTTGTAAAGTTGTAACCAAATTCAGTAATAAAGAGAGTTAAAGTGGACGTAGGCTTACCCTAAGCCGAACCACTATAAAAACTGTTGTCTTTTCTGCTTTTTCTGTGATTTCTCTACTTGTTCTTTAGTTCCCGTGTTCACGGGTGGTGCTTTCGCTCAACTTCAATCTACACCGGGGTGTTAGCGTCTGATTTTTACGTTAACACATGTTTACAATACAATTGGTTGAAATTACTTGCTTAGAATTAGTTGCTTGATTGTTTAATTGACTGATTTTGAATTGGTGTGTTGTTTGAATTTTAAAATTTATTTTCTATTTATTTTTTATTATTTTTTAATAATATAATAATATTTTCTGAAATATACTAGAAGTTTAATAATATTTCAGATATATATAGGCATTGAAAATAATAAGTATATTTATATATAAATATATTAGAAATCTTAGGAAAAATAAATTATCAAAATTCACTGGCACATGTCGACATGGTCCCTACCATGATGTCGACATCGGTACCAGAATTTGATTTTCAAAATTTGAATTCAAATGTTTGAATTTCCCTCCACCTTTTCACTTCATTCAATTCTCAGAAAAGCTACCTTTTGACCAGAGAATATGTCCTTTGAGAATCTATTTATTCACTATATTTTATCATATCTTTTCACTCTCATTTTCAAATTTAAACGCTTTCTTCATAATTTCAAGCTCTCTACTCTCCACTTTAATGGCTTCTTCAAGCAACCCCTCCACCAAGAGAATTTCCAAAAAAATAAAAGAGCAACTATTCAATGACCCGGAGGCAATAAAAGCATACATCAATTATGCTAACTATGCCAAAGTCCATCCCGGAAAGTTTGCTATTTTTCAGGATTTTTCTTCTTATGAAATTGATTCTCTTTTTGCAAACAATGGAGTTCTTAGTCTTATTGATGCTTCTCATAATGATTTTGTTTGCTATCCTAATCTTGTCAAAATTATCTATGCTAATTTAAACAGTGGATTTTATGATGGAAATGAGAATGAAATTTGGAGTAGTGTCAAAGACACTAGAATTGTTTTGAATTGTGATCTTTTGGGCACCATTCTCAATTGCAAGAATTCGAGAATGGATCTTTCTAGCTTTAAAATCGATGAACATGATCGTGAGACATTTCATCACTTTTTCGAAGGAGATGATGATTTTGAATTTAAAAATAGAAATTTTCGACCAAAAGCAAGAATTGTCAATCTTCTTTTGCAACATACTTTGAGCCCAAGATCGGGGAATTTTATCAATCCTACTTCAAAAGTTTGCAAAGCATTTCTTGCTATTTTTGGAAATTATGACATAAATTGGACGCAAGTTATTTGGATGAACTTCGTCCCAAAAATCTTGAAATGGGTGAGAACACTTTATATCATGGAATTTATCTCACTCGGATTTTTAACTATTTTGGAGTGGATTTCAAAGGCGAAGAATTTGTTTCTAGTAAAGTTTTCAATCATTCCAACATTTCTCTTTTTAAAATTTCATTTGTTTTTCAACCTTATGAGACCCTTACCAAAAAGGAAGAGCGTTTGACTCATGAGGAAATGGAAGAAGAGGAAGAGGAAGAGGAAGAAGAAGGGGATGAAATGAAAATTGAAGAAGAAGGTGAAACTTCTTTGGAAAGCATCGACTATCCTTCTAATCCATCCAACAAAACCCTTCTCAAAAACCAAAAGACTATTGTTGAGAATCAACGGACTCTTAAACGATCCGTTAGTAAAAAGTTGGATAATATTTCTTGGAAGATGAACAAGTTCATTTCCAAAGTCAGCAAGAAACTTGGAATATCTTCATCATCATCCTCTAACTAGTTTTATCTTTTCGTATCTTGTTGTATGTGTTTTAGTTTGTTTTAATTCGAAAGTTCATGTAGTTCTTTGTGTTTAATCGTTGTATCATCTTAGTATGCGATGAAATGAAATTTCTTTTCTGTTATCTAGCTTATCTTATCTCCAGAATAAATGTTATTATATTATATAAATATATATACACACATAATTATTCACAAAATCAAATTAGTCATAATTTTTCACTAACCCATGTCGACATCCCCCTATGACCATGTCAACATGTACTAATCAGAAATGACAATTGACTTTGAATTTGAAATTTGAATAACTACCAAATTTCTATTCATTTCAAACGAATTTCTACACCTATAAATACCTGTTTCTTCCAGAATTCTTAACTGAAAATTATTTCTTATCTTCTATATCCTTCTTTCACAAATTCAACTATGGCTAATCCAATTCACAATTTATCCGAAAATCTAGAAGAAAATCTTAATTCGTTCAAGAATATTCTCTCGTTTATTCTTCGTAATCAGCGTCACTTAGAATTAAGTCAAATGCAGATGATCAAGGAGCGAGATAGGTATTTCGATGCGATAAGATGGATGATCTCCTCACTACACAAGGATGATAACGAAGCACATCCTCTTGTCTCTCTCACCAATGATAATGAAAATTGAGATGCCATTAAAGCAGACCCTATATTTGGAGAAGAAGGATGGGTGGAAGTTCCTCGTAACGTTTGATTTTATTACTTTGTTTGACTTGTTTGTGTGAATTGATTTGATTTGGTTTGGATTGATATTTTGTGTAGATTGATTTCTTAATATTGGTTTGATGTTTGCTGTATAAAACATATATATACATTAAAATGTATATAGCCTTTGATTTATTATCATGTTTATAAGTATAATTATTTCTTAATCTATCTATTATATATTCCGTTGTATAGTTTATCAATGCAGGTACTGAAGTCCCAGAGTAAGGGGGAGTTAGTTTTTGTTGATGACAAAGGGGGGAAAATATAAAATAGGATAGTTAGGCATAGATTATGGGGGAGTTATAGATTAAGGGGGAATTATTAGGATAGAAGTAATATTTTATAAACAAAGGTTGTCATCATCAAAAAGGGGGAGATTGTTAGTCCGTGAGATGATGGTTTTGATGACAACTGTAACGATCGCGATTTTTCGTTGCCGAAAAATCGAACCGTTAGGTTTTAGAAGAAGAAAGAGGTAGAAGAAGAAAGAAAAGAAAGAGAAGAGAAAACAGAAAAACAAGTAACAGAACGAGAAACAATAACAGAATCTCACAGTCGCAGCGGAACAACATATAATAGATAAATAAATATTCATTAAAACAAAAGAACTATACATTTTATACATTACATCACATTACATTACATCAATCAGAGTGTACAACAACAACAGCGGAAAGAAATACTATATACAATAGATAATAGACTACGCTATCTGGCTCGCCTCCAGATCTGCACAGCAACTCCCGAATCCAGAATAACCTGATAACCTAACTCTAGACTGCCCGTGTGGAAAATAGTGGGCACCCAGAGTTTAGGAAAGGAACAATAAACTCCAGGTCAGTCGTGGGACTGGTGTGAGAACTCAAAAACAGTTTATCTTTAAACAAGCAACAAGAAAATTTAAATTTTGAAATCCGCAATGCTTTTTGGAAAATGAAACTACCATAAGGCCTCCCGGCACACACACAATGCAAACGCACACATGGGGGAGATTTCTCCTTATGATAGTCAAACATGCTTACTACGAGAAAAATTCTTTGATATTATTACTAGTGCATAGTGGAAAATATTTCGAAAGTATAATATAAATCCTAGCCAGCATAGGTACCATGATGCTATGCCTACTATAGCTGCCATGTTAAATGGCAGGTTCTACAACTAAAACCGTACAAGGCACGTATTGGATGAATGGATTTCCAACAAATGGTCAGGCTAAGGAACTTCCTACTGCCACATGAGATCGCCTCTGGCGGGACGTCCCGAGAACTAACGTTACGGTTAGATCTCTGCCAACACAAGGCCGGGTTACCTCTGTAACTAGGTAACTACTACACGAATATGTCATCCCCCGGTCCTTTGGGACCTTTATCCGAGCGCTCGCAACAACACCACACAGTAATAGATATAGTGTATCAACATGAGTAAGCATCTGGGCTCCATACCATGATACCACCCTTTTCCAGAAGGAAATGACATACCCTAAAGGGCGCGACCCTCATAACCTTGCCGCATATTCCTGTTTCGACCATTTCCGGGGAGTGAGGTCCTGACGAAGTCTCGTCCACAAAGCTACGCTTTGTGCAACAAAGCCATGCTTTGGGTCCACAGATGACCAAAGCAAGATCACACAGATAAATGATCAACAAATGATCCAATCCAAACGATCAACCAATGATCATCACACAGCAACACTCAGCATGCCACATTACCAGATTGGGAAATATCGCTGATAACCTTCAACTACATAACCTCTGAGCTCGTACGTCTCAGAGAAGGGTGTTAAGCTAAGAGAATAAATTCTCCGCCACCAACAGAAATGTATTTGAAAGGAATCTGCTCTATATCTCAAAATGTAATGTCAGACACGTAACCATACAAGTCTGTTCCGGGTTCGAACAGAACCGAAGGCACTTCCAAAGAAGCCCTTGCAAATCCGGGTATTCATAATCCCGATAAAATTTCCCATCACAAAGGAAATCTCCATACCGTAGCTAACGATGCAGAGACAATCGATAGGTCATCCTATCGTTTTCACAAATACCCGGTCTTCAACACCGGTCTTCAAATGCTATCCATAACGACGTATCACATATTCGGAATGGGATATACGACACAAAGGTCCTCTCCCGGCTAAACCGAATAGCGAGTGCTTATTTTAAAAATAAGTGTGGCATTCAATTTCAAACAATCACAACAATTACCATCTAAGGGTAAATACTGATAGTCGGTTATTTAACTATCAATAAAGATGCGCCACATCATCAGATTCCAAATAATTTTCCAAAATTATTAAATCCCAAAATATCTTTACAAGATATATATACACAATTTCCAAATAATTGCCCAATTTATTTGCTTTACCAAAACACCTTCACAATAAAATTTTCCACACTTTACCCATTTGAAAACCCATCTCAAATTAAACACCTCAACCATTTGAAAACAAATTTCAAATTACACAACTCGACCATTTGAAATCCAATTTCAAATTACATACTTCAACCATTTGAAAACCAATTTCAACTACCATTCATTCTTTATACCTTTTGAAAACAAATTCCAAATCAACAAATAAATCCTTACCGATTTATTTTAAATTTACACTCCAAATTCGTAAATTATATTTCCATATTTAAAAATAAATCAACATTTACTTTTAAACAAATTCCCCTTCCCTTTTCAAATCCCATAGTGAATTCCCAAATTTCCAAATATCTACACATACAATGATTTTCAAATCAATTTCAATATATTCACTTTCGATTTACCTTTAAAAGGTGAATTCTCAAAACGTTCTATTTCATATTGGAAAACCATTTCTAAACTTATTTAATAATAAGTAATTCACAAATTTAATTTATTTTCAACAATTTTGAAAATATTCAACATACTTAAGTTACCGTTAAGTATTTTATTCCATTCTTTTTAAGGAAAGATTCTTTTATTCACATTTATTTGGGTCAAAACGGATGTTGCGTAAAACATCGTTACGACAACCCAAAATCACTAGTATATGGATTTGAAATAAAAATGGATACATAAATCCAATACTATACAAAACACCTTTAATTCGTTTTAAATTCCATTTAAAACATTCCTTTCCCAAAGACAGACCCATTTTATTTAATAATCTATTCAATATTCAAAATAGTGAATATAGCCCACTTACAAATTCCCATATTCCAATTTATCAAATTCGATGGATTTCAAATTTATAAACATAGTTTATAAATTCCATTTCTATTATAAACCCCAATTTTATAAATCCCTTTATTAATCCGATGCAATTTACATAACCCAATTTCATACCCAAAAGCCATATTGTAAGTTAAATACTTATAATATTATTTATTTACCAAATCGTTCCTTTGAACTTCACCAATTTAAAATCTTATCACTTACAAGATTTCTTTATGGTTTATAATAATTTCAACTAATGAAATCTTCATTTATTAACAATTTCAACAAACCCCCTTTTTATGCCCCAAATTCATTTTTTATAAGTCAATAACTTATAAAACTTCACTTCCCAATAACCATTCTTTTTATAAATTTCACAAATTATATATCTATAGATTTATAATGAAATTCATGTTATACATCAACTCAGCATTTTATAAATTTATTCTATAACTCCAATGATTTAATCTAAAAACATCCATTTATAAAATCCTTTATATAAACCATTAATAATCATAACTTCCCAAAAACCAAATTTAACTATTTTATAAAAACCTATTATTGTTAAAAATTTCTTTTAAGTTATATTATATAAAAATATAAATTTTTAAAACATAAAAATTTATCCATCTATTTATTTTAAAATTTAATCGATTCAATTTTTTTTATAAACCATATTCTTTGAGAAATCACCTTTAAACCCCTTTTAAATTCAAAACCGTTATTTTTAATTTTAAAAAAAAATTGAATCCGATGATGCAACAGCATCAGATGGTCAATCACGGGAATAAGTGTCATATATCAATATGGTTATCAACAATCAACATAATATTTATAAACAAATAAAATATGCGAGGAATCCAGTTGGATCCCTCCAACCTGTTACCCTGCATCCACAGACGTTAGCACAATACCAATTCCACTTCAAGGTGGAATATCGCGGTATATGGGATTTTATAAAATATCCGCTTAATAGCGGCGCAATAGGGTCTCATCCGCTATACGAGGCGGGAAATCAAATCCAATATATACATATGCCAATATATATATATTGCTATATATAGTATATATCCTACTATATCTACTACCACAATCAATCAACAATCAACAATCAATATTAACTATTCAAAATTTTAAACAAAACCTTTCGATTGAGTGAGGAGTTCTCACCTTGATTTTATTTCCGGTTTCGGCGTTCGTTTCGAATAAAATTAAACGAACGTTTAATTTTACCCAAAATTCGAACGAGCTCCAATCGACTCCAAACCAATTGCATTGCGTAGTGCTCGACGATACGATTCCAACGCCGCTGGTTTCGCGCAATTCCGACCTCGTATGAAAATGATATGAATTTATGAAGTTTACACGATTTTAAAACATAATTAATTTACAAATTTTATTATATTTCTAACCCTAGTCATCCATAGCCGTTGATCCTTGCATCCACAATCCAAGCCATTCCATGTTTCTTCCTTCTCCCCAGTAAACCACGCGACTTCAAACCCATATCACGCAGGAGAAAACGACGGCCGCTCCACCTACAAGCGACTAGAGCACAATCAACCACCTTCACATGGAAGCCCTCACGCACGTTCACTTTCAGCCCAAACGCTTCGAAGCTCGGTTGTCCCTGTAGCTCGAAAATCGAGCACTAACGGCGCACGTTCGCGGCCTCCAAACTTCCCCCCAGATCGACGAAAACCCATCATAACCGTTGGATCTATAGATCCAAGCGCCCTCTACGCTTTCCTAGTTGGAGATTTTGATAATCGTTGCATGGATTGATTGCAAAATGGAGGAGAAAACGGGAGATTATCGGCCATTAATTACAATGAACGGCGGCTGCTATAGTTTAGGGTTTTGAAAAATAAAAAATTATATTTATAACCAATTATCTTATTATTTTAACATTAAATCACTTATAAACCAATTTCTCAAACGATCTCCAATTTACGCATGCCGACAGGCGATTCTAAGGTTTTTCGGCGTTCCGGACACAATGGAATAGGTTTCGGTAGCTAATTCCATCGTATGTGTGAGTTATGGCAATAAACGATCAATTTAAATTTAAACCGATTTAAGCGATTCCTAGGCGTTTTGGCTTGTACCGGACAAATGGCAAATCCAAACGACTTGAAATTTGAAATCTTACAATAATATCACATTATGGATCCGATGAAATTGGTTTCGTCGAAATCCGAGACCGTTTGAAAAATGGCTATTTTAACTCGCTAAATTAATATTAAAACGATATCGATGCGTTTCGAGCTGCCACGGTCAAACGACAACTCCGTTTGCTACGAAATTTGAAATCCGATAATAACTAACTATTACGGATCCAATGGAACTCGTTTCGTTCAATTCCGAGACTGTTCAAAAATTGGCTATTTTTCAGTCGATAATTAAATATTAAAATATTCAATTTTTACAAATTAACTCCAAATTCAATTTTACAAGTTCTAAAATATTTCTATAACTTTAATATGATAAAACAAAATTTTCCAAATCATTTTCAATCATATTTAACCCAATATCTAATTATTTGTGGAATTTCACTATTAAATAAATCGATTTAATTATCCCATTAAATCCAATATTCGAAAAATAAATTATTCGACTTCAAAAATTCACTTATTAATATTTAAAATTAATTAAATATTCAAATTTAAATTATTAAAAATTCTGGGTCGTTACAATCTTCCCCCCTTAAAAGAATTTCGTCCTCGAAATTGCAAGTTATGGAGAATAATTCATAATCCGTTTATTATTTTTCCAAAACTAATAGTTTTATCAACCTTCTAACACCAATCTTTTTATTAAAGATTTACTATCATTTCAATTAGCTTTCCAACTTCAATTATAGGTTTCAAACAACATTGTTTACTCAACAATTCAAATTTAAATTTAAATTCAAATTTCAAACTTTCAAAATTTCTCAAAATTTTTTCTAACACCCGAAATTTTCGAAAAATTTCGCCAGAGTCTCCTTTGCGCGGCTAGATCGGTACGACTACAAAACGGCTCTACGGCCCCTCAGAATCAAAAAAGAAAAGAGAAAGCCAAGTGGCTAGAGAAGGAAATCATCAAATCTCATATAAAAACTGAAATACGTACCTTTTTGTCGAGTCATTCAATTTTTAACTTCAAAATCAAAATTCCAATCCATTATATACCTGTATATCCTGCTAGCATAATATCCAATTATAATATTCAAACCAATTTGCCAACTCAATTATAAAATTCCCAATACATGCTTCTTATACCACTTTTAGTTTACTATTAAAGTTGCATATTCATTTTCATTCGTTTCAATTCCAATTCAATTCTATTCAATTTCATTTGAATTCAATTACATAGCTTCCAATTGCGCTAGTTCAATTTCATTATCACTTAATGAATTTACATACAATCAACCAACAAGCAAATAACAACCAATGCACATCCAATACAACCAAATTTATTTATTTTACTTACATGCAATTTGGTTCGACTATCTCAATTCCAATTGGTTTAACATTCAATTGATTTTCATTCAATTATTCAACTATTTTCAAATGAATTTACACTTGCATGCATCATTTCATATCAACTTATTCATATTCTATTGATTAACATTCAATTCATGCTTTAACTCAATTGCTAGTTCTTTTTTACAAATAAAATTGAATTTCATTTATATAACTTAAGTTCACCTCTTTAACAATTTCATTTACTCACTTTATTCACTTACTTTGATATTAACATCAATTCTTTCAATATTCCTTAAGTTATATTCCATTTCAACTTTATTTACCTCATTTAATTCACTTGATTATTTAACTTTGATACAAAGATCAATTTTTATTCAACTTTGCTTAAGTTATTCCATTTAAACATCATTTGTTAATTAAACTTAAGTTTTACTTATCAATTCAATTCGGATTTTAAATTCCAAAGTAAATCCTATTTAACTTTTACTTAAGTCAAATTCATATCAATATTCAAATTCATATTCCATTTTATTTAACTTAATTGTTTAACCACTTCAATAACTGGTTTCACTTACATTTTCCCATTCTATAAGTTATAAAACTTATTATTCAACTTCTAACTTATATTATAAGTTCAAAACTTATTTCGCTTATACTTATCAACTTCAAATTGAATTTTAATTTCAAATTGATTTATTACAACAAAACTTCAATTTTAAATTCATTTTTGTAGCAAATCCATCACATAGAAACTCGAAAATGATACTGATGATGCTGCAGTCATCACCCTTATTATTTCCCAGTGACAATAGTGAAATCAATGCTAAATATTCTTTCAAAAAGTTTTCTTTTATTATTCATAAATCACTTTTATAAACCTTTTACTTATATAATTTTACTTCTTATATACATACATGATTATCTTACAATTGTAAATCATCATTAATTATTATTTCATCTTATGATTCATTGGTTTATACCATTATTCTTTTTACAATAGTTGCTTTTATTAGCTTATTCAAACAACTTTTAATTATTTTATATATATATATATCATTTACAACAACCAAGTAATCAATTATATACACACTTCAATAATTCCTGAAAAATTATTTTCTTTTTATATATAAAATATAATCGAGGTAAAATTATTTCATTTACCCAATTTAAAACAATATTGTGTCGAATTGTTCTATTCAAGTGTTTAGAAACCCCTTCGATCCAGTTGTACAGACTGTGCCGACGAAGGTTCATATGCCACTCAATAAACCAATCATCACAAAATAAAAAAAAATTTATATTCACTAACAAATACGCGCTCATATCTATTATTACACTCACACTCATTCTAGAGTACTACTGACTCTATCTCTAATGAGTAATACCCAACAGAGCAGGTTGTCGCTTAACCATATGCTCTGATACCAAATGTAACGATCGCGATTTTTCGTTGCCGAAAAATCGAACCGTTAGGTTTTAGAAGAAGAAAGAGGTAGAAGAAGAAAGAAAAGAAAGAGAAGAGAAAACAGAAAAACAAGTAACAGAACGAGAAACAATAACAGAATCTCACAGTCGCAGCGGAACAACATATAATAGATAAATAAATATTCATTAAAACAAAAGAACTATACATTTTATACATTACATCACATTACATTACATCAATCAGAGTGTACAACAACAACAGCGGAAAGAAATACTATATACAATAGATAATAGACTACGCTATCTGGCTCGCCTCCAGATCTGCACAGCAACTCCCGAATCCAGAATAACCCGATAACCTAACTCTAGACTGCCCGTGTGGAAAATAGTGGGCACCCAGAGTTTAGGAAAGGAACAATAAACTCCAGGTCAGTCGTGGGACTGGTGTGAGAACTCAAAAACAGTTTATCTTTAAACAAGCAACAAGAAAATTTAAATTTTGAAATCCGCAATGCTTTTTGGAAAATGAAACTACCATAAGGCCTCCCGGCACACACACAATGCAAACGCACACATGGGGGAGATTTCTCCTTATGATAGTCAAACATGCTTACTACGAGAAAAATTCTTTGATATTATTACTAGTGCATAGTGGAAAATATTTCGAAAGTATAATATAAATCCTAGCCAGCATAGGTACCATGATGCTATGCCTACTATAGCTGCCATGTTAAATGGCAGGTTCTACAACTAAAACCGTACAAGGCACGTATTGGATGAATGGATTTCCAACAAATGGTCAGGCTAAGGAACTTCCTACTGCCACATGAGATCGCCTCTGGCGGGACGTCCCGAGAACTAACGTTACGGTTAGATCTCTGCCAACACAAGGCCGGGTTACCTCTGTAACTAGGTAACTACTACACGAATATGTCATCCCCCGGTCCTTTGGGACCTTTATCCGAGCGCTCGCAACAACACCACACAGTAATAGATATAGTGTATCAACATGAGTAAGCATCTGGGCTCCATACCATGATACCACCCTTTTCCAGAAGGAAATGACATACCCTAAAGGGCGCGACCCTCATAACCTTGCCGCATATTCCTGTTTCGACCATTTCCGGGGAGTGAGGTCCTGACGAAGTCTCGTCCACAAAGCTACGCTTTGTGCAACAAAGCCATGCTTTGGGTCCACAGATGACCAAAGCAAGATCACACAGATAAATGATCAACAAATGATCCAATCCAAACGATCAACCAATGATCATCACACAGCAACACTCAGCATGCCACATTACCAGATTGGGAAATATCGCTGATAACCTTCAACTACATAACCTCTGAGCTCGTACGTCTCAGAGAAGGGTGTTAAGCTAAGAGAATAAATTCTCCGCCACCAACAGAAATGTATTTGAAAGGAATCTGCTCTATATCTCAAAATGTAATGTCAGACACGTAACCATACAAGTCTGTTCCGGGTTCGAACAGAACCGAAGGCACTTCCAAAGAAGCCCTTGCAAATCCGGGTATTCATAATCCCGATAAAATTTCCCATCACAAAGGAAATCTCCATACCGTAGCTAACGATGCAGAGACAATCGATAGGTCATCCTATCGTTTTCACAAATACCCGGTCTTCAACACCGGTCTTCAAATGCTATCCATAACGACGTATCACATATTCGGAATGGGATATACGACACAAAGGTCCTCTCCCGGCTAAACCGAATAGCGAGTGCTTATTTTAAAAATAAGTGTGGCATTCAATTTCAAACAATCACAACAATTACCATCTAAGGGTAAATACTGATAGTCGGTTATTTAACTATCAATAAAGATGCGCCACATCATCAGATTCCAAATAATTTTCCAAAATTATTAAATCCCAAAATATCTTTACAAGATATATATACACAATTTCCAAATAATTGCCCAATTTATTTGCTTTACCAAAACACCTTCACAATAAAATTTTCCACACTTTACCCATTTGAAAACCCATCTCAAATTAAACACCTCAACCATTTGAAAACAAATTTCAAATTACACAACTCGACCATTTGAAATCCAATTTCAAATTACATACTTCAACCATTTGAAAACCAATTTCAACTACCATTCATTCTTTATACCTTTTGAAAACAAATTCCAAATCAACAAATAAATCCTTACCGATTTATTTTAAATTTACACTCCAAATTCGTAAATTATATTTCCATATTTAAAAATAAATCAACATTTACTTTTAAACAAATTCCCCTTCCCTTTTCAAATCCCATAGTGAATTCCCAAATTTCCAAATATCTACACATACAATGATTTTCAAATCAATTTCAATATATTCACTTTCGATTTACCTTTAAAAGGTGAATTCTCAAAACGTTCTATTTCATATTGGAAAACCATTTCTAAACTTATTTAATAATAAGTAATTCACAAATTTAATTTATTTTCAACAATTTTGAAAATATTCAACATACTTAAGTTACCGTTAAGTATTTTATTCCATTCTTTTTAAGGAAAGATTCTTTTATTCACATTTATTTGGGTCAAAACGGATGTTGCGTAAAACATCGTTACGACAACCCAAAATCACTAGTATATGGATTTGAAATAAAAATGGATACATAAATCCAATACTATACAAAACACCTTTAATTCGTTTTAAATTCCATTTAAAACATTCCTTTCCCAAAGACAGACCCATTTTATTTAATAATCTATTCAATATTCAAAATAGTGAATATAGCCCACTTACAAATTCCCATATTCCAATTTATCAAATTCGATGGATTTCAAATTTATAAACATAGTTTATAAATTCCATTTCTATTATAAACCCCAATTTTATAAATCCCTTTATTAATCCGATGCAATTTACATAACCCAATTTCATACCCAAAAGCCATATTGTAAGTTAAATACTTATAATATTATTTATTTACCAAATCGTTCCTTTGAACTTCACCAATTTAAAATCTTATCACTTACAAGATTTCTTTATGGTTTATAATAATTTCAACTAATGAAATCTTCATTTATTAACAATTTCAACAAACCCCCTTTTTATGCCCCAAATTCATTTTTTATAAGTCAATAACTTATAAAACTTCACTTCCCAATAACCATTCTTTTTATAAATTTCACAAATTATATATCTATAGATTTATAATGAAATTCATGTTATACATCAACTCAGCATTTTATAAATTTATTCTATAACTCCAATGATTTAATCTAAAAACATCCATTTATAAAATCCTTTATATAAACCATTAATAATCATAACTTCCCAAAAACCAAATTTAACTATTTTATAAAAACCTATTATTGTTAAAAATTTCTTTTAAGTTATATTATATAAAAATATAAATTTTTAAAACATAAAAATTTATCCATCTATTTATTTTAAAATTTAATCGATTCAATTTTTTTTATAAACCATATTCTTTGAGAAATCACCTTTAAACCCCTTTTAAATTCAAAACCGTTATTTTTAATTTTAAAAAAAAATTGAATCCGATGATGCAACAGCATCAGATGGTCAATCACGGGAATAAGTGTCATATATCAATATGGTTATCAACAATCAACATAATATTTATAAACAAATAAAATATGCGAGGAATCCAGTTGGATCCCTCCAACCTGTTACCCTGCATCCACAGACGTTAGCACAATACCAATTCCACTTCAAGGTGGAATATCGCGGTATATGGGATTTTATAAAATATCCGCTTAATAGCGGCGCAATAGGGTCTCATCCGCTATACGAGGCGGGAAATCAAATCCAATATATACATATGCCAATATATATATATTGCTATATATAGTATATATCCTACTATATCTACTACCACAATCAATCAACAATCAACAATCAATATTAACTATTCAAAATTTTAAACAAAACCTTTCGATTGAGTGAGGAGTTCTCACCTTGATTTTATTTCCGGTTTCGGCGTTCGTTTCGAATAAAATTAAACGAACGTTTAATTTTACCCAAAATTCGAACGAGCTCCAATCGACTCCAAACCAATTGCATTGCGTAGTGCTCGACGATACGATTCCAACGCCGCTGGTTTCGCGCAATTCCGACCTCGTATGAAAATGATATGAATTTATGAAGTTTACACGATTTTAAAACATAATTAATTTACAAATTTTATTATATTTCTAACCCTAGTCATCCATAGCCGTTGATCCTTGCATCCACAATCCAAGCCATTCCATGTTTCTTCCTTCTCCCCAGTAAACCACGCGACTTCAAACCCATATCACGCAGGAGAAAACGACGGCCGCTCCACCTACAAGCGACTAGAGCACAATCAACCACCTTCACATGGAAGCCCTCACGCACGTTCACTTTCAGCCCAAACGCTTCGAAGCTCGGTTGTCCCTGTAGCTCGAAAATCGAGCACTAACGGCGCACGTTCGCGGCCTCCAAACTTCCCCCCAGATCGACGAAAACCCATCATAACCGTTGGATCTATAGATCCAAGCGCCCTCTACGCTTTCCTAGTTGGAGATTTTGATAATCGTTGCATGGATTGATTGCAAAATGGAGGAGAAAACGGGAGATTATCGGCCATTAATTACAATGAACGGCGGCTGCTATAGTTTAGGGTTTTGAAAAATAAAAAATTATATTTATAACCAATTATCTTATTATTTTAACATTAAATCACTTATAAACCAATTTCTCAAACGATCTCCAATTTACGCATGCCGACAGGCGATTCTAAGGTTTTTCGGCGTTCCGGACACAATGGAATAGGTTTCGGTAGCTAATTCCATCGTATGTGTGAGTTATGGCAATAAACGATCAATTTAAATTTAAACCGATTTAAGCGATTCCTAGGCGTTTTGGCTTGTACCGGACAAATGGCAAATCCAAACGACTTGAAATTTGAAATCTTACAATAATATCACATTATGGATCCGATGAAATTGGTTTCGTCGAAATCCGAGACCGTTTGAAAAATGGCTATTTTAACTCGCTAAATTAATATTAAAACGATATCGATGCGTTTCGAGCTGCCACGGTCAAACGACAACTCCGTTTGCTACGAAATTTGAAATCCGATAATAACTAACTATTACGGATCCAATGGAACTCGTTTCGTTCAATTCCGAGACTGTTCAAAAATTGGCTATTTTTCAGTCGATAATTAAATATTAAAATATTCAATTTTTACAAATTAACTCCAAATTCAATTTTACAAGTTCTAAAATATTTCTATAACTTTAATATGATAAAACAAAATTTTCCAAATCATTTTCAATCATATTTAACCCAATATCTAATTATTTGTGGAATTTCACTATTAAATAAATCGATTTAATTATCCCATTAAATCCAATATTCGAAAAATAAATTATTCGACTTCAAAAATTCACTTATTAATATTTAAAATTAATTAAATATTCAAATTTAAATTATTAAAAATTCTGGGTCGTTACAACAACAACCTTAGAATAGATTATAAAATATAAATACAAACATTATAAGTTTAGATATATATATGTATATGCAGGATTTAACCATGCAGGTATCAAGAATAAAGACTGTACAGTATAGAGATTCAAGATATTGAAGATTGAAGACTCATGAGTATCAAGATTATAAAGAGTTCAAGATTTCAAGAATAAGTATTTTTATTAGGAGTTTTGTTAAAACTCCTAGAAAAGCACTGGCATCTTAAAATCTAATTTATTCGTGGAATGGAATCCACTTCGAGCCCGTTAAAGGGATGGAACCCTAAGTAGGATGGACCCTATGAAAAATCTAGTGGAACATTGTTTTGTATCCACTAATTTTAATTCAAATGATTTTACAAAATTATCTTGTTTTCAAAATGATTTCAGAAATTTCCTTTTAAACCCTCTATCCTGATTTTAAATAATTTTAGCCTCAAAATCATCTTTAATTTCAAAGTCAAATTACTCCTGTTTTTAAACTGTTTTTTAATATAATATATTTAACTTTTAAATATTTATACTTAGATTTAAAATATAAAATTATAGATAAAATATATGTATATTATTCTCTATATTTACTTATGAATTTTAACTATAGTCAAGTATATTTGTAAAGTTTAAAATAGTTTTAATATAAGATAAAGGTTATTTTCAAAGAAAATCAAATCATCAAAAATTGCTTTGGGATATCGACATGCCTATGGTGACCATGTCGACATGGTGTCAGTTGAGTTCAAAATTTAATTTCAAAAGAAGTGTCCATTCGCCATAACTCTTCACGAATGGACATGGCTATTGTTCTTCTATAAATAGGGGTTAGTTTCAACAAATTTTTTATTAGATTTTCTGGTTTTTCACTCCTCTTCTTCTTCCACATTTCTTAATACATATTCTTACCATTACTCTGCCGAAATCAACATTGAATCGAACTCGATTACTTCTTGTTTGATTCTCTATCACCATCTCAACAAGGTTCTCATTGCTATTCAGAGTTATAGACTTCTTTGTAATCTATTAAGCAAGATAAGGTGTGATTGTAGCCTTGGTAAATCAATTGGGTGAACTTGTAGCCCATAAAATCAAGTGGGTGAACTTGTTTCCAGGAAAATCAAGTATCTCTGCCCAGAGGATTGTGATTCTGGAGGGTGTACTTCGTAGCCTTGAAATCGAGGATGTAATTGTAAAGATTGCTTTTGAAAGGAAATCCGTACTTGTGTTGCGGGACTGGATGTAGGGTAACTCCGAACCAGTATAAAATCCAGTATGTTCTTTCCTTTACTACTTTTATTTTATTTCTGCATTTGTGTTTGTTTCTATGATCATATCTGTGTCTGTATACTGCATACATCTGTGTCTAAATTAACATAAACTCAAAAAGATTTAGTAATTCTTTATAAACACTATTCACCCCCCTCTAGTGTTAATCTTAGCCTTAAGATCCGTAATCCGCATTTCTAACATTCCTAAAACTTATTCATGTGCATTTGCTTTTTATTTGGATTGGTTTTGTGAATATTACAATTTTGGTGTTTTGAAGCCAAATCTTTAAAAATCATAGCATTGGTGTCTGATCATGCTTTTGGTGGTGTATCGAGGAGTCAATAGGGCTGGGTTGTCGATTGGCGTAAACCCCTAGCGCCCGTTGCTCGTCCGATTGCAAATTGAGAGAGTTTTCACTTCATTTAAAATAGGTTAGGAATGCAGGAAAACCGGTTTCAGTCGATTGACCCTCTAAATTCAGTCGACTGGCCTGTAACCCGAGGATTTTTCAGGGTCCGTGTTCAGTCGACTGAACTCAGTGAGCCAGTCGACTGCCCTGCTCCTATTTTGCCTATTATGCTTAGTTTCCAAATTTAATCGATTAGTGTTGATTCCCATTTGTTGTTATCATTTATTAACGACTTTGATGACCTATTCCCATTTATCAGGGATTGTCGCCTGATTATTTTTGGCTAACTACATCAGAATATTAGTTTTTGTTGTTGTACATTCGAGATAAATACTCCTTGATGTATACTTATTCTTTTGTCTAGCTCTTGTACCTATTCTTTTGTGACATTGTGGATCTTGTTTGACCACAACTCTTATGTACACTTTTATGTGTCATATTCATATCTGTTTCCGCCTTTGAGATATGAACTTCTGTGACTGATTTGTGTTATGCTTATTTCTATATTTGTTTTCGAAGATATTATAGCCACTGTGTAGTAGCTTCGAGTTTGTATCGGTATGTCGGATTTTTATAACATCTGACACACCGGTGATCGCATAAAGCAATTACACGGATGGTCGCTCCTCAACAGCCTTATTCTTCGTGCTAGTTGACGGCATTACTCTGTAGTGTCCTTAGCTAGCGTAAATATAAAGGTGGGGCATCACAGCTTGGTATCAGAGCCAAACTTCTGAACAATGTAGAATAATTTAACAAGGATCATCGTCCTAAGTCCTTCTTAGGAGTCGTGCCTTAGGTTTTAATTCGAGTTTTTGTATCGTCTTATCCTATTTTCTTTTGTGATACCTTGTTTTATCAATCATACTTGTTTGATATTCATTTTGTGAATAACCTTTTTCTTCTTCTTTCTTTCTGTCTTAAAGAAGAGAAATGGTCAGACCAGGCCGTCCCAGCGGTTGTCAATCTAGTGCTACTCCCCAGGATGGAGTATTTATGTCTGCACAACAGCTTCTTGATCTTGTAAAGAATGCTTAGGCTACCGGTCCCATTCCAGAGCCTACTCACCCTAAATCCGGGTTTGCACGCTTGTGCAGTGACTATACCAACTTGGGTGGGAAGCCATTCAAGGGTTCCGAAAGCGTCATTCAAGTCCAAGCTTGGCTTAGAACATGCGATCACATCTTTTCTCGCATGAATGTTATTGATCTTCTTCGAGTCCAAGTGGCTTCTAGTATGCTCCAAGAAAGAGCATTAGATTGGTATGAATTTCTTATTTCTGAAATTATTGAAGCGGATCTTACTTGGGAGCAATTCCGGGAAAGATTCGAATCAAAGTTTGTGCCGGAGACTGAAATAGCGACTTGGACCTATCGTTTTATTGACCTTGTTCAAGGTGAATCTTCGGTGACGGAATACGTCGCATCTTTCGAATCTCTTTCTAAATACGGGGTTGAATACATTAATACCCCATTGAAGAAGAATCAGATATTTGTCTATGGCTTGAATAAAAATATCAAGAAGCCATTACTTCTGAAATTGGAAGTTTCTTTTGATCAACTTGTTGATATCGCTCTTCGACTTGAAGAGGCAGATAAGGGAAGTGATGTTGAAGTTGTGGGTGCCAAACCAAACTTCGACAACAACAAGAAAAGACCTAATAAATTCAAAGGTCCTTATCCCAACAAGAAAGGGAAGCAAGCAACTCCTATAGCAAAGACTTCAACCACTAGTGGTGGGCAATGCTACAATTGTGGTTCTAAGGACCATTATGCTAATAAGTGTTCAAAGCCCCTTGCTTGTCGCTATTGCAAAAGCTCGGGTCATTATATATCTGCATGTCCCAAACTTTAAAAGGAGGGAAAGCTAAATGTTGTGCAAACTCCTAGCAACACTTCTCGTAGTCAAGGTATTTCTCATTCTATCCTTGATGGCATTATTATGTTTCGTGATCAACCTATTCGAGTTCTTTTTGATACGGGTGCGTCCCATTCTTTTATATCAAAAGAACTTGCTGATACTTTTTCTTTAAGTGTTGTTGCTTTAATGACTTCTTTGAGAATTGCGAATCCGGTCGGTGGATCCGCAACACTCAGTTTGCTTTGTAGTGATGTCGAGATTATTTTATGTGATTTTTCTTTCCGAGCCGATTTGCATGTCATGCGTTACTTAGGCTTCAGAATGATTTTGGGAATGGATTGGCTTAACCGTTATGAAGCTCAAATCCTATGTCCTGAGCGGACTGTTCATCTTCGACATCCTCAATCTGTTAAGCAGATTTCTATTGTTCTTAAAGATTCGGATTCCAACTTAGTTGCATCTTTATATTCCTTAAATCCTCATGATGACGATAATGATGATGAGGAAGATGTCATTTCTCTTATTCACGTCGTTCATGAATTTTCTGACATATTTGAGCCCGTTCTAGGATTACCACCTAAGCGAGCAATTGAGTTCAGAATCAATCTAATCCCGAGAGCTCTACCTATCACTCGTCCTCCTTATCGCATGTCTAATATGGAAAATGAGGAGACGCGTAAACAATTATCCGAATTAGAGACAAAGCAATTTATCCGTTCTAGTTCCTCTCCTTGGGAAGCTTCGACTATTTTTGTGAAGAAATCCGATGGTACACTTAGGCTTTGTGTTGACTACCGCAAGCTTAATGATCTTACTATCAAGAATAAATATCCTTTACCTCGGATTGATGATCTATTCGATCAACTTAGCGGCGCTAGAGTCTTTCACAGTTAGACTCAGCAATCGGTTTTCATCAGCTTCGTATTGCAGAGGATAGTATTCCTTTTACATCATTCCGTACTCGTTATGGATCTTATGAATGGCTTGTTATGCCATTTGGTTTAACGAATGCTCCAGCTTATTTCGTTGATCTTATGAATTGAGTTTTCAAAGATTTCCTCGATCGATTTGTCCTCATCTTTATAGATGATATTCTTGTGTATTCTAAAACCGAGGAAGAGCATGAAATGCATCTTCGGATTGTGTTGGAAACTCTTAGGAGCAATCAATTGAAAGCAAAATTTTCTAAATGCCCCTTTTGGCACTCTCGTGTGAAGTTTCTCGGTCATATTATTTCCGAATCCGGAATTTCCGTGGATCCTTCAAAGATTGAAGCTATTCAAAATTGGAAGAGACCGGAGAGTGTGACGAAAATCCGTAGCTTCTCGGATTAGCGGGTTATTACCGCCGTTTCATAACGGATTTTTCTAAAATTTCCGTGCCTCTTACTAGCTTGACAAAGAAGGGAGTTAAATACATTTGGTCGGACAAATGTGAAGCTTCTTTTCAAAAATTAAAAGAATTCCTTTCCGATGCTCCTATTCTTGTGATTCCCGAAGGAAACCAAGATTTTGTTGTTTATACCGATGCTAGTCGTGTTGGTTTGGGTGCCGTTCTTATGCAAAGAGAACGTGTTATTGCTTATGCTTCTAGGCAATTGAAGCCAGCCGAGATTAGATATGCCACTCATGATTTAGAGCTCGCGGCTATTGTTTTCGCCCTTCGAATTTGGCGTCATTATCTTTTGGAAGAGAAATTTGTTCTCTATACCGATCATAAATCTTTGAAGTATTTATTTTGTCAAAAGGAACTTAATTTGCCTTAACAGCGTTGGCTCGAGTTCCTTGCATCTTATGATCTTGATATTCTTTATATTCCTGGAAAGGGAAATCGTGTTGCCGATGCACTTATTCATAAGCAAAAAGTGGTTGTTTCTATGATGATATCCGAATGGAATGATCTCGAGACTTTATCCACTTGTGAGATTCGTGATCGTAAATATAATTTATGTGCATCTCTTGTTTTATGTTGCCTTGAGGCTCATCCTTCTCTTTTTGACCGCATTCTTGAAGCTCAAAAGCTAGACCCCGAATTGGTTCTTCTTAGACAAAGTTGTAGGGATAAAATTAATATTGAAGGTTTGAAAGACTTTGATATTGATTCTCATGGCGGTATTCGAAAATTTGGTAGACTTATCGTGCCAAATTTTAGTAATCTTCGTAAAGAAATTTTAGAAGATTCTCATCGTTCAAAATTTACCATTCATCCCGGTAGTAGCAAAATGTACGCGGATATGAAGTGACTCTATTATTGGGATAGGATGAAATCTGATATTGCTAACTTTGTTAAGTGTTGCATGACTTGCCAACTCATTAAGGCCGAGCATCAAAGGCCCGGTGGGTTATTCCAACCTTTAGACATTCCAATTTGGAAGTGGGATCAAATTTCCATGGACTTTATTGACAGCCTTCCCAGTTCTCGTTCGGGTCATGATAGCTTATGGGTGATAGTTGATAGACTTACTAAATCCGCCCATTTTATTCCCGTTTGGTCTAACCGGGCCGTACCTCTTTTGACCAAACTCTTTATTAAGGAAATTGTTAAATTGCATGGAGTCCCTACTTCTATTTTTAGCGATCGTGATCCATTGTTTACTAGTGGATTTTGGAAGAGTCTTCAAAAAGCTTTGGGAACGAAGCTTAATTTTAGCACCGCTTATCATCCTCGGTCGAATGGACAAACCGAGTGTGTGAATCAAACTCTTGAAGATCTTCTTCATGCATGTGTTCTTGATTTTGGTGGAAGTTGGAAAGATCATATTTCTCTTGTTGAGTTTTCCTATAATAATAGCTTCCAATCTAGTATTGGTATGACACCTTTTGAGGCACTCTATGGAAGGCCATGCCGATCTCCTTCTTGTTGGCTTGAAGCCGGTGAGAAGCTGGTTTTAAGTCCAGATTTTATTCGTGTTCATCAGAAAAGATTGATCTTATTTGCCATAGGATGAAAGAAGCTCAAAGTAGGCAAAAATCCTATGCCGATAACCGAAGAAGGAAATTAGAATTTTCTGTTGGAGATTTTGTGTTTATTCGTGTTTCACCTATGAAAGTTGTTGTACGTTTCAGTCGATCGGGAAAGTTAGCACCTAGATATATAGGTCCATTTCCCATCACCGAACGTATTGGTTCCGTGGCTTATCGCCTATTATTACCGGCTCAGTTTTCAGCTATCCATAACGTGTTTCACGTTTCTCAATTGCGTAAATGCCTTCGAGATTCCGATTCTATTCTTGAGCCCGGTGTTGTGGAAGAAATTGAAGTTTCGCCTAATTTGACTTATGAGCAACATCCTATTCGAATCATTGCTTCGGAGGTTAAAAACCTTTGAAATAAAGATGTTCCTCTCGTGAAAGTTCAATGGTCTTCAAATCCTAAGGACTGTTCTTGGGAATCTAGAGAATTCATCGAGCGAACACATTCAGACTTACTTTATCGTTCTCTTTGAGGTGAACTTTTTATTTCACATTTCTTTTGTGTTGACATGCTTTTATGGTTGTTACTTTTTATTTTCTTCTTAAATATTGCGAGGACGCAATTTCTTTAAGGAGGGGAGTCTGTAACAAGCCGCATATTTTACGATTGTGTATTTAAATATTTTATTTAAATAGAGCATCGTTAGTCGGATTATAGTTTGAAATGCTACCTTTTGCATACGGTCGAATCAGGACTCGGGACCACTTCCATTGAGTTCAAAACGCCGTTTGCAACCTTTTTGAGTATAAACTTCGATACGTTTGGAGCTAGCTAAAATTTGACCTTTGCACTTTGGACTTTGGGTTTGGGTTAGCCTAAACTATTAACTCTAGCTCAAACCCCACTTCTCTTCATTCACTTTCATTTCCTAATGCCTTCAAGCTCTAGATAAAAATGGGGGAAGAGAAAAAGAATTAGAAATCCTAAGCCCTAGTTCCATTTGCAAATCCAAGCTCTAGCTCCAAATTCAAAGAGAAGCTTAGGTAAGTATCAACTTTTTCTTCTCCAACTCATTCTGTCTTTAATTTCAGAAAATTCCTAAACCTAAGTTAGGAAATGTTCTTCTTTTGAGCTTAGATTCAAGCTTCTTGGGTTGGAATTGAAGAGTAATTGTTCTTGCCTTGCTTTATAGCTTCTACTGCTTTGTCTTTGTGAAAAAGGTGAGATTTTTATCTCACATCTATGTCTATAATTATCTTTGATTGTTGGGTATGAATTCCAAACACTTATTCATGTGCATTTACTTTTGATTTGGATTGGTTTTGTGAATATTCCAATTTTTGGCGTTTTGAAGCCAAATCTTTAAAAATCATAGCTTTGGTGTTTGATCATGCTTTTGGTGGTGTATCGAGGAGTCAATAGGGTTGGGTTGTCGATTGGCATAAACCCCTAGTCCCCGTTGCTCGTCCGATTGCAAATTGAGAGAGTTTGCACTTCATTTAAAATAGGTTAGGAATGTAGGAAAACAGTTTCAGTCGACTGACCCTCTGAGTTCAGTCGACTGGCCTGTAACACGAGAATTTTTCAGGGTCTGTGTTCAGTCGACTGAACCCAGTGAGCCAGTCGACTGCCCTGCTCCTATTTGCTTATTATGCCTATTTTGCCTATTTTGCTTAGTTTCCAAATTTAGTCGATTCATGTTGATTCCAATTTGTTGTTATCATTTATTATCGACATTGATGACCTTTTCTTCGGGATTTTTAGAACATCCAACTTGATGGATTTGGTATTGATTTCCATGGATTTGATTCACGTCTTTGTATGTGAATTTTGACGATTGATTGTTCTACAATCATTTTCGTGATTTGTCACTTTAAAATACAAAGGTTTCTATACTAGTAGTAAATATTCAAACTCTTTTACAAAGATGATTTTAACTCTATTTTTAATAATACAAAGCTCCTTATGAAACCGTTTTTCGTACCTATTAGTATATACAAACCTTTACCTCACTCGTATGAGAAATCTAATTAAACAGTAAAACAAGTGGTATGAAACGCTTGCGTTTACTTTGTCGGTTAATTCTTGGATAGCTTGTTCGATTGAAACTCTTGTGATAACTTTCTGGTGGAGATCTACAATTCGTACGTAAATATTTAAGTTAAGCCCGTGGTTATGGGACATGAAGCTAAACTCATTTATTTACTAGCTTAGGGTAATTTACACTTATCGACCAACGATGATCAATTTGTGATTTAGACTAGCAATGTGCGATGTCTCTTTGTCTGCGAGGGTGACTAAACCCCGTTTTTAGTGGAGCTTCGGCTTGGTGGGGTAGCAACCCATTGTCTTCGGGCCGCTATGTGAGGCTTCGGCTCATAGGTCTTCGGGTCGTTATGTGGAGCCTCGGCTCAAAATTAATGGTTAGCAACCATGGAATAACTTTCCGTTTTGTGATACACGTGTTTGGAGATTTCATGCTCCCGTTTTGTGATAGGCCTTCCCTCCTTCTTTTTGTGCTTTCTGGATTTCTATTGATGATTTCTAGAATTTGTGTTTCACCAGTTTTCGTGATTTCATTGATAAGAAATATCAGTATTTGTGCATCGGTGAATTTTTGTTTCTCTAACTTTTATGATTGGCATTGAGATGTTGCCAACGTTTGTGATTTGGTGAATAAAAATAATGAATATGATATTGATTTTTGATCTGTGAGAAGAATCTTGTGATATTGATTAATCTCTGGTTGATTTTCAAGGGTATACTTAACACAATATGTCATTATTGTTATCATACGTTTTTGTCATATCCCTTATTCTACATCATTTTATCTGATATTTATAGCTTGACTGATCTTTTTATTGTTTTCTTATTAAATAATACTCGGGTCAGACCGAGATGTTAAAGGTGCTTCTGCTTGACTTCTTATCAGGGATTGTCGCCTGATTATTTTTGGCTATCTACATCAGAATTGTAGTTTTTGTTGTTATATATTCGAGATAAATACTCCTTGATGTATACTTATTCTTTTGTCTAGCTCTTGTACCTATTATTTTGTGACATTGTGGATCTTGTTTGACCACAACTCTGATGTACACTTTTATGTGTCATTCATATCTGTTTCCGCCTTTGAGATATGAACTTCTGTGACTGATTTGTGTTATGCTTATTTCTATGTTTGTTTCCGAAAATATTATAGCCACTGTGTAGTAGCTTTGAGTTTGTATCGGTATGTCGGATTTTAATACCATCTGACACACCGGTGCTCGCATAAAGCAATTACACGGATGGTCGCTCCTCAACAGCCTTATTTTTCGTGCTAGTTGACGGCTTTACTCCGTGGTGTCCTTGGCTAGCGTGAGTATAGAGGTGGGGCATCACAGAAAAAATGAAAGCCAGGTTTCTCTATACTTTTTAGTATATATGATTTAAAATTTAAGGAGAAAGAATGTATGCCACTTGTTAGTTTATGTGTTACTTGACTTACAAATGTTGAAATAATGCCTTATTATGTTTACAAGTGTTTAAACTTTTATTAAATATACTTTTCTTAATTACTTATGTTTTAGTATTAATATATGTTTTGTCTTAATTTTTATTAATATGTCTCTTATGTTTTTATATTAATATGTAAGGGTTATATTTATATATATTCAAATCATATTTATGCAAGTTAAAATTAAAAAGAAAGAATTAAAAATAAAGGAAATAAACCTTTAATTAAATCTTATTTACCTTAAATAAAAAATTTAAAACTTGGTTAAACATTTTTCTTTTGGAAACTAATTATTTTAAATACTTTAAACTTGTTTTTATTTGTTAAATTTTAAATCAAAGGCTTCCTATTTACAATATATATACCAATACACACATTATAAATAGAAAATATTTTTATTAGTTTTAAGAAAATGAATTTCACCAATTAAATATTTACAAAAGAAGTTTATTAAACCAATTTAAATACTTATTAACAAAGATTATTAAATAAATATTGCCCAAAATTCTGGGTCATCACATTCCTCCCCCTTTAAAAGAATTTCGTCCCTGAAATTTAAAAGCAAAGATAATTAATAATCTATCTAAGGTTTTTATATTCAATCAACAAACATATGTATCAGCCATACCCTAACAACCGTAGTAACCAATTCATCCAAACAAACAAAACTAACTAACTATCCTGACACAAACCAGGATAGTCCTTCCTAATACTATCTAGAGTTTCCCAGGTACAAACACTGGGATACTCGCTCTACTGAATCTAAACCAGCTATACTACTAAGCTTCTTCTCAACACGATCTATAAACTGAACAGGATGTCTGACCAAGACAAGTCTGACTCAACATACAAATCCTTCCTAAACTGCTGGTTCTAAGACCAGTGATGCATCATACGCGTACTCCTTCAGAGATACGTAAAATACATTGAATCCCAGCCATCCAAACTGGCAATTCAATCCTGTAGGCTAAAGAACTAATTCTTTTGGGAACACGGAAAGAAATCCAATATACCTCGGAGCTAACCTTCTAGTCTTACCAAATCTTACTGCTTCCTTTACCCGAGAAACCTTAACAACAACGAAGTCTCCAACTTCAAATTCCAGATTCCTTTGTCTCTTGTCCACATAACTCCTCTGACGGTCCTGGGCTGCCCTAATCCTTCCTTGATCGACTAAACCTTCACAGATGCCTCTCGAAACAAATCTGGACCAAGCATAAGACGATCTCCAGATCCTACTCAACAAAATGGTCCTCTCAAGATCTACCAAATAATCCAAAACACAATCTCTACTCTATAAGCACTAGTAGACTTCAAACTTACTTTTCCTATCTGGAATAACCAAAACAAGTGCACTTGACAACTTCGCCTTCAGATCCTGAAAAACTTCATATAAGAGTATGCAGTTGCTTCCAATCTATAACAGCTACTACCTTGCTTCCGCTGCACAACTCTGATCTAGAGTAGATGAGAATGTCGTCGATGAATACGAGCACAATCTTGATCAACCATCCAGAATCACGGTTCATCAGATCCATAAAAGAGAAAACACAGAAGTTCCACGAAATCCTGAGCTGCTTCACCAATTCCTCTCTCTAGGAGCCATCCTTCTACTTAGCTGAACTACTGGTATTGCTCCTGAAACCAAGTCGATACGAAAACTCAATCTCTAGATGGCAAACTTTGGACTTCCTCGAAGACATTCGGAAAATCTCTTGACAACTTCGATAACTCCTACCTCCTCTTGAGATACCTCAATCTCATGCAAAAGACCACTCAAGAGAACACTCGACTATCGCAAGTCACTTTTGCGATCCTATCCAATTCAGCTTCAAAGATATTTTTCTCTCTTCACAAACATAACAGCTTATGCTAAACCAATCTATTCAAAATAGGGTCAAATCCCTCAAGAACACCGTGCCAATCAGAAGAAGCTGACGGTCCACTATGCTGCTTCTGAACTCCACCTCTAGGAAACTGCTTAGCCAAAGACCTCCTGCTGGCACATAAAACACCCTCGAGCTGCACTGCTACCACAGATGCCAAAGACTTCTTATCCATAAGCTCTTCAACCCTCAAAGCCATGTCAACCATTCCACAAAGAGCCTTAAGATGAGCAGACATCTTTTCAAGAAACTCGACCTCAAACCCAGCATAATCATCTCATTCTCCTTAAGGGAGTGATAATGAGACCATGTCCAAAGCGAGGCAACTCATTGACCTTAGTCTCATACTCCAATACAGAAACTTCCTTACTAGAGATCTAGATAACTTCTACATAGACGAGTCTTCCCTACGGTAGGCATCAACTGCTCCTCAAATACTTTCTTATCTTACTCCAAGAGAAATCACCTTCGGGAACATCCATAGTTACTGCAAGTCACCACACAACTGCTCCTTCCTGAAGTTGCCAAGATACCATCACTCGCTTCTGCACATCCAACAGATCCAAACTCTCGAAAATCCGCTCCCACGAGCGCAACCAAACTTGCACTTCAATGATGGACTATGTACCTTTAAAAGACCATCCTACGAGATTGGTGATATCCTTACACCATGCTGCAAAGCTTACTCGAGGCGGTATTAGGTCTACAGCCTCAACAAATACTCTTCCAACCTCAAATCTAGGGCCTCTTCTATTTGTGGTAGTCGTGCTACATACACCACTACTCCATCTACCTCTAGAACTTATGTTGGAAAACCCGGACAGGTAACCCAACAGATTAGGTATATATATATATATATATATATATATATATATATATTACAAGTACGCTCTCTCAAGATAGAAATCACTCTAAAGCCTAGGTATTCACTCAACCTTGCTCTGATACCAACTGTAATGACCCGTCGTTCATTCCATAGAAAGACGCATCATTATTAAGAAGAAAGGGATAGAAAAGAGAAAAGATAGGAAAGAAAGAACTAAACAATATCAAATCTCACAGCGGAACGAATAAATAATATTACATCACACAAGATATTACATAGTATCATATACATCAGAGTTACACAGATTATACAACTCAAATACATCAACACAGAGATACGGATACAAATGCTAGCATAGCGGAACCATAATATCTATATACGCTGAAGCCTCCTGCTCCAAGTCTCCTCCTTAAATTCGTCAAAGCTAACCTGAATCCCTTGGCTACTCGTAAAAATTTGAGTACCCAAGCGTTTAATAAAATAGAAAATAAACTCTAGGCCAGACATGGGTCTGGTGTGAGTAAACGGGTTAAAGTTGCTTAACTTTTGAAAATCATTTGAAAACAAAGGTATCTCGTAAGACTTCCCATACATAAACATGGAAAAGTTTTTACCTTACGATAACCAAAACATTTGATAGGAAATCTAGTGATATTATAATAGTGTCTACGGTTTTCAAGTAAAATACAGATATAGCTGGAATGCTTACATCTCACGTTCCAACATAGTTGGGCACAATCAAAACGTACGACACTTATTGGAGATTGGATTCCATACAATGACAGGGCTACTGGGGTACCACCCGTCACAGTACGTGGCCTAGACCACCGTACCGAGGATCCCTCCCGATCCCCTGCAACACAAAGTCGGAGTTACTCCTTACTGGATAGTCCGAATAAGACAACCCCACGGTTGGAGCCAGCAACCGCCCACACAGCCGGATAAAAAGGGACCTCTAGAAAAGGGAAAATCTTATCATACTTGGGTGCTGCCCACTTAGCCTTGCTGCACCTCCCCTGTTTTAGCCATTCCCGGTTGATGAGGCTTGAGGCTACGATTACCTTTTTAGCACACATATCTTGGAATGCTCATCGTCCTCCAATGACCATGTTCTAAATGCATTCAATCCATACAAGTTCGTTCCGGGTTCAAACGAAACCGAAGGCACTATCTCGTTATACTCATTTTGGAATCACCCTCAGAGTTAACGACAATAGCCCTTGCACTCTGAATCTTCATCTCGAACTTCACTAGAGATTCACGACCTATCGTTTAATTTGGATCAATGTGGTTTTCGGATATCCAAATTTGGAAATCCGATCCTGGTCTCACCGAAATCCAAAACATCGTTTTAATGTCCAAGTTGTTTAAGTTTAAACAATTCAATTTATTATCTATATTCACACAGATAGATAATTCACATTATCACAAATAGATAATCCATATTATCACAGTTCAACCAAAGCATCTCATATCTCAAAGCAACACATATCACATATCAGAGATATCACATAATTCAAGTTATTCAATATCATTCACTCATCCATAAGCAAGATTAATCAACCACACCATCCCTAATAATTTAATTAACCACCAATGAATTAAATTAATTAATTTAATTACTTTTAAAACCTACTTACTTAACATTAATTAATTACAACCCAATCAATTAATCATCCTTTAATTTCATCTTAATTTATCATCCTTGATTAATTATTCTTTAATTACATTAAGTAATTAGCCTTTAATTAATTACACAAATTAATTATCCTTTAACCATTCACATTAATTAACCTTTAATTACTCTCATTAATTAATTGTTAATTAATTAATTTAATTAATGATCCTTTATTAATTATTTACACTTTAATTAATCACTTCCATTAATCAACCTTAATTAATCACATACGGTAATTAACTATTCTGTAATTACTTACATTAATTAATTAACTCCTTAATTAATCATATTAATTAATTCTTTAATTAATTACACCAAATAATTAACCCTTAATTACTTCAATTAATTAATTACTCTTTTAATTAATTACATTTAGTATTTAATCTTAAATTAATCACATTCATTAATTAACCTTAACTAATCACATTCAGAAATTAATTATTCTTTAATTACTTACATTAACTAATTAACTCTTTAATTAATTATATTCATTAACCCTTTCCATTAGTGATTATCCTTAATTAATTAAACTAATTAACTATCTTAAATTAATTACATTAATTAATTAATTATCCTTTAATTATCCATTAATTAATTTCATTAAGTAATTATCCTTTATTAATTACATTAAGTGATTAACCTTTAATTAGTTTTACTAATTAATTATCTTTAATTAAGAACAACCTTAATTAATTAAAGATAAATTCTTTATTATAACTTATTACTCATTTAAATCTTATTTAATTTAAATGCTTGAGATTAATTTGTTATTACCATACAAAACCATTTGAGCATAACTAAAGTTTGATTCACTTGCCTTAATCACATCTTAAATCAAACATCATTAAATTTTATTTAAAAATATTTTGGAATTAATTAAATAGATTAACTCAATATATAGTTACTTTTAACAAAAACCAACTTAAACATTTTAAATCTTTGAAAAACTTATTTAAAACTTATTTTAAATAAATTTACTTTTGGAAACGAACTCACATTTAAACTACTTTAAAAAAGCTAGGTTATTTTATATTTGAAAACTTTCTTTTGAAAACTTCCATTTTATTTCTTTTGAAAACTAGCTAATATATTTTGAACTAGATCTACCTTTGCTATGAAAACATATTCTTTAAAATTCACTTTTTAAAACTTAGTAACATTTCTTTTTGAAAACTAAAACATTTTAATAATTTTAAACCTTGATTTTTATAAAACATGTTCTTTTCTTTGTTTTTAAAACTGGAATCTTGTTTTCATTCGAATTTTAAAACTATACATGTTTTGTAAAAAAAAAAATTAAACCTGGAAACCAAAACAAAAACAATCCGAGCCAAATATAAAACAACTCGAGCCAAATCCCCAAAACATCTCGAGTCAAACTCTAGGCAAAGCTTCCTCCTCAAAATCGACAAATCCATGTACACCCAAGTGCACCGTGCACATGCACGCACCATCGCCAGAGCTCCAACCATCGACCCCGGCTCTAGAACATCGCCAACGACTTTGACAATCAACGTCCACCCAAAAAAAAATCGAAAGCCGATTCGAAATTTCGACGATCGATCAAAAAACTGGAACCAACCATCATCGAAAAATCGCCCCTCACCGTCGATCCCAACCCTGAACACACCTGCTGAACACGTCAGAGCTTCATCTCGATCCCAAGCTCAGATTCCCCCATCGCGAACCACTCCGGTCCACCCTAATCGCCGTACGAATCCCAACATCATCGATGGCTTCAACTGGGTATAAAACCCTACTTCGCCAATCTCAAACCACTATGACCTTTGATAAATTCCACCAATATTTTCTAGAGATCACCACCCCTAAGGCTACCCACGACAGCGATCCCGAGCTTCGAATCGTCTTTGATCGCCGACAACCAACAAAATACCCAAATCCGATCATCTTATATTATCTCCTTAATCCCTTATCCAAAAATCAAGATTTTTCTATATAAATTCATGACTTAGCTCAACATATCAGATTCTAAGATCAAAAACTGAAATTTCAATGATTGATTTTTACTTATATTTAGATCGTCACCATATTTGTAATTTTTGTGAAATTTACTAAATACAAAATCCTAAAACTGTTTTTAATATTAATACTACACAGTAATAATCATTTTCCATTCAAAGATTAAGGCTTAATTTCAATTGTAGAGAGAGATATGAATTTTTTTATAACATAGAACCCTGTAAATAAGAACAGAGAAGAGTATATATACATATGCACAGATATTTTCACAGACTCATCTTTATATATGCATGCATTCACATCCAACATTCATATAAACATTTTAAACTATATTATTACTACATTTATCACTGGTAACAATTATAGGATCATATTTAAAACTGTTTTTAAAAAAAAAATTACTCACCTAAAGTAGGAAACAGAAAATAGTTTTATCCATGTTTTGATTTGCAACTGATTTATCTGAAACTTGCTTAGATCTGGAGCTTTGTTGTTTGAATCTGCTTTTGTTTGATTATTTAGTTGAATTTTGCTTCAGGTTGAAGTTGTCGTTAGCATTGATTTTGGTTTGATTTCCTTTTTGAATTTAGATTTCTGTAACGACCCTAGATTTTAATTTGATTTAAATTGATAATTAAAAGAAATTTTGAATTAAAATTGTAAAATTTATCGATTTAAGAGATGCGAGTTTCCCCGATTCAAATAGAAAAGATATTAAGTCGTATGGATTTGACAATTTGTATATATGTGAATATGTATTTAAATTGGATTTAAAATAAAATTTTAAATAAATGATTTTTAAAAATAAATATAGAGATATATATGTGTATACATTAGATATGAATTGTAAATGAATGGTTTAATAATAATTGATAATAATAAGTATTACAATTTATGTTTAATAATAATTTGAATTTATAAATTTAATATAAAACAATAAATATTAAAGTAAAATAAACAATTTAAGTTAGAATAAAATAGGAATGAAAATACAGCACAACAAATATTTAAGTTGAAAATTAATATGTAAGTCATAAGAAAAGAAAAGAAATGAAATTTAAATATGAAACAAAGTTGAAAATAAATATGCAAAATAAACGAAACAAAAGTATAAAATGATAAAAACAAATTAACAAAACAAATACAAATACAAGCTAGGCTATAAAAATAGAAGTTCACCTATTTTGTAAAGTAAAACAATTTATACTTAAGCTATGAATAAAATAAGAACATTGATATATAAAACAAAAACAATAAGTATAAAACAAAAACTAAAGAGAATAAATATGCAAAGTACTAAGTAACAAAGCAAGAAATAAACAAAACAAAGAAATACAAAGCATATGGATTTACTGTAAACAAAATGGGAGACACTTGCATTTAATATCCTTGCTTTAGTACACCATAGCATACCTAAACCCCCATCAAAATGTAAACCATCAGCCGAAGTCAACAAAGTAGGCAAGTATAGCCTGTTGCTATAAAGCTTAGAATGCAAGGCAAGAGTTACAAAATATATACATTCAAGTACCAAAACATTTAATGCCAGCATAAACAAGTTATTCAAAATATTATCAAATGTTTTCAGCCGAAAACAAGAAGTATGTAAAAGAAAAATCAGGCAAAGAAAAAAAAAGTGTTGCCTGTAGGATATATACAGGAACAGGTAAAAAGATTTAACACATACAAAATAAGATATGCATGAAAACATAAAGGATAAAGCATAAATGCTTCCATTCCTTAGCAGCCATGCCTATTTTAATAAATAATATAAACACCCTGTACAAGATATGGTATCACTTGTACCAGCAAAGAAATGCAAGCTTGCATACATCTTCTATATATCACTCAATTTCTTCTTTTTAGTTCGTTCATTCTTTGCTGTGTAAAACTGAAATGAATACCATCTTAGAAACTGAAACAAAACTTCAATTAAAACAACTACAAAGCCAGAAAAAAAAAAGGATTTAAAGAAGAAGTTTTCAACTTGCATTTCTCCAGCCTGTTCATTCTTTCTTCTGGAAAAACAAGGTGAGCAACTTTAAGTTTTAAAACCAGTTCTTGAATTCAATGCTGTGAATCTGTGAGTAACATTCTTTTATTTTTTTTGGGGTTTGAATCTGTGGATATATATATATATATATATATATATATATATATATATATGTATGTATGTATGTTTGTGCGTATATAATCATCTATGTATATGGGTAAATTGGAAGTAGAATACAGGCTGTTGTTTTAAAACTTGCATCTGTTTCCAGTTTAAAACCCAAACTGTTGGAAAAAAATCATTAACTCCCTTTCTGATTGATGATTGAACTTCAAATTCAAACGAAAGATGTTTCTATCACCATAATCTAAGTAAAAAAAATTTATTTAAAATGGAAGCAACTTAAGATGGTCTCTGGAAACCCAAACCATCTGAACAAACTCAAGATTTGTCCATTTTCGAATCTTTTAATTTTCAAATTCAGTTATGCAAGCTGAATCAGTAAGCAATAACATGATTTTTAAACCTAATTTGATGATTTTAAATGGTGTGGTATGAGAGTGGTTTGGGTTTGTTTGATTTTTCCATTTCGAGTCGCCGAGGTCGGTCTCGTTGATCAGAGGGGTCGGGGCTTGGGCTGGTGGTGGAGGAGCATACCACGGTGATGGGAAAAATAATGGAAAGTGGTCGCGAGGTCGGAGGTAGCGGCGGCGTCGAGTTTCCCCTGGTAAACCTAGTTTTACTGAAGGTTGGGTTTTCGCTTCGTTCATCGTCTAGGGATGACCGAGCTGTACGAAATTTTGGGTGAAGGAGGTATGGTGAGTAGCGAAGCCATGGCTGGAAGCTCGCGGCGACAGGTGATGGGTGTTGCGATGGCGAGGCGAGTTTGTGGTGGGTGTCTGGGTTCGAGGTTCTCGAGCTATGCTCGAATTCGATCAAGGGCAGATATGGGTTATGATTCGATCTGAGGTTGTTGACGTAGTCGAACACGACTTGCTCGAGGGATCGTCGATCGCCAGAAGTTCGTCGTGGGGCAGTGCACGTGCACTGTGACGTCGCGTGTACCTGGGTTGTTCTGTTTTGAAGAAGAAAACTCGGGACGTTGCTCGAGTTTTTGCGTGAGTGACTCGAGAAATAGGTTGAGTTGCCTGAGGGTTAGGCTCGAGTGAATGTTGAAGTACAGGTTTTACAGTAACCTGTTTGTTTTGTTTTGTTTTCAAATATGTGTTTGTTTACTGAAGTAAGGTTTTAAAACTGAAGTTTAAGACAAGTTTTAAAACCTGGGTTTAAAAGCAAATTTTAAGATGCAAATTTGAAATAAAACCAGTTTATAAAATATAAACATTTAAACCATTTTAAATGTTTAAAGCAAATTTAATAAGGGTTTAAAATTTGAAATCTAGGATTTAAAACAAGTTTAAATAAAAGGTCTAAATACAAATTCAAATTTAGATTGTACAATTAGATTTTGAATAGAATAAAATTTTGTTTTAATTCAAACTTGTTTAATAACTTTAAAATGTTTATTGAAGTCAAGATGGAATTCAGATTAACTCTTGAATTCTAGTTTGAAATAAATGAAGTTTATAAAAATTTAGAGTATTTAAACAACTTTAGAATGTTCACGTATATTTCATAAAATGATTTGAAATTAAATAATTGGGTTTAAACTCTTATATAAATTTCTTCATAACGGTGGGTAAAGATTGGTTAATTAAATTTTTAATTGTAATTAGTAATGGATGATGGGTAATAAATGAATTTGCAATTAACTACTTAAGTTAACAAATGAATGATTAACAGTTAATTAATTTAGTAATTTAATTGAGAATTAAATGATAAATTAATTGAGAAATAATGGTTAATTAAATAATTAGTGATTAATTATATGATTTCAAAGGCTAATTAAAGGGTAATTAACAATAATTAAATTGAGTTCAATTACTTAAGAATAGTAACTAAATAATTATGAGTAGTTAATAAGGATCATTTACTTGAGATTTATTTGATAATTTATTAATGTGATTAATCTTGATAATTAATGTGATAAATTAATTTGTGGATTGTATTAAGTATAATTACTTAATAACAGTAATTTAGAAATAAATTATTCAATATAATTAATTGGGTTAATCAAATCTGTTTAAATTAAATTCTTAATTTAATTAATTCAGAATAATCACTCGATAATTTTGGAAAGGTAATTACTTAGAGAAATAATAAATGGATAATTTATTCATAAGTAATTAATTAAATTGGAAATAACTTGAATTAATTAGGATTAAACGATTTATTAATCCTGTTTATGAATGATTATCAAATGCCTGACCTTACTTATGAATAATTGTATTGTATGAGTTGCCTTGAATTGTTTTTCCTATCTGATCTGTGATATTTTGTTCTGTAGATTGTGGTATGTATAATTTGTTCATTTGTTGATGATATATTTGTATATTATCTGTGAATCTGTGAATGTATGATAAGCGTTATAGTTTATATCGCTTATCGACTATATTTCTGTGTTTTAATCTGTGATGGTTGAATGATGTTGCATTATTGTGTTAAACCCCTGGACCACACTTATACACACACCAATATGGATTTCACGAGGAAATCGATTAAGTCACAGATTTTTGAAATAGTTTTAAATTTGAATATTTGAATTCAAATGTTTTGGAAATGGATTGGGTTTAAAGTGAAAAGCTTTTGAAATGGAATTTCATAGATGAAATTTATTTTGAATAACTCGGTAAAATCTCCAATTTAAATAATTCAATTTGAATTTGAATTCAATATTTGGAATTGAATTCGATGATTGAAAATTATGGTTAAAGATATTATAAACACGTTTGTATGAATTTAAACCATTTTAAAGGTATGGTTTTGGGAATTTGGATTTAACCCAGGGATTTCAACTTGTAAAAATGAATCAGATTTCCAAAATGAAAATTGTTGTTTTCAAATGAGAAACACTTTTAGATAAGAACTGAGATTCCAGTTAATTAGGGGAATTTCAAGATTGAATAGAGAAATAATTTTCCTAAGTTATGAATGAATTCTTTTTGAAAGCTATGAATTAAATCTGTTTATTTTTAACAGATTTAAATTGATGATTTGTTTAAATCAAATTGAAATGAAATTGTTTTGAAGGCTATAAGTTAAATCTTTGATTTAAAGATTTAACGAGTTAATCAAATTGAAATGAAAATTGATTTGGAAAATCTGTGAATGAATCTTTTGTTTAAAAGATTAAAATGTGAAAATTGTTTAAACCGTTAAAGGTTGTGAAAATGAATCCTTTTGTTTAAAAGATTTGAAATGGTGATTTGTTAAGCCATTTGAAGAAAATTTTTGGGTAATAAGTTGTGACTTAATTGAAATCCCAATGTCCATATGTTTTTGAAATATTGCGCTCACTATTCGGTTTAGCCGGGAGAGGACCTTTGTGTCATATATCCCATTCCGAATATGTGATGTGTCGTTATGGATAGCATTTGAAGACCGGTGGTGAAGACCGGATATTTTCGAAAACGTAAGGACAACTCGTCGAATGTCTTTGCATCGAATGGTCCCCGGTATAGAGACTCCATATGTGATGCGAAGTCCGAACGTGATTAGTGAATATCCGGATTGCAAGGACTTCTTTGTAAGTGCCTTCGGTTCTGTTCGAGCCCGGAACAGACTTGTATGGATAGTATGTCTGACATTACAAATTGAGATATAAAGCCGATTTCTTTCAAATATATTTCTGTTGGTGGCGGAGAATTTATTCTCTTAGCTTAACACCCTTCTCTGAGACGTACGAGCTCAGAGGTTATGTAGTTGAAGGTTATCAGCGATATATTCCCAATTTGGTAATGTGATATACTGAGTGTTGCTGTGAAATGATCATT
Source organism: Allium cepa (assembly GCA_030765085.1). Lineage (NCBI taxonomy): Eukaryota > Viridiplantae > Streptophyta > Magnoliopsida > Asparagales > Amaryllidaceae > Allium > Allium cepa. The sequence goes on along the minus strand of CM060942.1, from coordinate 569,357,844 downwards.
GTGTTGATTATTTGTGATAGGATCATTTATTTGATCGTCTATCTTAGTGATCATTTCTATGATCATTTGTTGACCCAAAGCACGGCTTTTGTATAAAGTGTGTTTTTGTGGACGTGACTTTGTCGAGCCTCACACCCCGGAAATGGTCAAAACAGGAAAGATGCGGCAAGGTTATGAGGGGTAGCTCCCTTTAGGGTATGTACATTTCCTTCTGGATAGAGGTGGTATCATGGTATGGAGCCCAGATATTTAACCTATGTGGTTACCGCGAATTTATTACTTTGTGGTTGTTGGTTTTCGAGATCCCGTGAGAAAGGTCGTTTACGATCGGGGAATGGCGTGCTCGTGTCAGTAGTTACTCAGTTAGGGGTAACCCGGCCTTGTGTTGGTAGAGTTCCGGTTTGGTTCTTGGGAATGTCCATCCAGAGGCATTCTCATGTGGCAATGGGAAGTTCCTTGGCCTGACCATTCGTTGGAAATCCAAAGAAACAATACGATCTTGTACGGTTTTAGTTGTAGAACCTGCTTCCTCAGGAGGTAGCTATAGTAGGCATAATATAATGGTACCTATGCTGGCTAAGATTTATATTCTACTTTCGAAATGAATTTTTTTTCTACACTATGCACTAGCAATAATATCAAACGTTTCTTTTTAATACGTATCAAGCATCTTTGACTAACATAAGAAGAAATCTCCTCCAAGTCTGCGTTTGCATCGTGTGTGTGGCAGGAGGTCTTATGGTAGTCTCATTTTTAAAAGCATTGCGAATTGACTTTAAAAATATTTCTTTGAATGTTTTGAAAGATAAACTGTTTTTGTTGCTCACACCAGTCCCACGACTGATCCGAAGTTTATCGTTTCTTTCCTAAACTCTAGGTGCTCATTATTTTTTACACGAGCAGTCTAGAGTTTGGTTTTTTTTCAGATAGTCAGGTTTAGTAGATTATCTGGAGTTAGTTCAGCCCTTGGTCCGCACCAGTCTTGCTTAGCTTGGTGCATCGTTGTTGGGAGTTCGAGCTATTGCTGGATTGATTCTTGGAGATGGAGTTGCAGTTCTCGGAGTTCTCTTTTGAAGACTATCTCAGGGTTATATTATTCAGTTGCTAGATGTTATCATCTAATTTCTTTTCCGCTGCTATTTATTGTATCATATCTCTGATGTATATTGATATCTATTGGATCTTCTGTTGTATCAGATATTGTATCAAAGCTGTATATCAATGTATTATTCTTTTATTCCGCTGTGTTGTTTACTTAATGTTGTTATAAGCTCCGGCGAATCGGATTTGAACGGTCGAATCTATGACATTCGAATACGATATGAAGTATGGGTGTCGATTTTCGAGCGGGCAAAATCCGTCTCGTTACATTTGGTATCAGAGCTAAGGTTGAACTTTAGCTCAGGAGTATAACAAATTAAGTAACTCATTAGAGATAGGGTGAAGTAAACCCTAGAATGAGTAATCTTTAAGATATCCGTCCGAATGCCTCAGTAAATTCTCTTACTATCCAGTGATAGTGAGTATGAGTGCAAGAAGAGGACGAGATAGAGGGACAGGGAAATACAACTATAAATAGTCAATACGCTGCAACAGTTGAAATAACTTTCTTATCAATTTCTTTGATTCGTTTTAAATTCTTTTGATTGCTTCGTACCAGCTACAAGAAGAAGTTTCGGTGCGATGATGCTCTACGAATCGTTGTAAGAAATTTTTACTTCGTATCTTTATCGGTTTCTTATCGGCTTTTCGATTTAAACCTTAATGAATATGAATTAGAAATTTTAAATTGAGTTAAAATTGATTAATAGAATATGAAGGATAATTTGAATTGTATCGATAAAACGATTTCGTTTAAAACCAAATTTTGAAATTCTGTTGTAATTTGTTGGGTTAGTTGAAGTCCGAAGAGGGACAAATTAGTATATATTTTGGGGATATTCCGACTTGAATTTGGAATCCATATCTTGTATTTGAGGAATTATAAGAGATTGAGTCTATCTCTGTGTTGTTTTCGTGCCTGCAAATTTCGAGGACGAAATTCTTTTAAGGGGGGAAGTTTGTAACGACCCTAGATTTTAATTTGATTTAAATTGATAATTAAAAGAAATTTTGAATTAAAATTGTAAAATTTATCGATTTAAGAGATGCGAGTTTCCCCGATTCAAATAGAAAAAATATTAAGTCGTATGGATTTGACAATTTGTATATATGTGAATATGTATTTAAATTGGATTTAAAATAAAATTTTAAATAAATGATTTTTAAAAATAAATATAGAGATATATATGTGTATACATTAGATATGAATTGTAAATGAATGGTTTAATAATAATTGATAATAATAAGTATTACAATTTATGTTTAATAATAATTTGAATTTATAAATTTAATATAAAACAATAAATATTAAAGTAAAATAAACAATTTAAGTTAGAATAAAATAGGAATGAAAATACAGCACAACAAATATTTAAGTTGAAAATTAATATGTAAGTCATAAGAAAAGAAAAGAAATGACATTTAAATATGAAACAAAGTTGAAAATAAATATGCAAAATAAACGAAACAAAAGTATAAAATGATAAAAACAAATTAACAAAACAAATACAAATACAAGCTAGGCTATAAAAATAGAAGTTCACCTATTTTGTAAAGTAAAACAATTTATACTTAAGCTATGAATAAAATAAGAACATTGATATATAAAACAAAAACAATAAGTATAAAACAAAAACTAAAGAGAATAAATATGCAAAGTACTAAGTAACAAAGCAAGAAATAAACAAAACAAAGAAATACAAAGCATATGGATTTACTGTAAACAAAATGGGAGACACTTGCATTTAATATCCTTGCTTTAGTACACCATAGCATACCTAAACCCCCATCAAAATGTAAACCATCAGCCGAAGTCAACAAAGTAGGCAAGTATAGCCTGTTGCTATAAAGCTTAGAATGCAAGGCAAGAGTTACAAAATATATACATTCAAGTACCAAAACATTTAATGCCAGCATAAACAAGTTATTCAAAATATTATCAAATGTTTTCAGCCGAAAACAAGAAGTATGTAAAAGAAAAATCAGGCAAAGAAAAAAAAAGTGTTGCCTGTAGGATATATACAGGAACAGGTAAAAAGATTTAACACATACAAAATAAGATATGCATGAAAACATAAAGGATAAAGCATTAAATACTTCCATTCCTTAGCAGCCATGCCTATTTTAATAAATAATATAAACACCCTGTACAAGATATGGTATCACTTGTACCAGCAAAGAAATGCAAGCTTGCATACATCTTCTATATATCACTCAATTTCTTCTTTTTAGTTCGTTCATTCTTTGCTGTGTAAAACTGAAATGAATACCATCTTAGAAACTGAAACAAAACTTCAATTCAAACAACTACAAAGCCAGAAAAAAAAAAGGATTTAAAGAAGAAGTTTTCAACTTGCATTTCTCCAGCCTGTTCATTCTTTCTTCTGGAAAAACAAGGTGAGCAACTTTAAGTTTTAAAACCAGTTCTTGAATTCAATGCTGTGAATCTGTGAGTAACATTCTTTTATTTTTTTTGGGGTTTGAATCTGTGGATATATATATATATATATATATATATATATATATGTATGTATGTATGTTTGTGCGTATATAATCATCTATGTATATGGGTAAATTGGAAGTAGAATACAGGCTGTTGTTTTAAAACTTGCATCTGTTTCCAGTTTAAAACCCAAACTGTTGGAAAAAAATCATTAACTCCCTTTCTGATTGATGATTGAACTTCAAATTCAAACGAAAGATGTTTCTATCACCATAATCTAAGTAAAAAAAATTTATTTAAAATGGAAGCAACTTAAGATGGTCTCTGGAAACCCAAACCATCTGAACAAACTCAAGATTTGTCCATTTTCGAATCTTTTAATTTTCAAATTCAGTTATGCAAGCTGAATCAGTAAGCAATAACATGATTTTTAAACCTAATTTGATGATTTTAAATGGTGTGGTATGAGAGTGGTTTGGGTTTGTTTGATTTTTCCATTTCGAGTCGCCGAGGTCGGTCTCGTTGATCAGAGGGGTCGGGGCTTGGGCTGGTGGTGGAGGAGCGTACCACGGTGATGGGAAAAATAATGGAAAGTGGTCGCGAGGTCGGAGGTAGCGGCGGCGTCGAGTTTCCCCTGGTAAACCTAGTTTTACTGAAGGTTGGGTTTTCGCTTCGTTCATCGTCTAGGGATGACCGAGCTGTACGAAATTTTAGGTGAAGGAGGTATGGTGAGTAGCGAAGCCATGGCTGGAAGCTCGCGGCGACAGGTGATGGGTGTTGCGATGGCGAGGCGAGTTTGTGGTGGGTGTCTGGGTTCGAGGTTCTCGAGCTATGCTCGAATTCGATCAAGGGCAGATATGGGTTATGATTCGATCTGAGGTTGTTGACGTAGTCGAACACGACTTTCTGGAGGGATCGTCGATCGCCAGAAGTTCGTCGTGGGGCGGTGCACGTGTACTGTGACGTCGCGTGTACCTGGGTTGTTCTGTTTTGAAGAAGAAAACTCGGGACGTTGCTCGAGTTTTTGCGTGAGTGACTCGAGAAATAGGTTGAGTTGCCTGAGGGTTAGGCTCGAGTGAATGTTGAAGTACAGGTTTTACAGTAACCTGTTTGTTTTGTTTTGTTTTCAAATATGTGTTTGTTTACTGAAGTAAGGTTTTAAAACTGAAGTTTAAGACAAGTTTTAAAACCTGGGTTTAAAAGCAAATTTTAAGATGCAAATTTGAAATAAAACCATTTTATAAAATATAAACATTTAAACCATTTTAAATGTTTAAAGCAAATTTAATAAGGGTTTAAAATTTGAAATCTAGGATTTAAAACAAGTTTAAATAAAAGGTCTAAATACAAATTCAAATTTAGATTGTACAATTAGATTTTGAATAGAATAAAATTTTGTTTTAATTCAAACTTGTTTAATAACTTTAAAATGTTTATTGAAGTCAAGATGGAATTCAGATTAACTCTTGAATTCTAGTTTGAAATAAATGAAGTTTATAAAAATTTAGAGTATTTAAACAACTTTAGAATGTTCACGTATATTTCATAAAATGATTTGAAATTAAATAATTGGGTTTAAACTCTTATATAAATTTCTTCATAACGGTGGGTAAAGATTGGTTAATTAAATTTTTAATTGTAATTAGTAATGGATGATGGGTAATAAATGAATTTGCAATTAACTACTTAAGTTAACAAATGAATGATTAATAGTTAATTAATTTAGTAATTTAATTGAGAATTAAATGATAAATTAATTGAGAAATAATGGTTAATTAAATAATTAGTGATTAATTATATGATTTCAAAGGCTAATTAAAGGGTAATTAACAATAATTAAATTGAGTTCAATTACTTAAGAATAGTAACTAAATAATTATGAGTAGTTAATAAGGATCATTTACTTGAGATTTATTTGATAATTTATTAATGTGATTAATCTTGATAATTAATGTGATAAATTAATTTGTGGATTGTATTAAGTATAATTATTTAATAACAGTAATTTAGAAATAAATTATTCAATATAATTAATTGGGTTAATCAAATCTGTTTAAATTAAATTCTTAATTTAATTAATTCAGAATAATCACTCGATAATTTTGGAAAGGTAATTACTTAGAGAAATAATAAATGGATAATTTATTCATAAGTAATTAATTAAATTGGAAATAACTTGAATTAATTAGGATTAAACGATTTATTAATCCTGTTTATGAATGATTATCAAATGCCTGACCTTACTTATGAATAATTGTATTGTATGAGTTGCCTTGAATTGTTTTTCCTATCTGATCTGTGATACTTTGTTCTGTAGATTGTGGTATGTATAATTTGTTCATTTGTTGATGATATATTTGTATATTATCTGTGAATCTGTGAATGTATGATAAGCGTTATAGTTTATATCGCTTATCGACTATATTTCTGTGTTTTAATCTGTGATGGTTGAATGATGTTGCACTATTGTGTTAAACCCCTGGACCACACTTATATACACACCAATATGGATTTCACGAGGAAATCGATTAAGTCACAGATTTTTGAAATAGTTTTAAATTTGAATATTTGAATTCAAATGTTTTGGAAATGGATTGGGTTTAAAGTGAAAAGCTTTTGAAATGGAATTTCATAGATGAAATTTATTTTGAATAACTCGGTAAAATCTCCAATTTAAATAATTCAATTTGAATTTGAATTCAATATTTGGAATTGAATTCGATGATTGGAAATTATGGTTAAAGATATTATAAACACGTTTGTATGAATTTAAACCATTTTAAAGGTATGGTTTTGGGAATTTGGATTTAACCCGGGGATTTCAACTTGTAAAAATGAATCAGATTTCCAAAATGAAAATTGTTGTTTTCAAATGAGAAACACTTTTAGATAAGAACTGAGATTCCAGTTAATTAGGGGAATTTCAAGATTGAATAGAGAAATAATTTTCCTAAGTTATGAATGAATTCTTTTTGAAAGCTATGAATTAAATCTGTTTATTTTTAACAGATTTAAATCGATGATTTGTTTAAATCAAATTGAAATGAAATTGTTTTGAAGGCTATAAGTTAAATCTTTGATTTAAAGATTTAACGAGTTAATCAAATTGAAATGAAAATTGATTTGGAAAATCTGTGAATGAATCTTTTGTTTAAAAGATTAAAATGTGAAAATTGTTTAAACCGTTAAAGGTTGTGAAAATGAATCCTTTTGTTTAAAAGATTTGAAATGGTGATTTGTTAAGCCATTTGAAGAAAAGTTTTGGGTAATAAGTTGTGACTTAATTGAAATCCCAATGTCCATATGTTTTTGAAATATTGCGCTCACTATTCGGTTTAGCCGGGAGAGGACCTTTGTGTCATATATCCCATTCCGAATATGTGATGTGTCGTTCTGGATAGCATTTGAAGACCGGTGGTGAAGACCGGATATTTTCGAAAACGTAAGGACAACTCGTCGAATGTCTTTGCATCGAATGGTCCCCGGTATAGAGACTCCATATGTGATGGGAAGTCCGAACGTGATTAGTGAATATCCGGATTGCAAGGACTTCTTTGTAAGTGCCTTCGGTTCTGTTCGAGCCCAGAACAGACTTGTATGGATAGTATGTCTGACATTACAAATTGAGATATAAAGCCGATTTCTTTCAAATATATTTCTGTTGGTGGCGGAGAATTTATTCTCTTAGCTTAACACCCTTCTCTGAGACGTACGAGCTCAGAGGTTATGTAGTTGAAGGTTATCAGCGATATATTCCCAATTTGGTAATGTGATATACTGAGTGTTGCTGTGAAATGATCATTGTGTTGATTATTTGTGATAGGATCATTTATTTGATCGTCTATCTTAGTGATCATTTCTATGATCATTTGTTGACCCAAAGCACGGCTTTTGTATAAAGTGTGTTTTTGTGGACGTGACTTCGTCGAGCCTCACACCCCGGAAATGGTCAAAACAGGAAAGATGCGGCAAGGTTATGAGGGGTAGCTCCCTTTAGGGTATGTACATTTCCTTCTGGATAGAGGTGGTATCATGGTATGGAGCCCAGATATTTAACCTATGTGGTTACCGCGAATTTATTACTTTGTGGTTGTTGGTTTTCGGGATCCCGTGAGAAAGGTCGTTTACGATCGGGGAATGGCGTGCTCGTGTCAGTAGTTACTCAGTTAGGGGTAACCCGGCCTTGTGTTGGTAGAGTTCCGGTTTGGTTCTCGGGAATGTCCATCCAGAGGCATTCTCATGTGGCAATGGGAAGTTCCTTGGCCTGACCATTCGTTGGAAATCCAAAGAAACAATACGATCTTGTACGGTTTTAGTTGTAGAACCTGCTTCCTCAGGAGGTAGCTATAGTAGGCATAATATAATGGTACCTATGCTGGCTAAGATTTATATTCTACTTTCGAAATGAATTTTTTTTCTACACTATGCACTAGCAATAATATCAAACGTTTCTTTTTAATACGTATCAAGCATCTTTGACTAACATAAGAAGAAATCTCCTCCAAGTCTGCGTTTGCATCATGTGTGTGGCAGGAGGTCTTATGGTAGTCTCATTTTTAAAAGCATTGCGAATTGACTTTAAAAATATTTCTTTGAATGTTTTGAAAGATAAACTATTTTTGTTGCTCACACCAGTCCCACGACTGATCCGGAGTTTATCGTTTCTTTCCTAAACTCTGGGTGCTCATTATTTTCTACACGAGCAGTCTAGAGTTGGGTTTTTTTTCAGATAGTCAGGTTTAGTAGATTATCTGGAGTTAGTTCAGCCCTTGGTCCGCACCAGTCTTGCTTAGCTTGGTGCATCGTTGTTGGGAGTTCGAGCTATTGCTGGATTGATTTTTGGAGATGGAGTTGCAGTTCTCGGAGTTCTCTTTTGAAGACTATCTTAGGGTTATATTGTTCAGTTGCTAGATGTTATCATCTAATTTCTTTTCCGCTGCTATTTATTGTATCATATCTCTGAGATATCTATTGGATCATCTGTTGTATCAGATATTGTATCAAAGCTGTATATCAATGTATTATTCTTTTATTCCGCTGTGTTGTTTACTTAATGTTGTTATAAGCTCCGGCGAATCGGATTTGAACGGTCGAATCTATGACATTCGAATACGATATGAAGTATGGGTGTCGATTTTCGAGCGGGCAAAATCCGTCTCGTTACAATTTCAGTTTTCCTTTTTGTTTTTGAAAATGAAAGAAGATAGAACAAAAGGTTGAGTAGAATTTGAACTGAAAAAATGAAAGCCAGGTTTCTCTATACTTTTTAGTATATATGATTTAAAATTTAAGGAGAAAGAATGTATGCCACTTGTTAGTTTAGTTGTTACTTGACTTACAATGTTGAAATAATGCCTTATTATGTTTACAAGTGTTTAAACTTTTATTAAATATTTTTTTCTTAATTACTTATGTTTTAGTACTAATATATGTTTTGTCTTAATTTTTATTAATATGTTTCTTCTGTTTTTATATTAATATGTAAAGGGTATATTTATATATATTCAAATTATTTTTATGCAAGTTAAAATTAAAAAGAAAGAATTAAAAATAAAGGAAATAAACCTTTAATTAAATCTTATTTACCTTAAATAAAATTTTTAAAACATGGTTAAACATTTTTATTTTGGAAACTAATTATTTTAAATACTTTAAACTTGTTTTTATTTGTTAAATTTTAAATCAAAGCCTTCCTATTTACGATATATATACCAATATACACATTATAAATAGAAAATATTTTTATTAGTTTTAAGAAGATGAATTTCACCAATTAAATATTTATAAAATAAGTTTATTAAACCAATTTAAATACTTATTAACAAAGATTATTAAATAAATATTGCCCAAAATTCTGGGTCATCACAGAAGACCTCTAAAGACTCTTTGAGAAAAAGCATACCTTATACATAGCAGTGTTAATGCCATGGTCGACTAATCCCCAGACACCCAGTAGCTGTGTTGGAAGAAAGTCCTTAAACGATACCGAGCATAGAAGCCAGGAAAAATAGGCCTTAGGTTGGTAATCATCATGATTTAATTCCAAGGCATACCCTAAAAAAGCCCTTAGGTCGGCATTCATCGTGATTTGATTTCAAGGCGTATACAAAAAAAAACCATAAAAGTTTTCAAACCACCTTCGAGTCAGGCAAGAATAGCACCTAAAAGGACTTTCAACCGCCTCCGAGGTAGGAAGGAATAACACCTAAAAAGTTACTAAGCCACCTCTTGGTACGAGAATTGCACCTGAAGAAGATATGGACAACCAGCAATCCAAAAAATCTAAAAATCCTCAACGATAAGCTAAATGAGTACATGCCCAGAGTAAGATAAACCATTCAAAAGGTTATAAGAAAAACATAGAAATCTTTGGACTTTCCTAGTGGGTGTTAAGACTTGCTTGCCTTGGGATTCTAACCTTGTGGAAGATCAACAGATCATAGGCCCGCAAACGATAAATAACACTTTATGGATTGTATCATATGCAACTCCTATCATATGGTCTTTGTCCTAATCCCATATCAATCTTGAGGAATATCAACAAATTGAGAGAGATTATTCACTCATACCCACCATTTAACGAAAACTTAAGTATAATGCATGTACCTTAAGAAAGATCAACAAATATGTTCATGTATCTAACATCATCTAGTTAATATACTAGTTTTATTGCATATAACATCCTTAGCCTAAGGGAGATCAACAACTATGGAGTAAGAAATAATCTATTAATACATAAATGGTAGAGGACACATCATATAATAAGGATTCATAAATGGTATCGAACATATTAGAAATCACGATGTAATTGTAATACGTATGTATTTATTTCTTAAATCTATTTTGAGTTTCTTATAGTTCCACTCTATTTAATCAAATCCTATTTAGTTTGATTTTAATTTTATTAATTAAATCATATTTAATTAATTTAAATAATTGTTTTTAGTCAACACTTTAGTTTATATTTAAATCTCAGCCATGGAATTTTAGTTTATTCATCCTTAACAATTTAAAGATGATTATAGATTAGAACAGTTATAATAATTATGTACACATATCATTATACATGTATATTATTTATTAATTAACCTTTAATTAAATCAATCAATTAAAAATAATTTTTAATTGAAATAATAATAATTAAATTCAAAATTTTATCTTCATTTACCTTAAACATTTTAAGATAAATATACACATATCATTATATGTGTTTTAATTTAATTAATCAACTTTTAATTAATTAATTATTCATTTATTTCGTTATCCAATTAATTAAATAATTAAGATAAAATTTTTGAAATTTATATTTTAACTTTCAAAACTAATTTTGTAAATTTTATAACATTTATAACATGTCATATTTTAACTTTTGAATTTAAAATATAATATATAAATTTCAACACATATTTTGAGTAATTAACATAAGACCTAAAATCTATTTGGTCCTTCATATTGGGAATAACCTTTGGGCTTAGTTTATCTTATGGGCCAGGCTAGTAGCCGGGTGTGGTAGAGTACTTGATTACCCAACAATCTGACCTTCACTGCTATCTTTGTAGTCACCCTACTAAATTAGTAGGTTTTCACCCTAACATTTCTAATTTTAAAATGCATAGATTACTGGGCTTTGATACCATTGAAGGAACCGGGCCAGTTGGAAAAGTGTAATATGGGTGAATTTAAAAATTAAATTCATTTTGATTTTTATGGAGCTAATGAAGCCTAAATGGATTTTAAAACCTATCTAAAATATTTTAAATAAAATCTTTATTTTATTCAATATGTTTGAATGGTTTTATTATTATTATTATTATTATTATTATTATTATTTATTTTACAAGTATATCAAATACACTTGTTTTTGTGGAATGCAAATACTATAGATAAGAAGTGTACATAATTAATGTGACCATACGTAGGTGCATAATTACTTTTATAAATCTTTTATATGAACCCTTTCAGAAATATTTGTTTTAAATATTTATATTTTCTTTAAAACTGTATTTCCTTTATAGTAAAAGAGGGACTTATTTATTAAGTTTTAAAAACTTTATAATACAGTTCGAAAATCTATATTTAAAAATACTTCACAAAGCAGTTAAATTAATATTCCAAAAATCATTTTTTATTTCATTTCAGTAAACTCCTTTTAATAATTTATAAATAATTATTAAAACATATATCATTTAAAGTATTATCTTAAAAATCACTTTAACTCAAAATCATTATTTTATATTATTTCAAAGTAGGCAAAAATAAGGTCCAATGCTACTATAGCACTAAATAAGTAAAATCATATCCATGTCATTAAATATGGCATCCAACAAATCATATATCACAATATATGAAAAGTAAAATCAACAGTGTGAGGAATCCCATTGGATTCCTCTAACCTGTCTCACTCCATCACAGCTCGTATATATATTAACACACATATATATGTAAATAAAATCAACAATGGTGAGGAATCCAATTGGAACCCTCCAACTTGTCCCCCTGCATCATATACAATAGATAATCGTATAATATGGGTCATTCGCTACTAGGCGAGTACATATTAAAAGGCCATCTGCTCTAAAGGAGGGAATAAATCCAAACCCACTGATAAAGCAGTAAATTGTCCAAACAAGCAAAAAACATGCATCAATTAAAATATCCATACTTATTTAGAACATAAGTAGGCCCAGAGAGGTGAGTTAACTGACCAAAATTCCAGTTGTCATCGAAACATTCTGGTTCCAACTAAATAGAGTAGTGTTCGATTTTAGCTTGAAATTCTACAAGCTTCGAATTTGATGAATCCAACTCGATGACATAGATATTATTGCTACGAGTCCAACGCAACTGACCATGTCCAAATCTGACCTTGTGTGGACAAGATACGAATTTGTGAACATTTGAGAAATTTAAATATTAATTAACTAAATTAATTAAGGTAATTAGGTTAATAACCTTCTCCTATATCAAATCTAGGCTGCCTCATAAAACTCGACGTCGTGACTTTATCCAACCATCGACGCTGCCGTAGTTGACCGGACGCCACCGCATCCCCTCCACCGAACCCCCCACCACGATGACCCCTTTGCCACCCGTGGCTTCCTTCCACGATGCCCCTACATCGTGAAAAACCCAATATAGCCACCGCCGTTCAACTTCAGATCTACACCGTCACGTTTCTTCATTCGACGATCCACCTCCACAAATTTACTCCCCTGGCTCATGTGCATGCTTCTCTAGTTGGAGTCGACGCCTAAAACAGCTCCAATCATCATGCAAAATCTCGATCGTTGGATAGAACGACGGCTAGGGTTAGGGTTTCTCCAAAAAGAAAGAACTGAGGTCCTTTTATAGACAAAAATTTCAAGCACTATTCATATCAAAATATTTCGAACTCCAATGGAGGCATGCCGACTGACGTTCTATTCTAAATATCCCTATTCCTGTATTTTCAAGCACTATTCACATCAAAAAATTTCAAGAAATATTCACATCATATACAAAATTTAGCTTTCAAAATCAAATTATGTTACCTTAAATTCCTATAATTAATTCCTACGTGTTTCGAGCTTGCATGACCACACAATATGTTCGATCGTTATGAAACTCTACGGACAATAATTTGCTATTCCGGATCCAATGGCACCAGTTCATCAAAATCCAAGACAGTGCCCTGGAATGATAATTTCACTCATTAATTAAATGAATTATTATTAAAACAATTTTAATCACTTTTAATTCTAAATTAAAAGTTTATACTAATCATTCATTATTCAAATTGAATTTAAATAAGCTTTTGAAATCCATTGATTCCAATTAAATTCAAGATTTAATCATTTAAGTAATTTTGATGTTTAGATCATTATTTCAATATTCAAATAATCCTTATACTTGAAATTTAAGCTATTTGACTCATAAAACTAATACTTCAATATTTAAAATTAATTAAATATTCCAAATTCAATTGTCCAAAATTATGGATCATTACAATATATGAAATGAAATACAGGGAACTCAGGAATTTTGTAGAGGGATCCCAAGGGATTCCTCACCACTGTTGATTTTAATTTAATTTATATGCCCGTTGTATAATTTGTTGAATTCCAAAAGCATGGTAGCTTAACCTTATTGAATGTGACTTTGATATGTCATAAAATTTGAACTCTTTTAGTGTTGATCAACAAAAGCTCTTGTTAAGTTTTATGGTAGCTTTAAGCCTCATTATAGTATTTTGGAAATACTATTATTTACTATTTTTTATTTGAAAATGGGTTTGATTCAAAGATGATTTAAATGTGGCCTTTGGAATTTTCTATGGCATTTTATTTAGGAATGGTTTTTGGCTTCTCTATTTCACTTCAATCTTCTGTTAGTCTCTTCTAATTTATATGGAAATGTTTTAAAAGTATTTCAAGAAGTATTTATTTTACAGAAAAGTTAATATAATAAAAGATGTTTATTATAAAGAAAAAAGGAGGTACATCTTATAAAGTTATTCTACTTTAAAAGAAGATAGAAATATTTTGGGATAAATATTGGTGAAACGCTTTGTATAAAATGTTGTACAGAAAGATAGATTTATCAATGCCATTTTATAAGTAAAAGAATAAATTTATTAATGATGTTTTATAGAAGGAAAATAATATCATTTTAATAAATTAGGATAATTAATCACATTTGCGAATTCATAGTGATATATGGATTGACTGTATTATGTAAGTATATGAGACTTAAAATAACAAGATTTATAAAAGGAGTTTTATTGATAGAACGGAGATTTATGAAAGGAGTTTTATAAATAGAAAGGAGACTTATAAAAAGGAATTTTAAAAAGAAAATAAGATTTGACTTCAATAAATGATCATTTTAAATTTTGTGGTATGGAAAGTATTCTTTTCATATTTGACACCAAATTTTAAGGTAGGGAAACTCGCATCTATATACGAGAATTAAGAATGTCTGTTGAGGCAAGAATAGTTCTCTAACTTGTCCAACTTCACTGTTAATCGAGGGATAGTACAAATTTGAAATCAGAAAGTGGTGGTAAGTATATTTGGTCTAATTTCCATACGATCCATTTACTTACATCAAAAGGGAAGTGGATTGGGTTTACAATAAATAGTGTTTTTAAATGATTTTTGTTTGGTCCATTTAAGTATGCTTTTGAAATATGAAATCTTCCATAAATGTTTTGTAGATATACTTATACCGTTGAGATAAGTATATGATTAAAGTTTCTAATTATTAAAAGTGAAATGTTTTGTGAATATACTTATACCATTGAGATAAGTATACAAATATTTTTCCAAGTATTGAAAAGATTAGAGAGGGTTTGTAAATATATCTTTTGTAAAAGTTATTTGTAATACGGTTATTTGAAATGAGATTTTATTAATGAAAGGGTTAACTAAAGAGGCTTAGTGGTTGCTTATGTGCTCAATCACACTGGGTCTATATGAAATTAAATATTTGGTTTGGTTGTTTGCTTATTTAATAATTAAATAGCCGAGTATCAAAACTTAACCGGTTTTGAGACCATCAATTGTTGGTTCAGAGAAATCGGTATCGGGTAAGCATGAGTTATTCGAAAACCACTTCGACCTAGCATATGCGTTAGAATTGGGGACATCTTAAAGATGATGGAATCGAAACAGAATTCTTTGAAGTGCAAGGGCTATTTTCTCTAATCCTGAGGGTGATTTCAAAAAGGATGTAGTAGAAGTAGCGCCTTTAGTTTGTTCGGTCCCAGAACAACTTGTGTGGATGAATGGTGGGATTTCATTGTTCCTTAGGGGAAAGTTCTAGCATTCCAAGCGGGATTTGCTAAAGAGGTAAAATGTAACCTCAAGCCTTACACCTAGAAACAGAGGAGATGCGGTAAGGCTATGTGGATCGCTCTTATTAGGGTATGATCACCAGTTATGTCTAGATCGATATTTACGGATTACATATGTTCTGCCTATGGAAATGGTTTGTCAAGTTGGCAGCCAGGGTGACGATCATATTCAGTGCTATCCCGAAAGGGGTATTTCGGTTTTATGTTGGTAGAGGTGCAATTTTTTGCATCCTCGGTACATTTTATCTGGAGGTATACTATACTGAAGGTAGTCCCTTACCTTGTCATTGTATGTAATCCACTTTCTAGTACGTGCCTTGCGGACTTAGTTGTATACTAAATATGCTATTGAATATAATTGATGTAACCATTCTGGCCATGTTAAATATTTATTTGAAACCCTAGACGTAATTATAATCATGAGATTTCTTATGGTTTGGTTATCGAAAGGTAAAATACCGTCCGTGTTTATATGTGGCGTAGTCTTACGAGATACCATTATTTTTGAAAGGTTTCATAACATTAAAAACCCATGTGATTGAGTTTCTCATGCTAGTTTACCAGACTAATCCAGGTGTTATTTTTCAATAATGATTGGGTCTGACCCGAGTATATTCCCAGATTTAGTTATGGATGCTTTGGAACTTCAGGAGATGAGCTGGATGCCTCCAAAACCTATTCATGTATTTTAATTTCGATACATTTCTTGTTTTGAAATTATCAGTGTTTGTGTGTACAAGCTGTTAAAATTGTCCAGACTGATAATAGGTTAGTTGCTCTGACTGTTGTACGTATATTAAAGTTTCTTTTTGTAAAGATCTATTGTATATTATATATTACTCATCATGATGTGAGATTCTATCCTATCATCTCTTTTCTTTCATCCCAATAATCTGTCTTTCCGACACTCGGATGCTTAGCACATGAATATCGTGGATGTATTAGTGTCGACTTTTGAGGGTCTAAAAGGCCAGTTATTATAATATCACATTAGGACTTATAGAATTTAGTTTTGGTCAAAACTCCAACATCGTCACATTCAACTCAAATAGTCCAAATACAAAATCCTTGTTCCAATAATAACAATTATTATTAACCATATTGCTTTGTCCAGAGAGTTTGACATTGAGTTGACAATAGTTGACGATGATAGTAACCTTGTATAACCAAGGAGATGAATAGTATTTCACTTCCACTACATCCACTCAGACACAAATGTAGTCATTCAATGGACGTCATGCCATGATATAAATATAATCAAAGTGGAGTTTTCATACCTAAGTTCAAAAGTATTCTCAAGTTGAGAGAGTCGTTTAATATCATTTCTTCAAATTCTCTGTTTAATCTTAGTTATATTAACCAATAGAAAACTCTCGAGTGAGTCATGCCATAATTATCCAATGACTATCAGTTTGTAATCCCTTGGTACCCAACAATCATGAGTAATACGCTACTCAACATTTGGAGAGTGTTATACACTCTAGTCTCAACGGATGTGTCAGTATCCCACCTTGAAAATATTGACTGGGAATATTTAAAATAATATGATGTTATTAATGCGATAAATTTCTAATGATTACAACACATTGCAATTACTACCACATGACATATCATTTTAGGATATTCTATTTAATATACTTTAAATTAATTATTTAATTAATTACATCACAATGTAATAGGTATATAGTAGAAATAAAACACCTTTTATTTTAAATAAAATTGGTTATCGAGATAGATATATGTAATAAATTACATAATTGCCCCTAAGGAATACCCCTAATTCTATAGAAAGTTTGAGATATTTCTGTATTTTCTATAGTTAATGCATTGCTTTTATTATGAAAACATTTATCATTATTATAGATTTATCATATAACAAATTTTCATATTAAGATAAAACTATATCTATTTTCAGTCAATACCCAGAAACAATTATTATTTCATAAATAATACTTAGTATATATACAAAGACAATCTTTCGTAACTTGGTGCATCGACTAATAAGTGTTATATGGCATGCTCCTACTACTTTTGCAATTACAGTACCAACACATAAGATATGTAGATCCATTCAATCCCTTATTATAGGCAATCTATTTCGTTTACTATAACTAGTTTACAATTAAGAGTTTCAAATCAAATATCTCAAACTCGAAGAAATAACTCACATTGAAAATAAATTTTTATATATGAAAATACATTTGGAATAGAAATCACATTTATCATTCCAAATTGATTATCTAATAGTATTTAAAAAAAATCTCATTTTCTGTCTTTTCATGAAGCAGAGGTGATCATTCACTCTCTTCATCCGAACCGTGCCTATATTACATCCACTATTGGATATTCACCTTCCCTTCCAAAAGATCAGACCATTCAAAAGGAAACCCTCACTACAAGACTGCACGAAACTTTTTACAAAAATGTTTTCAGACATCCTTAACGTTTAAGGATATCGTATAAATTGTGCTAAAGTAAATTGATTAAGCCGACATTTCAGTGAACGAATTCCTAAGTCAGTCCGGTAGTTCCTGGTTTGTGTGCTTTTGATAAGATACCCATTATATTCAATCACATTGAATACACGATCTTGAACTATTGTTTACTTGCTCATTTTGAGTGAAACGTTTTCATCGAGATTTCATATAACACGAAAAAGACCATTTACCATACATCCTTTTGCATGTGCTCGAATATGGATCAAATATCCATATTTTTGTATTTACTAAGAGTTCAAAACTCATAGATGGTAATACACAATCTCGGACAAATAAACACTTAAGTGATTAAGGTACGGATGTATTTAATAGCTGTATAACTTGACTCTTATTATGTCTAAATTTGGTTTTACCCAATATACTTTGATCATAAAGAGTCAGTGGCCCTTGAGTAAGATTGAACAGTTGGTTAAGTGTGCTCTCGTCGAGTCCATATGAAGTCATTCTGCAAATAACTCTTTGTTGCCGTCCTTGGCTAGAAAGTCACAAATTCAAGTATGACATGATGACCATTAGAGTCCCAAACTTAAGCATTTTATTATGCACAAAAAACATGAAAATGAGGAAGAAGATCAACTAGGAATTCATCCCATTCAAGTAGGGGGCACATGTCTATTTATAGAGTGACTCGTCCCTTAGATTTATGACATTTGTGATTTTTCATTTGGGAAAACGAATGGTCGTGATTTGCTGATATGGCACATGTTCGAGATGACATGTGACACCATAATTTTCTATTTTCTCTATGATGACGTAGCATGGTTTGTCCAATATGAGAATACCACGTGGCCAGCTAGGGTGTTGAATGTAGGTGTATTCTTCAAAGCGCGATAGCTCTAGATACCAATATGCGATGGTTTCGTTAGTCTACATTATGCGATAGCCTTCTTTAGTTATCAATCTGCGATGGCTTTGGAACATCGTCCTTTGATAGCCAACCAATCAACATACGATATCTTTGAAACATCAATCTTCGATATTTCAATTAATTAACATGTGATGGCTTTGAAACATCAACCCTCGATAGCACCCTCAATCAACATGTGATGGTTTTGAAACATCAACCCCTGGTAGCTCTCTCAATCAACATGCAAGCTTTAAAATATCAAATCACGATAGCTCCATCAATCAACATGTGATAGCTTTGAAACCTCAACCTCTAATAGCTCCTTCAATCAACATACGATACCTTTGAAGCATCAACCTTTGATAGCTTTGAAACATCAACCAGGATTGCTTAATCAAT
Organism: Allium cepa; assembly: GCA_030765085.1. Classification (NCBI taxonomy): domain Eukaryota; kingdom Viridiplantae; phylum Streptophyta; class Magnoliopsida; order Asparagales; family Amaryllidaceae; genus Allium; species Allium cepa. Next base: position 569,338,723 of record CM060942.1, on the reverse strand, counting down.
CAACATGTGATAGCTCTAAAACATCAACCTTTGATAGCCACATCACTCAACACGTGATAGCCTTAAAATATGAATTTCGGTAGCTCAATCAATCAACATGTGTAGCCTTTAATAGTCAAATTCGGATAGCTTAATCAATCAACATGTGATAACCCTGAATTATCAACTTTCAATAGCTTAATCAATCAATGATAGCCCTAACTTATCAACATTCGATGGCTTTATTTGTCAACTTGCGATAGCTCTAGTTTGCATTCCTCTTGTAGTATCTTCTAATACATGATGACTTCCCTTTTTACTCAATCCTATAATAGCCGTTTTCTATTAATATGAGGCATCTGCTTGGTCTTTAACCTGTGATAGTTCTTTCATATTAATCCTTGTTAATTTTTTGAAAATTTTAAGTGTAATACTTGCTCCACGTAAGAAGTTTTCTTATGCTTTTAGCTTTAGAAAACTTATGTTCTTGTTTTGCTTTTTCTCTTCTCGAGTTCTCATTCCTTGTTGATGTGCTTTCCGTCATTGATTGCTTGTGCTCCTTGACTTGTAATAACTTCTTATCTGAAGATTATTTATTTTTGAACAAATTTATTTATTGAAAGGCCTTCTAACGCATAGCAATTTACACAATCTTTTAAATATACTTATATTTGTAACAATCATTTTATTGAAAACATTCTTTTGGTGAAATTTTTCCATAAATTTATTCGACGAAATTTCCATATATATATATGTGTGTGTGTGTGAGTGTGTACTAAAGCGTGAATTTTGAAAGTAAGGAAGCCCTTTTAAAAACCCTTTCTGAAAATATTTTTTATCATAACTAATTGTCATTATTGCAAGGTGAAAATTTTCCATAAATTTGAAGGATGCTCCTTGTTCTTTCTTGTTCTGAATTTGGTTGATCATCCTTCATCTGATAGTTACTTTCAAAGACCATACTTGACCACTGAAGGCTTCGTTGGCCACCTCCTTTGAACAGATTATTTAGCCAGGCCTGCTGGCAAGACCAAAGGCTTTGATTGACCATCACTCTTTGGATGATGTTTTGGTTAGGCCTAGGAATGAAGGCTTCTCATCCATCTCCCTTGGATGGGTGCTTTGGCTAGGCCTTGAGGTGGGATCAAAGGCTTAATTGATCATCACTTTTTGGTTGGATACATCGGTCAGGCCTTGCTGTGGGACCGAAGGCTTCTCGTCCATCTCCCTTGGATGGGTGCTTTGGCCAAGCATTGAGCCGAGACCAAAGGCTTAATTGACCATCACTCATTGGATGGGTTCTTCGGCTAGGCCTTATGGCAAGATCGATGGCTTCTGATCTAGCTCCTTTGGATAGGTGCTTTGGCCAGGCCTTGAGGCAAGACCAGAAGCTTAATTGACTATCACTCTTTGGATGGATGCTTTGGCCAAGCCTTGTGGTGAGACCAAGGTTTCTCGTCCGTCTCCCTTGGATTGGTCCTTTGGCCAGGCCTTGAGGCGAGACCAAAGGCTTAACTATTCTTTTCTAGATATGAGGTGTGCTTTTTTTTAACAAATCTCACTAACCTCGTCGGGTCATGAGCTAAGCCAAACATATCGCATCTCAGTCCGAGGCAATTATTTAGGAAGATCTTTTGGTGATCCACTCTATTCATCCTATGTTGTGATTAGTCTCAAATGTTTGGCATTTCATGTTCTTGCTTCCACATAATACCATCTGGTTTGTTTAATCGGTAAGTTCCTGGAGGAATCACTTCATGAATGACTAATGGCCTTCCCAATTTGTTCCCAGTAGGCCATCTGTTTGATCCTTTGTGTTTGCCATTACTCTTCTTGGCACTATGTAACGACCCGTTAAATTCAATGATATTAAATGAGTTAATTGGATATGTTTTCTAATCTAATTTAAATTGAAATAGAAGTCTTAGGATTTTTAATGGAGTAAATGTAGGGATTAGATAGTAACTGTAATTAAAGGTTAATAATTTAAGTGTTTATATGACATAGATTGAAATAACGAAAATTTGTGTTTGTGGTTATAAGTCATTATTAGTTGATTAAAATGGTATTAATGAAATCATAACTGAATTGATTTACAAATATAAACATTAGAAAAATTTATTTGGTGGATTTTATTGGTTAAAGTTAAGTTTTGTAATTTAATTTAGTAGAAACTTTAAATTATAAACGAAGATTGGAATAAACGCTAAATTTAATTATGTAAATGATGATTTAAGACCTAGCTTATAGAAATTGGAATATAATCCAATTTGAATAAAGTAGAAGAAGGATTTGATTAATATGTAAGTTATTGTTCAAGGTATTGAATAAAAACTTGGAATCCAATCATAATTAATGATAATAACGTTAGTATTGGTTAATAAATATATTTCAATGCAGTACCCAAATGAATGGAATAAAATGAATATATATTGAATAGAAATGAAATGTAAATTGTCACATTTGGTTGAAGTTAATTTTAAGAAACATATAAATGTTGAATCAGTGAATATTAGTAAAAATATTACCTAGAATAAAATTCATTTAATACAAGAATTCAAAAGTGGAAGATTTACATTTGGATTGGAAAATGGATAGTTACTAATTAAAAGTGACCATTGAATAAATTTATGCAAATGTGGGACTTAGTTATAAGCGTGTAATTATGGGTATGATAACAATTAGTACAAAATACCTATATATTGGAAACACGTTGTAAAGTATAAATAATTGAATTTGGTGAATTGGGAATTGAATTCAAAGGTGACATTAAAATAAATATGGATAAAAAGAGGTTAGACTAAGAAAGTGACATTAATTGATTTTAAGGCTTAATTAATACGTTAATAGACAAGACTCCGCATTCATACATTTATACAAAGCTAAGTCGTAAATAGAAGCACCAATGTGGTATAATGTAAATAGATGGGATCAACTTTTATTTATGTGTTTAATGGAATTTAATTTCTATAGTATGATAATCGCAAATAAATGAAGTTGGAATAGCTAATTTATACGTTAGTTGAAATTTAGCTAGAATATGTAGATATTGGATGAAATAGTGAAATCAAATGGAAATAAAGTTTTCAATTATACATTGGAATTCATATTCACCATAAAAGGGTTAATTGAAACCCAAAGAAGTTAATATAGGGATCAAGCCTTATTTATTGATTTGGATTTAAGGCATGGTAATTTGGATTTATTGCAATAGTTAATTCCATGTAACGACCCAACTTCCATACTCCAGAAAGTTGCATCGTTAAGAAGAAAGAAAGGGATAGAAAAGAGAAAAGAAAGGAAAGAAAGAACAAACAACATCAGAATCTCACAGCGGAATCGAATAAATTATAATATATCACATAAAACTTTACATAGTATCTTATACATCAGAGTAATACAGCTAATACAACACAAAACTAGACAGTTATAAACATCTGTCTAGCTATTACAATCCAAGTACATCAGAGAGAATCAATACAACACAAACACAGCGGAACTACTACATATATCTACACGCTGAAGCCTCCTGCTCCATTATCTCCTCCAGAACTCGTCAAAGCAATCCTGAAAACACTTGACTACTCATACGTAATATGAGTACCCAAGAGTTTAATAAAACAGAAAATAAACACTCAGGTCAGACAGGGGTCTGGTGTGAGTAAACGGGGATAAAAAGTTGCTTAACTTTAGAAAATCCTTTGAAAACAAAAGGTATCACGTAAGACTTCCCACACATAAACATGGAAAAGTTTTTACCTTACGCTAACCAAAACATTTGATAGGAAATCCAGTGATATTATAATAGTGTCTAGGGTTTTCAAGTAAATAAGAAATAGCCGAAATTGTTACATCTATTAAATTCCAGCTACTAGCCACAAAAGTGGGTAATACAAACAAAACCGTAGGGTCTCGTAGGGAAAATGGGTTTCCATCAATGGCAGGGCTACTGGGGTACCGCCCGTCACAGTACGTGGCCTAGATCACCGTACCGAGGAGCCACCCTAACTCCCCTGCAACACAAAGCCGGACCCGTTCCTTACTGAACAGTTCCGAACAAGACCACCCCGCAGATTGGTCGTCACCAACTGCCACACAGCCGAAATATAAAGGGACCTCTAGACAGGGGTAAATCTTGCTCTCAAGTGGGGGCTACCCACGAAGCTTTGCTGCACCTCCCCTGTTTTAGCCATTCCCGGTTGATGAGGCTTGAGGTTACGATTACCTTTATAGGACACATCAATCTTAGAATGCTCATCGTCCGCCTGACGATGTGCTGAAAGCATTCAATCCATACAAGTTCGTTCCGGCTTCGAACGAAACCGAAGGCATTATCTCGTTACACTCGTATTGGAATCACCCTCAGAGTTAACGATAATAACCCTTGCACTCTAAACCACCATCTCGAATCTATAAGTACTATTCCGTCAAACTCATTACGGAATCACCCACAGAGTTATACTGACGTATAGCCCTTACACCTCGAGTCTTCACTTGCTCCACTTGGATTAACGACCTAACGTTTAATTGGAATCGATGTGGTTTTCGGATATCCAAATATGGAAACCCGATCCCGGTCTCATCGAAACCAAACGCCATTTTAATGTCCAAGTTGTACTTAAGGGTTTAAACAATTAATTCATTACGTTACTATCTACTTTACAGAGATAGATAAACTACATCTAGCAATAGATAAGCACATTCATCTCATAACAGATAATCTGTATCATCCACAAACAGATAATCATCACAACCAAACAATCCATCACAAACCATCATACATAACCAAACATTTATATCATATAGATATAATTCTTCTCATTTCTGAGATCACAACCATTCAATCAATAGCATTTATAAGCAATGATTTAATCATTAATTATAATTAATTTAAAATGAATTAAATTAATTACAATCATCTCTAATTAATTTAAAATAAATTAAATTAATTAACACTTTTAAATCCTGCTTACATCCATTAATTAATTAACCTAGTTAATTAATTATCCACTAAGTATTTAACTTGATTAAACAACCCTGATTAATCATTTACTAATTACAATAAGTAATTAGTCCTCAATTAATTAACCTTAATCATAAGTAATTAACATTTAATTACTCATTTATTAATTAATTATAATTAATTATATTTATCCTTAATTAATTACAATTAATTAATCACTTAACTAATTAATTATTATTTAATTAAACAATCATTAATTACATCATTAATTAAAATAATTAATGATCTCTAACATTTAAATAAATTACTTAATTAAAATTAATTACATTTAGTAATTAATCTAATTATTAATCACCTTGATTAATATTCAATTAAGTAATTAACTATCTTTAATTACTCATTAACAAATTAATTAACCAATAATTAATCATTAATTAATTCCTTAATTAATGACAAAAGTAATTATCCAAATTACTAATTACATTCCAGTAATTAACATTATTACTTCATCAAGTAATCCTGCTCCACTAATTACATTAAGTAATTACATTCTTAAAATCATCAAATGATTTATTAAAATTAATTAAATTAAATTAATTAACTAAAATAAATCACAATCCAAAATAAATTACAATAAGTAATTAATTACTTAATTATTTAACAAATTACAATTAATTAGATTCAATCAATTAATCTAATTCATTACCCAAAATTAATTTCCTTAATTAATTACTAAATTATCCTTAGATAATTATCATCATTATTATTTAACACATTTCATTAATTATATACTTAAGAAAATTTAATTTAGATTAATAAATCATTTCTAATTAAAAATTTATCTAAACCATTAACTTTAAAATCAAATAATTAAGTAAATCCTTAATTATCAAATGACTTCATTTACATTCAAAATGTATTTACACAATACATTTCTAAATTTAAATTCCATTTTAAAAATTTGATATTTTAAAATGTTTAACCATTTAAACAAAAATCTAAATTAACACTTCATATTTTAATTCAAATACCTTCAAATTCTAAAGGAACTAAATTCTATCAAGTTTAAACTTATTTGAGATCAAGTTTTATTTTCAAATCTATGTTAACATTGAAATATGTTCATTCAATCTTCTTTAAATTAATAAACTTGTTTGAAATCAAAACTGGGTTTCATAGTAAATTTGAAACTGTTTTTAATTTGATTTCAAACCAATTTAAATCTTATTTAAAAATGTTTAAATCTATTCAATGTTTAAAACTTACAAAATTTATTTAAATAAAAATCTGGTTTTTAAAAGATAATATTTGAAACTGTGTTTAAACTTAATTTAAAATTGAACTTAAATCTTATTTAAATTTAAGATTTTCATTTTTAAAAACTTTGAATTCAAATAACATTTGAATTCAAATTCAAGTTACACCTGTATCATGTTGCAACCTTAAAATATGAATTTATTCAAAAAGTTTAAAACTGTAAATTTCTCAGGCTTAAACCTGAAATAGTTTAAATCTAGATTAAAAACAGAATTAAAAACTTTGAATTCAAAATTCATTTGAATTCAGCTAAATCTTGCATTTGATTTAATTTAAAATCTTTAAAATATGAATTTTATTTAATACTTTAAAACTGCAAAAATACAGGTTCAATAAACCTGCAACTGTTTTAATATTTATTTAGAACCAAATTTAAAACTAGTTTAAATTTAACATATTTCATTTTTGAAAACTTTGAATTCCAAACTCTATTTGAATTCAAACTTAACTTGCATTTAAATAAATTACAACTTAAAACATGAATTTCATTTAAACATTAAAAACTGCAACTCTCTGTTATAAAACTGAAACAGTTTTAAAAATTTCTTGATTTAAACAGAATTTAAAACTTTGTTCAAATTTAAAATTTTCATCTTTAAAACTTTGAACTCAGAACTTTATTTGGATTCAATTCCAATTCATGCTTAAATCCAAGTTCCAACTTAACATATGAATTCTATTAAAATTAAAACTGTAAATTCTCTCTGGATTTAAACCTGCAACTGTTTTAAATTCTTGATTTAAAACAGAGTTTTAAATCCTGTTTAAGTTTAAGATTTACCTTTAAAAACTATGAATTCAAACTCTATTTAGATTTAGTTCAATCCATACTTAAATCAACCCTACACTAGAATTTGAATTCAATTCAAATTTCTAAAAAAAAAACTGCAACTCTCTGGATTTAAAAACCCTGCACATAAACCCGAGCTACCCCATCTACTACTTCGAGTTCCAATCTCCTCTGCTTCGAGTTAGAAGCACAACTACCCGAGTATTACCCGAGTCACAACAAACCCTGCACACCCCATCTGAGTTCACCAGAACTCAACTACCAAACCTGTCTCCATCTCCCAATCTCACCTCCGACCATCAACACCCTTGAGACTCCGGCAAACCCTCCCTCAAGTCCTCTCTACAACCTCTCAAGTTCCTAACTCACTTAATGCAACATAGAGCATATGCAGATATTAAGAACTGCACACTAAAAAGCAGGCTTTTGAAAACCTGGAAACCTCAATTCAATCACCATCTCCTCTGACATAAATTACTGACCATCTTCCCTTATCAACCCCTCTACCTCCATACATATTACAGCATGCCCCAATCATTATGAGTTTGGATTTGGTTATTTGAATATAACTGATTTCCATTGTTTTACAGAGACTACATTTTCTTAAACTAACAGAAAATTTATAAATCTAAGCTATACCAAACAACATATCTTATTTCACAAAAATTACTAACTGGAATCAATTCAAGTGGTAAAGATTTTATGTAAAAGAAAATCTTAATTTACAAGATATAAAGCTACAGGCAAAAGCAACTTTTAAACACAATCAAACCTGTACACAGAACAGTCATCATTCTACAAGCTCATATTATTCAATTCATATGCTCTGATATCTCAAACTTTGGTGCATGTGGGGTTATTCACTATATTTTTATTTTATTTTAGAAACAAAACAGAACAATCTTGTAAACAGTTTGATTAAAAAGAAACTGTTTTTAAAAGTAAAGGTTTACTCACCAATAAAATTGAAGAATGCAGAGCAAATCTTAGGTGCAGACTTCATTTCCAGGGCTTACATTTGAAATGCATGATGAACTTGAATGCCATTAGCAAGTTGATGTTGGACTTCCAATTTGATCACTGAATCTTAGCTTCAGATATGCAGATTGTTCCAGAGATGCAAATTTGAAGTTGAAGTTGCTTTTCTGTCTTATGATGCATGCAGACTCATCTAATAGTTCAGACTTTAAATTGGACTTCATTTTGTTATTCAGATATTTAGGTTTGGTTGAAGTTTGAAGATAGGTTGCAAATATGAAGTTGTATTTTGAAGAAATGATTTGCAGATTTGAGGTTGTAATTGAGCATGCAGGCTTGATTGAAGTTTGTAATTTGCAGACTTAAGATTGCAGATCTATTTGTATTTGGTTTGCAGAATTGAATTTAGGTGCAGATTTGAAGAAGTTTGGTTTGCAGATTTGTAGAATTGGTTTTGAAATTGCAGATTTTTGACATGCTTTTGTTTTGAGGGGATTTAATTTACTGAAATATGATTTTCAGATTTCTCAATTTGAAGAGAAAGTGTTTTTAACAAAATAAGTTTCTAAGTTTTCCTTATTTACAAAAATAAATTTCAAAATGTATTAACATGCCACTTGTTATCTTAAGTAAGATAAATGATTTACAAGTGTCTCTTTATAGTTTAAGAACTTAACACATGTATATATCAATGTTTAAAAGCAATTTTAAATTTATAAGTGTTTTAGAGTTTATCTTAAACTATTTAAAATTATTTAAGCATATTTCAAATGTTTATTAACATTAGTTTTGAAATACATACACATACACTTCTTTATAAAACTATACAATTACACTTAATTGCTTGTTTAAATATTTTTAAAATAATATTACTTATAAAACAAAATTTCAAAAGAAAAGATTTTAAAAGAAATGAGAGGTTGAATTAAATTTTATCAATGTTATACTTTAACACAAATGAATTAATTCTCATTTCAAAGAGAAAAACAATTTTTAAAATAGACAAAACAAATTTTTATTATAAAACAAAATTAAACTATATTTATTCTATAAACAAATAAATACTTACTTACTAATTTAAATCAATTTACAAATTTACATTATATATAATAATTAGAAAATATACTTTATTAAATATAAATTTAGAATTAAAACCAAATCTCTATTTACAATGTATAAACATTTATACATTATAAATAAAATATTTTTAATCTTTGAAAAGAATACCATTTAACAAATTAATTAATTATAAATTTTCAAAAGAGATTTTCTGTTTGAATTAAGCTATTAAAATTATATTTCACATTTTACAACAATTATCAATGAAATTATTAAATAATTATTGCCTAAATTTCCGGGACATCACATTCCTCCCCCCTTAAAAGAATTTCGTCCCCGAAATTTAAAAGCAAAGGTAATTTAATAATTCTATACAGATTTTAAATTTTAAAAGAGCAATCAAATACTATCAATCAAATACTAGCAACCATAACAACCAATTCAAACAAACAGTTCTAATTATCCAGACAAAAATTCTGTATAAGAATTCCCTAGAGTTTCCCAGGTACCAACACCGGGACACTCGCCCTACAGAATCTAAACTAACTAAACCACTCAGATCTAGAGCTCCTATATCTAGATCTACAAATCTAAACAGAATACAGGACTACAGTCAAGTCCTGATCAACTCCCAAACCCCTCAGAACTACTGAGTCCAAAACCAGAGATAAACCATACACGTACTCCCTCAGAGATACGTGAAAACAAACAAATTCCAGCCATCCGAACTGGAAATTCAGTCTCGTAGAACAAATACTTAACTTTAAGAGAAAACAGAAAGATCCAATCTCATATCCACACAATCTCTCATATCGATCTTGGGCCGCCTCCAACCTTCTAGATCAATCAGATCTACCACATAGCTCTTCTACACAAATATCAGAAGACTTCCAACCTACTACTCCTATTCTGGAAAACAAACAGATACAAAACAATCAAGTCTCCAGATCCAAAATGAATTTCCTGTAGAAATCCTTTGATCCAAAACAAAACTCAAATTCCCAAAGAATCGGGTGCTCCTATTCTGGAATAGCTGCCACCATGCTTCCACTGTGCAACTCTGATTCGAGAATGCTGTTGATGAACACAAGTATAAACTTGATCAACTAATCCCGGAATATTGTTCATCAAATTCCATAAAATCTCAGTGACCTATCCGATTCAGTCACAAGCATCACAACAAAATTCAACCAGAAAACTAGATCTGATAAATCCTACCAACTTAAACAGATCACACTCAAAGAATCTCCTACAATGCTGAACCACTGGTAAAGCTTCAAGAATCAAGTCGAAACAGAACTCAAATTCTCGACGGATGCAAATCTTAACTCCTTCGAAGATATCCAGAAAATACCACTTCGATAATTCAAACATCCTCCAAAGATGCTCCAATCCAAACAAAGATCACTTAGAGAAATTCCGAACCGTCGCAAGTCACTTTTGCGATTCCACCTAGTTCAGATCCCAAGAAATCATTCTCACTGCAACAATCAGAACAGCTAAAACCTTCAAAAGAAGAAACTAGTGGTCCACCTCTTAACCACTAACATCACTCCCAACTGAGCTTCCAGAAGAAATGGACATGCTCCACCATAAGTCCAGACTACTGACAGAAGAATCACAGAGACTCCTAAACCACCGAAGAACAGGTCACTCACTGCTGCTACTACTGCCAAAACTTTCTTAACCAAAAGCTCATCGAACCTCAAACTACACCAGCCTCTTCACAAAAGAGCCTTCCAGATAGACAGATGTCTCTCAGGAAACTCGCTCCCAAACCAAGCTCAAAACTTTTTGCCATACTGAGTCTCAAACTCAAAAACAGACAGAACTCCTTCCTGAAGTTGCCAAGATACCATTAGCTGGCTTCAGAACTTCTTACTAATCCAAACTCAAGAAAAACCACTCACACGAGTGCAACCAAGCTTATAATCCAAAGAAGAACTCCGAATCTTAAAAAGATTTCCTTCAGAGATTGGTGAAATCCTTCACACCAAACTACCAAACTACTCAAGATGCCCAAAACTGCCCTAGCAGACCACTTCCAATCTCAAACACTCGAACTCCAACCATTGGTAGTTGTGTTAAACACACCACTACCCTATCTACCTTTATTACTTATATTGGAAAACCTGAACAGGTAACCCAATCTAATAGGTAGAAATAAATATATATATATATATAGATATATATTCAAAATTACAAATATGCTCTCTCAAGAAAACTCCACCACAGAGCCTAGGTATTCACTCAACCTAACGCTCTGATACCACTTTGTAACGACCCAACTTCCATACTCCAGAAAGTTGCATCGTTAAGAAGAAAGAAAGGGATAGAAAAGAGAAAAGAAAGGAAAGAAAGAACAAACAACATCAGAATCTCACAGCGGAATCGAATAAATTATAATATATCACATAAAACTTTACATAGTATCTTATACATCAGAGTAATACAGCTAATACAACACAAAACTAGACAGTTATAAACATCTGTCTAGCTATTACAATCCAAGTACATCAGAGAGAATCAATACAACACAAACACAGCGGAACTACTACATATATCTACACGCTGAAGCCTCCTGCTCCATTATCTCCTCCAGAACTCGTCAAAGCAATCCTGAAAACACTTGACTACTCATACGTAATATGAGTACCCAAGAGTTTAATAAAACAGAAAATAAACACTCAGGTCAGACAGGGGTCTGGTGTGAGTAAACGGGGATAAAAAGTTGCTTAACTTTAGAAAATCCTTTGAAAACAAAAGGTATCACGTAAGACTTCCCACACATAAACATGGAAAAGTTTTTACCTTACGCTAACCAAAACATTTGATAGGAAATCCAGTGATATTATAATAGTGTCTAGGGTTTTCAAGTAAATAAGAAATAGCCGAAATTGTTACATCTATTAAATTCCAGCTACTAGCCACAAAAGTGGGTAATACAAACAAAACCGTAGGGTCTCGTAGGGAAAATGGGTTTCCATCAATGGCAGGGCTACTGGGGTACCGCCCGTCACAGTACGTGGCCTAGATCACCGTACCGAGGAGCCACCCTAACTCCCCTGCAACACAAAGCCGGACCCGTTCCTTACTGAACAGTTCCGAACAAGACCACCCCGCAGATTGGTCGTCACCAACTGCCACACAGCCGAAATATAAAGGGACCTCTAGACAGGGGTAAATCTTGCTCTCAAGTGGGGGCTACCCACGAAGCTTTGCTGCACCTCCCCTGTTTTAGCCATTCCCGGTTGATGAGGCTTGAGGTTACGATTACCTTTATAGGACACATCAATCTTAGAATGCTCATCGTCCGCCTGACGATGTGCTGAAAGCATTCAATCCATACAAGTTCGTTCCGGGTTCGAACGAAACCGAAGGCATTATCTCGTTACACTCGTATTGGAATCACCCTCAGAGTTAACGATAATAACCCTTGCACTCTAAACCACCATCTCGAATCTATAAGTACTATTCCGTCAAACTCATTACGGAATCACCCACAGAGTTATACTGACGTATAGCCCTTACACCTCGAGTCTTCACTTGCTCCACTTGGATTAACGACCTAACGTTTAATTGGAATCGATGTGGTTTTCGGATATCCAAATATGGAAACCCGATCCCGGTCTCATCGAAACCAAACGCCATTTTAATGTCCAAGTTGTACTTAAGGGTTTAAACAATTAATTCATTACGTTACTATCTACTTTACAGAGATAGATAAACTACATCTAGCAATAGATAAGCACATTCATCTCATAACAGATAATCTGTATCATCCACAAACAGATAATCATCACAACCAAACAATCCATCACAAACCATCATACATAACCAAACATTTATATCATATAGATATAATTCTTCTCATTTCTGAGATCACAACCATTCAATCAATAGCATTTATAAGCAATGATTTAATCATTAATTATAATTAATTTAAAATGAATTAAATTAATTACAATCATCTCTAATTAATTTAAAATAAATTAAATTAATTAACACTTTTAAATCCTGCTTACATCCATTAATTAATTAACCTAGTTAATTAATTATCCACTAAGTATTTAACTTGATTAAACAACCCTGATTAATCATTTACTAATTACAATAAGTAATTAGTCCTCAATTAATTAACCTTAATCATAAGTAATTAACATTTAATTACTCATTTATTAATTAATTATAATTAATTATATTTATCCTTAATTAATTACAATTAATTAATCACTTAACTAATTAATTATTATTTAATTAAACAATCATTAATTACATCATTAATTAAAATAATTAATGATCTCTAACATTTAAATAAATTACTTAATTAAAATTAATTACATTTAGTAATTAATCTAATTATTAATCACCTTGATTAATATTCAATTAAGTAATTAACTATCTTTAATTACTCATTAACAAATTAATTAACCAATAATTAATCATTAATTAATTCCTTAATTAATGACAAAAGTAATTATCCAAATTACTAATTACATTCCAGTAATTAACATTATTACTTCATCAAGTAATCCTGCTCCACTAATTACATTAAGTAATTACATTCTTAAAATCATCAAATGATTTATTAAAATTAATTAAATTAAATTAATTAACTAAAATAAATCACAATCCAAAATAAATTACAATAAGTAATTAATTACTTAATTATTTAAAAAATTACAATTAATTAGATTCAATCAATTAATCTAATTCATTACCCAAAATTAATTTCCTTAATTAATTACTAAATTATCCTTAGATAATTATCATCATTATTATTTAACACATTTCATTAATTATATACTTAAGAAAATTTAATTTAGATTAATAAATCATTTCTAATTAAAAATTTATCTAAACCATTAACTTTAAAATCAAATAATTAAGTAAATCCTTAATTATCAAATGACTTCATTTACATTCAAAATGTATTTACACAATACATTTCTAAATTTAAATTCCATTTTAAAAATTTGATATTTTAAAATGTTTAACCATTTAAACAAAAATCTAAATTAACACTTCATATTTTAATTCAAATACCTTCAAATTCTAAAGGAACTAAATTCTATCAAGTTTAAACTTATTTGAGATCAAGTTTTATTTTCAAATCTATGTTAACATTGAAATATGTTCATTCAATCTTCTTTAAATTAATAAACTTGTTTGAAATCAAAACTGGGTTTCATAGTAAATTTGAAACTGTTTTTAATTTGATTTCAAACCAATTTAAATCTTATTTAAAAATGTTTAAATCTATTCAATGTTTAAAACTTACAAAATTTATTTAAATAAAAATCTGGTTTTTAAAAGATAATATTTGAAACTGTGTTTAAACTTAATTTAAAATTGAACTTAAATCTTATTTAAATTTAAGATTTTCATTTTTAAAAACTTTGAATTCAAATAACATTTGAATTCAAATTCAAGTTACACCTGTATCATGTTGCAACCTTAAAATATGAATTTATTCAAAAAGTTTAAAACTGTAAATTTCTCAGGCTTAAACCTGAAATAGTTTAAATCTAGATTAAAAACAGAATTAAAAACTTTGAATTCAAAATTCATTTGAATTCAGCTAAATCTTGCATTTGATTTAATTTAAAATCTTTAAAATATGAATTTTATTTAATACTTTAAAACTGCAAAAATACAGGTTCAATAAACCTGCAACTGTTTTAATATTTATTTAGAACCAAATTTAAAACTAGTTTAAATTTAACATATTTCATTTTTGAAAACTTTGAATTCCAAACTCTATTTGAATTCAAACTTAACTTGCATTTAAATAAATTACAACTTAAAACATGAATTTCATTTAAACATTAAAAACTGCAACTCTCTGTTATAAAACTGAAACAGTTTTAAAAATTTCTTGATTTAAACAGAATTTAAAACTTTGTTCAAATTTAAAATTTTCATCTTTAAAACTTTGAACTCAGAACTTTATTTGGATTCAATTCCAATTCATGCTTAAATCCAAGTTCCAACTTAACATATGAATTCTATTAAAATTAAAACTGTAAATTCTCTCTGGATTTAAACCTGCAACTGTTTTAAATTCTTGATTTAAAACAGAGTTTTAAATCCTGTTTAAGTTTAAGATTTACCTTTAAAAACTATGAATTCAAACTCTATTTAGATTTAGTTCAATCCATACTTAAATCAACCCTACACTAGAATTTGAATTCAATTCAAATTTCTAAAAAAAAAACTGCAACTCTCTGGATTTAAAAACCCTGCACATAAACCCGAGCTACCCCATCTACTACTTCGAGTTCCAATCTCCTCTGCTTCGAGTTAGAAGCACAACTACCCGAGTATTACCCGAGTCACAACAAACCCTGCACACCCCATCTGAGTTCACCAGAACTCAACTACCAAACCTGTCTCCATCTCCCAATCTCACCTCCGACCATCAACACCCTTGAGACTCCGGCAAACCCTCCCTCAAGTCCTCTCTACAACCTCTCAAGTTCCTAACTCACTTAATGCAACATAGAGCATATGCAGATATTAAGAACTGCACACTAAAAAGCAGGCTTTTGAAAACCTGGAAACCTCAATTCAATCACCATCTCCTCTGACATAAATTACTGACCATCTTCCCTTATCAACCCCTCTACCTCCATACATATTACAGCATGCCCCAATCATTATGAGTTTGGATTTGGTTATTTGAATATAACTGATTTCCATTGTTTTACAGAGACTACATTTTCTTAAACTAACAGAAAATTTATAAATCTAAGCTATACCAAACAACATATCTTATTTCACAAAAATTACTAACTGGAATCAATTCAAGTGGTAAAGATTTTATGTAAAAGAAAATCTTAATTTACAAGATATAAAGCTACAGGCAAAAGCAACTTTTAAACACAATCAAACCTGTACACAGAACAGTCATCATTCTACAAGCTCATATTATTCAATTCATATGCTCTGATATCTCAAACTTTGGTGCATGTGGGGTTATTCACTATATTTTTATTTTATTTTAGAAACAAAACAGAACAATCTTGTAAACAGTTTGATTAAAAAGAAACTGTTTTTAAAAGTAAAGGTTTACTCACCAATAAAATTGAAGAATGCAGAGCAAATCTTAGGTGCAGACTTCATTTCCAGGGCTTACATTTGAAATGCATGATGAACTTGAATGCCATTAGCAAGTTGATGTTGGACTTCCAATTTGATCACTGAATCTTAGCTTCAGATATGCAGATTGTTCCAGAGATGCAAATTTGAAGTTGAAGTTGCTTTTCTGTCTTATGATGCATGCAGACTCATCTAATAGTTCAGACTTTAAATTGGACTTCATTTTGTTATTCAGATATTTAGGTTTGGTTGAAGTTTGAAGATAGGTTGCAAATATGAAGTTGTATTTTGAAGAAATGATTTGCAGATTTGAGGTTGTAATTGAGCATGCAGGCTTGATTGAAGTTTGTAATTTGCAGACTTAAGATTGCAGATCTATTTGTATTTGGTTTGCAGAATTGAATTTAGGTGCAGATTTGAAGAAGTTTGGTTTGCAGATTTGTAGAATTGGTTTTGAAATTGCAGATTTTTGACATGCTTTTGTTTTGAGGGGATTTAATTTACTGAAATATGATTTTCAGATTTCTCAATTTGAAGAGAAAGTGTTTTTAACAAAATAAGTTTCTAAGTTTTCCTTATTTACAAAAATAAATTTCAAAATGTATTAACATGCCACTTGTTATCTTAAGTAAGATAAATGATTTACAAGTGTCTCTTTATAGTTTAAGAACTTAACACATGTATATATCAATGTTTAAAAGCAATTTTAAATTTATAAGTGTTTTAGAGTTTATCTTAAACTATTTAAAATTATTTAAGCATATTTCAAATGTTTATTAACATTAGTTTTGAAATACATACACATACACTTCTTTATAAAACTATACAATTACACTTAATTGCTTGTTTAAATATTTTTAAAATAATATTACTTATAAAACAAAATTTCAAAAGAAAAGATTTTAAAAGAAATGAGAGGTTGAATTAAATTTTATCAATGTTATACTTTAACACAAATGAATTAATTCTCATTTCAAAGAGAAAAACAATTTTTAAAATAGACAAAACAAATTTTTATTATAAAACAAAATTAAACTATATTTATTCTATAAACAAATAAATACTTACTTACTAATTTAAATCAATTTACAAATTTACATTATATATAATAATTAGAAAATATACTTTATTAAATATAAATTTAGAATTAAAACCAAATCTCTATTTACAATGTATAAACATTTATACATTATAAATAAAATATTTTTAATCTTTGAAAAGAATACCATTTAACAAATTAATTAATTATAAATTTTCAAAAGAGATTTTCTGTTTGAATTAAGCTATTAAAATTATATTTCACATTTTACAACAATTATCAATGAAATTATTAAATAATTATTGCCTAAATTTCCGGGACATCACATTCCATAAAATAAAGTTAAAGCTAATTCAAATTTTAATTGGACCATTGTTGATATAACTTTAGGAAGCAAGATTTATGTTTATAATTTGAGTATTAAATTCAACGGATGGTATTTATTACAACTAAAATGGAATTTAACGTTAAATTTTACGTTATTGAAAATAAAATAGACTTTGTGGATATTAAAGCAAAACATAGATATGTTAAAGGACCTTTTTGTTTTGGATTTAAGTTGAGAGTATAAAAGTATAAGATTAAATAGATAAGTTTGAGAAATTTAATTATAATTCCTTAATATAAGGAAGCGTAGAAATTTATACTGGAATTTGATAGACTTGTCAATCTTAATTCACAGCCAGACTTATTAAATCATTTAAATTGACTATAAATTTTATAAGCAACAAAATTTGGTCAATCATAGAATTTTAATATAAAATTGGATTTTTATAATTTATTTAATTTATTTAATTTATTTAATGAATGTTAAAAAATAGCCATTTTGGACTCGGATTTCGACGAAACCAGTTTCATCGGATCCGTATCAGTGAATTATTATAGGATTTCAAGTTTCGTATCGATCGGACTTGTCGTTTGATCGTACGGACGCGAAACGCCTTGAAATCAATTTTATTAAAAATCAATTTGAAATCAATTTGGAAATCTTGTTTTCAGCATAACTTCTTCATACGATCGAATTTGGTCGTGAAACTTTTTCCA
This sequence comes from Allium cepa, assembly GCA_030765085.1. Lineage (NCBI taxonomy): Eukaryota > Viridiplantae > Streptophyta > Magnoliopsida > Asparagales > Amaryllidaceae > Allium > Allium cepa. The sequence continues at coordinate 569,320,453 of CM060942.1, read as the reverse complement.
TCGCGTTCAGAATATTTTAAAATACCTATCTGGATATATAGATTTAACAAATTCGACTCCGGAGGCATAGCGGGCTTTTTGGGCCATAGTTTGTCACGCACGTTCATTCTTCAGCCTATCTACCCTATCGCTAGCCTACCTATATATATACAGCTATAAACCCTAGTCTCTATTCTTTTGCTGTAAGTTCATTTCTTCACTCCTTTCTCTTCCCCAAATGTATACATCTCAGATCCAATTCCAGATCTATCCACAGTTCAAAATCAAAAGTCAAAACTCAAAAAATTCAGAAAATTCTCAAAAAAATATATGTTGATGTTTTCGATACGCGTAATCTACTGGTGAAATTCGTTTTTCAATTGGAGCTGTCGTTCATTCAGAATAAATTCAAACAGCCCCAAAACCATTCATCATCGTCGCACAAAACTTTATCGGATCGAGATTCTGTTTCTGGGTTTTGGAGAGGGAACCGAGGGGAGCGCATCTATGTAATTTGTTTGGCAATTCAACGGTCCGATTGGAGTCAAAATTCAATTAGGGTTTAAATATGCTAGGCGGCGGCTGGAAGTTCTGGGTGACCGGACCTAGGGGGATGGAGGCGGCTCGGCAAGGGAAGGCTAGAGGTGGTGGTAGCTTGACGAACGGTGGCTGGAGGTGGACGCGATCGATGGTCAAAGTCCGGTCAAAGGACGTGTTGATGGGTTCGTTCCTGTACATAGTCTCGGTAGCTAACATGGAACGCACGCACGTGAAGAAGCATACCTGGCAAGTTTATTTTATAAATATGTGTCGTTTTGTTTATTTTAAATTTTGAATTCAATCACCATTTTTCGCCATAACTTTGTCATACGAAATCGGATTCACACGAAATTTCTTTTGTTAGGATCGTAATTTAATTCCGGACTCGATGACGCTGGTTTGGACAAATTCCGAGACGGGCGAATTTTTGGGTTTAAATTGAATTTAAATTCGATTTAAATTCAAAAGGTGAGTTTTTTAACTCACTCACAATTACTAGAAGCTTTTATGTTTGTTAAATAAATTTTAGAAATGAATAGAAATTTTTTATGAGCTTTTGGCATGTTATTTCACCCATATCTGTTGAATTGCATTTTTTGAATTTAGCTGTTAATTAAATTGATTGATTGCGTATTAATTGGCTGTTAGAAATTATTGTTTGCATAAGAACTGCTAGTTAACAGTTATGTCAATTATCACTGAAAATAAACTGTTAGATTTATAGTTGATAAATATAATTTGAATTAAACTGCCAATTATTACATGTTGTATATTCCCAAACATATTTTGTTATTGGTTGATATTGCTTGATGTTTGTGACTGGATGATGGATGTGTTGTTGAATGGATGTTTTATTTGATATCATTAAACTGCAAGTTAGCATACATTTTACATTTCATTCGGGATTGTGGTTTGAAATGATAAAATCGCAAAGTTTTATTTTTTAAATTGCGGATTGAAATGATAAATATCTGAATCACTTGACCATAGGATAGAAAATTATATACAGGCACCGCGGTCTATATATAACTATTTTAATGTGATTTCTATGGTTTGGATTGAATACGGTCTATAAATCTTAAATTTATATTGTATAAATATTTTATTCCATATTTATATACCTATGAAGTTGAAATTTTGAAATTAAAAGGAATATAAATTTCTTTATTGAAAATGGAAGAAATTTAGAAAATGGAGTTTGGTAAATTTATATCCTATGTTTAAATGTAAAGTTGGAAATTTTAAGATATGATATTTGTAATTGGATTTTCCCAAAATAAATGGAAATGGATATTCTAGTATAATTTGAAGTGGAAAAATTCTATATATATATATATATATATATATATATATTTTACTAGAAATTGAAGTCTTATTAATTATGGATTTTATGTGAATGGTCAAGATTAATTAATAGAATATTGATTTTGAAAGGATAAAAATCCAACTTTAGTTGAAATATTAATGCTCAAAAATGGATATAAATATATATAAAATTGAAATGGTTTTGGGACTTGAAGTAATTTTGGATTTTAGTTTAACTTTAAAACAAGAAATATTTGGAAAGCCATGTAATTTATTCTTTATAAAGCAACAGTAAAGTTAAACCTTTTTAATTCGCATACCGTTGAATATCCAAACCATTTAGTTTTGAAAATAATGGTTTTAAAATACTATGGATTTTCGAAGAATTATGTTGAAAGTTACAAACAAAATATTGGTTACATGGGATATTAAATAATAAAAAGTGACATAATTTTTGGAAAGGAAAATTTTATTTGGGAAACGATATCATTGATTTGGGCTTTTATAAAATAATATGAAAATAAATTGTTTGTGTTTTTAAAGAAGAAATGATATCGTAATATTATGGTTTTGAAAGGGATTATATTCTGGTTTTAAAGTATAAACTGTTTTTAAATAACCGCGGTGTTATAATAACGATTGGTTGGCAAAGAGACCGGGATCAGATATGGACATACTCTCTGTCGATACCGAATACCAATTTGACTAACCGTGTACGCGGTGGAGATTCCAGAATGAAGTAGGTGGTGGCGACGTTTCCTGTAAGGTAAATACGTGGACCCGACTCCCGTGAGTTGGCATAAGGTGGCTAAAACAGGAGCGATTCTCAGGCCAATGAGGTCATTCCTCTGATCGGACGCTCCTCTTTGATATTATACTTTGACTTGGATTTGATTCAGTGGCCACTTCTATATTTTGATTTTGGGGAGTTAGTCCGAGGTGGGCGGTAACTGCGGCTACGCGTTTCCACCAGCCTGGATAGCAATTGGTATATCTACCCTGGCATTGCCTAGTTGTGCCGTGTCACCTACCATACCGAGCCTTTACTACGAGTTTCTATTTGTGTCGTACCTATGGAGTATCCTCTGGTAGCTTCCCGATCAGGAGGTATTACGGTACTGTATAGACTATTGGCATTATTTGTGTTAAGGGCTATATGGGTAACCCCTTAACGCTATTAAAAAGTAAGTTTATTTTATAAATAGACACTATTATAATAGCGCAATATACTACATAGTAAATAGTTTAACGGATCCTTAGGAGATGTAAATCCCGAGCATCTCTTAAGTTACTGTACTCATATTTATTTCTGTTTATTTAACTCACATAAGATATTCTAGTCTGACTCGAGTGTTTTTGTCTTTTCAAATTCGCTCGGGTCAGTCCGAGCGTTTCAGGATCGAAGACTTTAGCTTTGAAGGACGAAGACGAAGGAGTCGTATTATTATTATCTATAGTATTGCACCACACTCATACTGTTCCGCTGCATTGTTGTATTGGTATGTGTAACTTTGATGTTCATTGTATAAGTGAAATAACTGTTTTGTAAACTATTTGAACTGTGTATTTATTATTATATTTTATCCTTCCGCTGTGAGATTCTATTTTGTTTTATTCCTTCTCTGTTTTTCTGATCTACCCCATAACACTCCGTCCTTGCGTATGCTTTGAATTGACACGTGTGTCGTTTTAAAGTGTGCGAAAAGGCGGGACGTTACAGTTGGTATCAGAGCTTTGGTTTAGCGATAAACCTTGGCTTTGTGGGGTTTGACTCTTTGTTAATAGGGTAATAATACCCTATGGGAGTCGCTGAGTGTATATATAAGAGAGAGCGTACTTGTTAGTATTAATAAAAAGATTTTAATATTGTGTTAATCTGTTCCGCTTTGTATTTATAAATTCTGGTTGATGCATGGGACGCTATGTCATCAATAGGGATTTCTAAACACTTAATAGGACAGACCGACATAATATTTGTTTTAATATAGGTGAATGAAATAATTTTGCCTATTATATTTTCTATATATAAAAATATTTTATAAAGATATATATATTTGGTTGCTATAGATTTGGTGTTAGGCAATAAAATATTTATAATAACTGAAGCTAAGTGAAATTATAATAAACCAAATTTGGAGATTTTAGAACTTAAGTCCGGGATTTTGAAAATCTGCTTTCAAAGGATTTATGAAATATAATGATTTGGTTTATAAGTATTTTCTTATATAAGTATTTAGTATAATTTGGAAGAATTGTTTTAAAGAAGATTTTGGAGAGAATATATTTTGTACTTTCCTCTCTGTCGCTGGAAAATAATTTCGGTGATGGCGGCCGCATCATCGACTTTCATTTTCGGGTTTCGAAGGGGAAAGGCTACTGTAGTGAATTCTACTACAGATTTATTTGAAATTTTCTATAAAAAAAAATTTTCTTTTATTGTTCTAAATATAATTAGAGATATTGAGTTGTAAGAACTTATTTATCTATTATTTTGAAATAAATTGAAATTTAACCCGGTACTTAATTCTAAATTTTTCCGTTAATTAATTGTTTAAAATTTGTTAGTGAAATAAAAGTTAAGTAATAAATGAATTGAAACCTCTAATTTAAATAAGAGAATTATTGCAAGTTATAAGAGGATTTTGAATACATACGAGACAAAGGGTAATATGGATAAACATTAAATTTAATTAAAGAATGGAGATTTAACTTGTATAAGTTCAATTGCATTTTCTTTAACATAAATAACTTACCCAAATATAAAAGTTGAAATGTTAAATAAGAAACTAGAATTGAATATTTTACAAGTAGGAATTTTGGAAATAACGAAGTATTCAATAAATAAGAATTTAATGGTATAAACTTAGGTTATATCTGAAATTTTACTGAAAATAAGTTAAGAATTATTAATAGATGATATGAACCTAAGTATATAAAATGAAATTCAAAATAAGAATTGATTGTATGATTATTGACTTAAGTATGTTTTAATCTCCCCTATTCCAATATAATGGAAAGTAGGAAGAATTGAAATGACTGTAATCCATAGTTAATAGATAAATAAAAACTTCCACTTATAAGAATGAATGTTAGCAGATTTAGAATTTAAGGGAAAGCTTACAAATGAAGAGTAAGGAAATGAAGATATTCAAATTATTTGTTGTTACTAATGGGAATTTATTTTATAAACTTAAGTAATAAAAAGGAAATACAATTGTAATGAATTTTGGGATAATTGGAAAATAAAACTAGTAAGAAATAAAGAAATTCTTCCATAAATGAAGGAATGAAAAGCAAAACACTGAATTATGAAATAAATGTATAATAAGCTATTTTGGTGTTGATTTGAATTGTTTGGTTGATGTATGTTTGTTGGGTAAGGAATTGTGGAGTTGTTGGATGAACAAATAATCTATCTTTGTTCCATCTAAGGCTGTTGAGCAACGGATGTACTTGATAGTTATTCTTCGTTCGTACAACTTCAGAATTTGAACCCGAACAACTGATTGTTTGTTGAGTGAATGTTTGTTTGTTTGTGGTGTGTGCTGTTTGTTAAAAATGTATGGTTGTTGCATTTGATTGAGTATGAATGATTGAATCCATTTGAATAGTCCATTTTAAAATAAATATTTAACCTTTTAGATTATATAAGTGTATACAGGTGTTGGAAGCAACTGCTATTGCTTTGGTTCCTTAATAATAAGCGTATTGCCCGACAAATAGGTACGTTTTCGGATTACGTTTAAAGCGCTATTTTATAGAATTTTCCCGTGTTGGGATATAATATTTTGATAATATATGTAATATATTTGTATATTTTGATATTATATTTTCTCTAAAGTCTCTCCGTACAAAGGAGACTCTGCCAAAATTTTCCGAAATTTTTGGGACTTAGAATTTTGTTGTAAATATTTTCCAAACTTTAATTATTTAAATATAAAAGAATATAATGATTATAAACAGATATTTTATTTAAGAAAGTTAATTTAGTAAATTATTGTTTATAAATAATATTTTGAAATAAGATGTACCGTTTATCCAATTCTTCCTTCTCCCTTCTTTTCCCTTTTCGGGGACGAAAAGTTTTGAGTGGGGGAGAGTGTAACGACCCATTAAATTCAATGATATTAAATGAGTTAATTGGATATGTTTTCTAATCTAATTTAAATTGAAATAGAAGTCTTAGGATTTTTAATGGAGTAAATGTAGGGATTAGATAGTAACTGTAATTAAAGGTTAATAATTTAAGTGTTTATATGACATAGATTGAAATAACGAAAATTTGTGTTTGTGGTTATAAGTCATTATTAGTTGATTAAAATGGTATTAATGAAATCATAACTGAATTGATTTACAAATATATAAACATTAGAAAAATTTATTTGGTGGATTTTATTGGTTAAAGTTAAGTTTTGTAATTTAATTTAGTAGAAACTTTAAATTATAAACGAAGATTGGAATAAACGCTAAATTTAATTATGTAAATGATGATTTAAGACCTAGCTTATAGAAATTGGAATATAATCCAATTTGAATAAAGTAGAAGAAGGATTTGATTAATATGTAAGTTATTGTTCAAGGTATTGAATAAAAACTTGGAATCCAATCATAATTAATGATAATAACGTTAGTATTGGTTAATAAATATATTTCAATGCAGTACCCAAATGAATGGAATAAAATGAATATATATTGAATAGAAATGAAATGTAAATTGTCACATTTGGTTGAAGTTAATTTTAAGAAACATATAAATGTTGAATCAGTGAATATTAGTAAAAATATTACCTAGAATAAAATTCATTTAATACAAGAATTCAAAAGTGGAAGATTTACATTTGGATTGGAAAATGGATAGTTACTAATTAAAAGTGACCATTGAATAAATTTATGCAAATGTGGGACTTAGTTATAAGCGTGTAATTATGGGTATGATAACAATTAGTATAAAATACCTATATATTGGAAACACGTTGTAAAGTATAATTAATTGAATTTGGTGAATTGGGAATTGAATTCAAAGGTGACATTAAAATAAATATGGATAAAAAGAGGTTAGACTAAGAAAGTGACATTAATTGATTTTAAGGCTTAATTAATACGTTAATAGACAAGACTCCGCATTCATACATTTATACAAAGCTAAGTCGTAAATAGAAGCACCAATGTGGTATAATGTAAATAGATGGGATCAACTTTTATTTATGTGTTTAATGGAATTTAATTTCTATAGTATGATAATCGCAATTAAATGAAGTTGGAATAGCTAATTTATACGTTAGTTGAAATTTAGCTAGAATATGTAGATATTGGATGAAATAGTGAAATCAAATGGAAATAAAGTTTTCAATTATACATTGGAATTCATATTCACCATAAAAGGGTTAATTGAAACCCAAAGAAGTTAATATAGGGTTCAAGCCTTATTTATTGATTTGGATTTAAGGCATGGTAATTTGGATTTATTGCAATAGTTAATTCCATAAAATAAAGTTAAAGCTAATTCAAATTTTAATTGGACCATTGTTGATATAACTTTAGGAAGCAAGATTTATGTTTATAATTTGAGTATTAAATTCAATGGATGGTATTTATTACAACTAAAATGGAATTTAACGTTAAATTTTACGTTATTGAAAATAAAATAGACTTTGTGGATATTAAAGCAAAACATAGATATGTTAAAGGACCTTTTTGTTTTGGATTTAAGTTGAGAGTATAAAAGTATAAGATTAAATAGATGAGTTTGAGAAATTTAATTATAATTCCTTAATATAAGGAAGCGTAGAAATTTATACTGGAATTTGATAGACTTGTCAATCTTAATTCACAGCCAGACTTATTAAATCATTTAAATTGACTATAAATTTTATAAGCAACAAAATTTGGTCAATCATAGAATTTTAATATAAAATTGGATTTTTATAATTTATTTAATTTATTTAATGAATGTTAAAAAATAGCCATTTTGGTCACGGACTCGGATTTCGACGAAACCAGTTTCATCGGATCCGTATCAGTGAATTATTATAGGATTTCAAGTTTCGTATCGATCGGACTTGTCGTTTGATCGTACGGACGCGAAACGCCTTGAAATCAATTTTATTAAAAATCAATTTGAAATTAATTTGGAAATCTTGTTTTCAGCATAACTTCTTCATACGATCAAATTTGGTCGTGAAACTTTTTCCATCGCGTTCAGAATATTTTAAAATACCTATCTGGATATATAGATTTAACAAATTCGACTCCGGAGGCATAGCGGGCTTTTTGGGCCATAGTTTGTCACGCACGTTCATTCTTCAGCCTATCTACCCTATCGCTAGCCTACCTATATATATACAGCTATAAACCCTAGTCTCTATTCTTTTGCTGTAAGTTCATTTCTTCACTCCTTTCTCTTCCCCAAATGTATACATCTCAGATCCAATTCCAGATCTATCCACAGTTCAAAATCAAAAGTCAAAACTCAAAAAATTCTCAAAAAAATATATGTTGATGTTTTCGATACGCGTAATCTACTGGTGAAATTCGTTTTTCAATTGGAGCTGTCGTTCATCCAGAATAAATTCAAACAGCCCCAAAACCGTTCATCATCGTCGCACAAAACTTTATCGGATCGAGATTCTGTTTCTGGGTTTTGGAGAGGGAACCGAGGGGAGCGCATCTATGTAATTTGTTTGGCAATTCAACGGTCGGATTGGAGTCAAAATTCAATTAGGGTTTAAATATGCTAGGCGGCGGTTGGAAGTTCTGGGTGACCGGACCTAGGGGGATGGAGGCGGCTCGGCAAGGGAAGGCTAGAGGTGGTGGTAGCTTGACGAACGGTGGCTGGAGGTGGACGCGATCGATGGTCAAAGTCCGGTCAAAGGACGTGTTGATGGGTTCGTTCCTGTACATAGTCTCGGTAGCTAACATGGAACGCACGCACGTGAAGAAGCATACCTGGCAAGTTTATTTTATAAATATGTGTCGTTTTGTTTATTTTAAATTTTGAATTCAATCACCATTTTTCTCCATAACTTTCTCATACGAAGTCGGATTCACACGAAATTTCTTTTGTTAGGATCGTAATTTAATTCCGGACTCGATGATGCTGGTTTGGACAAATTCCGAGACGGGCGAATTTTTGGGTTTAAATTGAATTTAAATTCGATTTAAATTCAAAAGGTGAGTGTTTTAACTCACTCACAATTACTAGAAGCTTTTATGTTTGTTAAATAAATTTTAGAAATGAATAGAAATTTATTTATGAGCTTTTGGCATGTTATTTCACCCATATCTGTTGAATTGCATTTTTTGAATTTAGCTGTTAATTAAATTGATTGATTGCGTATTAATTGGCTGTTAGAAATTATTGTTTGCATAAGAACTGCTAGTTAACAGTTATGTCAATTATCACTGAAAATAAACTGTTAGATTTATAGTTGATAAATATAATTTGAATTAAACTGCCAATTATTACCTGTTGTATATTCCCAAACATATTTTGTTATTGGTTGATATTGCTTGATGTTTGTGACTGGATGATGGATGTGTTGTTGAATGGATGTTTTATTTGATATCATTAAACTGCAAGTTAGCATACATTTTACATTTCATTCGGGATTGTGGTTTGAAATGATAAAACCGCAAAGTTTTATTTTTTAAATTGCGGATTGAAATGATAAATATCCGAATCACTTGACCATAGGATAGAAAATTATATACAGGCACCGCGGTCTATATATAACTATTTTAATGTGATTTCTATGGTTTTGATTGAATACGGTCTATAAATCTTAAATTTATATTGTATAAATATTTTATTCCATATTTATATACCTATGAAGTTGAAATTTTGAAATTAAAAGGAATATAAATTTCTTTATTGAAAATGGAAGAAATTTAGAAAATGGAGTTTGGTAAATTTATGTCCTATGTTTAAATGTAAAGTTGGAAATTTTAAGATATGATATTTGTAATTGGATTTTCCCAAAATAAATGGAAATGGATATTCTAGTATAATTTGAAGTGGAAAAATTCTATATATATATAAATATATATTTTACTAGAAATTGAAGTCTTATTAATTATGGATTTTATGTGAATGGTCAAGATTAATTAATAGAATATTGATTTTGAAAGGATAAAAATCCAACTTTAGTTGAAATATTAATGCTCAAAAATGGATATAAATATATATAAAATTAAAATGGTTTTGGGACTTGAAGTAATTTTGGATTTTGGTTTAACTTTAAAACAAGAAATATTTGGAAAGCCATGTAATTTATTCTTTATAAAGCAACAGTAAAGTTAAACCTTTTTAATTCGCATACCGTTGAATATCCAAACCATTTAGTTTTGAAAATAATGGTTTTAAAATACTATGGATTTTCGAAGAATTATGTTGAAAGTTACAAACAAAATATTGGTTACATGGGATATTAAATAATAAAAAGTGACATAATTTTTGGAAAGGAAAATTTTATTTGGGAAACGATATCATTGATTTGGGCTTTTATAAAATAATATGAAAATAAATTGTTTGTGTTTTTAAAGAAGAAATGATATCGTGATATTATGGTTTTGAAAGGGATTATATTCTGGTTTTAAAGTATAAACTGTTTTTAAATAACCGCGGTGTTATAATAACGATTGGTTGGCAAAGAGACCGGGATCGGATATGGACATACTCTCTGTCGATACCGAAAACCACTTTGACTAACCGTGTACGCCGTGGAGATTCCAGAATGAAGTAGGTGGTGGCGACGTTTCCTGTAAGGTAAATACGTGGACCCGACTCCCGTGAGTTGGCATAAGGTGGCTAAAACAGGAGCGATTCTCAGGCCAATGAGGTCATTCCTCTGATCGGACGCTCCTCTTTGATATTATACTTTGACTTGGATTTGATTCAGTGGCCACTTCTATATTTTGATTTTGGGGAGTTAGTCCGAGGTGGGCGGTAACTGCGGCTACGCGTTTCCACCAGCCTGGATAGCAATTGGTATATCTACCCTGGCATTGCCTAGTTGTGCCGTGTCACCTACCATACCGAGCCTTTACTACGAGTTTCTATTTGTGTCGTACCTATGGAGTATCCTCTGGTAGCTTCCCGATCAGGAGGTATTACGGTACTGTATAGACTATTGGCATTATTTGTGTTAAGGGCTATATGGGTAACCCCTTAACGCTATTAAAAAGTAAGTTTATTTTATAAATAGACACTATTATAATAGCGCAATATACTATATAGTAAATAGTTTAACGGATCCTTAGGAGATGTAAATCCCGAGCATCTCTTAAGTTACTGTACTCATATTTATTTCTGTTTATTTAACTCACATAAGATATTCTAGTCTGACTCGAGTGTTTTTGTCTTTTCAAATTCGCTCGGATCAGTCCGAGCGTTTCAGGATCGAAGACTTTAGCTTTGAAAGACGAAGACGAGAGAGTCGTATTATTATTATCTATAGTATTGCACCACACTCATACTGTTCCGCTGCATTGTTGTATTGGTATGTGTAACTCTGATGTTCATTGTATAAGTGAAATAACTGTTTTGTAAACTATTTGAACTGTATATTTATTATTATATTTTATCCTTCCGCTGTGAGATTCTATTTTGTTTTATTCCTTCTCTGTTTTTCTGATCTACCCCATAACACTCCGTCCTTGCGTATGCTTTGAATTGACACGTGTGTCGTTTTAAAGTGTGCGAAAAGGCGGGACGTTACACACTAGATCCCCTTTCTTAAACGCCCTCCCTTTTATTCTCAAATTATAATATTTGGAGATCCTTTTTTTGTATTCAGCTATTTGCATAGTGGCTTGACCTCTTAATTTTTGAATGAAGACGAGAGATTCATTCTTTGTCTCTTAATTTGATTCGTAAGTATAGCATGGTTTCAGATTCGTATGTTGAGTAGGGTAAGTCCAATAGCCATTCTCTGGAAGTTCTATATGACCATGAAATAAGGTGTAGTTCCTCCATCCAGTTTCCTTTTGCTTTACCTAGTCGTTTCTTTAAAATGTTCTTTACAGTCTTATTGCTGTTTCAACTGCCCCAATAGCATTTGGGTGAGCTGCCGATGAGAAGCATTTTACAATTCCATTCTTTTCAATAAAATGGGTGAACTCTTTGCTCTCAAATTGAGTTCTATTGTCAAAAATGATCTTATTCAGGAATTTGGATCTAGTAACTATATTTTTGATGATAAACTTCAAGACTTCTCAGTGGTAATGTTTGGCAATGGTTCTACTTCTACCCATTTGGCAATCAGTGACTACTACAACAAATTTAACTCCTTTTGAGATCATAAGAGGTCCATGATGTGCACGTAATTGTGCATATATTTACATCCATATTTTATTTCTTTTTATTTAAATAATCATCATATTTGGGCATTTTAACATGTTTAAAACCAAAATTCAATTATTTCCAAACCATCATATTTTCATCATCATTCAGGGCCAAAACGGTCATTTTTGTGCATGTGTGAATGTAAGAATTTTTACTTGGACATTTTTTGATTATTTTTATAGGAATTTGGATGCATATGGAAGAGGCTTATACGAAGATACATGCATGCACAAGGAAATACAAAGGAATGAAGAGGAAATAATTCAAGTTCAAGATCATGGAGGACCCCACCTACTTACCTAACTTCCAATTAGAAGCTAAGCACATGCTAAAAGGACTTAAAAGCTTCATGTACATATTAAGTGGGGGATTAGTGAATGTTAATGATTACTTGGAGGCTACACCACCTCAAGGGTATTTTGGGAAGCTCCCTAAAAAGAGAATTAGGGTTTTATGCATGTATAAATAGCCCTCTTATGTACATGAAGATCATCATCTACTCTTTCATTTTACTTAGGAAATTAAGAAATCAAAGTGTAAGCTCAATGTTCTATGAAATAAAAATGGCTTCCAAGCCTCTTTCTTCTCTCTTTTCTACATGTTTTTCTTTGTTTTATTGTTAATGTTTATTTATATGCTCTCTTTCTCCTTATGTTCATAGCTTAGATTTACCTTTATGCAAGTAGTTAGTAGCTAATCTCTTTTGCTTTCTTTGCTTATTTTCTATTTTCTTTTCTTTAATGTTGAAACTTACTTGTGATGCTTCAATGCCACAAATGAGTAGCTAAACCCCTTCAATTTAGGGGTGATGAAGCTCTCTAACTTTATGTAATTTCAACATTTTTTTTTATGATTTATGATCTCTTTGTTATGCTTCATGAATGTGAATTTTGATGTAAGTTTATACAAGTGGGTTTGATAGCTTATATTGCTTATGCAAATGAGCTATTCTTACTCAACATAAACACAATTTGCATCAACATTTGCTAATTAATTTTTGATTATGAAATGAAAGTAAAAATGAAATTTGATGATCTATGTTACTAGTTACAATAGTAAATAGATCATACTTAAAATAGTTTTTGCTTTGGCTTCTTTTTCATGAGAATTGTAAGTGGTATAATTGTTGTATTATAGTTTGATGGTTTGAGTTATGTTAACTAATAACATAAACAAACCATACTTATGATAAATGCAATGATTATTTCACTTAATATCAAAGTTAGAGATCATAAATTATGTGTTTGTTGATTTACAAAAATATGAGAGTGGATTTGCCTCTAAATTGTTCTCTAGTTCAATAGTTTACTAATCACATTTCAATTCTAGTTTAGCTTCATTTTAGTTCTATCCAACAATTTCACTCGACTTTGGTATAATTTGATTGAATAGAAATTTTTAAAATCATCAATTCTCTGTGGATCGATCCGTATTCGCCACGTGCTACATTCGTACACCGTGCGCTTGCGGTATAAATTTTATTTCAAAATTCGTTCGACGGTTTTCTAATCCGATAGAAATTCCGTCGACGAACAGTCCAATCAAATCAATTTCCCATACATCAAAAGGCCATTGGTTTGTGACAGCAATAAACTAATTTGGAGGTAGCAATGGAATTCTAGAGAACTTATGACACTTATCATATCTTTTAACGTTGGTTAATGCACCGTCAGTCATATAGGGTCAACAATATCCTTGTCTTGTTACCTTATTGTTTATTTTAATCAATTAGAGTGATCCTCATGGAATCCCTCATGGGATTCCTTCAACGCCCTTGGTCTTGTTTCTTGGGTAAGCGTCGCAAGTAAGGTATCGGTTACCTTTTCCTGTATAACATCCCATCGATTATGGTATGTGTAGGTGCTTTGTATCTGAACTTTCATGACTTGTTTTTTCCTTTTGGAAATACCTCATTTTCCAAATACTTGATTGGGGGCATCTTCCAATTGTTAGCATATTGATCCTTACAAGCACTTACTCTCATATATTTTAAGGGATTTTTCATGACTACCATTTTCTCGAGGGTTTTCCTTTTCAAACCGTGGTTTTTAAGTTTGGGATCGAGATTTAAATAAGGCTTCGTTATTTGTTCCTTCTTTCTCTAATTTAATACTAGGGTTCTGTTGGAATCCAATGGGAACAATTTTGACTTCTGATGTCCCTCATGAGCTTGCTAATTTTTCGAAAGAGTATTCCTGCGCGTTCTTTTCTCTAATTAATTGATGAATAGAGAAATCTTCAAACTTATTCAATATGGATTCTTCTTACATACTGAGCCAATCAAATAGTTTGATATATCTCTTTCAATTGGTTTACCATTAAATGTGAATCACCGAATTTCTCGATCCTTGATATTTTTAACTGCTGAGCTTCATCTACGTATAACTGCATCGCATAATTTAGCTTCATCGGATAATTTAGCTTGTTCCCATCGGGTGTAATTATCATATAACCGGCTCCAACTCCCTATTCATTCGAAGCTTCATCTACGTATAACTGCATCGCATCTCAAGTTTCTTTTTGTTTTCTAACTACTCTCCATTGGATCTCACACATTCTACTATAAAGTCATCCAAGGTTCCCCCTTTAATCCATACCCAGGAAAAATATTCAGTGTCACATTAGCTCAACTCCAACCCCCATTTTATTAATTTTCTGAACGTCTAGAGTTTATTAAGGACTACCTTAACGGATAGTTGATTATCAATTTGAATGGGTGGGCTAGGAACTAAGACCTTAATTTTCACTCTGATAGTAGTAAGCAATTAGCTAATATCTTTAGAAATAGGTATTTAGTTTTGACGTCCTTTGATCTCTTGCTCGTATAGTGTACCAAGAATCGGATCCCGTTTTCTACCCTTATTACGACTGAACTAATTACATGTTCCAATATTGCTATATATAAGATAAGCTTTCTCCTTCTATGGGGTTGGAGAGTGTCAGTGGTTTTTCTAAATGGTCTTATAGCTCCTGGAAGTCCTTTTGACACTCTTTTGCCCATTCAAACGTTTTTCGTTTCTTAATTACATTGAAGAATGGAATGCATTCATCAGTTTCCCTTGATATGAAACTATTGACCTTGGCGAGTCGTCCATATAGTCTCTTTACTGCTTTGCTAGTTTTCGGTTCTACCATATTCTTAGTTGCTTTGATTTGGTCGAGGTTAGCCTTTGTTCCTCGTGCGCTTACATTGTATCCTAATAGTTTCCCGGATTGGATTCGAAAATTACACTTTTGCGAATTCAATTTCACTTTATACTTCCTCAATATCCCAAACGTTTCATTCAAATCTCTTATATGGTCGGCTTCATTCTTAGACTCCACTAACATATCATCCACATATATTTACATGTTTCTCACAATTTGTCCTTTGAACATTCTATTCACCAACCGTTGACACATGTCTTCTGCAGTATTTACTTTGAATGGCTTCACTTCGTAACTATACATTCCCCAATCAGTTACAAAATCATGTGTTCTTCATTAGGTTTGAACATTAGAATCTGATTATATTATAAATATGCATCCTTGAATGATAACAGCTTATGTCCGCTTATGGCATCAACTATCTGATCAATTCTGGGAAGTGGATAGCAATCTTTCGAACATGCTTTATTTAAATCTATATAGTTGACACACTTTCTCCACTTCCCATTGGACTTTTTAACCGGTACCAGATTTTCTAGCCATTTTGGATAAAACACTTCTTTAATGAATCCATTTCTAATAGCTTCTTTAACTCCTCTTGCAGTGCCACAGCACGAACTTTATCAAATTGCCTTTTCTTTTTCCTTACAGTAGTGAACTTTGGTTCAATATTAAGTGCATGACACATTATTGTAGGGTCAGTTCCTTCCATATCAGCATGATTCCAGGCAAAGCCATCTTTACCAAGGTTTTAAATCTCGGATTTCGGTCACGTCTCGTCTCGAAGAATTTAGAGAAATTATCTCGTATCGGGTGAGATCTCGAACGAGATGAGTGCATCTCGGTCGTCCATATCGGATTTACATCCTGGTTTCTAAAATTCATTTCGGAATTATCTCGGAGTATATGTCATGTCGAAAATTAGTTTTCATACACCTAAATTTATAATACTAGTCACTAACTTAGGGAAAACACTATGCACTTACCTTGAATATATCACATGCTTATCATTAGTAATTTAGTATGGAAAAATATCACTTGTATCATGTAAAATAAACAAATAACTAGAGTTCATGAATAATGTTCAATATAATATCATATGTGATGAAGTAGACAAGAAAAAAACCATAACATATGCACTTTTACTTTGTTTGATCATTCACTTAACTTTCCTACACAATATAATGTCTCATTTCTACCTTTTATGATTTATAGTGCTGCAAGGGAAATCTTAATTTTATAACTTCAAATACAAAAGTCTAAAAGTAGAATTAAGATATTTTATGTCTGATTATAGTATTTAGTTACTAGAAAACAAAATCTCATTAAGCAACTAATAACATAGATATTTCAAACAAATGTAGAAAATAGCATACATAGTACAAACAATTTTCAAACATTTAGTAATATTATAAGAAAAGCAAAAAAATGATTTACGAATGAACATGTAATCATCAAATGAAATTAATAGATGAAAGAGAATTCCTTTATTACTTAAAAATAAGCCTTTATGAAAAAAATTATAGCAGCAAAGACTAAATGAAATCAAATTAGGAATCCATTTGGAACATAAAGTTAAATAAGTGAAGCCTAAAATTTATAGCCTCAAAAAATAGGGTTAGGAAAAAAACTCAAGAAAGTGTCAAAAAAGAAAAATGAAATTGGATGTAAATTAATTTGGATCAGAAACCTAAATGAAAATCATAAAGTGAAATACTTACCATAATCGATGTAGATTTTATCGTCTTCTTACACTCATCACTGCCGTAAAATAAGAGACAAAGATTAAATGAGATTTATATAATCAATAAGGGTTAAAAAAATGTACAATTAGAAGGCTTAAATTAAGATAAAGGATGAGCTAGCCCAATACGAAAAAAGAGTTGATTTTTTCCAAAATTCAACAACTCGGCCGATATCTCGTTCTTAAATCTCGTCCAAGATACCGGACGAGATATTGAAATATCGTCCGAGGTTTGGATCAAACGAGATTCAAACGAAATAGCCTGTTTCGAATCGCCCAGGCTTGAAAATGAGATCTCGGCCGAGATGAGCGAGATTTAAAACCTTGATCTTTACTTGATTGTAGAAATGAGATTGGCTCTTCTCATGTGTCCTTATCCATCCTTCTCCTACCTTGAACACCTTAGTCAAATCCTGAGGATCTAAGCTTATTTCTTCTAAATCTTCCATAGATTATGTATTTTCTTAATCGCCTCTAGATTTATTGTCCGGTACTATCCCTTCTAAAACTTCATTTTTATCTTGGTCACATTGATTCAACTCCATGCACTTTCTCTTCCTATCTTTTGATTTGACCATTTTGCTTAGTGTTCGATGCCCTTTCATTGGAAGACCTTGTTTATTCCTTTGATATAAGTTCCCAAGGACTGATATGCAAGGACTTAGGAGTTTTAGTTTAATTTATTTTATTTAATGTAGGTTCATAATAAGATTCACCCTCTTTATTATATTGCTTAAGTATGGAAAAATACATTTCAGGAGAACAATTGTTCCACACCTATGGTTCCCCATCCTGCTTTAGAAAGGAACTTTACGAGCAAATGTATTGGGGACACAAAGGCATCAATCTCATCTAGTGCAGGCCGTTAGAAGAATGCATTGTAATAAGATGCCTGGTTCATTACAACAAATGGACTCTCAAAAGTTCTTGAATAGGGCGGGGCCTCGATTTAAATATACAACTAAATTTGCCCAATCGACGTGGATCTCTTGTTGTTAAACCCAAAGATGGGTTTCAAACATGATTCAAGCTATTCCTCTGGAATACCCTTTTGATTGAAAACACTCTTAAAGATAACATTAACTACACTTCTAGTGTCAACCAATATTTTAAACACAAGCGAAAGTTCAATTTGTGTGGTTATTATCATAGGGTCGTTATATAGATGTCATCACCCGTCAATTCCTTCGGAGTTATAAAAAGATCTGGGAGTTGAATAGAACCTTGATGAGTCTTGGCTGGTGGTTCTTCACTTATTGAATAAGCCTTTTCTTTGGCGTCTCTTATATATCCGCTTCTCGCGTCTTTACTCATTCCCATAACATGCGGCCCTCCATGGATCACATCAGTGCCATTAACCATTTGTAGAAAATCTCAAGGAAGTTCATTTTCCAAGATGTTATAATTATTAACTGGAGTTTCTCATTATGAGAGAGTTTTTGATAAATTTTTACAAACTCTTTAAGCGCTTCTTTCCAAAACATATTTTGTATGGTTTTAGCCAGAACTTGACGATCATTCATTTTGTGTCCATCACTTTGTGAAAGGCACAACAATCTGCTCCTTTATTTGGTTCCAGATTTGTCCTTAACCTGAATGATATATGATACTCAATCTCATCTTTAGTCACATCATAGTTGTAAGAGATTGGAAGGTTTAACTCAATAGAATTTTCTTTAGACAACTCATCCCACTTCCCTCTTTTATTCGAGACCATAATGCTTCCACTTTCTCTTGGCTTCAAATAGAGTTAGGAGTATGCCTTATGGGTAAATATGTAATTTGTTACATATATCCAACTCGTTAACCAATCTAGTTTGAAATAAAAGGTGTTTTCCTTCTGTTATATACTTGGTATAAAATGTTATATTTAATTGATTTAATTAAAAATATATTTAATAGAAAATCCATAAATGGTATGTTTTGGGATGGTAGTTAGAAAATTTTGTAACTTTGGTGACTTCTCAAAATAAAAATAAATATACCATTTTAAATATTCCTATTCGAGATGTATGAAGACTAAATATCGATACATCCATTGAGACTAGAGTATGAAATGCTCTCCAAATATTGGACAGTGAATTACTTATGGCTACTGGGGGCACCAAGGGTCTACATACTGATAGTTATTAGATAACTATAGAATGAATCACTCGATAATTTTCAATCCACTAACAAAATTAAGGTCAAACAGAAAAATATCGATGTGACAGTATTAAACAACTCCCTCGACTTGATAATACCATCGAGCTTCAATATCGAAATTTTGCTTTGACATAGCTAAATCATAGCACGACATCCATCGAACGACTATAGTTATGTCGAGTAGAAGCACTAGAAGTGAAACACTATTCAGGAGAGGATTCATCTCCTCAGTTATATGAAATTAGTATCACGGTAAACTGAAGTCGACTCAAAGTTAAGTCACTATCAGGTGCATTTTGGTTAATAACAATTGTTATTGTTAAACCAAGGACTTTGTGTTTGGACTATAGAATTGAATGTGGGTGATATTGGAATTTTGGACCATAACTAAATTCTATAAGTCCAATGTGATATAGTTTTGACGAAGAGAATTGATGTAAATAATGGTCAGAATCGAGTAACACTTAACAAAGTAAAATTGGATTTTATAGAAACCAAGTAAGCGATAAATTTGGCCAAAATGTTACACCGCATGCTAAGCGACGTGTGAACGTTAATATTTGAATAGCTCGATATTAATTGCTGACCAAATTTACACCTAAAGAGTTGCACAACTGAATCGTTGAATGCACCTTTAACCACATGATTTAGTTAATTTGTAATACTTATAAATTAATTAATATTTATGAAATATTAGTTATAAAATTTTATATTGATTTGTTAAACAATACTAATAAATATTTTATAATAATTCTTAATATATCAATCGATATGCGATATCGATACACGTTTAAATGCGATGAATATTGTGTGGGCTTTAAATAGTTTTGGAGCCTATACATAGGCTTGTAAGTTCGGCGATATCGATACGCTTTTAAATGGGCTAGGGTTTTGATAGGATAAAGGAAAGGAATGGGTAAGAGAGAAAAGTGTATCTAGACCCTAACTTATCTCTTTAATCTCTTCTCAATAAATAGATCATAACCCTCAATCTTTTACCAACTTTTTAAAGCCTCCATTAGCTCTACCTCTAGCCAAAATTCATCTTCCCATCTGATCTATAATCTGTATTTGCAATTCGAGAGATAGCGCCTTCAGAATTTGTATTTGATTTAGCGATTTTTTTTTAGCCTTCAAGTTATGGTCCTTTGGCATTGGTGAAAGGTGATCATCTGATCTATAATTATATATTAATATTAAGATACTTTATGTACCATATATTGCTTTGTTAGCTAAGTAACGATTCTAGTATATATGTATATCATCGCATGTAGAATGGTTGTTTGTTTATGTTCTTATATATTTATCTATACTATAAAGCAAAACCTTGGTCAAAGCGGTCAAAGTGAAGCCTTTTTGGCATTTCCCACAATACCCCTTTTCATTTACTACTACAGATCATAAAGAAGGATGCTTTTGTCATTTGACGAAATAGTGGAGGTCAGTTATTACACGTTCTCACCCTTCTCATCCATGATCACTTATCCCTCTCCATCCTTTGCTTCTCCCGTTCAACCCTAGCCCCCTTTTCTACATAGCACGCATAAATCAAAAATGAAAAAAATACCGCATAACCTGACGTCAACAAAAAAAAGGATGAAGGATGAAGGATGGTGGCTTCGAGAGGAAGGCGACGTAAGGGAAGGTGCATGCCTGGGGCGCTAGCAGTTGGAAGGTGTGCGCTTGATGTTCGGACCGACTCTTGATGGGATAGATGAAGGAGATGGAAATTGCAATGGAGATGTCATTCTGGGTAGCACGCGACTGCTGAAGACAGAAGGTCTGTGATAGCGGTTTGACGTGGATGTGGGTGTTGTACGAGGGGGCAGTGGAGGAGGTCGTTTCGTAGGTTTTATTATGTATTTTTGACATTGGGTGAGTATGATAGTTGCAGTAATTGGATGAGAAATTGGATCACTAGAATACTGAATGACCTCCACCTCTTCTGACTAGAAAATTATCATCATTCTCGAAGGTTTTGTATTCACTGTTATTTGCAATATCTTCTACTTTTTTGACAATATATTTGGTACATATGTATTTTATTATTGTGAATATGTTGGTATTGATGGATATATGTAACTTGCAGTAGTTATAGAAGATGAAGTTGGAAATAATGGCCGTGAATTTGAATCATTTGATGACTATGACTCAGATTATGGTTGTCATTTGGAGAACAGGTACCATTTACATAATGAGTTTTCCTATCTTATGCCACCTTTTTAAAACTTAAATTTGGGAGTTTACGTCGACTCATGAAATCCATTTTTACCAATTTTCTCTTCATAGTTTAAAATTGATGTGTTAATGTTTTATGTTATAATTACAGATATCTTGACATTAAGGTGCTGATGTTTTGGTATAGATTAGACATATCCAAATACTTAGTCTGACATTTGGTGTTGGATAGAGAAAGAAATAAAAAAAAGTTAATCTAACTCAAGCGTAGGTTGCTGACATTCATCCCGTGAATGTTTTTAAGATGTTGACTGAGGAGAATGAAAATGATATATAAAAATTGAAAACCAATCTACATATGTCTCAAATAGCAGGTAATTTTATTTTGTTTATTTTTCGATTTAATATTTTGTTTGTCTACTAACTGTAACATTCTATGTCTCTTTTCATGAAACTTACATTTATTTATATTAATCTCATCATTTTTTACTAACATTTTATTAAATTTTGTAATTCATGAATTGAGTTTTTAAAATTGCAGCGGTGGGTTGAAACATAAGGCAAAGGTTCATTTTTATGAGTCCAAGTTTGTTAATGTTTTCTTCTTGATACTATCCCAACTTTCGATGTATGTCTATTATGGTAATGATCCTATACGCAACTCCATATCAATCATTGAGTTAACAAATTGTTTTGGATGCCATGATTAGTATTCATTTCAAAATTATACGCGATTGATTATCATGATGCACATCCTGCTTTAGATTATTTTGGACTTTGGATTATTTTGTTTTGCGTGACTTACTGAGGCATCTTCGAGCAAGTAGGCACTTGCTTCATTTATAATAATGCATGTTCCTTTCTTTTCACCTCTTAAAAATATTGTTCATACCCCAACCGAAGAAAAAACATGAATTTATCCACTGTATGATATGTATTGACTGTAATGGTGCTGGCTTTTGAAGTATTTTTGTCGTCCCAAATATTTTATTAGGATTATTTACCATACAAAAAAGCCTTCCATCCTCACTGATTTTCACCCTCCTTCTTCATATATTTATTAGTTTTCCTTTTTGTTTTCAGAAACTTACACGGTTTTGTGCTATAAAGGATAACAAGATTATCCCTTAATTGCCATTTTGATGATAAAAGCATTGGATATGGAGGAAAATCAGTTGTTTTTCTTCTTTGTTCTCTCAATGCTGTAAGTTTTGTGATTATATAAAAATATTGATTCCAAATGATGATTATTTGAATATGAGTTTGTGATTATCTAAATGTATTGATTCTAGATACTGATTATTTGAATATGAGTCTATGATTATCTACCGGTAGATGTGCCACTTGCATGGATTTTACTTACATCATATCTTATTAGCTGAATTAGACTGAAGTTGTTAATTGATGTACTTAAACCACCATTACAGGTGAAGTTTAACCATTCCTGTAGTACCTATTATTCCTTTTACCATTTAAATTATTTATTTTATAACCTGTTTTCCTAAAAAAAGTCATAAAATAAAATTGGAAACTCCAAATCATTTGCAAAATAGGAATGACTTCAGTTTGTTGTTTTATTTCAGTTTGTTTAAGTGTAACCATGAGGACAATAGGTCCAAAATCAAAACATACATCAAATATTATGCGTATTGTGTTCTATAACTATCTGGATCGATGAATTCTTGAGACTAAGAGCCTATTATCAGAGTTACTACATACGCTGAAGTCTACAAGGACCAATGATGATGATGCGATCGTAGTAATCATCCGTTTGTCCTTTTATTTGTTTAACCATTTTTTCTTCCATCCTCACTGATTTTCACCCTCCTTCTTCATATATTTATTAGTTTTCCTTTTTGTTTTTAGAAACTTACACAGTTTTGTGCTATAATGGATAACAAGGTTATTCCTTAATTGCCATTTTGATGACAAAAGCATTGGATATCGAGGAAAATCAGTTGTTTTTCTTCTATGTTCTCTCAATGCCGTAAGTTTTTGTGATTATCTAAAAAATTGATTCCAGATGATGATTATTTGAATACGAGTTTGTGATTATCTAAATGTATTGATTCTAGATACTGATTATTTGAATATGAGTCTGTGATTATCTACCAGTAGATGTGCCACTTGCATGGATTTTACTTACATCGTATCTTATTAGCTGAACTAGACTGAAGTTGTTAATTGATGTACTTAAATCACCACTGCAGGTGAAGTTTAACCATTCTTGTAGTGCCTATTATTCCTTTTACCGTTTAAATAATTTATTTTATAACCTCTTTCCTAAAAAAAGTTATAAAATAAAATTAGAAACTCTGAAACATTTGCAAAATAGGAATAACTTCAGTTTGTTGTTTTATTTCAGTTTGTTCAAGTGTAACCATGAGGACAATAGGTCCAAGAGTCTATTATCAGAGTTACTACATACGCTGATGTCTACAAGGACCAATGACGATGATGCGATCGTAGCAATCATCCATTTGTCCTTTTATTTGTTTAACACTTTTTCATTTTACTCAGTAGATCATATATTAAACGAACCGATGTATTCTTCTTTACATGTGCTCTCACAGTAATATAATTCGGTAAGGACTGTTGGCCCTCCTTTCGTTATCATACATTTTTCCAAGGTTAGTTTCTTAATTATGTTCAATTTTATTTTCTTATACATATAACAGTTTTCATAGGATTATACAATTTCAGTATATATTGCATGATATGTGTTTGATGAGATGTGAATGAAACAAATTACAAAATAGCTGAACAAAGACTCTTATAAGTTTTATTATAACTTGTTTTTGCTAGAATTCAATTTCAACACTGATTCAAATTTCCCAACATGCCATTGTATTATTGCCAATAAGAAATCATCAGTGCTCACATTATCCACGTTCTTATCTACATATCTCTGCTACCCAATTGGCATGCTCTTACTCCCTTTCATCAACATAATTCATTTACTTCTCTTCTGCATGTAAAAACTGCTTACAAAACATTATATGAAATTTATAGTTTCGTATTGAATTTTTCTGTTGATCAAATTTACTTTGTATTCTATGCAATTTCATGGATTCTGTTTCTTTCAAATCTACAATTATAGCACCAAGCTAATGGAGATAACAGAGAAGGATTTAGGACAAAGGTTAGTCTCCGTGGAAACTTGGCGGTGCGAGACATGATTGGGAAGGACTATGTTGTCGTTGGTAAGCATTTTGAACATGGAAATGGTAACTCAAAAGTTTATTTGTATCTTGAATTTGCAGATTTGCTGTACCCATGTTTTATTAAATTATTATGTAAATACCAGTACCATATTACTTATATTCATTACCGTATTATTCTAGTTACCACTATATTTATACTGCAAATTGCTAAAGATGGAGAATTACATGTTATATATATGCTTTTTGAGGGCATCAACTTTCTCATGTCTATGTAGTACTGCTTGCAATTGATTTTACTCAATGCTATTACTTTGCTTGGTAGAAAGATTTTTCTGGGGTTTTACATGACAAATTTACACTACAATTTGGAAGAGAGATATGACTATTGATGTTTACCAGCACAGCTTTATGTAAAACCATTTGGAAGGGAAAATTACATTGCAATTTTCATACCACCATGACTTTTGAAAACAAGTGCTTTCATTTGGAGAAATGGTAATTATAAAATGTTTTCGCTGCAACAATTTGTTGATGATTTTGTGTATGCAAGATGAAAGTAAGGGTTTTAGATGGTGATGGCTTTAGTAGAAGGAAATCAACGATTACAACCATGCAATTCATTACAATGTGGGGGTTGCTAGCATTTAATTCTCAAATGGGAAGATATAGAGTCAATTTTTTTTTGAGAAGTAGTTTGGACAAGCACTTATTTATAGGTCTGCATTCTATTCTACTGAACCTAATACTTTATCATGTAATATACAAATACTACACCTAAATTGTCAAGTTGGTATAATACTTTAACATTGAATTGTTGTGCATATTAGGATATTTGTAATTTTTGTTTGAAAAGTTGTTTGGATGAGCACTCATTTATAGGTCTGCATTCTATTCTACTGAACCTAATACTTTATCCTGTGATATACTACTACTACACATGAAATGTCAAGTTGGTATAATACTTTGACATTTAACTATTGTACATATTAGGATATTTGTGTGGATTTTAAGTTGCAAATTTTCCATTAAGTAAGTAGGAAATATCTAATGGTGTACAAGTGTGATAATTGGTAATAAATGCTGATAAATGCTCCTAAGTGTACTGATAATGTCATAAAATAACATGGAGGGAAAGATACAATAAAAAAAGACCAATACCAACGGTAGTATATTTTTATTGGTAAGACTCAAAATGTCATTTAATTGACATATACAAATGTAACTTGGTTTTGACTGAGGTAAGGTTGAAATTCATATTGACAGTGGATAGCATGTACAAGTATAATACAGTTCGAAACATGGTGGAATTCAAATTTATTATTTTCTATATGGACCAGGTTTAGTACTGTCAGTACCACTAATATCCTAACCCATACGTCCATTATTTCACAGTTAGTAAAATGAATTTGCATCTATTTTTATTACCATATGCCCTAGACGTGCCAACGAGATATTATTATTTATGTACAACTGTATGAACAAAAGGTTCCACCTTTACTACTGCAACTCATTTTCGGTTAACCTAAAAAAACCCTTATAAAACGTTTTTAACTCCATCATCAACTTATTACTGATGCCGGTCTCAAGTCCAGAACAAGGAAGAGGGAAAACGATTACGACAACTACATTTAGTACTTACAATTTACTGGTTTGTGATCTACAATATGCCATTTTGTTTCCTTCTCACCACAAAATTACCATATCTATTTCTAATTACCTACTATATGTAACGAAGAACATATTCTATTTCCGTTATGAATCAAAGTTGTTGTCTACCGTTTGCATGAGCGTGCAAGGATAATTCCTAATTCCGTACGTTTATTACTTTTATTTCTGTCCATATAAGGTAGGTCTGATATAAAGCTTATTTCTATGTTTGATACAAACGTTCCATTCACATGTCCATCGACCATGGATGCATTCTGAAAGTTAGTATCCAAAACATGCAACATTACGTGTACGTCAAAGTCATTGTATAAAATTCAATATACCTCACACACATTGTTTCTTAACACCAGTTCCTTCTGAACTTTTTCATATACATGCCTTAAAACTCATGGCTTAAGATAAAAATTGATTTTTAATTTAAATTAATTTAATATACATTATTTAATCAACATAAATTTTATAATTTAAATACTAGACATTATACTGTACAAAATATGTTTTAAACTTACATATAAATAGTTTTATACCTAGAATATTTTTCGACATAAAAAATATATTTTTAATATACATATAAATATTATTTAATTCAAATCGCTTAAATAAATCTATAAAATAAATAATTTGTCATAAAATATAATTTATATCTTATAAATCATTTTCACACCAGAAGAACTCTCGGCAACAAAAAAAATTAATTTTTTAATTGATTTATTAATTAATATTAATATAATGTTGAAATTAAAATTAAAATTAAATAGATCTTAAATTAACAAATATTTACATTGAAATATTCAAATACTAAAACAACATCTAGATTTTTTTAATAAAATATTAAAACACAAATTATAATTTCAAAATCATATTTTTTTATATTATTATTTATTTTTGATCGATAATTTTAAATTGAATAAATTTAAAATAAATAAATAAAATAAATTTATCGTGAGTATTTTTAGGTAAGTACATACATATATATATACTTTATATATTTCATATACACACACACACACACACACACATATATATATATGTTTATTTATTATTAAACTATTTACAAGAATATATATATATATACATAAAAAATTCAATTTTTTTTTTAGTTTTACATCAAAATAAATAATTAAAATTTTATAATAAATTAAATTATTTTTATATGCATAATTATATATATATTATAAATTCCCTCTCCCCATACATGCACACACAAATATATATATATATATATATATATATGTGTGTGTGTGTGTGTGTGTGTGTGTATGTATGTATGTTTATAATTATCAAAATAAAATATTAATTTATATACATATATATTAGTAATATTTTGTATACATAAATTAAAGCATATGAGCATACATTTGGATAATATATTTGTATACTATATGTGCTAACTTGTCCATTGAAGTGTAAATCCCAATACTTATACATGGGTATGTTAAATCTTGCACAGATTGCTATGTAACACATGCACACACATATATATAGGTGCATATGATACATATATACATATAATATAACATTAATTACATAATATAAAACTATATTATAAATTTAAATAAAAAAATAATTTTATTGAAAAATTAATTTAGAATTGTTCTAAATTAATTAGACTACATAGGCCCAATAAGATCCAAAATGGTAAAAAAAGTTGAAATTCATTCATTTCATCCACTACGGGCTAGCCCAGTTCCAACAATGGTATTAGAACCTAGTAGCCCTATGCGGTCTAAATTAGTCATGTTAGGTTAACTAATTAAGCTCACATCCTAGATAGTAGGGTGTCTAGAAAAGTAGCGTCGAAGAATTGGGTTTGGGCAATCAAGTTTCTGCTCTACCTGGCTATCAAATTGGCTCGAACATATAAGTGAGCCCAAAGGATATACCTAATAGAAAAGGTCCAATTGGAGTTGGGCCTTGGGCTAATTTTCAAAATTGTTTGAAAAATTAAAATATAAGATATTAAATTTAAAATTATTAAACATTAATTTCTAAATTTAAATTGATTAATAAGGTTAATAAATAAAATTAATTAAATAATTTTATTAATCAATACATATATGCATGTATTATATATTTTGATATATGTTAAATTGTTTTAAAATGTTTAAGATAACATAAGTAGACATGTATGTATATAAAATAATTTTCAAAATTAATATAATTCAATTAGAATTGTTTAATTAAATAAATTAACTAAAGGTTAATTAATTAAATGAAAAAACATATATATGAGATATATGTGTTACACTATAAAGGTTATAGTATATAAATATTCGATATAATGTTATATTGGAATAATATAAAACTTATTAAAGAGTTAATTAATTAAATAAGATTTAATTAAAATAATGTTATACGTAAAACTATTATATAGGTTAATTAAAATATAAAATTATATCTCTACTAGTAATAAAGATAATTCATTCAACTAAATTACTTGGTGTCTTTTTGAACTTCCAAAAATGCCCTTGATTTTCCATGTCTACATTCTTTCGGTCGTACCCGCACTCATAACCTCCGTTCTCATTCTCCTCTTCTAAGACCTAATTTTGTTTATCCCTAGATTCGCCTAAAAAATGGCCAATTCCATTCGTTCGTCCACAATTCGATCCCACCCCAGATTCGATCTCTCACCATACCTCCCTATTTGAATCCGTACTCCTCCGCCTCCTTCAACAAATCAATGAACTATGGATGCTTCAAGTAAGCAATCGGCAGCTCAAACCTTTGTAGTTCCCCCTCATCTTCCTTTCCTATTCTAATCGCCGTGAATCCTTCTACAGTGCTCCATTTATCCACCGTTGAATCCACACTATGCCTGAAACTAAAAACCCTACAACGATTACCAATTAACTCCAGCTAGCAATTGCCGACGATTACGCTTAACCCTTATTGAACAAATGTCCATCGAACTTCGACTACAGGTGCTTTTCATTGATTTCGCTTAACTCCAATGGATTGGCAATGACAAATTTGGGCATATTCCTTCCTCTGTTACCCTTCGTAGCAGCAACAATGATTGGCAACTAACGAAGGTTGTCGACTAATGAGATTTGCGGATCTAGCGACGACTACGCTCAACCCTAACCGCGTTATCATCCATTAGACGTTGATGAAAGGTAATTTTTCGTTGATTTTCATTAATCTGAATGGATTTTACGTACTGTTTGTTAGACTTGAATTCACTGTTAGTTCTTACTCTATTTCTTGACGGTTTTGGCATTTTTTTATTTTGCTTCGGTGTTTCCTCATCGGTACCTAAGATTGCTTCGTTCATCAATTTATACGTGTCTCTTTTCAAATGAGCTGATACCGATATCATAGTGTCCTAGACAATACTGCAACCCGAATCTCGTTGAGGTATTCATACTGATTTGACTTTAGTATCAACTAACACTATATTTGTGCATAATATATCTTGTTTTTATGCCAATTTTGTCTTCTCACCATTCCTAATAAGTCATGAGAGATTTAGTGGCAATTTCTTTGAGGCTGTTGAAAATATGATTTCAATTTGTTTTGTACCACTATGTGTAGTGTACCAGCATTATTTACTACTTACACTTCTACAAACATTATGATTGATTTATTACCCTTTAATATTTATCTGTTTCCACTCAATATTTACAATGAAGTTGTATTTAAAGAGAAGAGGATACAAACCAAAATTTAGTAAAATTGTTTTGTTATAGATTTTGTAACCAATTTTTTACCCCTACTTTAGCTAGATGTAATATCAAGCCACTTAAGGTCTGATGTTTATACATTCTTAATTTGATGGAGATATTTCTAAGTGGGGCATAACATTGCTTAAGTACATAAATATTTGGACTTAATTTTCTGTACGTGTAATCTATATTCTTCTAATTCCTGACCATTATTTACTTCAATTTAAGATTTTAATTTAGGGAAACTCCATTTCAAAAACTACATGGTTAAAGCATCTACATCAAAATTGTGGATATTTTGTACACTAAGGTGAAATAAGAAGTCCGATGAATTCTAGACTTTAGTTGATTCACATTTATCATGCAAATCGATCCTTTATTTTTACTGTAGGTGTTATTGTGTATCATTCTTTAACTATATTTAATAGTCCTAGCTGATTTTTTCCTATATTAAAATTTCAATCCTTACTTTTTTTATATTTTTATTTAGTAATTATTAAACTTTAAAGAAAACTAAAGAGCCGTGCACAGTTCATATTGGACCTAATATTAATTTACTTCCAGTACTAAGTATAATGGTAAACAAGTTATCAATGCTATTTAAGATTTAGAATTGAATTACTTTGTTTATCTACATGCAATTCACTCTTATCGTGGCTAATTTAAATTACATCATCGAGGATATTTTCGTCAATTTAAACTTGCTTCGTACGCATTGCTGTCAGTGGTGATTCATTCTCATCTGCATCTGCTGCCACTGATTCTCTTTATTTTTTTAATAAACGATCAACCTTATTGTCGATTTTTTTACTCTTATTTTCATTTTGGTGTTCTGAAAAAATTTCAATGCCATGCTGATTCACCAGTTGGAAAAGGTGTGTTCGTACATCTATTTACGGTATCTTGATGATGCACATTAATGAATATTTTATCAGCAAGTGATATTGTCATTTTATTTCCACTATAATGTTTCAAGAATCTAAAGTTTTATTGATTGAATGTACCACTAATATTTTATGTATGTTGCATCATGTACATTTTGGAAGAAGAATATCATTAGATTACGTTAATAATAATTCTTTTGCTTAGTTATTTTTTCTGTTATGTACAATAATCCACATGTTCCTTTAATATTTATACTAAGTAAATAAAAAAGGTTTCGAATTCGTGAAGTGACAATGTTAATGGCCATTCAATGAAAAATAATAACATATGATTTGTTTTTTCCTTATTGTGAAGATTCAATGTTAGCACAATTAGTTTAAAAAATATATATATCTGGAAGTAACTAAATTTTCAACGATTATGGTCCTTTGAAGAAAGATTTCATGTTCCATTACTGAAATTTGAATAGATGGCGGTTCATTTGATATTAACCACGGAGTAGACCGATTGAGTAAAGAAGGCTGTAATATAGTGAGTGCGAAATTTAACATCGTTTACAAAATCACTTACATAATTAATTCAATGCTTATTTGGACAAATAACAGCCTTCGATATCATTCTTATTATCAAACTTGAACCTTTCTTTATGTTTTTGTTTGTCTTTTCCTTGACTCAATTGAGAATGTGCCACTAACATTTTACTTTTGTTGCATCACGTACATTTTGGAAGAACAATTTCATTATAGTCAGTGATAATATGTCTTTTATTTAGTCATATGTTCAATATATGGTGATTTACTGCCATATTTGACTTACCAACCAAAATCGCGCTTTAGTTAATTTTTATACTATATATGTACATTACTCTACATGTTGCTTTAATTTTTAAACCAAGTGTTTATGAAATAGGTTTTGTACTGGAGGAGTGACAGTGTCAATGGTCATTCAAAGAAAAATAATAACTAACGATTTTTGGTTTCTTAAATACAAAGATTCTTCGTTGCTATAATAATCCAAAAAATAAACAACTTTAAATTAAGCAATTAATTTCTTATCGTAGATTATGATGCATTTACGAAGGAATAGGAAAAATGAAGCATGTAGTTAAATGCTTTACATATTTCTTTTTTCGTTTATTTTAGAAATTAGTATGTGGATCAAGTTTGAGTTATTCTAAAAAGCATGTGGACCAAGTTTGAATTATTCTAAAAGTTACGGCATGCTCTTAATCTTAACTTAGGCGGTGGTTTACATCGAAGCATGAAAAAACTCACAAGGAACCTACAAAAAAAGATGGGATAATTTACTAATCCATGACTATGCCATCTATTTATTTGATTTTTTTAGTGTTGATTATGGCTGTGATCACATCATTGGATGCATATTTCATTATGTAATGCTAGCTTTCGTCACTTTTATCTGTGAATTCCCATTTAAATTCATCAAAATTTAAGCAATAATTTCAAGCTTACTCCGGTTTGTTGTTTGTTCAAATATGGCAATATTTTTTTCGTCCAGCAAAACAATATTCATTTTGATTTTAGAAACGATGATAAACTTAGTATAAAAAATTCATACTTTCATTTCTCAATGTAGGCTAATATACTAAAGCCAGTTGTGAGGTTGTGGATCCAGCTTTATTTCTTTACTCACTTATCCAGCTGGTTGCATTTGTCTCCATACATATTGATTATATTCATCTTCGTACATAATCTGTGGCAAAAATGAAATCAAATCTCATCATATGGACTTACTATTGCAGGTAGTGGTACTAACATTTTTTGCATCCATAAACCAACGTGTTGTTATTTGTCTGATTTACTATGCTATATTTAGTACTTCAAAATTATGAATTTGATTCATCAACATTTGTATCGTTCAGTAGCATTCAATTTACAGTTAACCATTGGGCATTGTCTTCTACAAATAATGATACATATTTGTCATCTATGTTTAACATATGAGTATGGGATATAGCGTAGTTTGGGATTTACTATGCTATATTTAGTACTTCGAAATTATGAATTTGATTCATCAACATTTGTATCGTTCAGTAGCATTGAATTTACAGTTAACCATTGGGCATTGTCTTCTAAAAATAATGATACAACATATCTCAATTGTTATGAAGCATGAGGAACTAAAATATTAAACAATTTTTTTCCTGATGTTAAGCTGTTTAGACTTTTACTAACCTAAATTCAAACTTTAACAATTTTTTTGTAAGCAAGCCAATTCTACTTATCGATGGTAGTACATTGTACTAAAAATGACAGTTTCAACTGGAGGGACAAAAGGTTAGCAGATTAGGTTACTTGATCTGGTATACATAGTATATTTTATGCATAAAGTTTTCAATTATTGGATTGTTTAAATTATTTTTCTCATCAATATAATCTGTTGCATGGCAGCATGGTCAATTGATTCATTTACGTACTTTTATTTTTGATAAGTGAAATTATAATTGTTTTAAAATATTTCAATCATCAAGGTCCTCAATTGCATATGTCAAAGTTATTTTTGTTTCTATTGCATCTAAGGTGTTTGCTGAAATATACATGAGCTCATAAGAAAACAATGTGGAAAAAAAGAATATAATCATAATGGATTTATGTATTATGCTGACATGATTGCTATATATAATCTAAGCTTTCATGTAATAAATGGATTTTTGACAAGCACCTTTGTCCAAGTGATTAATTGGTTCGGCTTTGGTGCAGGATGTCACAAGTTTGAAACTTGCTTTCGAACGTTTATTTGATATGGGATATGTTATCCCAATGACTTGTTGTATATAAAGTACCAGTTCAAAAATAAAAATAAAAATAAAAAATAAAAAAAATAAATGGATTTAAATGAGCAATTTGTTAAGCTAGAAACACCCAATGTTACAAACATGGTACTCACGAAAAGATATTCATCTGAGCTCACAAAATGAGGTAATGAGCAGTAGTATGTAAGGCACGTCCAATGGGTTGTGCTAAGCATATTGTACTTTATCTTATCTTTTCATCTATTTAAATGAAATATGAATTTCAAATTTTAGCATAACTTAATATAATAATATAACATGCAGACTTTAATCCGTATGACCATTGATGTATGCAACTTTTTTTCAAGCACAATACATTGTTATGGTGCTTCTTAGAAAGTACTACTTTATGGAAAGCGCATTGAATAGTAATAATGTATGTGGATTACATTTTCTATTTCTGATAGAAAATTTTGGCTGACAACTACAATTCATTTCAGGGCCAATGGGATATCTAAAATGTTGGTCAAACTTATATGGCGATAACTTCACGTAATGAGGGAGCTAAAAGAAGAGTTGGCCATCAACATACCAAAATGTACAATTAAGTATATTTGTTTATTTATTTACTATCAATGGTCAAATAAGGCTTTGGTTAGTAGTTCTGCATTAGAGATAAGAATGTATTTGTGTATTCACATAATATGGTGTAACAGAGTTCATTCGGTGAAACTAAAATGTCATTGTATGATATTCAAGTGACTAACCATGTTGGGTTGTTAATAGTCTTTCATAAATTGGTGTCTTTGCTAAAATTTTCGAGTTTAGTATTAACTTCATAATTGTGTGTTGTCATATGTGAGAAATGCTGAACTTAGTTTGATATACTTATCTAGAAGATAAACAAAACATACATCATGAAATAAAATAATGTATAGCTCAAAGCATAGGAATTTCTTCTGAAGGCATTATTAAAAAAATGAATAATAAGTTCTAAGTAGTTATTTGGTGCCAGCAATATTTCGTTTTGAGTGTTATATTACACAAATAAAGAATGTTAAACTCATTTTGTTTCCATGTTATAGGATCAAGCCATATCATCTTTTCAGTCATTGCAGCATAGAAAATCAGGATGTGCCAGCATACATTTATGCAAATCAAGTTTAATTGTTGACTAATGTAGTAATTTACATACATTCACGTAGCCATATGTCAGCTTACATAAATGTAAGTTGTAGTTTTGCATCTGAAGCGTAGAAGTGCAGAATTATAATAAGTTTAAATTATTTTGTAATTAATTGTGATCATGCATATAGCTGCATATGGATTGTGGTTAGATATTTTTATACATGTATATAATTGTGTACTTTGTAGTATTTGGTGTTTTAATATACATTTTACAATAGGATAGTTGTAAAATTAGATTATGGAAGATTGAATTAAAATAGATGTGATGGTTGAGTATTAGCGTGGAAATGAAGTGTCATTAACATACCAACTTACAGTTAATATTCTTCTCTTCAAGTAGTGTACTGATAGATAGTTAATTTTGATGCTTTGAAATAAGTGACCTTATTGAATAACAGATTGATAATTCCTTGATTGATGAATAATTTATTTGGTTAGGTAGGAAAGAAAATTAACATTGTAGTGGAGGAGAGATTAGAAAGGAATAACTGAGATGAAGAGAAAATTTTGCAACTGCAAGTAAGACGTGGGGTAGAAAAACGCATTGCATGTACTATTAAGCTCAATATTTTCTGTACATGTTTGACTTCTTTTTTTCAAAAGAACAGTGCTGCAGCCACATAAAATAATAACAATCTGTAGTTCTTTTATCTCAATAAATTTATCATACATTGCATTGTAAATACTACTTTTAACTTCAAATACCTATATCTAAAGTTTGCGTAATTATTTATATAATTTATTTCACCTTTCTCCTAATATTTTACATTTCATTTCATATATATCAACCGACTAAATGATCTTAAATTTGAACTAATTATATAAATCCAATTAACTAATATTCATTAATTATTTTACTAATTTATGAAAATATGAGAATTTCAATATGTACACCATATTCATATTAACATAATTGATTAACAAAAATCATTAATGTAAAGATACACAGGTGACCACATAACATAAAGTATATACATAAACAATAACAACAAACTCAATTTACATTTTATCTCAATAAATGTTAATGCAGAAGATGGATCAACACCCAGAAAATCAAATGAAAGCACCGGTTTTCTTTAAATTGATGTAAGAGCAGTAGAAATCTTAGATTAAACAAGTAAAAAATAGCAGAAAAGTAAAAAAGACACAAGAGTTTGTATAGTGGTTCAACAATCTCTGGCTTACGTCTATTTTATAGTTTGTTATTCGTCGTCATCTCTTCGGATTACAATGAATTATATTAGATCTATTTTGTAGTATTACATTGAGGTCTTGAGGTGTGCTTATTATCTGATGCCTTTGCCTTTGGTTACTATTTTAAGCTTTGATAATCAGCGCTTCTAAAAAAGGGATCTAAAATTAAACTTCCTTTACAAATTCAGAATACTTCTTTACAAATATTCAAATTTTAATATCACTAGAAATAAAGAATCATTTTTTTACTAGTTTAAACATATACAACTAATAAGGAAAACAATTCATGCGCAAAACACATGCCGTAACACTTTGGTTTTAGTGGGATGAAGCTCAATAATGTCTTTGTATTCTATGTTAAAATCCAATGGTTTTTATATTTAAATGGTTTGGGATGTTTTATTAGTTGAATTAGCCATAAATAAATTGATGGGGTTGTGATCATTAGTTTCGAAGAGGAGATATATTGCTTAAGCTGGAAAGAAATTTTGTAACCACGACATATGTTGTAAAAACTATTTTAATTTTAGTAGCTATGTTTTCGACTAGGCCTAACCTCCATGAATGTTTAAAACCACGGATATTAAATTTAACGGGACCAGTATTAAAATTGATTTTATTCGGTTCTTGAACATTTTGAAGGATGCATAGTATTACCCTTTAGTTTTTCGTTACTTTTCTAATACTGTTTAAATCCCCTGATAAGCACTAAGGGATATTAATGGTGTTAACGTTGTAAATGTAGGTCCACCTGGACGTGCATATATACTCGTAATAATAAAAATTACAAAATATAAATGTATAAATTAAAGGTGGAACGTTAAAGAAACCCTAAATAAACCTAAGGAATAAATACATATGTGTACGCAAGTATACCATAATTTTTGAGATGTCCAACACTTGAACAAGGGTGTATTTCATAAGAAATACATTATTCCAAAAGTCGATATCACTCGATATAATACACTGAGGATTTTGAATCTTTAATATAAAGTTGTCCTTTATCATATATATATATATATTAATAGATTACTTGCATACTCTTTAAATGTTGAGCTTTCCTCAAGCTATGAATGTTATGTATAGTACTATGATATATTTAATAGACGAGGTAAGGTAACCACATGTATTTGTTGAGCTTTCCTTAAGTAATGTGCATTATACTTTGGCCATCGTGACATTATAGGTTCGAGTGAATAGTTTCACTTTACTTATTGAGGTTTCCTCAAGGTAAAGGCACGATCAAGACTATAAACCATTGGTTAGGTGTTGTGTGACGACCCGGAATTTTCAAGCATTTAAAATCGGAATATTTAATTGATTTTAAATACTCAATATAATAATTTTAACTGGAATTACAAATATCGCTATTTATTTGATAATTAAATAATAGAATTTAATAATTAGAAGTTGAGTAAATTGTTGGATCTTGAATTTTAAGCCTGTTAAAAATAATTTGAAGGCTTGTAAAATTTATATTGATAACACTGAAAATAATAGAAGTTGTAAAATTGAAATTAACAGTGGTTTGTTCAATTTTAAAATTTTATCGTTTAAATTGAATTTAAAAATAGCCTTCCGAGGGACAGTCTCGGAATTCGACGAAACAAGTTCCATTGGATCCGTAATATTGTATTATTATCGAATTTCAAATTTCGTAGTGATCAGAGTTGTTGTGTGAGCGTACCTTATATAAACGCGCTGAAATCTATATCGAATCCAATTTAATAACTGGGTACCTAAACAAGATATTTTTGAATATAAAAATATAAATTTTAAATCTGCTGTTGCTCTGTAATTCTTTTAGCCAACATGTTTCTGTTGAAGCCGACCATCCTGTCCCTTTTTCTATCAGCACGCAACTTTCTTTTCGAAATTACGTTTGCTTTTATAAATCACATCGTTCCTTTGTTAAATATCTCGTTCCTCTTCTTTATTTATCAATCGAATTTTATTTAATGGCGGAGCAAATCTACTGTTGGAATACGTGCCGTCTCGCTCCTCTTCTATTTCCCTTTCCCCAGAATTAAAATCGACTACAGTAAAAAAAACAGAGAGAAATTGAAAATCGAATTCGATTATCCCAAACGCATGGAGGCGATCGATTTTGATTTCGTCATGGAGGAATAGAGCAGTGCGCACGCGCGATGCCAAAGAACTTGTGAGGCGAGTGCGACGGATTGGGATGCTCGCAGATGGCTGGAGGCTCGTGTCGCATAGGGGTTGGCGCGGGGGAGGGATTGGTGGCCGCGATGTTCTCGAAATCTTTGGGGTCGATAGGCTAGGGTTCCTGGTGGGGTGCGAGGGTGGCAGTCGTAGTCATTGTCGCGTGAAGGTGAGGCTTTTGCTGTTAATAAATTTATTTTGAACACATATATGATTCTTTTGTCAATTTAAACACAAGCAGCAAAATTTATAATGAACTACAGTAAGTGGATGTTAAATGTACAGTAAACTTCTGGATTTAAAGTTGTTCTTGTTTTAGTTTAAATACCTACAGGAAGTCGGGGAAATTTTATATATATTTCTAGGCAGATGAAAAAGAAGAAGGAAAATGAAATGAAAAAAAAATATAAATAAAATAAAATAAATGGACCACTGCAAAGTATATTTATATACAGTTACATATTTCAATATTTAATAATATAAGTAGATATATATATATATATATATATATATATATATATATATATATATATATATATGGGTTACAATAAAGTTTAAACATTTCTGTTTTTAATTTAATGCATATATATAGTAGACAGAAATGTTTTTGTATATAGCTTTTGAAAATATAGGATTTGTATAAAACTTTATTTTTAATAAAGATAATTTATTTTTATAAGTAAGTGATTTCAAAAATAGAAACAAACATATATGTACACATTTTAATTTACTAGCTTGTTTTAAAAATGTATTATAAGTAATTAACTTGTTTAATAAACTGATTAATTTATTTTTGTCACCCAAAGTAAATTTATCTAAGGAAAATTTGTTGAAACAAGAACTTTTAAAATAAAAATCACTAGTCAGTTAAATTTACCAAATGGAAATTTAATTTTTCGGTTGGTTCGAATATTAATGAAAATCATCTAATGTTTATACAAGGTCAAAAACCGTGAAACCAAGGCAAAGTTGAAGTGGATTTGCAAATAATAGCAAAGGTGGGTTAATCTCACTCAGCCGAATTTAAATTTAAATTTAAATGATTAAATTTAAATAATTGTTTAAATGGTTGATGTGATATCCCGGAAATTTTAGCAATATCAATTTAATAATCTATATTTAAAATTAAATTGATTTGATAAAATTTTGTTAATAAAATTTAACATGATTTAATAATTCAATTAAATAGATGTGTAATTGATGAATTTTATCTTTTAAAAACTAATAAATTGCTTTCTATTTATAATGTATATATGTATATATATTGTAAATAGATAGGTTTTGATTTGTAAATTAATAAAAAAATAAAATCTTGTTTTTAAATTCTAATATTCATTTTGATAATTTGAAGATTTTTATTCTATTTAATAAATAACTAATTGGTTTAAATACTTAAAGAAATTGTTTTAAATTGTATAATTGTATTTTAAACATAGTTTAAATTTTAATAAGATAAACAAAAGTTTATTTTATTTCTTTTTGAATATAGCTTAATAATTATAATTTGGAATTATTTAAAAATTTAAAATACCATTTATATATTAAAACATTTATGCATTTAAATATGTTAAATAAGATATGTAATTTATAATTTCTTTTATAAATTATTTAAATTAATAAATATGTTATTTTCAAATAATGATAAATGTATAAATATAGATATGTTTAAAAAGACAATATTATTATTTTAAAAATTAAAAGATGATTAATATAAATTAGTTTTGAACTAGAATTTCTAGAGATATAGATAGCATTTGAATTGGAATTCTTTTTAAAATTCAAATGAATTAGCATAGTTAAATTTTATAAATAAGCTTTCATTTTTTTTATAAATTGTTTTATTTCATTAAAAATAAATACATATACATTTATTAATGAAACTACTATATATGTATTTAATAAAGAAAAGAGGATTTTATTTATCTTTAATTAAATAAAAATAAGTAACATATGTATAAAACAAGTGTTAGCATCTTAAGTAACTAATGAGACAATTGTAAACAATTAATCTACTTAATTTGACATGTGTTAGTTCTTTTTACATATGTCCTTCTATTTTTATTTTTTTTCTTTTATTTTTAAATAAATCAATTACTCTTATATAAACATGTTACTTCACCCTCATTTGATTTTTCTAATGTTCATTTTTTTTCCTAAGTCAAGAAAAGTTTTCAGCTGAAAACAAATTTGTTTTCAAACTCTCAAAAACAGAAATTTAAATCATGTTCAAGATTTGATTTCTTTTCAATACTCAAATTCCTCACAAACCTGAAAATCAAATCCATAATCAAATCTGTTCAAGCATGCAAACTGTAAAATCCATATCAGTAATTTATTCTCAAAACCAAAATCTGAAGCTTTCTCCTCAATTTTAAATCTGTAACCTTGTGACCATTTCAAACATGCAAACTCTCCCTCAAAACTAAAATCAAAAATCTGCCTACATGTTATACCTGCAATTCCATTTAAAAGCAAAATAAAAAGCCTCTGCATTTCTTTAAAATTTGGGAATCAAGCATAATGAAAAGCCTGCATTTTCCTCTCCTTCAACCTGTTCAAGCCATCACAGCATATAACTGCAAATTAAAGCTTTTCAAATTTAAAGATTCAAATGCATCTAGAATCTTGGACCTGCATGCAAGTTTTTAACAACAAACACTCAAGATTAAAATCTGCAACTCAGTAATAATTAAAAGTAAAAGCATTCCGGTTGAAGTCTTTAAAAGCAAGGCACACTGGTTTCTAAATTCAAAACAAAAGCTCTGTTTCATGCTATTTCCAGGTGAGTAACTTTTTCTTTTCAAGATTTTAAGTATTAAAATGTTTCCTGATTATGACTTATGTGTGTTACCTGGATTATATGTTGATTTGTATGATTTACCTCATTAGTTTAAAACTCAAGAATAGTTATGATGATGTATGTTTGCTCCTATAATATGATTTGTATTGAGTGTATGGGTATAAGCTTACTGTTTTATGATTTTTACAGTATTTACTAAGCTACAGGTCTAAAGTTTTAAAAGAAAAACTTAAGTGTTTTTTTATAAATCTTTAATAATACAAGAGATTGGTCAATGTATGTTTAATATATCATAAATGATAAGTTTAAGATTTTTGTTTAAGATGAAAAAAAAATACCTGTATTTTACTGGGAACAAAGTTATAACAAAGTAAATTAAAATCAGACAAATCCAATCTGATTGTTGGTTCATGTAACGTCACGGATTTTCGTTCTTCGAAAATCCGACATCGATACTCACTTTATCGACTGCCGAGAAATCAAAGGCCGAAAACCGAGATGTTATGGGTTTTAAAAAGAATTTGAGAAAAGAAAAAGAAAGAAGAAGATAGAAATAGAGAAAACAGAGAAAAAGAAAATTTGAAAATAGAACGGATAGAACAGAAACAACAGAACAACAACAGAATCTCACAATTCGCAGCGGAACAACATATAATAATAAATGAATAATCTTTAAACAAAGAACTATATCAGTTATTACATTACATCACAATTTATTACATCATATCATCACAGTGTACAACAACATACAACAACAACAGTGCAGCGGAAAAGAAATACTATATAAATAATACGCCATGCCATCCAGCTTGCCTCCAGCAACTCCAGAATATCCAGAATATCCTGATAAACCTAACTCTTGACTGTCCGTGTGGAAATTGGTGGGCACCCAGAGTTTAGAAAGGAAAACAATAAACTCCAAGTCAGTCATGTGACTGGTGTGAGAACTCAAAACAGTTTATTTACTTTAAAATCAAAATAGAGGAATATTTTTAAATTCAATTCGCAATGCTTTTAAAAATGAGACTACCATAAGGCCTCCCGCACACACACACATGCAAACGCAGAATCGGAGGAGATTTCTCCTTATGATAGTCAAAGATGCTTGATACGCATTTAAAATAATATTTGATATTATTATTAGTGCATAGTGTAGAGGAAAATCATTTCGAAAATAAAGATATAAATCTTAGCCAACATACGACCATTATCGTATGCCTACTATAGCTACTATTCAAACAGTGGTGACCACCATAAGTGAATAGCAGGTTCTACAACTAATACCGTAAAAGTTTCGTATTGGGAATTGGATTTCCAACAAATGGTCAGGCCAAGGAACTTCCCATTGCCACATGAGAATGCCTCTGGATGGACATCCCCGAGAACCAAACCGGATCTCTACCAACACAAGGCCGGGTTACTCCTAACTGAGTAACAACTGACCGAATATGCCATCCCCCGGTCCTTTGGGACCTTTTCACCGAGCGCTCGTAATCAATTCACACAATCATAAAGTGTTTTCAACATGAGTAAGTATCTGGGCTCCATACCATGATACCACCCTTTTCCAGAAGGAAATGCACATATCCTAAAGGGCGCTACCCCTCATAACCTTGCTGCTTCTTTCCTGTTTTGACCATTTCCGGGATGTGAGGCTCGACGAATTCACGTCCACAAAAACATACTTTATACAAAAGCCATGCTTTGGGTCAACAAATGATCAACACAATGATCACTAAGATAGACGATCAAATAAATGATCCTATCACAAATAATCAACACAATGATCATTTCAGCATCACTCAGCATGTCACATTACCAAATTGGGAATATATCGCTGATAACTTCAACTATATAACCTCTGAGCACATACGTCTCAGAGAAGGGTGTTAAGCAAAAAGAATAAATTCTCCGCCACCAACAGAAATATATTTGAAAGAAATCGACTTTATATCTCAACTTGTAATGTCAGACATACAATCCATACAAGTCTGTTCCGGGCTCGAACAGAACCGAAGGCACTTACAAAGAAGTCCTTGCAATTCGGATATTCACAATCCTGATCGGATTCACCATCACATATGGAGAACTCAATACCGGTGCAACTCGGTGCAGAGTCAATCGATAGTTCATCCTATCGCTCTCGCAAATACCGGTCTTCAACACCGATCTTCAAATGCGATTCACAACGACGTATCACATATTCGGAGTGGGTTATACGACCCCATGGTCCTTTCCCGGTTAACCCGAATAGTGAGCGCTTATTCAAAAATAAGTGTGTATTCAAATTCAATCAATTCACATCAAATACCCATTCAAAGGGAAATATTGATAGTCGATTATTGAACTAGCAATGGATATGCA
The DNA here is from genome assembly GCA_030765085.1 of Allium cepa. NCBI lineage: Eukaryota > Viridiplantae > Streptophyta > Magnoliopsida > Asparagales > Amaryllidaceae > Allium > Allium cepa. The sequence goes on along the minus strand of CM060942.1, from coordinate 569,277,224 downwards.
TACATCACCAGATTCCAAATAATTTTCCAAATTATTTATTTTCCAAAATATCTTTAAAAGATATAAAATTTCAATACTTCAAAAATAAATCAACATTTATTTTTTTTAACAATTTCCACTTTCTATTTACAAATTCCATAGTGAATTTATATTCCAAAATATTCATGCATATACGATTTCAATTATCCATTTCAATTTATCTTCAAAAAGATAAATTCTAAATATTCACTTCATATTGGAAAACATTTCCATACTTATTTAATTATAAGTAATTCACTAATATTTTTATTTTCAACCTTGGAAAATATTCAATATACTTAAATCGAATTAAGTATATAATTCATTCTTTAAGAAAATCATTCTCTTAAACATATTTATTTGGGCCAAAACGAATGTTACGTAAAACATCGTTACGACAACCCAAAATCACTAGTATAGGGATTCGAAATTAAAATAGATATATAAATCCCAATACTATACAAAACATTTCCTTTCGGAAATCATTTACTATAACAACAGTGTTATAGTCCACCATTTCCTTTTATTTCTCGAAAACGTCTATTTCAACAATAAATGTTGAAATCTATGGTTTCGAATCTCAACACCTTTTAAAACATCGTTAGATCGTTTTAATTCTATTTAAAATATCACATTCAAAACATTTCTTTAACGTCTTATTCACTATTCAAAAATCGTGAACATACTTCGTTAACAAATTTCATCCTTTTATTCAATTTATTTTAAAGGATTATTCACTGTTTACAACGTGAATATAACTCCATTAATAGGTTATAACAATTAACTTATCAAAATAAGTCGTTTGCGGATTTATAAAACAACGTTTATAAATTCCGTTTCTATTTATTTATAAAAACTTCTTTTTTATAAATTCCTTTATTAACCTATTTGATTTCATATCTCAATTATAAACTAAAAGTTCATATTATAAGTCAATTGCTTATAAAACGATTATTTTACAAAATCGTTCTTTTAAAGACTTTCCAAACCATAAATCTTATAACTTATAAGATTTATTTATTTAACAAAATTTATTCTTCAAATAACTTCACAAATTTATAAATCTTACTATTTATAAATTTCATTTATAACTTCACAGTTTATAATTCTATAAATTTCATTCTATTATGAAATTCATTCTCACATCATTCAAACACTTATAAAAACTCGTTTTATAATGTCCATATTTCAATTTATAAATATCCATTTATAAATCTCTTAATATAAATTAATTTATATTATTCTTTTAAAACGTCTTTAAATTCCTTTATAATTCCACCATCTTGATTTATAAAATAATCAAATTTTATAAATCCTATTTTTAACTTTTATAATATATTCAAAAATCCAATTTAACTATTTTATAAGGTCATTAATTCATATTTCTCAAAAATCAGCTTTTAACTATATTTCACAAAAACTATAATTTTTATAACTTTAAAAATTGTAACGTTATTTATTTATAATGGATCAATTCCAAAAATATAGTATATTTTCAAAATCACTTTTAAAATCATTTTAAAATCCCAAAATCTGGGTCCAATGATGCTACACACCAAATAGTCAATCATGACTAACAACGATATCATATATCGATATGATAATCCATCAAATATCAAAATGTCTGAAATAAAATAAATACTGTTGAGGAATCCAGTTGGATCCCTCCAACCTGTTTCCTGCATCCAAAAACATTAGCACAATACCAATTTCGCTCCAGTACGAAATTATCGCGGTACATGTTTTTAATAAATATTATCCGCTTACTAACGGCGTAATAGGGTCTCATCCGCTAAACAAAAATTGCGGGAAATCAACAACTGCAATATATACATATGCCAATATATATATATTGATATTATATATAATACCAATTTCACTGTTTATGAAATTTTCGCGGTATATGTTTTTAATAAATAACATCCGCTTACTAACGGCGTATAATGTCTATCTTAACAATCAATAATTTACAGTCATCATTCAAACATGCATTCAAATATTTTAAATCTAACTATTTAAAATAAAATCGAAACCTATTCGATTGAGTGAGAAGTTCTCACCTTGATTTTAATTTCCGTTTTAGCTTTTATTTCGAATAAAATTAAACGCGCGTTTAATTTTACCCGAAATTCTCACTAACTCCAAACGACTCCAAACCAACTCCATCGCGTAGTGTTCTTCCATACGATTCCAACGCAACTGAGTTTGCATTTTTTCGACCTCGTATGAAAAAGTTATGCATTTTACAAGTTTGTACACAATTTTTATACAAACAAATCAACTTAAACTTTAATAATTTATAACCTAACCTAATCTAAACCATAGATCTCACCCCCTTCTCATCTGGACCGTGCATTTGCTTCATCTTCCACCACGCAACTCTACAGCTCCAAACACGCACAACATAACCCAACTTGATCAACTAGGGTTAGATATTTCAACACCAATACTCGACGATACCTCATCATACTACCACCACGTCGAAGCTCTCGACTCAAGCTAGGTTCGGCCTCAGCCTTGGCCAACTCGGCCTGCACATGTGCCTCGTATGGCGTGCGAAACCTGATGCAAACGGCCCTCTATTGCACTCCCTCTGATGCTCCAAACTCCATCAAATCCGTATGGATTGAAAGCTCATCTCGTGCTCTTCATCTTTGCTTCAGAAAGTTTTTGATAATATTGCATGGATTGAGAGAGATTGATGAAGAAGTGGGATTGAATTCTGGCCTTTGGTTTAATATGTGGCGGCTAGGGTTTCATGTTTTATATTATTTTTTTTTAAATGAAGGGTTAAGGTGTATATTTATAGGAAAACCAAGCGTAAACACTATTCATTTCGGAAATTTCGAACTCCGATTTACGCGCCGTAACCAGCGTTTCTAAGGTTTACCCCGCGTTCCGGACACAATGGAACAGGTTTCGGAAGCTAATTCGGACATCTGTGCGAGTTATGGCTACAAACGCTCAATTTAAATTAAACCGATTTAAGCGATTTTCTAGGCGTTTTAATTTGTACCGGACAAACGGTAAATCCAATTGACACGAAATTTGAAACCTTACAATAATATCACATTACGGATCCGATGAAACTGGTTTCGTCGAAATCCGAGACTTTTTGAAAAATGGCTATTTTGACTCGCCAAATTTAAATTAAAAATAAATCGATGCGTTTCGAGCTGCCACGATCAAACGATAACTCCGATTGACACGAAAATTGAAATCCGATAATAACTAACTATTACGGACCCAATGGAACTGGTTTCGTTCAATTCTAAGACTGTTCAAAAATTGGCTATTTTACAGTCGATTATTAAATATTAAAATATTCAATTTTCACAGATTAACTTTTAATTCGATTTTAAAAGTTCTAAAATATTTCTATAACTCCAGTATGATTAAATAAAATTTTCCAAATTATTTTTAATCATATTTAACTCGATTTTCAATTATTTCCATAATTTAACATATTAAATTATCGATTTAATTATTCAATTAAATTCAATAATTCAAATAAAAATTTATTTGACTTATAAATTCACTTTTTAATATTTAAAATTAATTAAATATTCAAATTTAAATTATTAAAAATTCTGGGTCGTTACAGTTCAGGTGCTTATATCTAAAGCTAAAACTAAATTGTAATTTTTTTTAAAACCAAAATTGAAATTTTAGTGATGGATTTATGATTCAATACTGTTCTTTCTGGAAAGAGGGGAAAGTGCTTAACCTTGTTTTAGGCACTGCATGATTCGATCTGTGGGGAGACTTCAGGGGACCGAGTGCAGTGATTTTTGGTGAGGTGGTAGCTTGGGTATGGGTGAAGGGTTGGACGGAGTTCCTAGGCCGCCGGTGACAGGAGGAGTGAGGACGTGAGGTTTTCTGGTTTTGGGGGTGGAGTTTGCCTGTTGCTGCCAGGTTTTGATTTGGATGCTCGCTTTTGTTTTTGTGATGTTTGGTCGTTTCTGGTGGGCGATGTTGGATCGGAGGATGATCAGTGACTTGCTCAATGCCTGGGTGGTGGCCGGTGGTGGCCAAGACCTCCGTGCACATGCACGGAGCAGAGGGAAATATCAGGGGAGTTTTGGGGTTTGCAGTATATTTTGACTCGAGTTATAACTCGAGTAAATCGAGTTTTTACTCGAAGTTGATCAGGTTCTCACTCGAAGTAAACTGGGAGGAAACTCGGGTGTTTTAATAGATTACAGGTTTATCAGGGAAACCTATTATTTCTAAATTTAAACTGAAGCAAGTTTTTTAAAAAAACCAGAATTTAAACTTAAATTCTGAGTATGGATTCAAAACTAAGTTTGAATCCCAGTTTAAAATGTAATTTAAATTTTATAAATTAAAATGTTTAAACAATTTTAAAATGGGGTTTAAATAGTTTAAGTTTAAAGAAAAGCTTAAAAATAAAAGTAAAGATTTAACTTAAGTTTAAATCTAGATTCAAATTCAGATTTGAATCATTATTTAGAAATAAAGGGAGTTTTTATATTTGAATTGTTTAAAAAAAAAACAACTTTGAATGTTTATGTTAATTCAAATTAGGATTTGTATTTTAAATGAAATTGAGTTTAAATTTCCTTTAAACTTCTTTATAAAATAAGAAATTATTTAGTAGAAGTTTTAAAAAGGTTTTAAATTGTTTTTAGAACTTTGTTAAGTTAAGTCTGGTTTTCATTTTAAATTTAAAATGTAATTTAAAATCAAATTTTAAGTAAATTGTTTTAAATTACTTTGATTAATGATAATAAATCATTAATAAGATATGTTTTATTTTAAAGTAAATTAAAGATTTAATGAATTTTCATTCATTAAATTAGTAAGGTAATTTAAATAATTTAATTAATTTATTTATTTAATTTATTAAGGATTTGAAATAAATTAATTAAGGTTAATTAAATTTGTAATTAATATTAATTAATTTAAGTTAATTACTTAGAAAAAGGTAATTAAAGAATTGATGATGAGTTAATAAAGGTCATTAACTTGTATTTATTTATTTATTAATTAATGTAATTAATTTTAATAATTAATTGGATTAATTAATTTAGATAATCAATTATGGAATTTGGTTAAGTATGATTACTTTGTGAAGTTAATTAAGGTTATTAATTACTCATTGTAATTAATTAATTTATTAATTGGATTAGTTTAAATTAATTAATTAGGTTTAATTAATTTAGAATAATCATTGAATGGGTTGATAAGTAATCAATGAGGAACAATTACTTAGAGAAGTGATTAAGTTAAGTAAATTACTGGAGGTAATTAATTGAAGTATTGTATTTTGGGATTAATTACTTTGTGTAATTAATAATGAGGATAATTACTTTGTGAAAGTGATTAATAAATAATTACTTAGTGTAATTAATAATGGGGGTAAATTTCGGCCATGGCTTCCAGATCTAGATCTGGAGATTAGGGTTTTTTCCTATTCTCCTTTTTCTTTCGATTCTTCCATCATCTTATTCATTCTTAATTGTCTTCAATTCTTTCTCCTCTAAACAATGGGATCACTGCGTGATGAAGAAGGCTGGGAGGAGGTGAGAAGGAAAAGGGACAAACTTCCAGCTCCTAGTGGTCCTGAAACCCGACTCAATATGGGAGGTCTCAGATCGAACAAAAATGGGTTCACATCTGATCGGAATCTGAGGAATAAGGTTCAGGCGGCTGCAGGTCTAACAAAAACAAAATCTCAAAAATTAACAAAGCAGGCCGCCTCGCAGACAGGAAGCTATCCGAAAATTAAATTCACCGTCTCAGAGAACGCTAAAAAATTCTCTTATAGCGAGGCAGTGAAAATTGGTGCAGTTGGAGACATAGGTAACCTAGATCTTGAATCTGTTGAACCTACAATAGTAGATGGCAAAAGGATTGGTACACTTACAGCTGATGCTATCAAAGAAGCAGAGGGTGGATGGGATCTTTGTATTCTATTGTATGTTGTTGGATATAAACCTTGGCTTAAGACATTTGAAGGATATGCCAACAGAGTTTGGTCAACTCAAAAGCCGTTCTCTGTCCATTCCAGGAATAATGGATACTTCGTGGTGAGATTTGGTTCGGAGGAAGACTGTAGCAAAATCTTGAAATCAGGTCCATGGTTTATGGACAGGAATTTGATTATCATGAAGCGCCTTTCACCTGATATGAAAACAGATAGAGATCTACTTACATCTTTGCCAATGTGGGTTAGACTTCCTGGTCTAAGTTTTAAGCTGTGGGGTAATATAGCTATCAGTGCGCTAACAAGTACTATTGGAATCCCAATAAAGATGGAGGAGGCAACAAAAAACAAAAATAGATTAGCTTATGCCAGAGTATTGATAGAGGTTAATGCAACCTATGGTATGCCTAACATCATTGTTGGTATGGATGAGGAAGGGAGGAGCTTTATATAGGAAGTGGAATATGAAAACCCTCCGCCTATTTGTGACAAGTGTATTTGTTTTGGCCATATATCTAAGGAATGCCCTATGACCAAGTCATGGGTTCCTAAAAAGAACCAAGTCAATGATTCTATCGAAGAAAACATTGTAGATGTAGGCAAGGAAGTCATGGAGGTAGGACGAAAGGATAACACAGTGGAACAGGATAATCAGGTGCATGAAGAAAGTCCCAATGAATCTCAAAACGCGGAGCTTATGGATGGTATGCGTCCATCTGAGGAAATCACAAGTAACAACGAGGAGATGGTCTCAAACGAAGAGGATGGAAGTCAAACTATGTCGAAGGAGATGGAGACAACGAGTAATTTAGTTCAAATCTCTGAGGCCAGAATAGACGGTGATCTGAGAAATGATGAATCGACCAACGTTACGGAAGACAATGAATTGAAAACACCTCCTCCGAAATCTCCCCTAAATCAAATTATTATTTTTAATCGTCCTTCGCCTATATCGAATAATAATACACTTTCTACAAATTTACTTCCTACTAATATTTGTATTGAAAATTGTCTTATTAATAATGTTAATTATATGAGAGGTTCTGAACAATGTAATTATATGCAGGTACAGGAAGAGCTCGACCAGGATTCAGGATCGAAAGAACTGGAAAAGGAACAATATACATATGATAATATAGAGTTTCCTCAGGGGGAACAGGATATCCCTAAGCCTCAGGACAAAGAATATGAGAACGTGATTAAGGATAAACTTGTTCGTAAAAACCCCAAGTGGGTTCAGATGCTAGGCATTACTGAAGAAGATATAGAGGAGTCCTCTAGTAGAAGGTTACAGAGGACTCGGAACAACAAAGTATAATGACGATTGCTTGTTGGAATGTGAGGGGGTTTCATAACCCCAACAGAATGAAAGAAGTGAGAAATATTATTGACATGTATAAAATAAGTTGCTTTGGTATTTTAGAAAATAAGATGTTGTTATCAGACATCTTGAACCTAGAAAGACTTATAGATTACGGGTGGAAAATTATAAGCAATGTCTCCTGTTATTATAAATGTAGAATTATCATCCTTATCGACAGAAGTTATTGGGATTTTAACTTCATTAGTATGAGCGACCAACATATCACTCTTGAGTTGGTTAACAATTTGAAATTTAAATGTAATTTATCCTTTACCTACACTCAGAATTTTACTAATCTGAGGACGAAGTTATGGGAGAATTTGCGAGAAGATGCTATTAATATTTTTAGACCGTGGTTAGTCCTTGGAGATTTTAATTGTATTCGTAGTACTTCTGAAAGAAAGGGAGGTAACCCAGTGCCATTTGAAAAACTGTTTGAATTAGATGATTTGTCTAATTATACAGGACTTAAAGAAATTGACATTAAAGGTTTTGAATTTTCTTGGTGGTCTGGCCCAAGTCGAAACATATTTTCAAAAATAGATAGGGTCTTTGCTAATTTAGAATGGATCAACTTATTTCCAGATTTAACGGCCTTATATTTACCTCCCTCGGTGAGCGACCATAATGCAATCATAGTCTCTCTTTTTTCCAAACCTAGAAAAAAGAATAGACCTTTTAGGTTTATGAATCACTGGTCTCTATGTGATCAATACTTCCCTCTCATTGAGAGAAAGTGGACTTCTAACCACGAAGACAGACCGTTATTTCAACTCTTATATATACTCAAGAATATTAAGAAAGAGCTAAAGATTTGGAGCGCTAATATAAGGAATACCAAACAGGAGGTTCAAGTTCAAAGAGAGACCTGCTCTAGACTCCAAAAACTTTTGGAAACATCAAATGATCAAAATTTAGTCCTAGAATTCCATGATGCCAAAATTAAACTGGATATGGCACTCAAAAAGGAGTATCTGGATACCAAGCAAAAGGCCAAATGCGATTGGTTGAGGATGGAAGATGAGGCTTCTTCTTTCTTTTATGCTAAAATGTCTAGCAGAAGAGGTAAAAATTTCTTGACTAACATTGAAGTAGATGGCAAAGTAGAGACAGACGACAAATTTGTCGGCTCGGCTATCAACTTCTACAAACGCATTTTTAGCCGTCCGCTAGAAAATAAATTCCCAGAAGTTGTTTGTAAAACGATTATCACTGAATATGGTGCTAACTTCTTGAACGACGGTATTTCTATGGATGAAATTAAACTTGCATTATGGGACATTAAAGATACGTCTTCTCCAGGTCCAGATGGTTTTAACGCTAAGTTTTTCAAAATACACTGGCATCTCTCGAAAGACATTATTTTCAAAGCATTGAATGATGTTTTCCAAAAGGGTTTAATAATCAAAGAATGGAATCATACTTTCTTACATTTGATTCCTAAAAAAGTCCATTCAACTTGTATTCAAGATTTTAGATCCATCGCTTGTTGTAATACTGTTTATAAGATTTTCACCAAAATTCTTTGTAGTAGACTGGTCCCTTTTTTGAATAAGTTGATATCCCCGAATCAGATGGCATTTATAAAAGGAAGATCAATAGGGGATGGAATTCTGTTCGCACATGAAATTATTAGAGGCCTAGGCAGAAAGGATAATAAATATATGTGCATCGAAGTTGATTTAAAGAAAGCATATGATTCGATTAATCGAGCTTTTGTTATACACATATTAATTAGCCTGGGTTTCCCAGGAAAATGGGTGAATGTTATTAACAACATCATATCGACTCCTATGTTCTCACTCATAGTTATTGGGAAATCACACGGATATTTCAAGAGTTCAAATGGCCTTAGACAAGGCGACCCAATCTCTCCCATTCTATTTACATTGGTCATGGAATATTCTACGCTATTAATGGATGAGAAAGTAAGAGAAGGTCAAATATCCCCAATAATAGAATTTGATAACAAGTTGACACACATCATTTACGCAGACGATATTATAATCTTTACTAAAGCCAATGCACAATCAGCAAAGGCCGTTAGTGATGTTTTTCAAACTATGGGAAGAGTGTCATGCCTGGAACTCAGTTGTGAAAAATCTAATGTTTTCTTTGGGAAAGGGGTTGATACGTGCTCGGAGATTAGCAATATTCTTAATATTCAGCAGTCGGATTTGCCTATAAGATATTTGGGAATACCATTGTCTAGTGTGAATTTGAGGGATAAGGATTGTGCGCTATTGATAGAAAAAATCAAGTTAAGAATTGGAGGATGGGAGAATAAGATGCTGAGTCTAGCTGGGAGACTGGAACTTATTAAATCTACCATTTACCCAATAATACAATTCTGGATGCAATGTTTTTATCTCCCAATCTCTACAATCCAAAAAATTAAAAATTTAATCCTTAACTTTCTTTGGAAAAGTCGTAGCAGTAAAATTCCTTGGGAAATATTGTGCAGACAAAAAGAAGAAGGTGGAATGGGTCTGAGAGACTTAGAAGAGATGAATCGGGCATTATGCATTAAATTGATTTGGAAAATTATAAATGCAGAAGGAATTTGGGCGGAACTTATGCGTTGTAAATACATTGGGCATAAAAGCTTTTGGGAAATTAATCAACGCTCGGACGATTCGGGAGTGTGGAAATTTATCTTAAAAAATAGACATGTCTCTCTGAAATGTCTTTCGCTCAATATAGCTGATGGTAAAACTACTTCTTTATGGTACGATCCATGGTTGCATGGTAGTTCTATAATGGAACGTATAGGTAGAGACACTGCATTCAGAACTGACACAGATAATCTTCTTCTAAGTAAAATTATTCAGAAAGGAGAATGGAGGTGGGACTCTTGTAGCTTCTTATTTCAAATCCATGCAGAGATAGAAGGCGTTACAATTCACAAGGATAGGGAAAGGGATTTTTGGTCTTGGAAGTGTACGAAGAATGGAACATACCAGTTCAAAAATGTTTGGAACACGATTCGTACCAGTTTTGAAAACAAATATTGGTCGAATTTGGTCTGGAACAAGATCCACGTTCCAAAAATGGCGGTGTGCCTTTACAAAGCCATTAACGACTATCTATTGACAAAAGATAGATTACTTCAGAAGCAGATAGTTGTGGACCCCTATTGTGCTTTCTGTAATAATCACATTGAAACTATAGATCATCCATTTTTTAAATGTGATTATACGGAAAAAATTTGGTACTGGAGTTGTAAAAAAAATTTCAATTCACCAAAAAATGTGTTGTCCTTCTCTTTAAAGGAAGATTTGCAAAAAATCGTTTCTATTTCAAAAACAAATAATCTCAGTTCAGACTTGTTTCAACTATCTTTATCTATTGGTGTTTGACATATATGGAAAGAAAGAAACGATAGAATATTTCAAAATAGGTTCTCAGACAGTACACAGATATGTAACAGAATTCATCAAACCATGAGCATCAGAATGTCAAAATCCAAATATTTTAAAAACATCACTGGCATGGATGAGAAAATAATTATGAAATGGGGATATACCTCCCAATGCTGAATTGGGGTACTCTCTGCATTATCATATGTCGCGTTCCTGCTCTCATTCTTCAATCTTTGAACCCTGATTTAGCTCAACATCTACCTGTATTATTTACATTGACCTCACCTCCTCTCTTTTAATTTACATTTTAATAAACATTTAATAATACATTTTGATGTAGTTTGTTAAGTTGCAGAATACCTTTCCTTGGGTAGCTTTGAATTCTGATGACACCCTCTGCTTTCCTGGATTGACCGACATTCAAACAACATGATTAGTCCACACAATCAAATATATTGTTCTCGGTTCAGTATTACAGTGACTTATCTGGTTGTTCAGTTGGAGAAGAATCAGTCATCTGGCCTCATCTATGCTGGTTGTAGCACATAAGTACCTGCCTTCGACTCAGATCTGGTTGTATTTCATATAAAGCTTAAAGACTTCACCTTTGGGGTTTAAATCACTTATCTTTTTCAGATCTGGGACATACGAGATATAGAGCTTCATAGCTGCTAGATTTGTTAACTTGTCATCTTTCATAGTTGCAAGATCTGGTCAATATGGTGCCTCGTCGAGATAATTGAAGTAGTTGAGTAAAACTTTAACTACAGCGGCAGATTAGATTGAAGAGAATGTTACCATTCTCTTCTTGCCGCCATTAATGGGAATTTTTTCGGAGTTGGTTTAATTAAGGAGTTAGAAGTAAAACATGCCTTATTTACTTGTGAGCATCACGCATGGGCTCTGATATAGTTTCGTTCGGCTTTGTACCGTTTAATTATATTAAGGCATGTTTAGTTATTGTTTTTTGCTATGTACATTGTGACCTTGCCTTATGGCATTTGTATTTTGATTTATACAATTCGTAATAGAAAAGTTTGAACCCGTTTTCAAAAAAAAAAAATTTAAGCATTAATTGATTAAATCATTTGAACATAATTAAGTGATGTAATTAATTAAGAGTAACTAATTACTAATGAGATTAATCAAGGATGATTAATAAATATAATTAATTATATTTAATAATTAATTTAGAAGTAATTAAGGAAGTACTTAAGGGTAGTTAATTACTAAATGTAGTTAATCAAAAATGATTAATAATAGTGGTTTAATTAAGATTAATTACTTAATGTAATTAATTTAAATAAGTAATTAATTTAAAAGTAATTAAGGATCATTAATTAATATAATTAATGATGTACTTAAGGATTAATTAATTAAGATTAATTAATCAATGATAAGTGATTAATGAAGTAATTAATTAATGTAATTAATTAAGGATTAATGTAATTAATTATAATTAATTAATTAATGAAGTAATTAAAGGTTAATTATTGATTTTGGTTAAGGATAATTAATTTGTAATTAAGGGATAATTACTTGAATGTAATTAAAGGATAATTAATCAAGGGTGATTAATTAAGGTAATTAATTTGAGGATAATTGATTGATTGATTTGTGATCAATTAAGGGTTAGGTAAGCAAGATTTAAATGATGAAGTGGTTAATTTAATTTATTTTAAATTAATTAAAGATAAGTAATTAATTTAATTCACTTTAAATTAATTAGAGATAGAAGTAATTAATTTAATTCATTTTAAATTAATTTTAGATGGTGTGATTATAGATCTTCGCTTATGAATGGATGATATGGTTTATCTTGAATGGTTTGAATCCCAGATATGAGATTAGTATTGTGTAATATGGATGCATTGGTTGCATTGTGTTGATGATATAAGTTATCTATTGATGATGATATTGTAGATTATCAAGTTGTGATAATAATATGGATTACCTGTCTATGATGATAATGATGATTATCTATTGTGATGATGTGAGTTATCTACCTGTGTGTATATAGATAGTTTTAATTGAATTGTTTTAAACTTAAAACAGCTTGGACCTAAAAGACACGCTTTGGATTTCGATGAGACCGGGATCGGGTTTCCATATTTGGATATCCGAAAACCACATCGATTCCAATTAACGTTAGGTCGTGAATCTAAGTGGAGCAAGTGAAGACTCGAGGTGTAAGGACTATACGCCAGTATAACTCTGTGGGTGATTCCGTAATGAGTTGACGGAATAGTACTTATAGGTCTCGAGATGGTGATTTAGAGTGCAAGGGTTATCGTCGTTAACTCTGAGGGTGATTCCAAAATGAGTGTAACGAGATAATGCCTTCGGTTTTGTTCGAACCCGGAACGAACTTGTATGGATTGAATGCTTTCAGAACATCGTCAGGTGGACGATGAGCATTCTAAGAGATGTGTTCTCTAAAGGTAATCGTAGCCTCAAGCCTCATCAACCGGGAATGGCTAAAACAAGGGAGGTGCAGCAAGGCTTCATGGGTAGCCTTCATTGGAGAGCAAGATTTACTCCTGTCTAGAGGTCCCTTTTTATTCGGCTGTGTGGGCGGTTGGTTCGCGACAACTGCCGGGGTTGTCTTGTTCGGAACTGTTCCGTTAGGAATGGGTCCGGCCTTGTGTTGCAGGGGAGCGGGCGTACTCCTCGGTACGGTGATCTAGTCCACGTACTGCGACGGGCGGTACCCCAGTAGCCCTGCCATTGTATGGAATCCAAAATCCAATAAGTGCCAACGGTTTTGATTGTATTACCCACTTTTGTGGCTAGTAGCTGGAATTTAATAAATGTAACAATTTCGGCTATTTCATATTTACTTGAAAACCCTAGACACTATTATAATATCACTGGAATTCCTATCAGATGATTTGGTTAGCGTAAGGTAAAAACTTTTCCATGTTTATGTGTGGGAAGTCTTACGTGATACCTTTCTTTTAAAAGGTTTTTGAAAGTTAAGCAACTTTAACCTGTTACTCACGCCAGACCCATGTCTGACCCAGAGTTTATTTTTGTTTTCATAAACTCTTGGGTACTCAAATTTTTACGAGTAGCCAAGGGATTCAGGTTAGCTTTGACGAATTATGGAGGAGCAATGGAGCAGGAGGCTTCGGTGTTAGATATATAGTTTCCGCTGAGTATTCTCTGTGTTGGTATCTCTGAGTCGTTTGTTTGAGTTGTTTGTATTGTGTTGTAATAACTAGACAGGTGTTTATAACTGTCTAGTATGTGATGTATATTCTATGTAACTCTGATAGTTGTTGTATACTATGTAATATTTATGTTATTAATATAATTTATTCGTTCCGCTGTTTAGATTCTGATGTGTTGGTTCTTCTTTCTTCTCTTTCTTTCTCTTTCTATCTCTTTCTTTCTTATTAGCGATGCGTCTTCGTGGAGATATGGAATTTGGGTCGTGACAGTGGTATCAGAGCATTAGGTTGAGTGAATACCTAGGCTCTGTAGTGGTGTCTTTCTTGAGAGAGCGTATTTGTAGTTTTGATATATATCTATATATATTTAGTTATTTCTACCTATCTGTTGGGTTACCCATTCAGGTTTTTCCAATATAGGTTATAAAGGTAGATAAGGTAGTGGTGTGTGTAACACGATTACTACTATTGGTTGGAGTTTGAATGTTTAAGGCTGGAAGTGTGTCCGTCGAGACTGTAGACGTAATACCATCTCGAGTAAGTTGTGCAGTGGTGTAGAGATTTCATTGATCTCTGAAGATAACCTATTAAGGTTCAGAGTTTATTTTTGAAGATGGATAAGATGAGTTTGGATCTGTCGTTTTGGCAGAAGTGTGTGATGGTATTTTGATACCTCAGAAAGTGGTAGCTGCGTGATGAGATGCAGTAAATATGGATGTCTCCGAAGATGTTTTCTTTGGAACAAGTTTTAAGGAGATATGTCTGCTTCGGTGTTGTGGCTGAGTTCAGCAGGATGTGGTGTTTGGCTTTGAGGCCTGAGTTTCTCGAAGGGCTTTGGTTTAGGAGATCTTTGGCTTTGGCGTCAGTAGTGCATCTCGAAATGTTCTGTGTTGGCAGGAAGTTTTCTGGTTAGCAGTTTTTCTGAGGTGGAATTCAGAAGCAGCAGAATGGACCTGTTTCTTCGGTGGATTGGCTAGTTGAGTGTAAGCTGTTCTGTTTGGTAAGGAAAGAACAGTTTCCTTGGATTTGGTTTGGTGAATCGCAAAAGTGACTTGCGATTGTGTGAGTATTCTCTTGGGTTATCTGAGTTTTTCTGAATGTCTTCAGGAAGTCAGAGTTTTGGTCGCATCTGGAGATTGGGTTTCTTTATCAACTAGGATTCCAGGAGTGCTACCGATGAATCAGCTAGTAGAAGGATGATTTATTGAGATAAGATTTGGTGAGGCAGCTCAGGATGGTGGAACTTCTGAGTTTTCTTTTATGGATCTGTTGAACCATATTCTGAGATATGTTGTCCAGTCTGTGTTCGTGTTCTTCATCAGCAGTTTCTTCTATTCCAGATCAGAGTTGTGCAGCGGAAGCAGTTTGGAAGTGTTTCCATAGAAGAAGTGAGTTTGTTCTTTGAGATTTGAAGAGTAGAGTTGTGAATTTGGTTTTGGGTTGATCTCGAGGAGATCATTGTGTTGGATTGTTTTTGGTTCTGTTTGTTTCTAGAGGCATCAGCGAAGGTTGAGCTGATCAGTTTGGATGTGGACAGCCCAGGATAGTCAGAAAAGTTTTATGGATAAGGGACGAAGGAATTTGGATTCCGGAGTCAGAGTTTTGTTTTGGATCTCTTCTGTGTTTTGGTTAGATTAGTGTTTGGTTTTCAAGAATTGAATTGGCAGTTTGGATAACTGGGATTCTATTAGTTTCACGTATCTCTGAAGAAGTGCGTGTATGAGCTATCTTTGGTTGTGGAACCAGTTGTTCAGGAAGGTTTAGTGGTTGAGTCAGACTCGTCTGTAGTCTGATATCTTGTCTAGTTTTGTAGATCTAGATGAGTAGAAGCTCTGTAGATTCGTAGTTTTGATTATTTGAATTCTGTAGGGCGAGTATCCCGGTATATATATACTTGGGGAAACTCGAGATGATTTTATCCAGAATTTTGTCTGGATAATTAAATTTGTTTGAATAGATAAATTGGTTACTATGGTTGTTAGCATATGATTGATGTATGCTGGTGGTTTAAAATCTAGAATTTTAAATGGGTTATTAAATTACGTTTGCTTTTAAATTTCAGGGACGAAATTATTTTAAGGGGGGAGGAATGTGATATCCCGAAAATTTTAGCAATATCAATTTAATAATCTATATTTAAAATTAAATTGATTTGATAAAATTTTGTTAATAAAATTTAACTTTTCTTTTGGCAAGGCCGACGGGGTTGGATGGTCCCCGACCATTTTATTGCAGCACCAGAGATTACATGACACAAACTACAACAAGATGAGCAAGAGCTCATCGAAAACGGAGATAAAACATGGTGCTACAAGAACAAAGGAAGAAAACCGACAAAAACAAAAAATTAAAAAAGACACAACATTTACATTTTATAGTTCAGACCTATCCCTGGATCAAAGGTGAAAAGTAGCTTCAGGGAAGTATCTTTCATGCACAATCCATAGCCTAAAGTCAGCAGTAGTCTTTGCCTTGGAGACATCAACAACTTTGCAGTTACGCTCTATCCACACCGCATATATAAAACTCTTCAACGCGACACCAAATATTCTCTTTCTTCTTTTCTTATTACCTGTCTTTGTGTAAATCTGCTCCCATTCAGCTTGATTATTATTCATGGGACATTTACTTTGTAGTTTAATCATCACCTCAGTCCACAGCAGTTTGATCTCAGAACATTCAAAGAATATGTGCTCGATAGTCTCTGGTTGGGCACAACAAAAGGAACAGCATATATCAACATTCATGCCTATACTGACAAGCTTTGCCTTGGTCAGCATGGATCGGTTCAAAATTTTCCACAGCGTAAAGTTCTCTCTCATGCTACTGTCTTTGTTCCAAGTTCTCTTCCACCATTTCCAGTTTTGATTAGCATTGTTCTGCATCAAAAATTCGTAAGCTTCACCAATTTTAAATTTACCTTTTTTCTGTCCCCATACAACTAAATCAGAAGTAGGAGTCATAGGGGAAAACTTTTTTATTCTATCCCAAAGTTTTTGAACTCTTTGATTAGAAGAAAACGTTTGAATCCCCTAAAAGTACTCAAGAACATCTCTGACTTTAGTATCAGCATGGACACCAGTCTCTTGAATTTCATTGTATGTAAGTTGCCTTCTAAGAATAATACCAATATCAAGCCATGGATCATCCCAGAAGCTAACGTTGTATTCATGGTTGGTGTTCATTTGAATGAGAGGAAGAAAGAGTTCCTTAGTCTTGTACATACTCTGCCAGGTCCAGCTCATGTTTTGCCGTTTACTCATTTCCATATCCTCCTGCATTTTAGTACATTTCTTTTGGACCACTCAGCCCAAAGGCTATCTGGGCAGTTAAACATGGTGTCAACATGCTTAGCAAACGCTGCCCTGTTCCACTGTTTTAAATTTATTAAACCAAGGCCTCCTTTGTTCAAAGGCTTCTCAACAAACTTATACTTAGTTGGAGCAATAAATCTTCCCATCGTTCTTCCAGACCACAGAAATCGCATAATAGCACTTCTAATCATGTTTATTAATTTGGATGGTAAAACAAAAGTTCTGGCCCAATACACTTGCATTGCAAAGGTAACTGACTTAATTAAAGTTAATCTACTAGCTTGACTCAGTTTTCTAGTGGTCCAACAATTTAGTCTTGCAATGATCTTCTCATACATCGGTAGACATTGTGTAGTTGTGATTTTTGACGTAGTGAGGGGCAGACCAAGGTAGGAAACAGTCGATTGGTTACGAGGTAAGCCAGTTAATTGAGTTATTTGAGTTGCCTGAGCTATGCTAACTCCAGCGAGAATGATGTCAGATTTCAGAACGTTAACCTTTAACCCCATCATAGAATAAAAGAGTTCAAGGTTTAGCATAATGTTTTTGACAGTTACGGTGTCAGGAGAGCAAAACAAAATCAGGTCATCAGCAAACATCAACGTCGAGATTTGCGGGTCTTTACATGCTGGATGCAATTTGATTTTCCCTTGTTGAATTGTTCTGTTTATTAAGCTGGTAAGTAATTCCATGACTAGTATGAATATGTAAGCTGACAGTGGGTCTCCCTGCCTAATGCCTTGCTTACTTTTGAAGAATCCTTTGGCAGTACCGTTGACATTGATAGAATAAGTTGGTGAAGAGATGCATTCATAGATCCAAGCTATAAAATGTGGGGGGAAATTCATATACCCCATGATGCGTACAATACTATCCCACTGTAACATATCGAATGCTTTCATTATATCAAGCTTCATCATAGCTTTAGGGGGTGAATTTTTGCTTTTATATCCTTTAATTAACTCATGAGCGAGCAGAATGTGGTCTAGAATATTTCTGCCAGGTAGAAATGCAGCCTGGTTGGTGGATACAATTGTTGGGAGGACATTCTTCAGTCTTGTAGCAATAACTTTGGAGATGCATTTATATATAGTGTTACAACATGATATAGGATGGTAGTCTTTAACATGATGAGCATTCTTGTGCTTCGGGATTAAAGCTATATTGGTATAATTGAAATACCTATAAAGTTTGCTTCTTGTGAAGAAGAGAGATACGACATTGCATACATCTTCAGAAACTATCGACCAGCATGTTGTATAGAAGTATGCACTCAACCCATCTGGGCCACCGCAAGAGTTAGTGTTAAGAGAGAACATAGCCTTTTCAATTTCTTCATTGGTTACTTCAGAGCACAGTAAGTTGAATTTTTCCTCTTCAAGCCTTGGCAATATGTCACAAGGGATGTCATTAATTTTTGGAACGAAGTTGTTAGTGTTGCCATATATACTCATGAAATGTTGCTCAAATGCTTCATTAACACCTTCAGAAGTAGTCTGCAGAACATCAAACATGTCAAAGATAGTGACAATGTTGTCCCTTCTCTGCTTGTTCTTGAGACTGTCATGAAAGTAAGCACTGTTTTTGTCTCCTTTTTCCCACCATTTAATTCTCGCCTTTTGTCTAATCATATCACTTTCATGTGTTAGAGCATCATAGTACTGTTGAGACAATGTAGTTTCGGTTGTAGATAGACTAGTATCCAGAACATTATCCATCATAGCCTTCTGTACCTCAACGAGCTTAATCAGAATACTACTACTCATGTTGTCTCCTTTGCCAAATTTTTTGAATGCCCACAGCTTCAAAACGTCTTTCGTTTCTCTTATTTTTTCCTACAAAATAAAAAGATGATTACCATTTTAATTAATGCTCCATGCAGTTGCAACAGTAGATTTAAAGTCAGGTTCATGAACCCAAGTATTAAAAAATTTAAAATTTGTTTTTCCTCTCACGTCCACTTCACGAAGATGAATAATCTGAGGGGAGTGGTCAGAAAGGAGAGGAGAGGGGAGATGGTTGTAAAGGAAGGGCCATTTGGTTAGGGCAGTTTGATTAGCGAAGGAGTGATCAATTCTAGAGTATGTTCTGTTACCATGCCTTCTTTTGTTATTCCACGAGTATTGCATTCCAACAGATTTGATAGTAACAAGTTCAGCATCAATTATTACATTACTGAGAGGTTGAATCTCATTTAGGGACAAAGGGTTTCCTCCCACTCTATCTGAGAGTGTGTGACAGCAGTTGAAATCACCTAGAATTATCCAGCGGTGGGTGGTCTGCCTCAGTGATGGGATGACTGATAGCACCGTATTTCTAATAGCAACAGAGTTGGAAGCATATATAAAGGAGATATAAAAGGATGTACTGTCAGAGATATCTTGAGCATGACAGTGAATGAGTTGGGAAGTGGAGAGGATAGGAGTAATTTGAAAATGTTGGGGGTTGTAAAGAATCATGATTCTACCATAGGGAGATTCGTTAAGGTTGTGGATATGCTTCCAATCAGGTTTAATATATTCTACTGCCTTAATCGTCAAAGAATGATTAAGTTTGGTTTCAAGAATCGCTAACACCGATAACTGGTGAGTAGTTATGAGTTGTTTACACTAATCTTGCTTAATGACATGGTGTGCCCCCCGTATGTTCCATGCTCCAATGTGTGGCCTCATTGGAGAATTCTGGCATTAAGTATCTCAATTTTCATTCTCCTTGTTACTGCCTGCGTGGAGGACAAATAATTTGGAATTGTTGCTGAAAGGGGGGTATTTTCAATGCTTTTTGTTTCATTGTCTATGGGGGTGGTGGCCATTTGGGTTAGAGTGAGTAGAGGAGGAGAGGAGTGCTGAAAGTTTGGGGAAATGAGTGGAGATGAATTGGGTGGTGGTTTGTAGGCTATAGGTGGTTTTATGTTGGCGTAAGCTGATGGAGGAGTTGCATTTTGAGTTCTGTCATTGTTTGGGGTAATGAATGGTTTTGCTGTGCATTCTATTCCATTCTTGTGCATGTCAGTACATATATCAGTAGCTCTTTTGCATTTGTTGTTCTTGCTTTTACTTCTGTTGATTTTTCCACCACTGATGCTCTTTTCTTCTACATATGCTTTCATATTTTCTGTTACACTTTCACTGAGTATTGTTTTACCTGTATTGTTGCTTTCCTTTTGTTGCATTTGTACAAAGAGTTCTGTCTCAAGTTTAACTTGATGTTTTGCTGCTTTGCTCCCCTTGCTTTAAGTTGTTTTCTTCGATAATTGTTTCATTCACCCTTTTGTCCCCCATTGTTCCACTATTGTTTTTACTTGGAACTGGCATGTTAACTATTAACTCTGATTCCTCCAGTCCAAGTAGTGCTTCATATCTGTTAGACAACCGTAAATTTTCTGGTAACACCTCAACAGTTGTTTCTTCATCTTTCTCTATTTCTCTGCTAGCATCTTCTTCATTAGTTTGAATATTGACATTTACAGTTTGAGCTTTGTTACCGCCAATTTCTTTACTTATTCCTTCACATCCATTTCCCTGCTCATGACCATCTCCCACCTCATCTTTCTTTTCTTCATTAACATTGTCTCTATCTGTTACACATACTACTTCTTCTTTGCTTCCTCTTTTTTGTTCGTTAATCATTTCATTCGCATTTGTTACAGTTTTCTTTCTACTAACACGTTGCCATTTCCTTGAAATCGGCATTTGATAGGGTTTGATTCGTTTATTGATATGAACTTTTACTGCAGTATACTGTTTGTTATCTTTTGCTTCATTATTGCTTATATCATTTACTTTATCAGTTGTACTCATACTCTTTTTTTCACAGCATTCTATTGTGTGACCAAATTTCGTGCACGCAACACAAATATCTGGCCTCCATTGATACTCAACATATATTTTTTGAAAGCCACCCTCCACCAGTTTAACTTTAAACTCATTTACAAGCTCCTTGTCTGGTTTCACTTCAAATAAACATTTTGCGTAATTCAACCTGTTTTGCTTCTCAGTCGATTCATCCATGCACAACATTCTTCCCAGATGACTACACAACCAATTGATCCCTAGTGGCGACCATGCAAATATGGGGAGGTTATATAGATGGACCCAAACTGGTACTGAGGTTACTGATCCAGTGATATTACTGACAGCAGCATCATATGGTTTAATAATGAACATCTTGTTATTCATTATAATAGGGTCACTTTGAAGAACTTTATATCTGTCTTCATCACATGAGAAGTTAAAAAGGAAAACAGTACCGTCCGATTTAACTTTAACAGAGCCTTTGAGCTTCCAGTTGATCTTGAGTTTTTGTATAACAGCAGTATACGATAATGGCTTGTCCAAGAAGAACCCAACAAGTGCGTCGTTCCATATTTTTGCACCAGCATCAAGAACGAGCTGCGACGGTACCAGAACATCTTCTTCATACACTGGAATAAGGTCAACGGGAATGTACTTCCCAGCATTTTTGGGTTTATGCTTAAACAAGGAAGTCCATATTCGTTCACCTTGACTGTGGGAAGGAGGAGGAGAGGGCTGCGGCAGTGGTGCAAAATCTGGTGGCCTAGATGGGTGTGGGTTAAGGAGGAGGAGCGGTGGTGGGACCGGAGGATATGGAGTTAGTTGAGATGCGATCGTAAGCACAGTGGTTGGTTTACTGGCAGGAGTGGTTACCAAGGTGGACGAGACATGATTGATAGTGGGCGAAAAGGAAGAAGAGGAAGGAAGTACGGTAAAGTATGGTGGAATGTCAGTGTTGTTGGTGGAGAAGGACGGTACGATAGGGGCATGGGGGAGGACTGGGGAAGCGGACATGAGAGGTTTTGAATGTTTAAATAATGTAAATTTTAACTTGATTTAATAATTCAATTAAATAAATGTGTAATTGATGAATTTTATCTTTTAAAAACTAATAAATTGCTTTCTATTTATAATGTATATATGTATATATATTGTAAATAGATAGGTTTTGATTTGTAAATTAATAAACAAATAAAATCTTGTTTTTAAATTCTAATATTCATTTTAATAATTTGAAGATTTTTATTCTATTTAATAAATAACTAATTGGTTTAAATACTTAAAGAAATTGTTTTAAATTGTATAATTGTATTTTAAACATAGTTTAAATTTTAATAAGATAAACAAAAGTTTATTTTATTTCTTTTTGAATATAGATTAATAATTATAATTTGGAATGATTAAAAAATTTAAAATACCATTTATATATTAAAACATTTATGCATTTAAATATGTTAAATAAGATATGTAATTTATAGTTTCTTTTATAAATTATTTAAATTAATAAATATGTTATTTTCAAATAATGATAAATGTATAAATATAGATATGTTTAAAAAGACAATATTATTATTTTAAAAATTAAAAGATGATTAATATAAATTAGTTTTGAACTGGAATTTCTAGAGATATAGATAGCATTTGAATTGGAATTCTTTTTAAAATTCAAATGAATTAACATAGTTAAATTTTATAAATAAGCTTTCATTTTTTTTATAAATTGTTTTATTTCATTAAAAAGAAATACATATACATTTATTAATGAAACTACTATATATGTATTTAATAAAGAAAAGAGGATTTTATTTATCTTTAAATTAAATAAAAATAAGTAACATATGTATAAAACAAGTGTTAGCATCTTAAGTAACTAATGAGACAATTGTAAACAATTAATCTACTTAACTTGACAAGTGTTAGTTCTTTTTACATGTGTCCTTCTATTTTTAATTTTTTTCTTTTATTTTTAAATAAATCAATTACTCTTATATAAACATGTTACTTCACCCTCATTTGATTTTTCTAATGTTCATTTTTTTTCCTAAGTCAAGAAAAGTTTTCAGCTGAAAACAAATTTGTTTTCAAACTCTCAAAAACAGAAATTTAAATCATGTTCAAGATTTGATTTCTTTTCAATACTCAAATTCCTCACAAACCTGAAAATCAAATCCATAATCAAATCTGTTCAAGCATGCAAACTGTAAAATCCATATCAGTAATTTATTCTCAAAACCAAAATCTGAAGCTTTCTCCTCAATTTTAAATCTGTAACCCTGTGACCATTTCAAACATGCAAATTCTCCCTCAAAACTAAAATCAAAAATCTTCCTGCATGTTAAACCTGCAATTCCATTTAAAAGCAAAATAAAAAGCCTCTGCATTTCTTTAAAATTTGGGAATCAAGCATAATGAATAGCCTGCATTTTCCTCTCCTTCAACCTGTTCAAGCCATCACAGCATATAACTGCAAATTAAAGCTTTTCAAATTTAAAGATTCAAATGCATCTAGAATCTTGGACCTGCATGCAAGTTTTTAACATCAAACACTCAAGATTAAAATCTGCAACTCAGTAATAATTAAAAGTAAAAGCAATCAGGTTGAAGTCTTTAAAAGCAAGGCACACTGGTTTTTAAATTCAAAACAAAAGCTCTGTTTCATGCTATTTCCAGGTGAGTAACTTTTTCTTTTCAAGATTTTAAGTATTAAAATGTTGCCTGATTATGACTTATGTGTGTTACCTGGATTTCATGTTGATTTGTATGATTTACCTCATTAGTTTAAAACTCAAGAATAGTTATGATGATGTATGTTTGCTCCTATAATATGATTTGTATTGAGTGTATGGGTATAAGCTTACTCTTTTATGATTTTTACACAGGTCTAAAGTTTTAAAAGAAAAACTTAAGTGTTTTTTTATAAATCTTTAATAATACAAGAGATTGGTCAATGTATGTTTAATATATCATAAATGATAAGTTTAAGATTTTTGTTTAAGATGAAAAAAAATACATGTATTTTACTGGGAACAAAGTTATAACAAAGTAAATTAAAATCATACAAATCCAATCTGATTGTTGGTTCAGGTGCTTATATCTAAAGCTAAAACTAAATTGTAATTTTTTTTAAAACCAAAATTGAAATTTTAGTGATGGATTTATGATTCAATACTGTTCTTTCTGGAAAGAGGGGAAAGAGCTTAACCTAGTTTTAGGCACTGCATGATTCGATCTGTGGGGAGACTTTAGGGGACCGAGTGCAGTGATTTTTGGTGAGGTGGTAGCTTGGGTATGGGTAAAGGGTTGGACGGAGTTCCTATGCCATCGGTGACCGAAGGAGTGAGGACGTGGGGTTTTCTGGTTTTGGGGGTGGAGTTTTCCTGTTGCTGCCAGGTTTTGATTTGGATGCTCGCTTTTGTTTTTGTGATGTTTGGTCGTTTCTGGTGGGCGATGTTGGATCGGAGGATGATCAGTGACTTGCTCAATGCCTGGGTGGTGGCCGGTGGTGGCCAAGACCTCTGTGCACATGCACGGAGCAGAGGGAAATATCAGGGGAGTTTTGGGGTTTGCAGTATATTTTGGCTCGAGTTATAACTCGAGTAAATCGAGTTTTTACTCGAAGTTGATCAGGTTCTCACTCGAAGTAAACTGGGAGGAAACTCGGGTGTTTTAATAGATTACAGGTTTATCAGGGAAACCTGTTGTTTCTAAATTTAAACTGAAGCAAGTTTTTTTTTTAAAACCAGAATTTAAACTTAAATTCTGAGTATGGATTCAAAACTAAGTTTGAATCCCAGTTTAAAATGTAATTTAAATTTTATAAATTAAAATGTTTAAACAATTATAAAAGGGGGTTTAAATAGTTTAAGTTTAAAGAAAAGCTTAAAAATAAAAGTAAAGATTTAACTTAAGTTTAAATCTAGATTCAAATTCAGATTCGAATCATTGTTTAGAAATAAAGGGAGTTTTTAAATTTAAATTGTTTAAAAAAAACAACTTTGAATGTTTAAGTTAATTTAAATTAGGATTTGTATTTTAAATGAAATTGAGTTTAAATTTCCTTTAAACTTCTTTATAAAATAAGAAATTATTTAGTAGAAGTTTTAAAAAGGTTTTAAATTGTTTTTAAAACTTTGTTAAGGTTAAGTTTGGTTTTCATTTTAAATTTACAATGTAATTTAAAATCAAATTTTAAGTAAATTGTTTTAAATTACTTTGATTAATGATAATATTTCATTAATTAGAAATGTTTTATTTTAAAGTAAATTAAAGATTTAATGAATTTTAATTCATTAAATTAGTAAGGTAATTTAAATAATTTAATTAATTAATTTATTTAATTTATTAAGGATTTGAAATGAATTAATTAAGGTTAATTAAATTTGTAATTAATATTAATTAATTTAAGTTAATTACTTAGAAAAAGGTAAATTAAAGAATTGATGATGAGTTAATAAAGGTCATTAACTTGTGGTTATTTATTAATGAATTAATGTAATTAATTTTGATAATTATTGGATTAATTAATTTAGATAATCAATTATGGAATTTGGTTAAGTATGATTACTTTGTGAAGTTAATTAAGGTTATTAATTACTCATTGTAATTAATTAATTTATTAATTGGATTAGTTTAAATTAATTAATTAGGTTTAATTAATTTATAATAATAATTAAATGGGTTGATAAGTAATCAATGAGGAACAATTACTTAGAGAAGTGTTTAAGTTAAGTAAATTACTAGAGGTAATTAATTGAAGTATGGTATTTTGGGATTAATTACTTTGTGTAATTAATAACGAGGATAATTACTTTGTGAAAGTGATTAATAAATAATTACTTAGTGTAATTAATTTAAGCATTAATTGATTAAATCATTTGAAAATAATTAAGTGATGTAATTAATTAAGAGTAATTAATTACTAATGAGATTAATCAAGGACGATTAATAAATATAATTAATTATTAAATATAATTAATTTAGAAGTAATTAAGGAAGTACTTAAGGGTAGTTAATTACTAAATGTAGTTAATCAAGAATGATTAATAATTGTGGTTTAATTAAGATTAATTACTTAATGTAATTAATTTAAATAAGTAATTAATTTAAAAGTAATGAAGGATCATTAATTAATATAATTAATGATGTACTTAAGGATTAATTAATTAAGATTAATTAATCAATGATAAGTGATTAATGAAGTAATTAATTAATGTAATTAATTAAGGATTAATGTAATTAATTATAATTAATTAATTAATGAAGTAATTAAAGGTTAATTACCGATTTTGGTTAAAGATAATTAGTTTGTAATTAAGGGATAATTACTTGAATGTAATTAAAGGATAATTAATCAAGGGTGATTAATTAAGGTAATTAATTTGAGGATAATTGATTGATTGATTTGTGATCAATTAAGGGTTAGGTAAGCAAGATTTAAATGATGAAGTGATTAATTTAATTTATTTTAAATTAATTAAAGGTAAGTAATTAATTTAATTCACTTTAAATTAATTAGAGATAGAAGTAATTAATTTAATTCATTTTAAATTAATTTTAGATGGTGTGATTATAGATCTTCGCTTATGAATGGATGATATGGTTTATCTTGAATGGTTTGAATCTCAGATATGAGATTAGTATTGTGTAATATGGATGCATTGGTTGCATTGTGTTGATGATATAAGTTATCTACTGATGATGATATTGTAGATTATCAAGTTGTGATGATAATATGGATTACCTGTTTATGATGATAATGATGATTATCTATTGTGATGATGTGAATTATCTACCTGTGTGTATATAGATAGTTTTAATTGAATTGTTTTAAACTTAAAACAACTTGGACCTGAAAGACACGCTTTGGATTTCGATGAGATGGGGATCGGGTTTCCATATTTGGATATCTGAAAACCACATCGATTCCAATTAACGTTAGGTCGTGAATCTAAGTGGAGCAAGTGAAGACTCGAGGTGTAAGGACTATACGCCAGTATAACTCTGTGGGTGATTCCGTAATGAGTTGACGGAATAGTACTTATAGGTCTCGAGATGGTGATTTAGAGTGCAAGGGTTATCGTCATTAACTCTGAGGGTGATTCCAAAATGAGTGTAACGAGATAATGCCTTCAGTTTCGTTCGAACCCGGAACGAACTTGTATGGATTGAATGCTTTCAGAACATCGTTAGGTGGACGATGAGCATTCTAAGAGATGTGTTCTCTAAAGGTAATCGTAGCCTCAAGCCTCATCAACCGGGAATGGCTAAAACAAGGGAGGTGCAGCAAGGCTTCATGGGTAGCCTTCATTGGAGAGCAAGATTTACTCCTGTCTAGAGGTCCCTTTTTATTCGGCTGTGTGGGCGGTTGGTTCGCGACAACTGCCGGGGTTGTCTTGTTCGGAACTGTTCCGTTAGGAATGGGTCCGGCCTTGTGTTGCAGGGGAGCGGGCGTACTCCTCGGTACGGTGATCTAGTCCACGTACTGCGACGGGCGGTACCCCAGTAGCCCTGCCATTGTATGGAATCCAAAATCCAATAAGTGCCAACGGTTTTGATTGTATTACCCACTTTTGTGGCTAGTAGCTGGAATTTAATAAATGTAACAATTTCGGCTATTTCATATTTACTTGAAAACCCTAGACACTATTATAATATCACTGGAATTCCTATCAGATGATTTGGTTAGCGTAAGGTAAAAACTTTTCCATGTTTATGTGTGGGAAGTCTTACGTGATACCTTTCTTTTAAAAGGTTTTTGAAAGTTAAGCAACTTTAACCTGTTACTCACGCCAGACCCATGTCTGACCCAGAGTTTATTTTTGTTTTCATAAACTCTTGGGTACTCAAATTTTTACGAGTAGCCAAGGGATTCAGGTTAGCTTTGACGAATTATGGAGGAGCAATGGAGCAGGAGGCTTCGGTGTTAGATATATAGTTTCCGCTGAGTATTCTCTGTGTTGGTATCTCTGAGTCGTTTGTTTGAGTTGTTTGTATTGTGTTGTAATAACTAGACAGGTGTTTATAACTGTCTAGTATGTGATGTATAATCTATGTAACTCTGATAGTTGTTGTATACTATGTAATATTTATGTTATTAATATAATTTATTCGTTCCGCTGTTTAGATTCTGATGTGTTGGTTCTTCTTTCTTCTCTTTCTTTCTCTTTCTATCTCTTTCTTTCTTATTAGCGATGCGTCTTCGTGGAGATATCGAATTTGGGTCGTGACAGTGGTATCAGAGCATTAGGTTGAGTGAATACCTAGGCTCTGTAGTGGTGTCTTTCTTGAGAGAGCGTATTTGTAGTTTTGATATATATCTATATATATTTAGTTATTTCTACCTATCTGTTGGGTTACCCATTCAGGTTTTTCCAATATAGGTTATAAAGGTAGATAAGGTAGTGGTGTGTGTAACACGATTACTACTATTGGTTGGAGTTTGAATGTTTAAGGCTGGAAGTGTGTCCGTCGAGACTGTAGACGTAATACCATCTCGAGTAAGTTGTGCAGTGGTGTAGAGATTTCATTGATCTCTGAAGATAACCTATTAAGGTTCAGAGTTTATTTTTGAAGATGGATAAGATGAGTTTGGATCTGTCGTTTTGGCAGAAGTGTGTGATGGTATTTTGATACCTCAGAAAGTGGTAGCTGCGTGATGAGATGCAGTAAATATGGATGTCTTCGAAGATGTTTTCTTTGGAACAAGTTTTAAGGAGATATGTCTGCTTCGGTGTTGTGGCTGAGTTCAGCAGGATGTGGTGTTTGGCTTTGAGGCCTGAGTTTCTCGAAGGGCTTTGGTTTAGGAGATCTTTGGCTTTGGTGTCAGTAGTGCATCTCGAAATGTTCTGTGTTGGCAGGAAGTTTTCTGGTTAGCAGTTTTTCTGAGGTGGAATTCAGAAGCAGCAGAATGGACCTGTTTCTTCGGTGGATTGGCTAGTTGAGTGTAAGCTGTTCTGTTTGGTAAGGAAAGAACAGTTTCCTTGGATTTGGTTTGGTGAATCGCAAAAGTGACTTGCGATTGTGTGAGTATTCTCTTGGGTTATCTGAGTTTTTCTGAATGTCTTCAGGAAGTCAGAGTTTTGGTCGCATCTGGAGATTGGGTTTCTTTATCAACTAGGATTCCAGGAGTGCTACCGATGAACCAGCTAGTAGAAGGATGATTTATTGAGATAAGATTTGGTGAGGCAGCTCAGGATGGTGGAACTTCTGAGTTTTCTTTTATGGATCTGTTGAACCATATTCTGAGATATGTTGTCCAGTCTGTGTTCGTGTTCTTCATCAGCAGTTTCTTCTATTCCAGATCAGAGTTGTGCAGCGGAAGCAGTTTGGAAGTGTTTCCATAGAAGAAGTGAGTTTGTTCTTTGAGATTTGAAGAGTAGAGTTGTGAATTTGGTTTTGGGTTGATCTCGAGGAGATCATTGTGTTGGATTGTTTTTGGTTCTGTTTGTTTCTAGAGGCATCAGCGAAGGTTGAGCTGATCAGTTTGGATGTGGACAGCCCAGGATAGTCAGAAAAGTTTTATGGATAAGGGACGAAGGAATTTGGATTCCGGAGTCAGAGTTTTGTTTTGGATCTCTTATGTGTTTTGGTTAGATTAGTGTTTGGTTTTCAAGAATTGAATTGGCAGTTTGGATAACTGGGATTCTATTAGTTTCACGTATCTCTGAAGAAGTGCGTGTATGAGCTATCTTTGGTTGTGGAACCAGTTGTTCAGGAAGGTTTAGTGGTTGAGTCAGACTCGTCTGTAGTCTGATATCTTGTCTAGTTTTGTAGATCTAGATGAGTAGAAGCTCTGTAGATTCGTAGTTTTGATTATTTGAATTCTGTAGGGCGAGTATCCCGGTATATATATACTTGGGGAAACTCGAGATGATTTTATCCAGAATTTTGTCTGGATAATTAAATTTGTTTGAATAGATAAATTGGTTACTATGGTTGTTAGCATATGATTGATGTATGCTGGTGGTTTAAAATCTAGAATTTTAAATGGGTTATTAAATTACGTTTGCTTTTAAATTTCAGGGATGAAATTATTTTAAGGGGGGAGGAATGTGATATCCCGAAAATTTTAGCAATATCAATTTAATAATCTATATTTAAAATTAAATTGATTTGATAAAATTTTGTTAATAAAATTTAACTTTTCTTTTGGCAAGGCCGACGGGGTTGGATGGTCCCCGACCATTTTATTGCAGCACCAGAGATTACATGACACAAACTACAACAAGATGAGCAAGAGCTCATCGAAAACGGAGATAAAACATGGTGCTACAAGAACAAAGGAAGAAAACCGACAAAAACAAAAAATTAAAAAAGACACAACATTTACATTTTATAGTTCAGACCTATCCCTGGATCAAAGGTGAAAAGTAGCTTCAGGGAAGTATCTTTCATGCATAATCCATAGCCTAAAGTCAGCAGTAGTCTTTGCCTTGGAGACATCAACAACTTTGCAGTTACGCTCTATCCACACCGCATATATAAAACTCTTCAACGCGACACCAAATATTCTCTTTCTTCTTTGCTTATTACCTGTCTTTGTGTAAATCTGCTCCCATTCAGCTTGATTATTATTCATGGGACATTTACTTTGTAGTTTAATCATCACCTCAGTCCACAGCAGTTTGATCTCAGAACATTCAAAGAATATGTGCTCGATAGTCTCTGGTTGGGCACAACAAAAGGAACAGCATATATCAACATTCATGCCTATACTGACAAGCTTTGCCTTGGTCAGCATATATCGTCATTAACTCTGAGGGTGATTCCAAAATGAGTGTAACGAGATAATGCCTTCAGTTTCGTTCGAACCCGGAACGAACTTGTATGGATTGAATGCTTTCAGAACATCGTCAGGTGGACGATGAGCATTCTAAGAGATGTGTTCTCTAAAGGTAATCGTAGCCTCAAGCCTCATCAACCGGGAATGGCTAAAACAAGGGAGGTGCAGCAAGGCTTCATGGGTAGCCTTCATTGGAGAGCAAGATTTACTCCTGTCTAGAGGTCCCTTTTTATTCGGCTGTGTGGGCGGTTGGTTCGCGACAACTGCCGGGGTTGTCTTGTTCGGAACTGTTCCGTTAGGAATGGGTCCGGCCTTGTGTTGCAGGGGAGCGGGCGTACTCCTCGGTACGGTGATCTAGTCCACGTACTGCGACGGGCGGTACCCCAGTAGCCCTGCCATTGTATGGAATCCAAAATCCAATAAGTGCCAACGGTTTTGATTGTATTACCCACTTTTGTGGCTAGTAGCTGGAATTTAATAAATGTAACAATTTTGGCTATTTCATATTTACTTGAAAACCCTAGACACTATTATAATATCACTGGAATTCCTGTCAAATGATTTGGTTAGCGTAAGGTAAAAACTTTTCCATGTTTATGTGTGGGAAGTCTTACGTGGTACCTTTCTTTTAAAAGGTTTTTGAAAGTTAAGCAACTTTAACCTGTTACTCACACCAGACCCATGTCTGACCCGGAGTTTATTTTTGTTTTCATAAACTCTTGGGTACTCAAATTTTTACGAGTAGCCAAGGGATTCAGGTTAGCTTTGACGAATTATGGAGGAGCAATGGAGCAGGAGGCTTCAGCGTTAGATATATAGTTTCCGCTGAGTATTCTCTGTGTTGGTATCTCTGAGTCGTTTGTTTGAGTTGTTTGTATTGTGTTGTAATAACTAGATAGGTGTTTATAACAATCTAGTATGTGATGTATAATCTATGTAATTCTGATAGTTGTTGTATATTATGTAATACTTATGTTATTAATATAATTTATTCGTTCCGCTATTTAGATTCTGATGTGTTGGTTCTTCTTTCTTCTCTTTCTTTCTCTTTCTATCCCTTTCTTTCTTATTAGCGATGCGTCTTCCTGGAGATATGGAAGTTGGGTCCTGATAGTTGAATTGATTGATGAGCTATAATATGGAATATTTTGAAATTGGCATATTATATTGTGCTGACATCTGTGGATGCAGGGAAAAAATAGGTTGGAGGGATCCAACTGGATCCCTCAACATTTATTTAAATTATTATATACCCTCTGTTGTGATTATTTGCTATTCTATGATGAACTTTATTGGAATATTGAACGCTATGGTTCGATTGAGTTTGATTGGGTAGAATCATATAAATTAGATTTTGGAAAGAAATTAAAAGAGGTGAATTTGTAAATAAAATAATTATAGATTAAATTAAAAAAATGAATTGGAAATGGAATGAAGTGACTGTAAAATTCTAATAAATAGATCTTGAATATGAAAAGGAAATTTGAATAAACAGGAAGTTAATGAATATAAAATCTTCAGTGATATTAATTAAAAGAGGAAAACATTTATTTAAAATTTAAGTTTTAAATTATTTTCGAAGCATAAAGAAGAAATTGGGAAGAACCTGAAATTTGTATATTTCAGTTAAAAGATTTAAAAATCAAACAGAAATTAATAATAACAATGAAGACCATAATAAATGAATTTTGAAATGAATTGAGTAAGTAAAGAAATTTATTTCAAAGGGAATAAATTGGTAATCAATTTGGAAAATTGATTTAAGTGATTGAGATCAGAAAATTCTCCCTGGATAACCAAGTACGCTATTAAAGTAAAATTTTATAAATTAAAGGTCTTAAAGTTGTTTTTAAAAGGAAAGTTCTGAAAAATTTATCATTTCTTAAATTTAAATTTCTAAATTAAGTATTTCCTTCCAATCAATTATGATAGTAATTAATTAAAGAATAACTTAGTATTATGTTTTTTTTTAAAGTGAAAACCTAGTTTTATATTTTATAAAGTAACCTTATTTTCAAATATTCATATAGTATGTATTTTTAACCAATTATTGAAGCAATTTAACTTAAATGTTTTAAAGTATATTTCAAAGTAAAGTGTTTTAGATTATTTTAATAATCTAGTTTTGTACTTGGTGATTTCAGTGGAGATAGAAAATATTTGGGAAAGTTTATTTTGGGAAAAAGAAAGAATGGTTAGAAACTGTTTTTCAAAGAGTTTTTGAAAATGGAAAATATATCTTGTGAAGATATTTTGAGGTTAATAAATAATTTGGGAAATTATTTATTATGTGATGGATGTTGTGAATATTAAATGATAGTTAAATAACCGACTATCAATATTGGACAAATGCGTTGATCATTTCGAAGAGACCGGGATCGAGATTTATTTCTCGAAAACCACTTCGATCCGGTTTGTACGTTTTCGTGAAAAACGATTTTGGATTCGAAAATGGATGTAGTAGGAATAGTGCCTTCGGTTCTGTTCGAACCCGGGACGGACTTGTATGGATGAATGCTTGCGAAACATCGTCAGGTGGACGATGGGCATTCTAATGGATATATTCTAAAAAGGTAACGCTTAGCCTCAAGCCTCATCAAATGGGAATGACTGAAAATCAGGGGTTATGCAGCAAGGCTAGGTGGGTAGCACCCAAGCAGGGTGAGATCATTCCAGTCTAGATGTCTCTTTTTATTTCGGCTTAGTGGGCGGTTGCTGATCCCAACCGCGGGGTGATCTCACTCGGGATTATCCAGTAAGGAGTAGTCCCAGCCTTGTGCTGCAGGGGAGCGGGCGTACTCCTCGGTACGGTGATCTAGGCCCCGTACTGTGACAGGTGGTACCCCAGTGCCTAGTCATTAGTTGGAAATCCATTCTCCCTACGAGCCTTGTACGAGTTTTGTTTGTGTTACCCACTCTAAGGCTAGTAGCTGGAATTTAATAGATGTAACAATTTCGGCTATTTTATAGGTATTTGTATATAGACCCTATTATAATATCAGAGGATTTCTATAAAAATTATTTTAGCTATCGTAAGGTAAAAACCCGACATGTTTATTTGTGGCGTGGTCTTACGAGATGCTTTTGTTTTCAAAGGATTTTTGAAACTTTAATAATCAGTTGAGTGTCATTTTCTCACACTGGTAATCCAGACTGACTCGGGTGTTGTTTAACTGTAATGCTCGGGTCAGACCGAGTATTATAGGATAGAGGATATGATGATATGGAGCTCAGGAGACGAGCTGGATGACGATACGTACTTGTTTATATATATGTATATTCAGCTGTGTTGAGTTGTTATGTATCCATTGTATGATATTGATTTTGATCTGAGATTGATGTACTCTGATGATGTAATATGTAAACAGATATATTTGATTTGAGTAAAGATCATTGATTATCTATTATATTTTATTCCGCTGTGATGGTTAGATTCTGTTGTTGTTTCCTATTTTCTTCTTCTACCTCATCTTCTTTAACCCAAATGGTTCGTATTTCTGTACAACTTGAGTTGATTGTGGTACAATAGTGTTGGCTCAAGGGGTGCGGATTTGCGGGTCGTTTCACTTGGTATCAGAGCTTAGGTTGTTGATAACCTTGGCTCTGGTGGGAAATTACTCAAATAGAGTCTGTAGTACTCTAGAATGAGTTTGAGCGTATTAATAAATATGAGCGCGTATTTGTTAGTGAATATAAATTGTTTTAATATTGTGTTGATTGATATATTGAGTGGCATATGAACCTTCGTCGACACAGTCTGCGCAACTGTATTGATGAGGTTTCTAAACACTTGAATAGAACAATCGACAAGGTATTGTTTTAAATGTGGGTAAATGAAATAATTTTACCCAAAAAAATATTTTGATATAAAGAAAGTTTTTGTAAACTATTTTAACTAACACATGGTTGCTTGGATGTTAGAAATGACAATATTAAAATATTATCATTGTTAAGTGAAAATTTAACTAGA
The DNA here is from genome assembly GCA_030765085.1 of Allium cepa. Taxonomy (NCBI): domain Eukaryota; kingdom Viridiplantae; phylum Streptophyta; class Magnoliopsida; order Asparagales; family Amaryllidaceae; genus Allium; species Allium cepa. The sequence goes on along the minus strand of CM060942.1, from coordinate 569,242,499 downwards.
AATTGAAATATAACTAAAGTTTAAGGGAATAAATTCACTATAAAATGAAATTTATAAATATGAATTATAAATGTAAATTATAAATGGAAATATAATCAAATGAGAATTTGTATAAGCATAAACTATACAAATGCATTATACTTAAAATTTGAATTAAAAAAGAATTTGAAACTTTAAACCCGGAGATTTTGGAAGTATTTTGAAGATAAATAGTAGTATTGTTGTTTTTGGGTTATTTCTGAAAGGAAATTTGTTTTAAAATGGATTTTAGAAGTGATATAGCATTGAATTCACTTCAGTCACTGGAAAATAACTTCGGTGATGACTGCAGCATCATCGATGTTCATTTTCGAGTTTCTAAGTGATAAATTGCTGCCAAATTGATTTGTTCAGGAAAACCTGTTGGAAATAAAAACCCAGGATTGGTTTAAATTTTTTGAGAAGTGTGATTTTGAAATGTTGGAGATTTCAATAATGATGTGAAACCAAAAGCCGGGTGTTTAAAAATCCTGATAAGATAGGTTGTAAGCTTATAAATTGAGATCATATAAGCTTTGATTGTCGGAATTTAAATTTAAAGTGAAAAGTTAAAAAAAATGAAATTAACTTGGGTTGGGGAACAAAATTTAACGGGATTGAAATTAATTAAATAGGCTGAAAATAATATCCAGTTGTTTTTCGAATTAAGTTGAAATCGAATTGAGATTAAATAAATCTGAGTTTAAAATAAAATTGAACTGGAATAAAAATTCAATTGAATTATTGAACGGAATTAGTTTCTTGCCTGAATAAATGGAAAATAAGTTGGTAAGGATTGAATTGAAATAAATAAATCAGAATAACTTATAAGAGAAACTAAAAATCCATAGAAAATGTTTGGGCTACAAATAAATAGAAGGCATGAGTTAAAAATAAAAGATGAACATATTCAAGTCTATAATGAATGGAATTGTGTAAATAATATGTTGTGACTTATAAAATTGGAAATGGAATACAAAATCCAAAATAAATATTGTTTGATGATTGGGAAATAAAACAAAAATCCAAGCTTGAATTATAAAATAAATTGAACTTAAGCAAATTGAATGAAGTGATATTTGAAATTAAAATTCAAGTATTGAATTATAAATTAAGGAAAAACTAAGTAGATAATAAATTAGATAACGAAATATATAATGATAACCAATGTAGCTAAAGAAAAGCTGAATTGTAAGCTAATAATGAAGTTTGGAAATAGAACTCAAGTTATAAATCAAATTCGACTTGAATCATTAGTGAAGAAAATATAATTGAAAGTGGTCTTGCAAATAATTAAATAAATAGAGAATGAAGTTGAATTGTGAGTTAATAAAATTTGATGGTAAGTTAAAGGTGAATGGTGGAATCAGAACTTGAGTTATTAATTAAAATTTGACTTGAAGTGTTAACAAATTAAATATAATTGGAAAGGTATCGAATACAAATGAAATTGGATTAAAATAGTAATGGTTTGTATTGCGAATAAAATCCAAATATGTGGAAATAAATTGGATATGGCCTTGGAATCAATTAAGTTAAGTTAAGTATAAAAGAGTAAAATTTACTTGTAAAATGAAAATGAGCTTAAGTATAAAGTTTGAATAAATTGAAGTAAATTGACTTAAGCTGAATAGATGGAAGAGAGTTGAATTTAATTCAACTTAAACTAAGTTTAATGATATTGGGTTGGATTTAAATCAAGTGAAAATAAATTTAAATCGAAATAGAATTCGGTGAGTTACAGATAATAATTAATGGAATGAAATTCTTAAATAAATAATTGTTTGAAATGGTTATTGAATGAAATTGCTTAGATTGTCTTTGAGCTAAATAAAACAGTTTGGAATAAATAAGAATCAAATGGAAGTGAACTTAAGTTTGAAGTGAAATAAACCGAGTATATTAACTTAAGTTGAGAATATTTAGAAGCTCGACTACGAGTAAAATTGGAAGACCATTAAATTAAAGCTTGGTTTGAATTAATTCAGGAATGGGTAGTAATATGCAAGCTTGGAATGGGTCGAGCTAAATAAATGGCCGTGAATGGATTAAAATAAAAAAGAAATTTAATTAGTAATGAAGATGAACCTAAATTGTTAATGGTTTTGAATGAACTGGTTTGGTTAATAAAATGAGATGCAAGTGAATGGACTCTAATCTGAAATGCAATGGAAATGAGAATGTATGGATTGTGAATAAATTTAAAAATGGAATAGAATTTGGTATAAATTTAGTTGAAATTAATTTCAATTGATTATAAAACATAAGTACTTATTTATTCACATAAATCTCGTCAAATTGCATAGAATAAATTGTCATTTGACATAAATGGAAGTAATTAAAATTCTATGTATTGATAGAAGTAAAATGAACCGATTTTGAGAGCAATTGGATTAAATATGAGTTCAGTTTGCTTAAAATAAATTAAATGTAAGCGATTGAGTTTTAAACCATTCAAATTGATGAAGTTGTATACGAATGGATTGAAAACCATTCCAAATTGAATGAAAATGGTTATATATTAATTGGAACAGTGGAATTAGTATGAAAACCATATAGATTGCTTACGGAAAAATGTTTGGTGTGAATTTCTTTTAGAATTCATATGTTTTAACTATTGCAAATAAGTGATATGTTGTTAAACTTCATATATTTGGCACTTACATGTTTAAATTGAGTAAGTACAGGTACCTGGAAGCCGTGTGGCTGGAAATGATTGCACTAACTGCTAAATAAATAAGCCGCTTGCTTAAAATGCTAAATAAGGTACGCCTACGCAATAAAAATAGGAAATATGAACTGTTTTTGATTTTTCCGACCGGGTGGGTCGGTGTATATATATTTATATCTATTATCAACTTGCAAAAGCTCCTCCGTACAAAGGAGACTCTGCCAAAATTTTCCAAAAATTTTGGGAGTTAGAAAATTTTGGAAAATTGTGTTAACGACTGTAAAGACCCGTAAATCCGTACTCCTTGAATAGACACTAATCTCCATGGATTTATTCAAGATGAACGAAAATACGAACCCTTAGGGGTTTAAGAAATATTTAGGAAAAGAAAAAGATAGAAAATTTAGATAGGGAAAAGAAGATAGAAAATTTTAAAATAGAAAGAAAAGAGAAAATAGAGAAGAGATAGAAAAACAGAACAACATCAGAATCTCACAATTCGCAACGGAACAACATATAATAATAAATGAATAATCTTTAAACAAAGAACTATATCAGTTATTACATTACATTTCATTACATCATATCATCAGAGTGTACAACATCAACAACAACAAACAATGCAGCGGAAAAAGAAATACTATATAAACTAGTAATACGCCATGCCATCCAGCTTGCCTCCAGCAACTCCAGAATATCCAGAATATCCTGATAAACCTTACTCTTAACTGCCCGTGTGAAATTGGTGGGCACCCAGAGTTTAGGAAGGAAAACAATAAACTCCCAGTCAGTCATGTGACTGGTGTGAGAACTCAAAACAGTTTATTTATCTTTAAAATCAAAATAGAGGAATATTTTAAATCAATTCGCAATGCTTTTAAAAATGAGACTACCATAAGGCCTCCCGCACACACACACATGCAAACGCAGAATCGGAGGAGATTTCTCCTTATGATAGTCAAAGATGCTTGATACGCATTTAAAAGAACATTTCATATTATTAGTGTATAGTGTAGGAAAAAATTCATTTCGAAAGTAGAATATAAATCTTAGCCAACATAGACATTTCGAACTATGCCTACTATAGCTACCATCCAAACAGTGGTGACCACCATAAGTGAATGGCAGGTTCTACAACTAATACCGTACAAGTTTCGTATTGTTTCTTTGGATTTCCAACAAATGGTCAGGCCAAGGAACTTCCCATTGCCACATGAGAATGCCTCTGGAAAGACATCCCCGAGAACCAAACCGGAACTCTGCCAACACAAGGCCGGGTTACCCCTAACTGGGTAACTACTGACACGAGCACGCCATTCCCCGATCGTAAACGACCTTTCTCATGGGATCCCGATAACCAACAACCACAAAGTAATAAATTCGTAGTAACCACATAGGTTAAATATCTGGGCTCCATACCATGATACCACCTCTATCCAGAAGGAAATGTACATACCCTAAAGGGTGCTACCCCTCATAACCTTGCCGCATCTTTCCTGTTTTGACCATTTCCGGGGTGTGAGGCTCGACGAAGTCACGTCCACAAAAACATACTTTATACAAAAGCCATGCTTTGGGTCAACAAATGATCAACACAATGATCACTAAGATAGACGATCAAATAAACGATCCTATCACAATAATCAACACAATGATCATTTCAGCAACACTCAGCATGTCACATTACCAAATTGGGAATATATCGCTGATAACTTCAACTATATAACCTCTGAGCTCGTACGTCTCAGAGAAGGGTGTTAAGCTAAAAGAATAAATTCTTCGCCACCAACAGAAATATATTTGAAAGAAATTGGCTTTATATCTCAACTTGTAATGTCAGACATACAATCCATACAAGTCTGTTCCGGGCTCGAACAAAACCGAAGGCACTTACAAAGAAGTCCTTGCAATCCGGATATTCACAATCCTGATCGGATTTCCCATCACTTAGGGAGTCTCTATACCGCTGCAACTCAGTGCAGAGACAATCGACAGGTCATCCTATCGCTCTCGCAAATACCGGGTCTTCAACACCGATCTTCAAATGCAATTCATAACGACGTATCATGTAACGACCCAGTATTTTCAACCCTTCGCATCCGCACATGTCGGACTTGAATTGTTCAAAATACTGCGTTGTAAAATAAATTTGGCAAAACTCAGAATATGTAGTAAATAAATCACAGAATCACATACATATATCAGAACTCACAGCGGAAATAAAATATACAGTGGTTCATGAAGCCACTATAAAACTTTAACCAAATAGAATTTACATAGTTTAGAATCTGCAATACAGCTGTAGACATAAATAGAAACAGAGTCTTCCAATTTGATTGATTGCAAATAAGATAAAGACTGAAAGGCTTCCGGCAGTATGAATGATCTACGGGATGACATAACTCCGGAGAGAAACTGAAACTGCAACTCAGGCTGGCCCGAGCGTAAAAATAAAACATAACACTCGAGTCAGGACATACATACTTATATAATGTAAGCTAATTCAAGTGTACTGTAATATAGAGCAAGTAACTTAAAGGATGCTTGGGACCGCCCATCCTCTAAGGATCCGTCAAACTATTTACTATGTAGTATATTGCGCTATTATACTAGTGTCTATTTATAAAATAAACTTACTTTTAAGTAGCGTTAAGGCTTTACATTTTCCACCTTAACACGTAATAGTCCCAGTAGTCCATCCAATATCATAGCTCCTCCTGATCGGGAAGCAACTAGAGGATACCACACGGGCTACGGGAGAAATCTAAACTCGTACAAGGCGCGGTATGGTAGGTGACACGGCACAACTAGGCAATGCCAGGGTAGATATACCAATTACGCATCCGGGCCGATGGTAACGCGAAGCCGCAGCAACCGCCCACCTCGAAACAACTCCCCAAATCAAAATAGAAGTGGCCACTGAATCAATCCAAAGTCATAGTATAATATCGAAGAGGAGTGTCCGATCAGAGGAATGACCTCATTAACCCGTCGATCGCTCCTGTTTTAGCCACCTTATGCCAACTCACGGGAGTCGGGTCCACGTATTTACCTTACAGGAAACCTCGCCACCAACCTACTTCATTCTGGAATCTCCACCGCGTACACGGTTAGTCAAAGTGGTTTTCGGTATCGACAGAGAGTATGTCCATATCCGATCCCGGTCTCTTTGCCAACCCATCGTTATTATAACACCGTGGTCTTTTAAAACAGTTTATACTTTAAAACCAAAATAAACATTTCTATTTCAAACTATAAACACGATATCATTCAAAACCCAAAACAATATGATACCGTTATATTCAAGTATAATTCTTTTCCAAAAACCATACTGCTTAAAATTTATAATATCTGGAAACCAAATATTTAAATTATATCTTCAAAACATAATATTTTGGAAATTTTACTTTAAAACCATAACTCCCAAACACAATGGTTTGGACATTCAACGGTATATAGAATAAATGGTTTAACTTTATGGTTACTTTGTAAAGAAGATAATTTACATAGCTTTACAAATATATTTCTTTATTTTAAACCATAATTTAAATATCACTTCATGTTCCCAAGACCATTTCAATTCCTATATATATATCCAATTGGAGTATTAATATTCAAAACTAAGGTTGGATATTTTTTCTTTCAACAAATTAGTGTTTATTATTTCGTCTTGAATATTCCCATAAATTCCATAGATAAAACTCCAAAATTATGCCATTAAATAATTTCAAAATTTACTTAACACTAGAATGTTCATCTTAAATTTATTAAGAAAAATCCAGTTATAAATCTCATATCCTAAAGGTCTCCAAAACTTAAACATAAATATAATTTATCAAATTCCTTAAATTTCAAAACAATCAAATTCCAGATTCTATAGCACTTAGGAAATGCTACCTAAAGTTACGGGTAAAACTAGTCCAATTTCAAAAGACAGCATTTAAATGCTTTAGTAGATTGTTTAACTTAATAAATATTTCCAAATATAACTTATATATATATTTCTTAACTGAAATCTTATCCTTTCAAAAATCCAGAATTTCCAAAATAAGTTATATTCCAAATTTTTATTCAAATATTTATTTATTTATTTATTAACATTTATAACTCATTCAAAACAATAAAAAATCCTTTAAAGATATTAAATCAAATATTTAACTTCCAAAATAATTTCAAATATTTCAGAAAATATTATAAGGACCACGGGCCTGTATATAGTTTTCTAGCCTAGGTCAAGTGATACGGATTTATATCATTTCAATCCGTAATTTACAAACCCCGGGTTCTATCATTTCAAACCCGCAATCCCAAGTTAACAGTTAAACAGTTAACATAATAATAGCACAGTAATCATCATTTAGGCCTATCATTTCAGCCCACAACAATCTAAATTTAACAGGGAACTTGCAGTGGTGATTTAAGCAGTAAATAAACAATAATATAATATAACTGCAGAAATAATACAACAGATAATAACTGATGAGGTGTCAATTTAAATGGGATTCATCATTCTACGTTATACTACAGACAGATAATATTTAAATAAAATTTTTACACATACACTTGCGATAATTCACAAAATATATGTACATATGTCTGGTGAGAAATACTCACCTTAAACGCTGCAGTGGATCTAAATCAAACACGGTATCTACTTCGGAAAAAAAAAACGGAAAGCACGATCAAACTTCGGCGGATGCAAAGCCTTGACTTAAATCTATAAGATCCAAATACCAAGTATGCGAATTTAAAAATTACGGTCAAAGCAAAATTTCAGAACAACTGGAACGAATAGAATAAAAGAAATTTAGTTCAACTTGCTCGACTACTACAACCCGCTAACCGTCTCAACATATCCTAGGCCCATACTTCAACCGTACGCATGCATAAAATAAATTGAATAAATTGCAAAATAAATTGCAAATTTAATACAATTGATTGAATAAAAAGATGTTATGCACCCAAACAAAACAAATACATGTTTAGACATTATTAAATTATTTCTCACATTTTTAATCATATTTATCATGATCAATTATTTTCATTCTCATATATATTTATTTAAATAAAATGACAATATTGGCAACAAACACAATACTGTTCAAATTATTCGATTTAATCAAATGTAGCCACTAACTACATTCGAATTCATTAAATAATACTTTATTTCACATACATGTTCATCATGTTTAGGCACATTCATAATTATTTCTTCTTTTACTTTTATTATTAAACATTAAAAGGTGATTATTGGTATACATCACCAATATCCTTTTATTAACCATAATAAATACAATCCATTGATATTTATCCACCCAAATTCTCAAATAAGTAGTTAAATTTATTTTTAACCATCTTAAATTTATTTCAACCATTAAAAATTGAAATAAATGTCATTTTATTATATTCACCCAAGATTTATTCATACAATATTGTTTATTTGAATTAAACAACATTTCATATCATTTTCTCCTTATCAATTTATCTTCTCCATTATTAAATTGTAATTCTTTTTTTTTTTTCCTATGCCTTCCTCTTCAAACTGCACTTATCCAAATCCACAATACCACTAACTACATCATAACTACACTAATTCCATAGTCTAGCTTCCTACAATCAATTTATATCATTTCTTCCAGCCTACTACTAACAAAGTTCTATATGTATTTATAAATGGCACGGCATGATGGGGAAGTAGCCGAGCAAGGAAATCAGAGAACACAAGAAGGAGGAAGGAAAATTGGAAGAAGCAAAGAAATAAACAATGCAAATTATTTACCTGATAGAAGCTTGTACCAGAGAGGGACAAACAAGGAGATATGAAAACTTATGTGAATGAGGCAAAGTATTTATAGATAAACTTGCGAAATAAAAAGGGGAGATAAATAGGCAGGTTTGAAAACGTAAGAAATAAATGCAAGCGTTGATTTTTGAGTGCATGCGTTTAGGCAAGAGATTTATTTCCAGTTCTTCTTGTTTGAACGCTACACGAAAATTGTGATAAATGCATGCGTTGATTTCTCTTTCCAGTTTTATGTTTGAACGATATCACTCTTTTGGATTATTTTTTTTAGATAGCTTGCGTGATTTATACCAGTTATAATCTAAATTTAAAGCATGCGTTACTGCAAATTTGAACAGATTTGATTGAGGAAGCAAAACTTGAGCTCTTGCGTGATTTATGGTAAGCAATGAAAAAGCTTTTAACTGAAAAGGCAAAAGTAATAAATGCTTACATAAATATTTACTTGATCAATGGTTCGAAAAATTTATTTATTGCAAAACAAACGCAGTGGAAACAGAGAGATATAATGGGTATGCGAAAATTTGCAAAGATAGGCAAGATTAAATTTTGAATGCATTTAATTTAGGTGAGAGGAAAAATGGCAATTGGAAGAGTTGATATTTTTGTGGATAAGGCTGCGTGAATAAATGAATACAGTGACATGCTCAAGAAACAAATGGTAAGAGGCAAATGTCAAAATGTTAAAAGAATAAAATTTTGTGTCACGCGCAAAGGAAGGCAAATTTGATTTCCATATTCTTCTAATCAATTAATTCCCCTTTAATTGCCTTTAATTGATTTCAATTGATTACCTTATCCCTTTTAATTACCCTCCTTAATTGATTTCAATTAATTACCATATTACCAATTAATTATCCTCCTTTAATTACATACTCAAATTTGGTTACTAACTTAATTAGTTAATTAACCCTTTTTGTTAATTATCAATCCTGCGACGTCTCACATTAATCGGTCCGCTTTGTAGGCACTGGTAGCCGGACTGGTTACACGGGCAGATTTCTCCTACAAAATGGGGATTAACCTCGTGTCCTCATGCCATTAACCAAAAGAATTAACTTATTTATCTTTCATCAATTTTATTAATTTGCATTAATTATTCAATAAATTAATTCTGGTCAACTACTGAAATTTTACAATTAATTTCTCTATTAATTGTCATAAATTTCTTTTTGAAATATCTATTAATTGTCATTAACTCCATTTTAAAATATCCGTATGTGCCTTTATTCAAGTTTTGAATTGCTAACTAGGAATAAGGTAGATTTATCAAATAAATTGATTGTAAGTTTCATTGTTTTAAATTGCTTAACAATGTTCACTGCTAACATAATTAATATGTCAAAATTGAGAATATTCCACCAACATGATTTGCATGTCATAACCTACCAAATTAACATAATTAATTAACTACTTTAATATGTTACAAATTTTCTCCTTTTCATTATTTTTAGGGAATGGGTATAACAACAGATATTATGAAAATATCCAAAACATTTAGTTACCACTCACTTCATTATACATTATAAAAATTTCCTTTTTTTTTTCTTCTTAAATTTAGTTACAAAAATCATATTAAATTAACGAGTTTAATTCTCTAAATTAAATATTTAAACAATATTGGTAAACACAATTTATATAAATTATATTTCTAAAAACAAAAAAATTAAAAGAAATAAATAGCTAAAAACTAGGGCTGTTACACTCTCCCCCACTTAAGAACTTTTCGTCCTCGAAAAGGAACAAAAGAAAAGAAACAAAGGAAGATAAGCTAGATAAACAAGAACTTTAAACGAATAGTTCCGGATTTGAAGCACGAAGAAGATCTTCTAGAATCGGTTTTACTCTTTTCAGTTCGACCGTCGGTCTATGGGTGGTAAGCGGTGCTCAGGCCCCGATGAGTAACAAAGATTTTTAAAGATTATAGAAAAGATTTCTAAATAGACTGGTATAAGCAATAGCCTCCTCATTCTGTAGCAGATAGGGAAACCAAGGACACTTAAAGATAGTTTGAAAACAAATAAGATAATAAATTTGCAATCATAATGCTTTGAAATCATTAATTTTATAAATTTGGAAATCATGCTACTAAAATCATAATACCTTTAAAATAATCTTCATTTATACCTTTTAAATTCAATGCCAAACAATATTCATTTCAAGGTTGAAATATTCCTAAGTTCATTTATAAAAAAAAAATTTCCAAAACATTTTATTTTTAGAAACAGCAGCACTCATAATATGCTATAGTAGATATAATAGTATTCCTAATCAGTTTATTATGTACTTAACTCTGAATTTTAACAAATAACCTAACACTTTATTAAAAATACTTATCTTATAAATAAGATATTCCTTCAATAAGTTACCCTTGAATTTCCATTTGAAAACCAATTCTCAATTATCAAAATTTAGTGATATTAGAATACGTCTTAACTATTTATTTAGACATCAATTAAACTATGATTTGAAGATATATAATCCTTACTCCAAAAATATCCCTTTCAAATATATTTTCCTTATTCAAAGATACCTTGTTTATTACACAAACATATTCATTTCAGGAAATAACCTTTTATTAAAATCTCTTGGTTAGATTTACGGCTCCATATTAAATTAATTTGATTATTAAGACATTTGAATAAAATTCCTTAAATTCCTTTTCCTTATTTATCCTCATTAATCTTTTATAACTAAAATTTAAGTGTATAATATTTATTATAACCACTCAAATTTTATTCATAAAATCCTTTTATATTGTATATTATCCAATTACATGTTAACTTTTGAAAATCAAGGTAAGTTATATTAAATGAAATTGGGTGTTATACAAATAAAACTTTCAATTTAATTATCTCCAATTGGAACCTTTTTATTCAAATTTTTGTTATTATATTTATTTTCCTTCCTCAAGATAAACTTTAAGAATTAAATTCCTGATTCCCTTCAAACCATTTAGAGATAACTAAATATATATACCTAATATGTCAAATCAAATTTAAATTATATATCTATATATATTAAGTCATACTTTAGAAATTCAAATCAATTAAAATCTCAAGGAAACACTGTAGCCAGACTACAGAATGGTCTTTTCACTTCGAAACTCGAAAATGAATGTCGATGATGCTGCAGTCATCACCGAAATTATTTTCCAGCGACAAAGAGAAAAGCACTAATTTTAAAATTTCTTTGGAAACAAATTTCTATACAAAAATACTTATTACATCCTTTTAAAATTTAAACACAAGGTTTGAAATCATCAGAAATTTAATTCTCAAGTTTTAGTTTTAAATTCATTTCTGTTTCCAAATTAATTTATAACCATTGTTTTATATTCACTTATTTATTAGACAAACACATGGCTTACAACACCATAAATAAAATCAAAACTATTATCTCTTGACAACTAGTTAAATTAATTATAAAATTTTGAAAATTATACTCATATATATAATATTAGATTTTAATTTCAAATATAGGAATAAACTTCTCAAACCAGGATAGAGACTCAAATTTGATGAACTCAAATCAAATAGAATTCAAGATAAATTGAAATCAGAAGATCAGAATAAGGAAACTGGGTAAGTCTATATAAGTCGCGGACAACCTTGACCTAGTCATCCGTGACTTAAAGAGCCATATCGATGTGGTTGGGGTAAATCTACATTTGATCCGAAGAGATAGAATTTGGAATAACCAAAGATACTAGCATATAAACCGAGGATAAATATAAATCTCCGGTGAATCAATGCTAATGGTAAAGGAGTTTCACCCCTTTATTAGAATAATGGCGAGACCGCCAATTTACAATAAAGATCATCCGAAGTGGAGTTATGAGATACTCCAGAATCTAAAGCAGATGAAAAAGTGAGGGATACGAATGAGCTTTGGAACCGTAGGGAATGTTCCAAAATTCGAAAAGAGAGTGGTTCAATCTCGAATGAACGTGATTCTGTAAATCAAATTTACCATACATTCTAAGTTTTGCCTAGAACCAAAGCTCTGATACCAAATGTAACGACCCAGTATTTTCAACCCTTCGCATCCGCACATGTCGGACTTGAATTGTTCAAAATACTGCGTTGTAAAATAAATTTGGCAAAACTCAGAATATGTAGTAAATAAATCACAGAATCACATACATATATCAGAACTCACAGCGGAAATAAAATATACAGTGGTTCATGAAGCCACTATAAAACTTTAACCAAATAGAATTTACATAGTTTAGAATCTGCAATACAGCTGTAGACATAAATAGAAACAGAGTCTTCCAATTTGATTGATTGCAAATAAGATAAAGACTGAAAGGCTTCCGGCAGTATGAATGATCTAGGGGATGACATAACTCCGGAGAGAAACTGAAACTGCAACTCAGGCTGGCCCGAGCGTAAAAATAAAACATAACACTCGAGTCAGGACATACATACTTATATAATGTAAGCTAATTCAAGTGTACTGTAATATAGAGCAAGTAACTTAAAGGATGCTTGGGACCGCCCATCCTCTAAGGATCCGTCAAACTATTTACTATGTAGTATATTGCGCTATTATACTAGTGTCTATTTATAAAATAAACTTACTTTTAAGTAGCGTTAAGGCTTTACATTTTCCACCTTAACACGTAATAGTCCCAGTAGTCCATCCAATATCATAGCTCCTCCTGATCGGGAAGCAACTAGAGGATACCACACGGGCTACGGGAGAAATCTAAACTCGTACAAGGCGCGGTATGGTAGGTGACACGGCACAACTAGGCAATGCCAGGGTAGATATACCAATTACGCATCCGGGCCGATGGTAACGCGAAGCCGCAGCAACCGCCCACCTCGAAACAACTCCCCAAATCAAAATAGAAGTGGCCACTGAATCAATCCAAAGTCATAGTATAATATCGAAGAGGAGTGTCCGATCAGAGGAATGACCTCATTAACCCGTCGATCGCTCCTGTTTTAGCCACCTTATGCCAACTCACGGGAGTCGGGTCCACGTATTTACCTTACAGGAAACGTCGCCACCAACCTACTTCATTCTGGAATCTCCACCGCGTACACGGTTAGTCAAAGTGGTTTTCGGTATCGACAGAGAGTATGTCCATATCCGATCCCGGTCTCTTTGCCAACCCATCGTTATTATAACACCGTGGTCTTTTAAAACAGTTTATACTTTAAAACCAAAATAAACATTTCTATTTCAAACTATAAACACGATATCATTCAAAACCCAAAACAATATGATACCGTTATATTCAAGTATAATTCTTTTCCAAAAACCATACTGCTTAAAATTTATAATATCTGGAAACCAAATATTTAAATTATATCTTCAAAACATAATATTTTGGAAATTTTACTTTAAAACCATAACTCCCAAACACAATGGTTTGGACATTCAACGGTATATAGAATAAATGGTTTAACTTTATGGTTACTTTGTAAAGAAGATAATTTACATAGCTTTACAAATATATTTCTTTATTTTAAACCATAATTTAAATATCACTTCATGTTCCCAAGACCATTTCAATTCCTATATATATATCCAATTGGAGTATTAATATTCAAAACTAAGGTTGGATATTTTTTCTTTCAACAAATTAGTGTTTATTATTTCGTCTTGAATATTCCCATAAATTCCATAGATAAAACTCCAAAATTATGCCATTAAATAATTTCAAAATTTACTTAACACTAGAATGTTCATCTTAAATTTATTAAGAAAAATCCAGTTATAAATCTCATATCTTAAAGGTCTCCAAAACTTAAACATAAATATAATTTATCAAATTCCTTAAATTTCAAAACAATCAAATTCCAGATTCTATAGCACTTAGGAAATGCTACCTAAAGTTACGGGTAAAACTAGTCCAATTTCAAAAGACAGCATTTAAATGCTTTAGTAGATTGTTTAACTTAATAAATATTTCCAAATATAACTTATATATATATTTCTTAACTGAAATCTTATCCTTTCAAAAATCCAGAATTTCCAAAATAAGTTATATTCCAATTTTTTATTCAAATATTTATTTATTTATTTATTTATTAACATTTATAACTCATTCAAAACAATAAAAAATCCTTTAAAGATATTAAATCAAATATTTAACTTCCAAAATAATTTCAAATATTTCAGAAAATATTATAAGGACCACGGGCCTGTATATAGTTTTCTAGCCTAGGTCAAGTGATACGGATTTATATCATTTCAATCCGTAATTTACAAACCCCGGGTTCTATCATTTCAAACCCGCAATCCCAAGTTAACAGTTAAACAGTTAACATAATAATAGCACAGTAATCATCATTTAGGCCTATCATTTCAGCCCACAACAATCTAAATTTAACAGGGAACTTGCAGTGGTGATTTAAGCAGTAAATAAACAATAATATAATATAACTGCAGAAATAATACAACAGATAATAACTGATGAGGTGTCAATTTAAATGGGATTCATCATTCTACGTTATACTACAGACAGATAATATTTAAATAAAATTTTTACACATACACTTGCGATAATTCACAAAATATATGTACATATGTCTGGTGAGAAATACTCACCTTAAACGCTGCAGTGGATCTAAATCAAACACGGTATCTACTTCGGAAAAAAAAACGGAAAGCACGATCAAACTTCGGCGGATGCAAAGCCTTGACTTAAATCTATAAGATCCAAATACCAAGTATGCGAATTTAAAAATTACGGTCAAAGCAAAATTTCAGAACAACTGGAACGAATAGAATAAAAGAAATTTAGTTCAACTTGCTCGACTACTACAACCCGCTAACCGTCTCAACATATCCTAGGCCCATACTTCAACCGTACGCATGCATAAAATAAATTGAATAAATTGCAAAATAAATTGCAAATTTAATACAATTGATTGAATAAAAAGATGTTATGCACCCAAACAAAACAAATACATGTTTAGACATTATTAAATTATTTCTCACATTTTTAATCATATTTATCATGATCAATTATTTTCATTCTCATATATATTTATTTAAATAAAATGACAATATTGGCAACAAACACAATACTGTTCAAATTATTCGATTTAATCAAATGTAGCCACTAACTACATTCGAATTCATTAAATAATACTTTATTTCACATACATGTTCATCATGTTTAGGCACATTCATAATTATTTCTTCTTTTACTTTTATTATTAAACATTAAAAGGTGATTATTGGTATACATCACCAATATCCTTTTATTAACCATAATAAATACAATCCATTGATATTTATCCACCCAAATTCTCAAATAAGTAGTTAAATTTATTTTTAACCATCTTAAATTTATTTCAACCATTAGAAATTGAAATAAATGTCATTTTATTATATTCACCCAAGATTTATTCATACAATATTGTTTATTTGAATTAAACAACATTTCATATCATTTTCTCCTTATCAATTTATCTTCTCCATTATTAAATTGTAATTCTTTTTTTTTTTCTATGCCTTCCTCTTCAAACTGCACTTATCCAAATCCACAATACCACTAACTACATCATAACTACACTAATTCCATAGTCTAGCTTCCTACAATCAATTTATATCATTTCTTCCAGCCTACTACTAACAAAGTTCTATATGTATTTATAAATGGCACGGCATGATGGGGAAGTAGCCGAGCAAGGAAATCAGAGAACACAAGAAGGAGGAAGGAAAATTGGAAGAAGCAAAGAAATAAACAATGCAAATTATTTACCTGATAGAAGCTTGTACCAGAGAGGGACAAACAAGGAGATATGAAAACTTATGTGAATGAGGCAAAGTATTTATAGATAAACTTGCGAAATAAAAAGGGGAGATAAATAGGCAGGTTTGAAAACGTAAGAAATAAATGCAAGCGTTGATTTTTGAGTGCATGCGTTTAGGCAAGAGATTTATTTCCAGTTCTTCTTGTTTGAACGCTACACGAAAATTGTGATAAATGCATGCGTTGATTTCTCTTTCCAGTTTTATGTTTGAACGATATCACTCTTTTGGATTTTTTTTTTTAGATAGCTTGCGTGATTTATACCAGTTATAATCTAAATTTAAAGCATGCGTTACTGCAAATTTGAACAGATTTGATTGAGGAAGCAAAACTTGAGCTCTTGCGTGATTTATGGTAAGCAATGAAAAAGCTTTTAACTGAAAAGGCAAAAGTAATAAATGCTTACATAAATATTTACTTGATCAATGGTTCGAAAAATTTATTTATTGCAAAACAAACGCAGTGGAAACAGAGAGATATAATGGGTATGCGAAAATTTGCAAAGATAGGCAAGATTAAATTTTGAATGCATTTAATTTAGGTGAGAGGAAAAATGGCAATTGGAAGAGTTGATATTTTTGTGGATAAGGCTGCGTGAATAAATGAATACAGTGACATGCTCAAGAAACAAATGGTAAGAGGCAAATGTCAAAATGTTAAAAGAATAAAATTTTGTGTCACACGCAAAGGAAGGCAAATTTGATTTCCATATTCTTCTAATCAATTAATTCCCCTTTAATTGCCTTTAATTGATTTCAATTGATTACCTTATCCCTTTTAATTACCCTCCTTAATTGATTTCAATTAATTACCATATTACCAATTAATTATCCTCCTTTAATTACATACTCAAATTTGGTTACTAACTTAATTAGTTAATTAACCCTTTTTGTTAATTATCAATCCTGCGACGTCTCACATTAATCGGTCCGCTTTGTAGGCACTGGTAGCCGGACTGGTTACACGGGCAGATTTCTCCTACAAAATGGGGATTAACCTCGTGTCCTCATGCCATTAACCAAAAGAATTAACTTATTTATCTTTCATCAATTTTATTAATTTGCATTAATTATTCAATAAATTAATTCTGGTCAACTACTGAAATTTTACAATTAATTTCTCTATTAATTGTCATAAATTTCTTTTTGAAATATCTATTAATTGTCATTAACTCCATTTTAAAATATCCGTATGTGCCTTTATTCAAGTTTTGAATTGCTAACTAGGAATAAGGTAGATTTATCAAATAAATTGATTGTAAGTTTCATTGTTTTAAATTGCTTAACAATGTTCACTGCTAACATAATTAATATGTCAAAATTGAGAATATTCCACCAACATGATTTGCATGTCATAACCTACCAAATTAACATAATTAATTAACTACTTTAATATGTTACAAATTTTCTCCTTTTCATTATTTTTAGGGAATGGGTATAACAACAGATATTATGATAATATCCAAAACATTTAGTTACCACTCACTTCATTATACATTATAAAAATTTCCTTTTTTTTTTTTCTTCTTAAATTTAGTTACAAAAATCATATTAAATTAACGAGTTTAATTCTCTAAATTAAATATTTAAACAATATTGGTAAACACAATTTATATAAATTATATTTCTAAAAACAAAAAAATTAAAAGAAATAAATAGCTAAAAACTAGGGCTGTTACACTCTCCCCCACTTAAGAACTTTTCGTCCTCGAAAAGGAACAAAAGAAAAGAAACAAAGGAAGATAAGCTAGATAAACAAGAACTTTAAACGAATAGTTCCGGATTTGAAGCACGAAGAAGATCTTCTAGAATCGGTTTTACTCTTTTCAGTTCGACCGTCGGTCTATGGGTGGTAAGCGGTGCTCAGGCCCCGATGAGTAACAAAGATTTTTAAAGATTATAGAAAAGATTTCTAAATAGACTGGTATAAGCAATAGCCTCCTCATTCTGTAGCAGATAGGGAAACCAAGGACACTTAAAGATAGTTTGAAAACAAATAAGATAATAAATTTGCAATCATAATGCTTTGAAATCATTAAATTTATAAATTTGGAAATCATGCTACTAAAATCATAATACCTTTAAAATAATCTTCATTTATACCTTTTAAATTCAATGCCAAACAATATTCATTTCAAGGTTGAAATATTCCTAAGTTCATTTATAAAAAAAAAATTCCAAAACATTTTATTTTTAGAAACAACAGCACTCATAATATGCTATAGTAGATATAATAGTATTCCTAATCAGTTTATTATGTACTTAACTCTGAATTTTAACAAATAACCTAACACTTTATTAAAAATACTTATCTTATAAATAAGATATTCCTTCAATAAGTTACCCTTGAATTTCCATTTGAAAACCAATTCTCAATTATCAAAATTTAGTGATATTAGAATACGTCTTAACTATTTATTTAGACATCAATTAAACTATGATTTGAAGATATATAATCCTTACTCCAAAAATATCCCTTTCAAATATATTTTCCTTATTCAAAGATACCTTGTTTATTACACAAACATATTCATTTCAGGAAATAACCTTTTATTAAAATCTCTTGGTTAGATTTACGGCTCCATATTAAATTAATTTGATTATTAAGACATTTGAATAAAATTCCTTAAATTCCTTTTCCTTATTTATCCTCATTAATCTTTTATAACTAAAATTTAAGTGTATAATATTTATTATAACCACTCAAATTTTATTCATAAAATCCTTTTATATTGTATATTATCCAATTACATGTTAACTTTTGAAAATCAAGGTAAGTTATATTAAATGAAATTGGGTGTTATACAAATAAAACTTTCAATTTAATTATCTCCAATTGGAACCTTTTTATTCAAATTTTTGTTATTATATTTATTTTCCTTCCTCAAGATAAACTTTAAGAATTAAATTCCTGATTCCCTTCAAACCATTTAGAGATAACTAAATATATATACCTAATATGTCAAATCAAATTTAAATTATATATCTGTATATATTAAGTCATACTTTAGAAATTCAAATCAATTAAAATCTCAAGGAAACACTGTAGCCAGACTACAGAATGGTCTTTTCACTTCGAAACTCGAAAATGAATGTCGATGATGCTGCAGTCATCACCGAAATTATTTTCCAGCGACAAAGAGAAAAGCACTAATTTTAAAATTTCTTTGGAAACAAATTTCTATACAAAAATACTTATTACATCCTTTTAAAATTTAAACACAAGGTTTGAAATCATCAGAAATTTAATTCTCAAGTTTTAGTTTTAAATTCATTTCTGTTTCCAAATTAATTTATAACCATTGTTTTATATTCACTTATTTATTAGACAAACACATGGCTTACAACACCATAAATAAAATCAAAACTATTATCTCTTGACAACTAGTTAAATTAATTATAAAATTTTGAAAATTATACTCATATATATAATATTAGATTTTAATTTCAAATATAGGAATAAACTTCTCAAACCAGGATAGAGACTCAAATTTGATGAACTCAAATCAAATAGAATTCAAGATAAATTGAAATCAGAAGATCAGAATAAGGAAACCGGGTAAGTCTATATAAGTCGCGGACAACCTTGACCTAGTCATCCGTGACTTAAAGAGCCATATCGATGTGGTTGGGGTAAATCTACATTTGATCCGAAGAGATAGAATTTGGAATAACCAAAGATACTAGCATATAAACCGAGGATAAATATAAATCTCCGGTGAATCAATGCTAATGGTAAAGGAGTTTCACCCCTTTATTAGAATAATGGCGAGACCGCCAATTTACAATAAAGATCATCCGAAGTGGAGTTATGAGATACTCCAGAATCTAAAGCAGATGAAAAAGTGAGGGATACGAATGAGCTTTGGAACCGTAGGGAATGTTCCAAAATTCGAAAAGAGAGTGGTTCAATCTCGAATGAACGTGATTCTGTAAATCAAATTTACCATACATTCTAAGTTTTGCCTAGAACCAAAGCTCTGATACCAAATGTAACGACCCAGTATTTTCAACCCTTCGCATCCGCACATGTCGGACTTGAATTGTTCAAAATACTGCGTTGTAAAATAAATTTGGCAAAACTCAGAATATGTAGTAAATAAATCACAGAATCACATACATATATCAGAACTCACAGAGGAAATAAAATATACAGTGGTTCATGAAGCCACTATAAAACTTTAACCAAATAGAATTTACATAGTTTAGAATCTGCAATACAGCTGTAGACATAAATAGAAACAGAGTCTTCCAATTTGATTGATTGCAAATAAGATAAAGACTGAAAGGCTTCCGGCAGTATGAATGATCTACGGGATGACATAACTCCGGAGAGAAACTGAAACTGCAACTCAGGCTGGCCCGAGCGTAAAAATAAAACATAACACTCGAGTCAGGACATACATACTTATATAATGTAAGCTAATTCAAGTGTACTGTAATATAGAGCAAGTAACTTAAAGGATGCTTGGGACCGCCCATCCTCTAAGGATCCGTCAAACTATTTACTATGTAGTATATTGCGCTATTATACTAGTGTCTATTTATAAAATAAACTTACTTTTAAGTAGCGTTAAGGCTTTACATTTTCCACCTTAACACGTAATAGTCCCAGTAGTCCATCCAATATCATAGCTCCTCCTGATCGGGAAGCAACTAGAGGATACCACACGGGCTACGGGAGAAATCTAAACTCGTACAAGGCGCGGTATGGTAGGTGACACGGCACAACTAGGCAATGCCAGGGTAGATATACCAATTACGCATCCGGGCCGATGGTAACGCGAAGCCGCAGCAACCGCCCACCTCGAAACAACTCCCCAAATCAAAATAGAAGTGGCCACTGAATCAATCCAAAGTCATAGTATAATATCGAAGAGGAGTGTCCGATCAGAGGAATGACCTCATTAACCCGTCGATCGCTCCTGTTTTAGCCACCTTATGCCAACTCACGGGAGTCGGGTCCACGTATTTACCTTACAGGAAACGTCGCCACCAACCTACTTCATTCTGGAATCTCCACCGCGTACACGGTTAGTCAAAGTGGTTTTCGGTATCGACAGAGAGTATGTCCATATCCGATCCCGGTCTCTTTGCCAACCCATCGTTATTATAACACCGTGGTCTTTTAAAACAGTTTATACTTTAAAACCAAAATAAACATTTCTATTTCAAACTATAAACACGATATCATTCAAAACCCAAAACAATATGATACCGTTATATTCAAGTATAATTCTTTTCCAAAAACCATACTGCTTAAAATTTATAATATCTGGAAACCAAATATTTAAATTATATCTTCAAAACATAATATTTTGGAAATTTTACTTTAAAACCATAACTCCCAAACACAATGGTTTGGACATTCAACGGTATATAGAATAAATGGTTTAACTTTATGGTTACTTTGTAAAGAAGATAATTTACATAGCTTTACAAATATATTTCTTTATTTTAAACCATAATTTAAATATCACTTCATGTTCCCAAGACCATTTCAATTCCTATATATATATCCAATTGGAGTATTAATATTCAAAACTAAGGTTGGATATTTTTTCTTTCAACAAATTAGTGTTTATTATTTCGTCTTGAATATTCCCATAAATTCCATAGATAAAACTCCAAAATTATGCCATTAAATAATTTCAAAATTTACTTAACACTAGAATGTTCATCTTAAATTTATTAAGAAAAATCCAGTTATAAATCTCATATCTTAAAGGTCTCCAAAACTTAAACATAAATATAATTTATCAAATTCCTTAAATTTCAAAACAATCAAATTCCAGATTCTATAGCACTTAGGAAATGCTACCTAAAGTTACGGGTAAAACTAGTCCAATTTCAAAAGACAGCATTTAAATGCTTTAGTAGATTGTTTAACTTAATAAATATTTCCAAATATAACTTATATATATATTTCTTAACTGAAATCTTATCCTTTCAAAAATCCAGAATTTCCAAAATAAGTTATATTCCAAATTTTTATTCAAATATTTATTTATTTATTTATTAACATTTATAACTCATTCAAAACAATAAAAAATCCTTTAAAGATATTAAATCAAATATTTAACTTCCAAAATAATTTCAAATATTTCAGAAAATATTATAAGGACCACGGGCCTGTATATAGTTTTCTAGCCTAGGTCAAGTGATACGGATTTATATCATTTCAATCCGTAATTTACAAACCCCGGGTTCTATCATTTCAAACCCGCAATCCCAAGTTAACAGTTAAACAGTTAACATAATAATAGCACAGTAATCATCATTTAGGCCTATCATTTCAGCCCACAACAATCTAAATTTAACAGGGAACTTGCAGTGGTGATTTAAGCAGTAAATAAACAATAATATAATATAACTGCAGAAATAATACAACAGATAATAACTGATGAGGTGTCAATTTAAATGGGATTCATCATTCTACGTTATACTACAGACAGATAATATTTAAATAAAATTTTTACACATACACTTGCGATAATTCACAAAATATATGTACATATGTCTGGTGAGAAATACTCACCTTAAACGCTGCAGTGGATCTAAATCAAACACGGTATCTACTTCGGAAAAAAAAACGGAAAGCACGATCAAACTTCGGCGGATGCAAAGCCTTGACTTAAATCTATAAGATCCAAATACCAAGTATGCGAATTTAAAAATTACGGTCAAAGCAAAATTTCAGAACAACTGGAACGAATAGAATAAAAGAAATTTAGTTCAACTTGCTCGACTACTACAACCCGCTAACCGTCTCAACATATCCTAGGCCCATACTTCAACCGTACGCATGCATAAAATAAATTGAATAAATTGCAAAATAAATTGCAAATTTAATACAATTGATTGAATAAAAAGATGTTAAGCACCCAAACAAAACAAATACATGTTTAGACATTATTAAATTATTTCTCACATTTTTAATCATATTTATCATGATCAATTATTTTCATTCTCATATATATTTATTTAAATAAAATGACAATATTGGCAACAAACACAATACTGTTCAAATTATTCGATTTAATCAAATGTAGCCACTAACTACATTCGAATTCATTAAATAATACTTTATTTCACATACATGTTCATCATGTTTAGGCACATTCATAATTATTTCTTCGTTTACTTTTATTATTAAACATTAAAAGGTGATTATTGGTATACATCACCAATATCCTTTTATTAACCATAATAAATACAATCCATTGATATTTATCCACCCAAATTCTCAAATAAGTAGTTAAATTTATTTTTAACCATCTTAAATTTATTTCAACCATTAAAAATTGAAATAAATGTCATTTTATTATATTCACCCAAGATTTATTCATACAATATTGTTTATTTGAATTAAACAACATTTCATATCATTTTCTCCTTATCAATTTATCTTCTCCATTATTAAATTGTAATTCTTTTTTTTTTTCCTATGCCTTCCTCTTCAAACTGCACTTATCCAAATCCACAATACCACTAACTACATCATAACTACACTAATTCCATAGTCTAGCTTCCTACAATCAATTTATATCATTTCTTCCAGCCTACTACTAACAAAGTTCTATATGTATTTATAAATGGCACGGCATGATGGGGAAGTAGCCGAGCAAGGAAATCAGAGAACACAAGAAGGAGGAAGGAAAATTGGAAGAAGCAAAGAAATAAACAATGCAAATTATTTACCTGATAGAAGCTTGTACCAGAGAGGGACAAACAAGGAGATATGAAAACTTATGTGAATGAGGCAAAGTATTTATAGATAAACTTGCGAAATAAAAAGGGGAGATAAATAGGCAGGTTTGAAAACGTAAGAAATAAATGCAAGCGTTGATTTTTGAGTGCATGCGTTTAGGCAAGAGATTTATTTCCAGTTCTTCTTGTTTGAACGCTACACGAAAATTGTGATAAATGCATGCGTTGATTTCTCTTTCCAGTTTTATGTTTGAACGATATCACTCTTTTGGATTAATTTTTTTAGATAGCTTGCGTGATTTATACCAGTTATAATCTAAATTTAAAGCATGCGTTACTGCAAATTTGAACAGATTTGATTGAGGAAGCAAAACTTGAGCTCTTGCGTGATTTATGGTAAGCAATGAAAAAGCTTTTAACTGAAAAGGCAAAAGTAATAAATGCTTACATAAATATTTACTTGATCAATGGTTCGAAAAATTTATTTATTGCAAAACAAACGCAGTGGAAACAGAGAGATATAATGGGTATGCGAAAATTTGCAAAGATAGGCAAGATTAAATTTTGAATGCATTTAATTTAGGTGAGAGGAAAAATGGCAATTGGAAGAGTTGATATTTTTGTGGATAAGGCTGCGTGAATAAATGAATACAGTGACATGCTCAAGAAACAAATGGTAAGAGGCAAATGTCAAAATGTTAAAAGAATAAAATTTTGTGTCACGCGCAAAGGAAGGCAAATTTGATTTCCATATTCTTCTAATCAATTAATTCCCCTTTAATTGCCTTTAATTGATTTCAATTGATTACCTTATCCCTTTTAATTACCCTCCTTAATTGATTTCAATTAATTACCATATTACCAATTAATTATCCTCCTTTAATTACATACTCAAATTTGGTTACTAACTTAATTAGTTAATTAACCCTTTTTGTTAATTATCAATCCTGCGACGTCTCACATTAATCCGTCCGCTTTGTAGGCACTGGTAGCCGGACTGGTTACACGGGCAGATTTCTCCTACAAAATGGGGATTAACCTCGTGTCCTCATGCCATTAACCAAAAGAATTAACTTATTTATCTTTCATCAATTTTATTAATTTGCATTAATTATTCAATAAATTAATTCTGGTCAACTACTGAAATTTTACAATTAATTTCTCTATTAATTGTCATAAATTTCTTTTTGAAATATCTATTAATTGTCATTAACTCCATTTTAAAATATCCGTATGTGCCTTTATTCAAGTTTTGAATTGCTAACTAGGAATAAGGTAGATTTATCAAATAAATTGATTGTAAGTTTCATTGTTTTAAATTGCTTAACAATGTTCACTGCTAACATAATTAATATGTCAAAATTGAGAATATTCCACCAACATGATTTGCATGTCATAACCTACCAAATTAACATAATTAATTAACTACTTTAATATGTTACAAATTTTCTCCTTTTCATTATTTTTAGGGAATGGGTATAACAACAGATATTATGATAATATCCAAAACATTTAGTTACCACTCACTTCATTATACATTATAAAAATTTCCTTTTTTTTTTCTTCTTCTTAAATTTAGTTACAAAAATCATATTAAATTAACGAGTTTAATTCTCTAAATTAAATATTTAAACAATATTGGTAAACACAATTTATATAAATTATATTTCTAAAAACAAAAAAATTAAAAGAAATAAATAGCTAAAAACTAGGGCTGTTACATATCACATATTCGGAATGGGTTATACGACCCCATGGTCCTTTCCCGGTTAACCCGAATAGTGAGCGCTTATTTAAAAATAAGTGTGGCATTCACATTCAACAAATCACATCAATTACCCATTCAAAGGGAAATATTGATAGTCGGTTATTGAACCATCACTGGATATGCACACATCACCAGTTTCCAAATAATTTTCCAAATTATTTATTTTCCAAAATATCTTTACAAGATATATAATTCAATATCTCAAAAATAAATCAATATTTATTTTTAGACAAATTCCACTTTCTTTTATAAATTCCATAGTGAATTTATATTTCACAATATCCATGCATATATGATTTCAATTATCCATTTCAATTTATCTTCAAAAAGATAAATTCTAATTATTCACTTCATATTGGAAAACATTTCCATACTTATTTATTCATAAGTAATTCACAATTTTTATTTATTTTCAACACTTGGAAAATATTCAATATACTTCAATCGAAATTAAGTATATATTTCATTCTATTAAGGATATCATTCTCTTAAACATATTTATTTGGGCCAAAACGAATGTTACGTAAAACATCGTTACAACAACCCAAAATCACTAGTATAGGGATTCGAAATTAAAATAGATATATAAATCCCAATACTATACAAAACATTTCCTTTCGGAAATCATTTACTATAACAATAGTGTTATAGTCCACCATTTCCTTTTATTTCTCGAAAACGTTTATTTTCAACAATAAATGTTGAAATCTATGGTTTCGAATCTCAACACATTTTAAAACATCGTTAGATCGTTTTAATTCTATTTGAAATATCACATTCAAAACAATTTCTTTAACATCTTATTCACTATTCAAAAACGTGAATATACTTCATTAACAATTTCATCCTTTTATTCATTTTAATTCAAAGGATTATTCACTATTCAAAAATGTGAATATAACTCCATTTATAGGTTTCAACAAATTTTCTTGTCAAAATAAGTCGTTTGCGAATTTATAAAACAACGTTTATAAATTCCATTTCTATTTATTTATAAAAACTTCCTTTTTATAAATTCTTTTATTAGCCTATTTGATTTATAACTTAATTATAAACTAAAGGTTCATATTATAAATTAAATGCTTATAAAACGATTATTTTACAGAATCGTTCTTTTAACTTCCCAAATTATAAATCTTATAACTTATAAGATCCATTTATTTAACCAATCTATTCTTCAAATAATTTCACCAAATTTATAAATCTTACTATTTATAAATTTCTTTTATAACTTCACAGTTTATAATTCCATAAATTTCATTCATTTATGAAATTCATTTCCACTTCATTCAAACACTTATAAAAACTCGTTTTATAATGTCAATATTTCAATTTATAAATATCCATTTATAAATCTCTTAATATAAATCAATTTATATTATTCTTTAAAACGACTTTAATCCCCTTTATTATTTCACCATTTTGATTCATAAAATAATTAAATTTTATAAATCCTATATTTAAACTCTTTATAATAAATTCCAAAATCTCTATTTAAACTATTTTATAAAATCATTAATTCATATTTCTCAAAAATCAGCTTTTAACTATATTTCACAAAAACCATAATTTTATAACTTTAAAAATTATATCGTTCATTTATTTATAATGGATCAAATTCTAAAAATATAGTATATTTTCAAAAATCACTTTAAAAATCATTTTAAAACTCCAAAATTTGATCCAATGATGCCACACACCAAATAGTCAATCACGACAAACAACGATATCATATATCGATATGATAATCCATCAAATATCAAAATATCTGAAATCAAATAAAAACTGTTGAGGAATCCAGTTGGATCCCTCCAACCTGTTTCCTGCATCCAAAAACATTAGCACAATACTAATTTCGCTCCAGTACGAAATTATCGCGGTATATGTTCTTATTAAATATTATCCGCTTAATAACGGCGCAATAGGGTCTCATCCGCTAAAAAATGCGGGGAATCAACAACTGCAATATATACATATGCCAATATATATATATTGATATTATATATAATACCAATTTCACTGTTTATGAAATATTCGCGGTATATGTTTTTAATAAATAACATCCGCTTAATAACGGCGTATAATGTCTATTTCAACAATCAATAGATATCAATCAACATTCAAACATGCATTCTAATATTTTAAATCTAACTATTTAAAATAAAATCGAAACTGATTCGATTGAGTGAGAAATTCTCACTTTGATTTTAATTTCCGTTTTAGCGATTTATTTCGAATGGACGTTTAATTTTACCCAAAATTCTCA
This sequence comes from Allium cepa, assembly GCA_030765085.1. Lineage (NCBI taxonomy): Eukaryota > Viridiplantae > Streptophyta > Magnoliopsida > Asparagales > Amaryllidaceae > Allium > Allium cepa. The sequence continues at coordinate 569,214,484 of CM060942.1, read as the reverse complement.
CTAACCTCAAACGACTCCAAACCAACTCCATCGCGTAGTGCTCGTCCATACGATTTCAACGCAACTGGTTTCGCGCGTTTTCGACCTCGTATGAAAAAGTTACGAATTTTTGAAGTTTGTACACGATTTTTATAAACTAATTACAACATTAACTTTATTATTTACAACCTTGATAAATTAGAGCCATTGGATTCCTAGCCCCCCTCATCACAGCCGCACATGATCTCCTTCTCCCCCACATTTTGGCTACAGGCTCATACGAAACAAAAACCCATCACAACATCAACTAGGGTTTAATTTTGCACCAAAATCACTCGACTTGAATTCGTTCAGGAAGCTCCATTGCGTAGCTCCTTCCACCCCCTATGCACGGCCTCCAAGGCACAGAGCTCGGCCCCACCATTCATCTCGAGTTGCGTGCGCAACATAGGGCCGACGGCCCCCTCTAACCTCCTCCACGTTGCACCAAAATCCATCATACCCGTATGGATTTAAAGATCTCACTTAGCTCTCCGACTTTCATGTTGAACACCTTGGCTAAATCTTTGTAGATTGAGAGAGATTAAGGGGAAAAGCTTGTGAATTTCTGGCCATTGGTTTGTTAGGTGGCGGCTAGGGTTAAAACATTAGGGTTTTAGTATTTTTTTTTCTAAATTTATGAAGGGGTGGTCTATTTATAGAATTTCGTTCGACACTATTCATCCGGAAATTCCGAACTCCGATTTACGCACTGAAACTGACGTTCCTAAGGTTTACCCCGCGTTCCGGACACAATGGAACAGGTTTCGGAAGCTAATTCGGAAGTATGTTCGAGTTATGGCTATAAACGCTCAATTTGAATTAAACCGATTTAAGCGATTTTCTAGGCGTTTTAATTTGTACAGGACAAACGGTAAATCCAATTGATACGAAATTTGAAACCTTACAATAATATCACATTACGGATCCGATGAAACTGGTTTCGTCGAAATCCGAGACCTTTTTAAAAATGGCTATTTTAACTCGCCAAATTTAAATTAAAAATAATTCGATGCGTTTCGAGCTGCCACGATCAAACGATAACTCCGATTGACACGAAATTTGAAATCCGGTAATAACTAACTATTGCGGATCCAATGGAACTGGTTTCGTTCAATTCTGAGACTGTTCAAAAATTGACTATTTTCACTAGTCGTTTTTAATATTAAAATATTCAATTTTCACAAATTAACTTTTAATTCGATTTTAAAAGTTCTAAAATATCATTCTAACTTCAATATTATATAATAAAATTTTACAAATCATTTTCAATCATTTTTAACTATATTTTCAATTATTTCCATAATTTAACGTATTAAATTATCGATTTAATAATCCAATTAAATCCAATAATTCAAATAAAAATTTATTTGACTTATAAATTCACTTATTAATATTTAAAATAAATTAAATATTCAAATTTTAATTTCTAAAAATTCTGGGTCGTTACAACGACTAACGAATTCAAATTGGAAACTAAAATAAATTAGTAAATGAAGCTAATTAAAATAATGACATGAATTAGTTATAAATGAATAATAAAATTCAAATATTTAGAGTTAAAGATAAATTGAATTCGTAAGGAAATGAAAGAATCAATTTGAATAGAAATTGATATAAACTAAAGTAGGAGATGAAAATAAATATAAGAAACATATAAAATGCTTATACTAACTTAAGAAGGGAATGGTGCATACTTAATTGGAAATTGGTATTATAAATATATTTTAAGTTAATATTTGGATGAATAGAGATTGACAGTTGGTAAGGAAGTCAATAAAATATTTTGAATGTTGTGGTTGGATATTATTGCTAAGAAGGATATGCAGGTATATAAAGGGAAAAGCGAGTTGATTTTGATTTCAAAAGATAAATTTGAATTGCTCGACAAAAAGGTATGTGTTTAAAATTCTGTGAAATTTGATTGGGTTTTTGGATCGAGCCACTTGGTGTTTTGTTTTCTTTTTGGATCTGGGAGGCCGTAGAGCCATTTTGTAGTTGTACCGACCTAGCCGCGCAAAGGAGACACTGGCAAAAATTTTTGGTAATTTAGGGAGTTAGAAAATTTTTGAGGAAATTTTGGCAATTCAAAATTTGGTTTAAATTGAAAGTTGAATGATTGAGCATGTAATGATATTTGAAAACTATGGAAGGTTTTGGGAAGTAAGTAAGAATGATAGTGGGTCTATAATAAAAGATATGTATGGCTAGTTAATTAAACTGTTTGGTTTTAGGGAAAAATAATAAACGGGTATTGGACCATTCTTCGTAACTAGTAATTTCGGGGACGAAATTCTTTTAAGGGGAAGGAATGTGATGACCCGGAATTTTCAAGCATTTAAAATCGAAATATTTAATTGATTTTAAATATTCAATATAATAATTTTAACTGGAATTACAAATATCGCTGTTTATTTGATAATTAAATAATAGAATTTAATAATTAGAAGTTGAGTAAATTGTTGGATCTAGAATTTTAAGCCTGCTAAAAATAATTTGAAGGCTTTTAAAATTTATATTGATAACACTGAAAATGATAGAAGTTGTAAAATTGAAATTAACAGTGGTTTGTTCAGTTTTAAAATTTTATCGTTTAAATTAAATTTAAAAATAGCCTTCCGAGGCACAGTCTCGGAATTCGACGAAACAAGTTCCATTAGATCCGTAATATTGTATTATTATCGAATTTCAAATTTCATAGTGATCAGAGTTGTTGTGTGAGCGTACATTATATAAACGCGTTGAAATCTGTATCGAATCCAATTTAATAAATGGGTACCTAAATAAGATATTTTTGAATATAAAAATATAAATTTTAAATCAGTTGTTGCTCTGTAATTCTTTTAGCCAACATGTTTCTGTTGAAGCCGACCATCCTGTCCCTTTTTCTATCAGCACACAACTTTCTTTTCGAAATTACGTTTGCTTTTATAAATCACATCGTTCCTTTGTTAAATATCTCGTTCCTCTTCTTTATTTATCAATCGAATTTTATTTAATGGCGGAGCAAATCTACTGATGGAATACGCGTCGTCTTCCTCCTCTTCTATTTCCCTTTCCCCAAAATTAAAATCGACTGCAGTAAAAAAAACAGAGAGAAAATGAAAATCGAATTCGATTATCCCAAATGCATGGAGGCGATCGATTTGGATTTCGTCGTGGAGGAATAGAGCAGCGCGCACGCGCGAGGCCAAAGAACTTGTGAGGCGAGTGCGACGGATTGGGATGCTCGCAGATGACTGGAGGCTCATGTCGCATAGGGGTTGGCGTGGGGGAGGGATTGGTGGCCACGATGTTCTCGAAGTCTTTGGAGTCGATAGGCTAGGGTTCCTGGTGGGGTGCGAGGGTGGCAGTCGTAGTCATCGTCGCGTGAAGGTGAGGCTTTTGCTGTTAATAAATTTATTTTGAACACATATATGATTCTCTTATCAATTTAAACACAAGCAGCAAAATTTATAATGAATTACAGTAAGTGGATGTTAAATGTACAGTAAACTTCTGGATTTAAAGTTGTTCTTGTTTTAGTTTAAATACCTACAGGAAGTCAGGGAAATTTTATATATATTTCTATGCAGATGAAAAAAAAGAAGGAAAATGAAATGAAATGAAAAAAATATAAATAAAATAAAATAAATGGACCACTGCAAAGTATATTTATATACAGTTACATATTTCAATATTTAATAGTATAAGTAGATATATATATATATATATATATATATATATATATATATATATTTATATATGGGTGACAATAAAGTTTAAACATTTCTATTTTTAATTTAATGCATATATATAGTAGACATAAATGTTTTTGTATATAGCTTTTGAAAATATAGGATTTGTATAAAACTTTATTTTTGATCAAAGATAATTTATTTTTATAAGTATGTGATTTCAAAAATAGAAACAAACATATATGTACACATTTTAATTTACTAGCTTGTTTTAAAAATGTATTATAAGCATTTAACTTGTTTAATAAACTATTTAATTTATTTTTGTCACCAAAAGTAAATTTATCTAAGGAAAATTTGTTAAAACAAGAACTTTGAAAATAAAAATCACTAGTCAGTTAAATTTACCAAATGGAAATTTAATTATTCGATTGGTTCGAATATTAATGAAAATCATCTAATGTTTATACAAGGTCAAAAACCGTGAAACCAAGGCCAAGTTGAAGTGGATTTGCAAATAATAGCAAAGGTGAGTTAATCTCACTCAGCCAAATTTAAATTTAAATTTAAATGATTAAATTTAAATAATTGTTTGAATGGTTGAATTGATTGATGAGCTATAGTATGGAATATTTTGAAATTGGCATATTATATTGTGCTGCCATCTGTGGTTGCAGGGAAAAACAGGTTGGAGGGATCCAACTGGATCCCTCAACATTTATTTAAATTATTCTATACCCTCTGTTGTGATTATTTGCTATTCTATGATGAACTTTATTGGAATATTGAACGCTATGGTTCGATTGAGTATGATTGGGTATAATCATATAAATTAGATTATGGAAAGAAATTAAAAGAGGTGAATTTGTAAATAAAATAATTATTGAATGAATTAAAAAATGAACTGGAAAAGGAATGAAGTGACTGTAAAATTCTAATAAATAGATCTTGAATATGAAAAGGAAATTTAAATAAACAGGAAGTTAATGAATATAAAATCTTCAGTGATATTAATTAAAAGAAGAAAACATTTATTTAAAATTTAAGTTGTAAATTATTTTCGAAGCATGAAGAAGAAATTGGGAATAACCTGAAATTTGTATATTTCAGTTAAAAGATTTAAAAATCAAACAAAAACTAATAATAACAATAAAGACCATAATAAATGAATTTTGAAATGAATTGAGTAAGTAAAGAAATTTATTTCAAAGGGAATAAATTGGTAATCAATTTGGAAAATTGATTTAAGTGATTGAGATTGGAAAATTCTCCCTGGATAACCAAGTATGCTATTAAAGTAAAATTTTATAAATTAAAGGTCTTAAAGTTGTTTTTAAAAGGCAAGTTCTGGAAAATTTATCATTTCTTAAATTTAAATTTCGAAATTAAGTATTTCCTTCCAATCAATTGTGATAGTAATTACTTAAAGAATAACTTAGTATTATGTTTTTTTTAAAGTGAAAACCTAGTTTTATATTTTATAAAGTAACCTTATTTTCAAATATTCATATAGTATGTATTTTTAACCAATTATTGAAGCAATTTAACTTAAATGTTTTAAAGTATATTTCAAAGTAAAGTGTTTTAAATTATTTTAATAATCTAGTTTTGTGCGTGGTGATTTCAGTGGAGATAGAAAATATTTGGGAAAGTTTATTTTGGGAAAAAGAAAGAATGGTTAGAAACTGTTTTTCAAAGAGTTTTTGAAAATGGAAAATATATCTTGTGAAGATATTTTGAAGTTAATAAATAATTTGGGAAATTATTTCTTGTGTGATGGATGTTGTGAATATTAATTGATAGTTAAATAACCGACTATCAATATTGGACAAATGCGTTGATCGTTTCGAAGAGACCAGGATCGAGATTTATTTCTCGAAAACCACTTCGATCCGGTTGTACGTGTTCATGAAAAACGATTTTGGATTCGAAGATGGAGCAGTGAAGTGCAAGGGCTAGTCGCTACTAATCCTGAGGATATTTCCAAAATGGATGTAGTAGGAATAGTGCCTTCGGTTCCGTTCGAACCCGGGACGGACTTGTATGGATGAATGCTTGCGAAACATCGTCAGGTGGACGATGGGCATCCTAAGGGATATATTCTAAAAAGGTAACGCTTAGCCTCAAGCCTCATCAAATGGGAATGACTGAAAATCAGGGGTTATGCGACAAGGCTAGGTGGGTAGCACCCAAGCAGGGTGAGGTCATTCCAGTCTAGATGTCCCTTTTTATTTTGGCTTAGTGGGCGGTTGCTGATCCCAACCGCAGGGTGATCTCACTCGGGATTATCCAGTAAGGGGTAGTCTCGGCCTTGTGTTGCATGAGAGCGGGCGTACTCCTCGGTACGGTGATCTAGGCCCCGTACTGTGACAGGTGGTACCCCAGTGCCTAGTCATTAGTTGGAAATCCATTATCCCTACGAGCCTTGTACGAGTTTTGTTTGTATTACCCACTCTGTGGCTAGTAGCTGGAATTTAATAAATGTAACAATTTCGGCTATTTTATAAGTATTTTTATATAGACCCTATTATAATATCAGAGGATTTCTATAAAAATTGTTTTAGCTATCGTAAGGTAAAAACCCGACATGTTTATTTGTGGCGTGGTCTTACGAGATGCTTTTGTTTTCAAAGGATTTTTGAAACTTTAATAATCAATTGAGTGTGATTTTCTCACGCCGGTAATCCAGACTAACTCAGGTGTTATTTAACTGTAATGCTCGGGTTAGACCGAGTATTATAGGATACAGGATATGATGATGTGGAGCTCAGGAGACGAGCTGGATGACGATACGTACTTGTTTATATATATGTATATTCCGTTGTGTTGAGTTGTTGTGTATCCATTGTATGATATTGATTTTGATCTAAGATTTATGTACTCTGATGACGTAATATGTAAACAGATATATTTGATTTGAGTAAAGATCATTGATTATCTATTATATTTTATTCCGCTGCGATGGTTAGATTCTGTTGTTGTTTCCTATTTTCCTCTTCTACCTCATCTTCTTTAACCCAAATGGTTCATATTTCTGTACAACTTGAGTTGATTGTGGTACAATAGTGTTGACTCAAGGGGTGCGGATTTGCAAGTCGTTTCATGTTGTATATGGTACAACCGATAAGGAGTAATCCATCGTATGTGGGCCTATGGTTCGTTGAGCTTTCCTCAAGGTCGGAATCAAAAGGTATACAAGTCCTAACACCCACCAGTGAAGTCAAAAGACTTCTACGTTTCACTTAGGGTTTGAAGAAACATAAAAGGCAAGTGGAGCCATACCAGAAAAATAAAATGGTAACATTTAACCTTTCTAATACTGTAAGAACATACGCTGTATAATGTTATAGTAATCTACATCGATAAATTTATGCATTTGATAAGATTAATTGTAACAACCCGCATATTTAACGATTATATATTTAAATGCTTTATTTGAATATAGCGTCGTTAGTCGGATTTTTGTGGTCTGAAAAGCTACTTTCTGCAAATGGCCGAATTAGAGCTCGAAACCACCTCCATTGGTTCCAAAATGGCGTTTGCGATCTTTTTGAGTATAATCTTTGATATGTTTGGAGTTTGTGAAATTTTGGCTACTTTTTCTACTTGGGCTTGAGTTTGGGTTCAGCCCCAATCTCCACTTAACCCTCTAGCTTAGCCCCTTCTCTTCATTCATCTTCACTTCATTTTCATTTCTTAAGAAAAAACTGAAAATGGTGGAAGGGAAGAGGAAATAGAAATTGCAAGCCCTAGTTTCAACTTCCAACTTGATTTCTTTCTCCAAAATCAGAGAGAATCCATTGGTAAGCTCCTCTTCATCTTCTCCAACTCTTCTCCTCTTCAATTTCAGAAAATTTCCTAAACCTAAATTGGGAAATATGTGTTTTATTCTTAGATTGAAGCTTGTTGAGTTGAAGTAGAATTTGGTTGGTCTTCTCCTTGTTATTGAGCTTCATCTTCTTTGTTTTGGGTAAAAGGTGAGTTTTGAACTCACATCTACTTCTCTTGATTTCATTGATGTTGGGTATGAATTCCTAACACCTTGTTTATATGCACTTGCTTTTGGTTTGGATTGAATTGGTGAATATCCAAATTTTTAGTGTTTGGGTTCAATTCTTTAAAGATCCTAACTTTGATGTTTGAACATGTTTCGATGGCGAATCGGAGAGCTAATGGATCTGGGGTATCTATTGACTAAAGCTCCTTAGGTCCATTGCTCGAACGATCGCGTTTTGGAAGAAATTGCAATTCATTGAAAAAGGGCTGGAACTGCAGAAATTTGCAGTTCGGCCGACCGAGCCCTGTAGCCGGTCGACCGACCTGCTACCCCGAGCCATGTTTTGTTTTCTGCATCTGGCCAGCCGACCGAGCCCTGCAACCGGTCGACCGACCTGCTCCTATTTTGCAGTTTTGCCTATTTTTGCATATTTTGATTTGTTTTCAAAATTTTATCGATTCAAGTTGCTTTTTACTAGTTGTTATTGCATCTTTGACTTTGATAACTTATTCTTGACTTCATTCACGGTTTTTATAAATAATCTCTCTAAATCGTATTAAAAGCTCCCTTCTCCAAATTATAAATTCTATTTATGATGCACGCACACAATTTCGCACTTCGAGCGAAGTGGAAGAAGATTAAATGGTTAGGTAAAACACGGACCATGAATCTGTGCGTTTGTCTTCCCGATTAGTCCCCGACCTATTCGATTGATCGTTTTGACCTTCGGGTTTGGTTTATCGATGATATGAGGTGAACATTGTACTGCTTTGAGTGTGAAAGTGGCTGACGGATAGTAAATCGTTTAGTGCGAACGAGTGGTTATGGGACATACGTTAACACTTTTCGGATTCTTTTTCGAGAGTTGTGAAACATTCCGCCAGTTAGTGGTGTCCAGTACTGGGTCTTTGACCTTCACCACTACGGTTTGTTGCCTTCGGGTATGTGCCTTCGGGTTTGCGCCTTCGGGTTTGTTGCCCTATAGTATCGCTTTCGATGTTGGTCGTTATGAGCCGCATGGGTGATATTGGGTTGCCCTTTAGTATCGCTTCCGATGTTGGTCGTTATGAGCCGCATGGGTGATATAGGGTTTGGAGTCTTCGGGCTCATGGATCCTTGTTTGTACAGTACTGAGCTCGAGCAAATTTTATGATGTTTCATTCATATGTATATTCCCTAGGTATCGCCCTTCGGTGTTGGTCTTTTTGAGCCGCATGATGCGTAGCGTTTACCTTGTGGAACTTGTATACCTTATTGGTATTTGTTATTTGCCTTTTGGCTTGATTTGGGATATTCTTATCCTTTGTTTCTATATGTTGCCAATGGTAGGAGGCTTGTTCTATATGATTCATCTTTTGTTAGATGATTGTGTTATCTCTTTTAGAGATATTTGTTATACTTTGTAACCTTGCAGGTTTATTGTTGTTCAGTTTATCTAACTGATTTGTTTAGCTAGAATGACCCGTGTATTTTATACTCGGGTCAGACCGAGATGTTTCAGGTTAGGTACATTTGGACTTAGCCTATTTGCTTCCGCATGGACTACTCTGCTAGCTTCTTTTTGTCATAGCTTTTTGTGTAGTCCCTTTTATTTGTAACTCTGATATGTATTCTATTGACTCGTCTGTATATTGTGGTCTGCTATACCACTAGACTTGTATTGTTTTGTAAACTCTGTTATGTATCTGTATATGTGTATATGATGATTTACTGTTCTGTGATGTATATTACATTTGAGTTGTTATATTCTGTTCTGATAGGTCCTTCAACCACCTATAAATTTGTTTTAAGTATTCATTGAGTATGTCGACCTGCTTAGTACGTTTATTGTCGATGTATGCAATAGATAGTTAGAGCAAGACTATGGATGGTCGTCCCAACTAGCCTTATTCTCCGTGTTAGTTGACGGCATTACCTTGTAGTGTTCTTGGCTAGCGTGGGTATAGAGGTAGGGCGTCACAACATGGTATCAGAGCGAGGTTCAGGACAAAATATGATAAACACAGAATAGATGCACATGTTATGGTACATCAAAGTGTACAAGTGATACAAATCTTTGAATCATTGTGTCTCTTTATTCCATCATGGTTTGATAGGACTGGGAATACGTCAAGGAATGCTTTTTATTCCGTAGTATTCCATATTGCAATATCTACCTTGTGAATAATCTTGTTCTTATCTTACCTTCAGCGTATGGCTGGAAGAGGCAGGGGACGACGTTCGGATGCTGGGCAATCCAGTGGCTCACATCCGGATGGCGTTTATATGTCTGCCGATCAGTTTTTGGAGTTGTTTAGGAGCACTCAGCCTCCAGTTCCTCCTCGAGAGTCTCCACCTTGCAAGTCTGCCTTTGCATGTCAGTGCAGTGATTTTTCTCATCTTGGAGGAAAGCCGTTTAAGGGCTCTGAATCCGTTCTTGAAGTCGAAGATTGATTTCGCACATGCGAGCGTATCTTCTCTCGTATGGATCTTTCTAACCATGATAGAGTTCTTGTAACTTCTAGCTTATTACAAGAGCGTGCTCTTGATTGGTATGAGCTTCTTGTAGCCTAAATTGATGAGTCTACTCTTTCTTGGACTCATTTTCGGGAGCGATTTGAACTCAAGTTCGTTCCTGAATCTGAAAAAGTTTTATTGACCTGTCGCTTCCTAGAGTTGAAGCAAGGGAAATCTTCTGTTTCTGAGTATGTTGCATCATTCGAGGCTTTATCTAAGTATGGTCTTGAATTCATTAGCACTTCTTATAAGAAGAATTTGATGTTTGTCTCTGGTCTTAAGAAGTATCTTAAGAAGTCCTTATTGCTCCAGCTTAAGCTTTCCTTTGAGGAGTTGGTTGATTCTGCGCTTCATCTCGAAACCGTCGAGAAGGAGTGTGATAGTGATGTTGATGTTGAGGTTTCTAAGAACCCCAACAAGAGGTCGATTCCAATTCAGAAGTCCAGGCCTTTGCCTTCTAAGAAGAAGAAGACTGGTAGTTCTAGCTCTCAGCCTCAGTCTTCCGGAACACCTTTTATTCGGAAGTGTTTTAATTGTGGTTCTCCGGATCATGTTATTCGAGCTTGTCCTAAGCCTCTCTTCTGCCGCTATTGCAAGAAGGAAGGTCATCATGTTTCAGCTTGCCCTACTGTTCCGGCTGGTGCCAAGTCTAGCAGGCTTTATGCTGCCAAGGCTTCTAAAGGTCCTTCTCAACCCAAAGGTATATCTCCATCTATTTTGGAAGGTTCGATTTTATTTCATGATCTTAGTATTCGAGTTCTTTTCGATACGGGTGCTTCACATTCTTTCGTATGGAAAAAGCTCGTCGATGATTTATCCTTGGATGTTTCTTGTGTGGTTACTTCTTTGAGGATTGCGAATCCTATTGGGGGATCCGCGACCCTTAGTATGCTTTGTGATGATATTGAGATTGTTTTATGTGGCTTTTCTTTTCGTGAGAATCTGCACGTTATTTCTTGTCTGGGATTTGATATGATTTTGGGTATGGACTGGCTAGTGAGATATGATGCCAGGATTATTTGTTCGGAGAGGATTTTGTATCTTCGACATCCGGATTCGTCTACTCAGTTATCTCTTATTCTTCGAGATGTGGATAATTCCAAGATGACTTTATATTCTCTTGACCCGCGAGATGATGATGATATATCTCGTATTCCTATTGCTTGTGACTTTTCTGATGTTTTTGAGCCTGTATCGGGTTTGCCACCCAAGGGGGCAATTGAGTTCCGCATTGATCTCATTCCAGGAGCGCAGCCAGTTAGTCGTCCTCCTACGAGGATGTCTACAAAGGAAAATGAGGAACTCAAGAAGCAGCTTTTAGAGCTTGGGTCCAAGCAGTTGATTCAGTCCAGTTTTTCTCCATGGGGATCCGCGGTCGTCTTTGTGAGGAAATCCGGTGGAGCTCTTAGGCTTTGCATTGACTATCGCAAGCTTAACGAGTTAACCATCAGGAATAGGTATTCATTGCCTAGGATCGATGATATGTTCGATCTATTGAGTGGTGCTAAGGTCTTTTCTCAGCTTGACCTTGCCACAGGTTTTCATCAATTACGAGTCGCGGAGGACAGCATACCTCTTATAGCTTTCCGCACTCGATATGGTTCTTTTGAGTGGCTCGTTATGCCGTTCGGTTTGACGAACGCTCCTGCTTTCTTTGTTGATCTCATGAATCGGATATTCCGGGAATATCTCGATAAGTCCGTCCTTGTGTTCATTGATGATATCCTTATTTATTCTAAGTCTGAAGCCGAGCATGCTAATAACTTGAGAATTGACTTGAGTACCCTCCGTCATCATCAGCTTAGAGCCAAATTCTCCAAGTGCCATTTTTGGGAGAATAAGGTTAAGTTCTTAGGCCATGTTGTATCTTCCGATGGCATTTCCGTCGATCCCTCAAAGATCGAAGCCATCCAGAATTGGAAGAGGCCCGAGAATGTTCATGAGATTCGTAGTTTCCTTAGATTGGCGGGTTATTACCGTCGGTTCATTAAGGATTTTTCCCGTGTTGTGCTTCCTCTCACTTGCCTTACTCGGAAAGGCATTCGTTTTATTTGGTCCGACAAGTGTGAAGCTTCCTTTCTGACATTGAAGGAACTTCTCACTAATGCTCCTATTCTTGTGGTTCCCGAGGGGAATCATAATCTTGTTGTCTACACCGATGCTTGTGGTAGTGGTCTCGGTGCCGTTCTTATGCAGAAAGATCAGGTAGTTGCTTATGCTTCTAGGCAACTGCGTCCGAATGAAGTTCGCTATGCCACTCATGATCTTGAGTTAGCCGCCGTTGTCTTCGCCTTGAAGATTTGACGACACTACTTATTAGGCGAGCGCTTTATTCTCTATACCGATCATAAATCCTTGAAGTATTTGTACACTCAGAAGGAACTCAATATGAGACAACAGCGTTGGCTCGAGTTTCTTGCCTCCTATGACTTTGATATCCAGTATACCCCTGGTAAGGGTAATCGTGTTGCTGATGCGCTTAGTCGCAAACATTCGGCTGTTATTTCTATGATGCTTGCCGAATGGTATGTTCTTGAGACTCTATCTTTTTGTGAAATTCATGATCGAGGTTCATCTTCTGATTCTCCTATTCTATTATTTAGTTTGGGAGCTCGACCTAATTTATTGGATCTTATTGCCGATGCCCAACGGCGTGATCCTGATTTGTTGCATTTTATTCAACTTTGTGAGTCTGGATCTTGTGATGAGGCTTTGCAAGATTTCAGCATTGATTCTCATGGGTGTCTTCGTAAGAAGAACCGTCTTTTTGTGCCTTCTGATCTTACACTTAGGCATGACATTCTTGATGATTGCCACCGTTCTAAGTATACCATTCATCCCGGTAGTAGCAAGATGTATGCCGATATGCGTCGCCTTTATTATTGGGAAGGCATGAAGCGCGATGTAGTGAGTTATGTGAGTAATTGCATAACTTGTCAGCGTTTTAAGGCCGAACATCAGCGTCCTTCTGGTCTTCTTCAGCCTCTAGAGATTCCATTGTGGAAATGGGATCAGATATCTATGGATTTCATTGACGGCCTACCTCGCTCGAGATCTGGCCATTCTAGCATTTGGGTTATTGTTGATCGCCTCACCAAGTCTGCTCATTTTGTCCCTATTAAGTCTAATAGGACTGCTTCGCATTTGGCTAAGTTATATGTCAAGGAAATCGTGAGACTTCACGGTGTTCCTAGTTCTATTGTGAGCGACCGTGATCCTTTATTCACGAGTCATTTTTGGAAGAGTCTTCAACAAGCTTTGGGGACAAAGATTAATTTTAGTACAGCTTATCATCCGCAGTCTGATGGACAGACTGAACGGGTGAATCGTATCTTGGAAGATCTTCTCCGTATTTGTATTTTTGATTTTGGTGGAAGTTGGGAGGATCGCCTACCTCTTGTAGAGTTCTCCTATAACGATAGTTTTCAATCTAGTATCGGTATGGCTCCTTTCGAAGCCTTATACGGAAGGCCATGTCGATCACCTTCATGTTGGTTGGAATCTGGGGAGAAGCTTATTCTTGGCCCAGACTTTGTTCGTCATTCTTCCGAGAAGATTGATCTTATCCGGTTGAGAATGAAAGAGGCACAGAGTCGCCAGAAATCCTACGCGGACAACTGTAGGAAGCCTCTCGAGTTCTCGATTGGCGATCTTGTTTTTATTCGTGTTTCTCCTTTGAAGGGGTAATGCGTTTCAGTACGACTGGGAAATTGGCTCCTCGTTATATAGGACCATTTTCTATTACTGAACGTAATGGCCCTATGGCTTATAGAGTTTCACTTCCTGCTCATTTATCTGGTATTCATGACGTGTTCCATGTCTCGCAACTTCGGAAGTGTCTTCGGGAGTCGGATTCTGTTATTGCTTCTCCTGATTTGCAAGAGCTTGAGATCTCACCGGACTTATCTATTGTACATCAGCCTATTCGCGTACTTGACACGGAGGTGCGACACCTTCGGAACAAGGACGTGCCGCTCGTTAAAGTTCAATGGTCCGCAAATCCCAATGACTGTACTTGGGAAACCAGAGAATTTATTGAGCGATCTTATCTGGGTTTTCTTTCTTTGCTTTGAAACGGTGAGTATGTTCTTTCATCTCAAGCTTATTTCCTTTTCTTTTGAATGTTGTATGTATGTTGTTGTTACAAATATCGTCTCTAGGAATTGCGGGGACGCAATTTTGTAAGGAGGGGAGATCTGTAACAACCCGCATATTTAACGATTATATATCTAAATGCTTTATTTGAATATAGCGTCGTTAGTCGGATTTTTGGGGTCCGAAAAGCTACTTTCTGCAAATGGCCGAATTGGAGCTCGAAACCACCTCCATTGGTTCCAAAATGGCGTTTGCGATCTTTTTGAGTATAGTCTTTGATATGTTTGGAGTTTGTGAAATTTTGGCTACCTTTTCTACTTGGGCTTGAGTTTGGGTTCAGCCCCAATCTCCCCTTATCCCTCTAGTAGCCCCTTCTCTTCATTCATCTTCATTTCATTTTCATTTCTTAAGCAAAAACTGAAAATGGTAGAAGGGAAAAGGAAATAGAAATTGAAAGCCGTAGTTTCAACTTCCAACTTGATTTCTTGCTCCAAAATCAGAGAGAATCCATTGGTAAGCTCCTCTTCATCTTATCCAACTCTTATCCTCTTCAATTTCAGAAAATTTCCTAAACTTAAATTGGGAAATATGTGTTTTATTCTTAGATTGAAGGTTGTTGAGTTGAAGTAGAGTTTGGTTGGTCTTCTCCTTGTTATTGAGCTTCATCTTCTTTGTGTTTGGGTAAAAGGTGAGTTTTGAACTCACATCTACTTCTCTTGATTTCATTGATGTTGGGTATGAATTCCTAATACCTTGTTTATATGCACTTGCTTTTGGTTTGGATTGAATTGGTGAATATCCAAATTTTTAGTGTTTGGGTTCAATTCTTTAAAGATCCTAACTTTGATGTTTGAACATGTTTTGATGGCGAATCGGAGAGCTAATGGAGCTGGGGTATCTATTGACTAAAGCTCCTTAGGTCCATTGCTCGAACGATCGCGTTTTGGAAGAAATTGCAATTCATTGAAAAAGGGCAGGAACTGCAGAAATTTGCAGTTCGGCCGATCGAGCCCTGTAGTCAGTCGACCGACCTGCTACCCCGAGCCATGTTTTGTTTTCTACATCTGGCCAGCCGACCGAGCCCTGCAACCGGTCGACCGACCTGCTTCTATTTGTTGTTTTGCCTATTTTTGCATATTTTGATTTGTTTACAAAATTTTATCGATTCAAGTTGCTTTTTAGTAGTTGTTATTCCATCTTTGACTTTGATAACTTATTCTTGACTTCATTCACGGTTTTATAAATAATCTCTCTAAATCGTATTAAAAGCTCCCTTCTCCAAATTATAAATTCTATTTATGATGCACACACACAATTTCGCACTTCGAGCGAAGTGGAAGGAAGATTAAATGGTTAGGTAAAACACGGACCATGAATCTGTGCGTTTGTCTTCCCGATTAGTCCCCGACCTATTCGATTGATCGTTTTGACCTTCGGGTTTGGTTTATCGATGATATGAGGTGAACATTGTACTTCTTTGAGTGTGAAAGTGGCTGACGGATAGTAAATCGTTCAGTGCGAACGAGTGGTTATGGGACATACGTTAACACTTTTTGGATTCCTTTTCGAGAGTTGTGACACATTCAGCCAGTTAGTGGTGTCCAGTACTGGGTCTCTGACCTTCACCACTACGGTTTGTTGCCTTCGGGTATGTGCCTTCGGGTTTGCGCCTTCGGGTTTGTTGCCCTATAGTATCGCTTCCGATGTTGGTCGTTATGAGCCGCATGGGTGATATTGGGTTGCCCTTTAGTATCGCTTCCGATGTTGGTCGTTATGAGCCGCATGGGTGATATTGGGTTTGGAGTCTTCGGGCTCATGGATCCTTATTTGTACAGTACTGAACTCGAGCAAATTTTATGATGTTTCATTCATATGTATATTCCCTAGGTATCGCCCTTCGGTGTTGGTCTTTTTGAGCCGCATGATGCATAGCGTTTACCTTGTGGAACTTGTATACCTTATTGGTATTTGTTATTTGCCTTTTGGCTTGATTTGGGATATTCTTATCCTTTGTTTCTATATGTTGCCAATGATACGAGGTTTGTTCTATATGATTCATCTTTTGTTAGATGATTGTGTTATCTCTTTTAGAGATATTTGTTATACTTTGTAACCTTGCAGGTTTATTGTTGTTCAGTTTATCTAATTGATTTGTTTAGCTAGACTAACCCGTGTATTTTATACTCGGGTCAGACTGAGATGTTTTAGGTTAGGTACATTTGGACTTAGCCTATTTGCTTCCGCATGGACTACTCTGCTAGCTTCTTTTTGTCATAGCTTTTTGTGTAGTCCCTTTTATTTGTAACTCTGATATGTATTCTATTGACTCGTCTGTATATTGTGATCTGCTATACCACTAGACTTGTATTGTTTTGTAAACTCTGTTATGTATCTGCATATGTGTATATGATTATTTACTGTTCTGTGATGTATATTACATTTGAGTTGTTATATTCTGTTCTGATAGGTCCTTCAACCACCTATGGTTTTGTTTTAAGTATTCATTGAGTATGTCGACCTGCTTGGTACGTTTATTGTCGATGTATTCAATAGATAGTTAGAGCAAGGCTATGGATGGTCGCTCCCAACCAGCCTTATTCTCCGTGTTAGTTGACGGCATTACCTTGTAGTGTCCTTGGCTAGCGTGGGTATAAAGGTGGGGCGTCACATTAATAAAACATTTATAAATTAAGACACAAATGAACTAAATTAAAGATTGACAAATAGAAATATAACACACACACATACACTTACTATTAAATATTTCTTGCATGCTAATGTTTTTTGTATCCATTCAGTTGCCTAATTTTACAACTACTTAATACGTTCGTAAATTTGGTCCCTTGCGTGTTTATTTGGTCGAGACCATGTATTGCGTTTAATTAGTTTCAAACTCAAAAGAAATACAAGACTTGGATATTTGATCCATATACTATCAAATATAAGTGTTATATGGTGAACGGTCATAGTTCGTAATGTACAATACTTCAATGAAATTAATTCATTTAAAGCAAACAAATAAACCGCACCGTGAGATCAAGTATTCAATTTGATTAAGTACAATAAATATCATATTGTGTTAAATGTAACACTAGACCAAAACTACAAAGATATACCTAAGAACTCGATCGTTGAAATGTCAGTTTGATCAGTTTACACAAAGCGCAACATATTTAATGTCCTTAAATGTTAAGGTTGAATGAGTACGCTTTTGTAAAGAGTCATTATGATGTTGTACTTTGGGTATTCGTTCAAATGGTTCGACTATTTCTAGAGAAAAACAAGTCAATGGGAGTGGATGTGATTTAAGTACAGTTTGGACAAAGAGAGTGAATAATCACTTCTCCTTTATAAAGAATCATAAAAAACAAGAAATATTGTAATAATAATAATAATAATAATCATCGATACTTAACATTAGAATGAGAAATACGATTTCTATTCCAAAATGAATTTTTACGTAGAAAATTGTTTTCTATGAGATTTATTTTCTTAAGTTCAAGATATTTGATCAAAAAACTCTCCGTTGTAAACTAGTTGTAGTGTATGAAATAAGTAATCTTTATAAGTGAATAATGGACCTTCGAATTTATTACGCTATTATAGTAATGGTAGACATAGTGGGAGCATGCCATGTAGCATTTATTGATTACATCAAATTATGAAAATTGTTTTCGTAAAACGTACCGAACATTATTTACGAAATAATGGCTATTTTTCAGTATCGATTGAGAAATAGCAGTATATTTCAATAAATATGAATAACCGCTATGAAATAAAACTATAATGTGGTATTTGTTTTCACAACAAAAGTGATGCATTAGAAAATACTGAAGTATCTAAAATTATTTATAATTATTTTGAAATTGCAGATTAAGACGTAGTTTTAAGAAATAATTTTTATCATATGATTATGAATCATATGATACCGGTTGATTATATCTCAAACAATTAAGGGTCATGCACCATTTAGTGGGAGCGTCATAATAGTTGATGAACTCTTCAGATTGATACATATAGATGTATATAATCGTAGTCTATTTATACCAAAACGGTTCTACATACTTTGTTATATTCACTGATGAGTTGTTACAAACATGGTCATGTGTATTCAATATGCATGTATAATTCTATGGTAAGCTCATACAATATAAAATGAAAGTAAATAATACAACATGCGAAAGAAATGATTCAATTTTATTGAGTGGGCGAGTATATTGAAAAGAGTTTCGTATGTACCTAATATGAATAAAGATTCAGTCTCAAAGGTTATCCACTTTATAATACATAATGATGTATTGATAAGGTGTAATCAAACTTGATTGGACAAAGCATGATTAATGGTGAGTGCATTTGAGTTAAATTCTTTCTATAAGGCGTGTACTTAAGAGTAGTAAGCAAGGTTAAAATTAATATCATCCAAAGAATAGTTTTACAAAACCATAAAAGATAAAGGTTTTATAAGAAACCCCTACATATCCTAGGCTAAGTAGTTGGCAGGTTGTGCGAGTTGAAAAATTATACATGATAATTATACGTAAGGGATCTTGTATGAATCGTCCCAAGAGAATTTTGGATACGATAATTGTTAGATAACTAATTTATGTTGTAAACATAAATAATTTGTGAACTAATGAAAAAATAGGCAATTCATAAAATGTTCATGAATGCCTATTCCATTGCACTAAGAAACAGCCGTTGTTTCAAAAAATACCAACTTCGTAGCGAAGGAATTTCTTTGAGAAATTATTGGTATAAAAAGGATTTGGATATGATCCAAGGATAACACTGATTACAAGGGACAAAATTGAATTGATCGAACCTAATTGAACACAATACTTTAGAACGTGTAATGAGTATTCTTGTACATTATAGAGAAACTATGAGTTTCTAGTCAATGTTAAAATAAATAATCCTCGGTTATTTAATTATATCACTAAGAGTGCAGATTCTATGATACAGCATGATACGCAGGTCCAAAATAAATTCCAAGTACTTTATCAAGATACTATTTTGATAGTTGTAGCCAAAGGGACATGATCCATTGCAAGAAAATGTGCCTTTAAGAGAAAGACAAATACAGTTGGAATGTAGTGAACCACATTGATAAGATTAATACCACGAATTTCAATTGTTTAAATTAACGTCATAGATTCACTAGACGATGTGCTCAAGTTGTTTCAGATTTACTCACAAAATTATTGCTTAGTTTGATTTTATGATTGGCTCGTATATGCTGACATGGAAACTTCTAAATAATGATTTAGAATAGACTGTTAGCATATAATAACCAAAGTGTATCGTTGTGTAATGGCACATCTTTTAAACCCCAGAATGTCAACATTAATACATCCATGGTATCTACATGCCGAGCGCCTAAGTGCCAGAAAGACAAAACGTTAGGGTAATAAAAGGAAAAAGAAACAGAACAAGAAAGAAGAACAAAATATCAGAATCTCACATAAGGAATGATAATATATAATATCTCAAAAGGCCTTTACCAAAAATAAAACTTTAATACACACACACACACACACACACACACACACATCAATTAGAGTAAACTAACCAATCATCGGCCTAAATAGTTATAACTACCCGTCCTCACAAATGCTGATAGATAAAAATCAAGTAATGTAGTAGAAATAAGTAAGGTAAGAAATCATCCAGCTCCTCTCTAAGAGCTCCAATGGACCATAGCTAAATCTGGAAATATACTCGAGCTGACCCAAGCATTATAGGAAAATAACACCCGGATTAGTTTGGTAAAACCAGCGTGAGAAACTCTAATCATATGGATTTCTTTATTTTTAAAACCCTTTAAAATAAGGGTATCTCATAAGTGTACATCGCAAATAAACGCAGAGAGGTTTTAGCTTACGATAACCAAAACATTTACATTATAAAATCCAATGATAATATAATAATGTCCAAAGTGTGAAATATAAATAATCACATAGTTGTGATGCATGTGAGCGTACATCACAACAATAATAGGCATACAATCATATCCCAAGTAGCGCTGTCAAAATTCAACCCGACCCTTTAACCCAACCCTTTTAACCCAATTTTAATAGGGTTGGATCAATACCACTACAACAAAACAAACATTTTACAACGGGCAATGTCCGTTGTATTATGGATTTCGCAACGGGCATGAGCCCGTTGTATTAGGCCTCGTTGTAATAGGTCGACCATATTTTACAACGGGCAATGCCCGTTGTAATACACCTTTTTACAACGGGCAATGCCCGTTGTAATACATGATATTGCAATGGTTTCTGAACGTTGCAAAATAAATGCAAATTTTAAAAAAAATTACAGCAGCATACATGCAGTTCATCCATACCAATATTGAATAATTTAACGAATAATAAATATTATCATAAAACAACCAAAATCACATACGAAAGGACTAAAAGCTAGAGTCATAAAATTCCAATACATTCCAAAAAGTTAGATAAGTTTACATCGACATAGTTCTAATATACACATGACAACTAGTTTCATAACAACCAAATAGATAAAGCATTAACACATAAGCATAAAGCTTTTGTCAACGAACTCATCTTTCAGTGCACTGTGTTACATACCTCCCAACAAGCATCTGTGCATTTGTTTCTTTTTCAGTTTATATCTCAGTTTTGTTTTCTGTTGTCTCTGTTTTTCATTGTATTACCCGGTTATAAAAAGGGGGAGTGCAATCCTTTTGATTACTAACTGTTAAACTTCTATTCCAGAATGTCTTACAATTTGTGTTTACAATCTTTGTTACATTTTCACAGCTTCACCAATCATCCATCCACATAACTCTATGCAAACTCCTATATATCATCAACCGGATCTCCCCCCCTTGAACCACAGAAACCACCAGTGCTACCACCTGCCATCATCTCCACCAATAACCAATAGTTCACTGCATTCTTCTTTCAATATTTTTTACCTCACTGCCTTACCATCCTCTGCGATAATCCATCACATTGTAACTCCCAGTTGCAACCGCTCTACCTCCTACAAACCACCGAACAAACATGCAATCGCCTAACTCGACTCCAACAAACTCCACGACCATTGATCCCGCTACTCGCACCATCTACACTTCACCTCACCTTTCAATTTCAACTTCCAAAACAGAAATCGCCATCCTTACTGTTCACTTCAGCAACCTCCCTACAACCCAAACTCCAATAGGCACACTTCCTCACTTCAATGCAGCTGCAATCCACACTCTCTCTGCACTTGCCCAAAACCTGCAGCCCAAAACAGTTCAAATCCATCTTCAAATTGCAACAACAAACAGCCCGCAAACAATGCCTACATCAACTCAAACCTGCGACCACCCGCATACCAACCTACTGCCTACGTCACTAACTCCCTCTAGGCTCTAGCTACATTTCAACTACTACATCGCCCAATCGCCCAATCTCCTCACTGCCAAAACTTCCACCAAATCACTTAATACCCCTCTCAAACCATTGCAAACCCATCACAAAACCAACAATTTGAAAACAAGTCCGTCATCAATCCAAATGACAAAAATTTCCACATCACCGTGGAACCAAACAAATAAACTATCTATTCAGAAGACTGATTTAATTATTCAGAACACTCTGGTATGTTTCTAGTCCATGTCAATCTAAAAGTACGTCCTGTTGATCATGTTCATGCTAAACGCATAAGCATGATATATCTTAAAAAAATTAATTGTTGAAGAAATAATGCAAGGAAAAGAAATAGAAATATGAAATGCTAAATGACAGAATAAAGAGGGGATCGTCCAGTCAGTTCTTCATAACTCTTTAAACTTTCAAACAAATCTTATACATATCAACGATTTATAAATAAGAAAAATAAAAATTATCATATAAAAAGATTTCCAGCAATGTTAACATGTTATCACATGTTCGATTTTTCTTTGTTGCTTGCACTCCTTTTGCTTTTATTTATTTTTTTAGTCTAACTACAGATCCTCAAAGGTTCCGGCTTACTCATGAGACCTCGTTCGTGAAGAAGCACACGTGTTATTGGAACAAAATGACAACTGTTGCTAAAATAATGTCGGATAACATGACATGAATTCAGAGCCTTACACACTTGCCACATGGAATAAAAACTTTTTTCTCTCTCTCCAGAGATGCTTTTTCCATCAATTTTTTGGATCAGTAGGCTTAGTTGATTACCAGTCCATGCGGCATGGATTTGTTTATGTGAGTTACACTATCACAGTAATCCTGTTGAATCCCATTTTTATATGTTCATATTCCTCCAGAAAGTAAATTCAAATTCCAAAAATATATCAAAATGTCACATGAATATGACTTCAGAGTGGCTGCGGGTATTAGGTAACAAAAATGACAACTATCAGTTCACCAAATTTTCAATTTTATCTGCAAAGTTATTTGGCGTACTGTTCTTTTGTTCACGTAATGGATCTTCAAGATGATACATTAAATGCGTATGCATCATTGTTAGCAAAATGTATGCTCCACATTAA
This sequence comes from Allium cepa, assembly GCA_030765085.1. Classification (NCBI taxonomy): domain Eukaryota; kingdom Viridiplantae; phylum Streptophyta; class Magnoliopsida; order Asparagales; family Amaryllidaceae; genus Allium; species Allium cepa. The sequence goes on along the minus strand of CM060942.1, from coordinate 569,191,707 downwards.
TTTCTTGATCGATCATTTAGATTTATTGTCAAGTCTTTTATACACGTCTTTCAGTTTATTTGGTCTTCCAATTCATATTTTTTTATCTTAAAAATGGTTTGCTTACCAAGTTGTTAACATAAAGTATTATTATGCATGTAAGATTTTTGTGCTGAAACTATAATCAATACTTAATAATTTTTAATGTGTTACTCAGCATTTTTAAGAATATTATTTTTAAAATTCATGCATGCACTACCTAATTTCTTTTGTACCGTTAAAGCTAGATTCGTATGTATTTATGATGTTTGTTTCTATGACCAACAGTCCTTTCTGGGCTTCAGCTATATTGTTTTTGCTCCTTAACGTCAATGATGAGTATCATTGTAAATTTTCGAGATTAAAATCATTTTTCTTTCTAACTATCGTATATCTACAGGATGGAAAACACTATTGTGGATGTCTCTCATGCCAATGATTGTATGTTTTTCTTGCTTCATCTTGGTTTTCTCAACAAAATTGAAATATAAACCACAATATCAATTTATTATTTACAGATAATTTTGGCATTTAGAAAAGAGCTTCGGGCTATAATAACCCTAATGGCTCTTGAAATTACCGAGAGGCATGCTGTAATGCAAGAATTGTCAGAAACCAACTGAATGTTTTATAAGTGCCAAAATTTTATCGCAAAATTTTTATTTTTACTGCACCAGTCATTGCAGATTAGTGAATCTGGTTGTAACTATGAAAATGTATTAGATGTGAAAGATATTATCTCAGCAAACAAATGTTACAAAAAGGTCCAAAACGTCAATCATCCAACAAATAGTTATTTGATATTTTACTGAAACCTGGTATTGTTGGGTCATACTTATTACTTACTAGCACTGTACCTATAAACCACTTTTCTTACCATACAAAATCTTCAAGAGACGTTGCTAGCATAAACACAACATCGAGTTTAATATAAAGACAAAAACAAAACAAAAAGGATATGTAGCTTAGAATACTAACCTCACTAGCATATATCCTTGAAAAAGCCTTTACGTATCCTAATGTTGTTAAACACCACTGCTCCTGCTCATCAATGTTGTAGCCTGTGTTCATCCTTACATCATTCATCTGACTGCATACATTAAAAACCATAATTTTGTTATAAATTAATGGTACTTTGCAAATAGAATTACCAAGTTGTATCTTTAAGTTTATGTCAACTAGCCTATTGATGTCTTTCCCGTTCTCTTGTCCAACCTCCATAGATTGAGGTTCTTCAACATCCATGGCCATGTTACTGCGGTTTATGTTATCATTACCGGCCCTCAGATTGGGTAACTTTCCCTAATTAAGAGCTGGGCTTAAAAATTTATTTGACCAAGTCATCAGTACATAATAAAGAGCCGATGCAAAAATTCCCTAAAAAACCAATAAAAAAACAATTTCAGTAATTTATACTTCATAGGGAGGGCTGGTCCTATGAATCTTATATAGCTTACTTGCTTCCTCCTTGTAGAATCTTATATAGCTTGGCTTCATATAGCAATTGTGGGTGTTTAGTCATCTTATTTTCCTGCACAAAATGAATAAACAGTTTAGTATTTACAACTAATTAACATAGCAATATCCAAAAGGCCAAATTTGTGATTAAATTAATCAGTGTATGTAACTAAAAAAAGGGTATTGTAAGTCAGCTCCAAAAAATAAAACCTAATTATGAATCTCATGCTATAGCATCACTAAAAACTGAGCTAGATTATTCACAATCACTACAGAATCAAAGCAAAACTTCAAAATGGAAACAACTCACGATCTTGACTGCAACACTCTCGTGAGTATCGACATGAGCAACTGGAAAAACATCAACACAAACGAAATTTACTAAATTAAATCCGTAATATAAAACAAAATCTGATTGGGAGCCAAATGTTATAATTCAGTCCAACTAACCAAGATAAATCTAGAATGCATACTAAGTGATGTCTTTCAACTTGCGGTTGCATAATATTATTCTTTTATACAAGGATCAACCAATTTCTAACTGTATATTTCTATGCTCAGTGTAAAGACTTCATCTCAAGGCCGAACAATAATATATGATGTAGTTTTTTTTATTAATTTAACATAACATAACTATTAGTTATAGGAATCCAACATTTTGAACTTCCCAAATGTATTTTGCCCTAGAAGATCTCTAACATAATACAAAAAAGTCGAAGGGAGGAAAAAAAACCTATAATGGTGGCATATTCAAATCGATACTATGTTTGCACCTGATATTTTTACTATATCACCCTACCTAGGTATGTAACATATGACCATAGTAGGCAGCAATAATAATCTACTCCACCTTTTATTTACAATTCATTCTTTGACTGCTACACGTTGTGTATTACACCAACATTCATTTGACTATAATACACAATCCAAGTAAAAGCAATTGAGAACTAACACATTTAATCAACAATAACTTGCATATTTTAATGAAGCATCTCAATCGTAATACTAGAATTGTGATGTTACATAACAAAATCTAGAATGCATACTAAATGATGCCTTTTTAGTTTTTTCTTGCGCCTTTTTTCCGATTGGGAGCCAAATGTCTTCTCCTCCACCATAGCCGGTGCTGCATCTGCGGCCGGAGCAGATGGAGCTCCAGCAGGGGAGAACGCCGTGGCGGAGACGCTGAGGCGGTCCTGCAGGTAGTCGACGAGGCTGAGGGCTTCTTTTAGGGTTAGGGATGAGATTTGGGACTCGATTTCATCAATTTATGGGGCGGTGGCGGTGCAGTAGCAGGCGAAATTGGTGGTGCGGCGAGATTGGGTTGTGAAAAGGAGGGATTTTGAGGGCTGTTTAGTGGAAACTGAGGCAGTTTTCGATGGTGAAGATATGAGTGATAGAGTAGAGGAGATAACTGCTGCCATTTTTCCTTTTCTTTTTGAGAAATAAAGTTCTTATTGGGTTTGAAATGGAGGGGAGAAAGGGAGTACGAGAGAAAGTGCCCTAATTTCGTAGTCCATCTATTACACTGGGCATTTGCTAAATGTTGTAAAATATACTTCTATTACAACGGGCAGAAGTTGACCGTTGTAATATCTCTCTATTACAACGGGCAAATAATGCAAGTTGTAAGAAGGCGTTGGGTAGAGCATCTATTACAACGGTTTTAAAACGACCGTTGTAATAGCCGTCTATTACAACGGGCAGAATATGCCCGTTGTAAAAAGGACGTTGTAATAAGATATTTTTGTTGTAGTGTACCTACTTAGCTCGGTAACAACGTGACACAACCCGTTTAACCCTTTTACCCTTCCAATAAACCCTAATTATTCCAATCTCTCTGCTCAAGCCGCCATTGAATTCTTTATTCATTCATTTCAATCGCCTTTTTCTTTCCACTAATTTTCCTATCATCTGAGATTACAGAAACGTATTTCGCAAGGCTCCAAACAAGAAAGATTCAAGAAATAGTGTCAAATGAACTGCCGCATGGAGTCGATACTGAAATCAAACCGTGGTTTGTTTTTTTATTTCTCATAATCCTTTGCCACTGTTTTCTGATATCAATTTGATCTCGAATTTCATTTTATTATTTTGTCTTTCGAAATTCCATCATGGAGAAGCAATTTCGTGGCATATCTTACAAAACGGGTGCTTGTTTGTAAAATAACATGCTGCATTTTGCATGGTGCCCATATTGAATTCAGCTGTTACACGATTATTGGGAGTGCTTGATTTTTTTGACTTAGCCGCCTTGCAAATTTAGTGCAGTCACAAGTTACTACCTTAATATTGCTACTTTTTGTTTGTTTTTACATAAATGAACAACTTTTTTGCGTTCATTTAAAACTTATGTTATTAGTCAACTTTTATACGTGATTATAATTCAAAGATGGCTGCTGTTAGCAATTACATATTGAAATGTGATTATTTTTGTTTCAACGTCAAATTTGGGCAGTGTTTGAGGAAATTTCGGAATATTGACTGAAACCACCATTTATGCTCAAGCAGAAAATATAAACAAAGCTGTTTTGATGCATTGAAAAAACCTAAAATTTTTATTTTCCTTGCAATGTATTCACATGTCGTTTGGTTCATGGAGATTGACAAATTAAAGACACTGTTAGTAATGTTGTTATTAGATTACTACTATTCAGTTGGTGGATCAATAATTCTCTTTATGCTAGTTGTCCATATTTGAACAATACAAGGTATTTCACCATATTCTCTTTTTTAGAGTTTTTTTTAAGGCTCAGCCTATTTTTATGGGAGATTTCTAGGGTATAGTTTTTGATCGTTGACATGAGCTTAGTTTAGAAGGTTTATAGGAGTAGTTGTTAGTGTTGATAATAGATTACTGAAATTGGTTTGTACATATTTTTTCAGTTTTATTTTAGGAGTATGGATGTTGGGTTTTGTAGGCGGTGAATGTTTGTTTGGAGAAATATGGTTAGTTTGTATATTAGGTTTACACTTTTTTCATTTCTTTTTTGATACCGTTTTCATCAATATATGACTAAGACACTAAACATTGCATTGTATGTCGAGGTGATGAATTTCTCCTTAAATTCGATTACTTAACAGTTGCACTTCGCTCCCTGAGGTTTTATATGTTTAGTTGCCATGTATCTTATAACAATGAAATTTTCAATTTCACATATCCTTAATATTATTAATATTATTGTATATTTTGTTCTGCCACTATTTTTATCCAACACACAAGGCATTTTTAAATCTCCATTTTGGTAAGCATTCTCTGAAAAAGAGAGGAAGAAAGAAGTAAGAACCAGTGTATTTATAACCGTGTGTTAATTTTATGCTTATTTTTTCTATTTATTTAAGGAGTTTAGGATAATAACATGGGCTAGCTTCTGTATTTATGAGTTAAATTAAACTAGAGCAATCTATGAAAAAGATTTGGTTTGTTGGTACCACTGCATGTTGTTGGGGTGAAGAATTAAAAGTAAAACTGTCAAATTTATTACTAAGCATTAACGAGTTTGAAATAGAAACTGCAATTTGTGATTGTGTGTTGCCTATAATTTACATGAACAAAATTAAATTTCTTAAGTTTGAAGCATATGTATCAATTATTTGCTAGAAGTTGGACAAAGATGGATTCACATTATATTTGTATTACAGGACATAGTAGAAGCTAAGGAATTCTTGAAGGAAAAAGGGGTTGATGTGGGTTCATATTGAAGTTTCAGGTGATTGACTTTCTTGTAGATACTACACTTCCAGTTATTAGAATATATATGAACAACATGCATGTTCACATATTTCTTGTACGTTTAGATTTTGATGACAAACATTACTGCATATTAGTTGACAAGTTGGAAATAAAAAAGCTTTATCTATTTTAGTAGTTTATACCTGTCAAGATGAAATTGCCCATTATTCAAGAAAAATTCAACTGTTATGTTAAATTAACAAACAAAGTTTAATTTAACATAGTGATAGATTAGGATATTATTCAACTACTATTTGTTTTCTTAACATGTTATGTTAAATTTAAAAAAGTTTTCTCTGTAGGCTTTTATTATAACTTTATCTTTTTTTCTTAATTAATTATAAGCTCGGCCAGCTCTTTGTACTGCTGTATACATGTCCCTACCCATACATGCCTATCCTAATATGTATTGTAGTTCATTATGTTGCTTTGTCTTGTCAGTTCATTTTTGTATGTACCTTGAATTATTAAACAAGCTTTGTCCAGTTACCTAGTTAGCATTGCTACATACACATCTCTGTCCTTGCATTTTTCAACTTTGTATGCAGTTGAAACTCACTCGCCTGAATAAGTATTTCTTTTTGTCGCTGAACCCAAACTGTATATCTAAACTTTAGATATTGCAGTAGTATTTCCATGTACTTTCAAATATAAATGTTGTCTCACTTGTTCTACTATTTTACAATGCAGGTCTGATTGGAATTAGGCTGAAGAAAGCGTCAAGATCAACGTGTTGCAAAAAAAATCATGCTGTTCTTGGAAATGTCACAATTTTTAATTGAATTACTTTTTTTCATTGTCTTAGTTTTATGTATGCAGATTTAAAACTTATTTGATGCAGTTTCAGTGTTATTTGTTGCAGTCTATGTTATTTGGTGTTGTTTTATGATATTTAGTGCAAATTTCATGTTATGCAACGGTGTTTTGGGTTAAATAAACATCTATGTATCAATAAATGTAGTTTATGTGCAATTTTATGTTTTATGTATGCGGTTTTTATTATGTATTGGATGTTTTTTATTTTTGATGTTTTTTAAACGGGTTGACCCATATATGAAACGGGTTGGGTCATATTGACCCTTTTAGTAAATGTATTAAAAGGGTTGGGTCTTAAAATGGGTCGGGTCAATTTTGACCCGACCCATCTTGACCCGACCCGACCCAACCCGTTTGACGGGTCTATCCGCAAGTAACACTAGGATGGTGTGCTTGCACCCTTTAAGTTACTAAACCTCATAAGCTATCTCTGGTTTCTGTCATTACCGATGGTGAAGTCATGTTCAACATTGCAGCACATGAGTCACGACTTGAACAGATCTCAACACATGGTTCCCTAACTCGAATAGATCTCGGAACCGCACATGGATTTCCATATCTTAATAGATCTTGGAACCACACATGGATTCCTCAACTGATCTCAAAATCATACATAGATTATCATATCTCAAGAGATCTTGGAATCACACATGGATTTCCACATGATGAAGAGATCACGAACAACTACATGTGTTCAAGCATCTCAAACAGATCTCGAATCTCCATATAGATTCTAGCATCTCAAACCAATCATGATTCTCTTCCAAAGCATAGAACATGTATATGGTTTTGGAGTGGTTATGGATTCAAGTCATATCATATAAATACACCCCCACTTATCGAGCTCTCCAAAACCAATCGATCGATTTTTGGTAAACTCAACTCTAGTTCAATGGGAATAAACAGACAATACATGAGAGCGGAGATCACCTCCTAACTGTTTAAGTAGACGGATTTCCTTGTTGTTTGTCATAAAATAGCAAAACAAGTTTATATGTATAGTATATCATCACTGAAGATAATTGTATCATATAATTCCCATGTTTCTTCTAGATACTTCTAGAGTTATATTTTGTCAATTTCAATAATAGTGAGAACAATCGCATATAGGAAACTAAGTACCATATGCTATCCACAAACAAGTAACACACAAAGCATGATCGAATCGCACAAGTACGACCAAGTCATATAAACGACTTCTCGTCCTTTTTTAATTAATCTTCCTTTATTAATTAAAAAAATCCTTTTATTAGTAAAACTCATTTTTATCCAATTAACTCTTTATAAATGGAACTCTATTTATTAATTAAACTTCAGTATTTAATTAAAACTTCCATATTCTTTTCTACACATTTCAATACTTCTCAAAAGTGTTCATATACTTGTCTTAACTGTATAAATATATTCACAAATCAATTTCTAAGGGCTTAAGACAAATGTTACTTAAACATTGTCACTACGAACCCAAAACCATTTCACTTATGATTATCTTTAAGACAATCTTTTCAATGACCTAATTACTTTTATAAGTATAATCAAAATGGGTCAAAAACGAAGGTTATTAACACATTATCACAATAAACTCAAAACCAATTCATACTTGTTATTCTCCTTAGAATTTCATTATTAAAGGTCTAAGTATTTACCAAAATCATTTAACAATATTTTACCCTTTTAAAATATTATTCAAAGGTTAAAAAACAAATGTTACTAAAACATTGTCTACAACAAACCCAAAACTACTTCGCTTAATCGTTATCTTTAAAACTCTATTTGAAAGATCTAATCACTTTTCCAAAGTATAGTTAGATGATTGAAACAAATATTGCCTAAACACTGTTATTATAAACCCAAAATCACTTTTAAACTTGCCACTAACTTTGAACTTAAAGCTCTAACCACATCTTCACTTATTAAACAAGGTAGTATACCTTTTTAATCAATTTTACAAAACCATCCACTATAACATAAGTGTTATAATCTAAAAACTCCTTTATATTCTTCTACAAATACCAAACTTCCTTTTAAGACTTCTAAATATACTGAAATACAATTAGAAAGATACACATACATATACTAATTTATTTTGAAAATTAATATATTTAATAAAACACTATAAGAAGTTTAAAAGATATTATAATATAACAGTCGTTTATTTCTTAAATAAAATCTTTAACAAATTTTCTAAAACTATATATACTAAAAATATACTTTTAAAATACTTATACTTTATTTTGAAATATTTATTTTACCCATTTTATAATTTAAAACCATTACTTTAAATATCCATAAATGATTATCAGTAATATGTTTAAACCTTTTTATTTTCCAATAATAAGTATGCTTATATTACTTATTAAAAATACAAAGAATCCCTAGGATGTATTCCATAGTTAATTTTAAAAGCGCCGATCACAACGATTTCAAAGTGCATCTATAGCGACCCTTCCGCTTCTAACATTTACAACTTCCATTTCCTATTTCCACAAATGTCCAAACCTATTCCTCTATGTTAAGCACACCAAAATTTGTGTAGCCAAATATATATACATACATACATATATATATATATATATATATATATATATATATATAATAATCAAAAGAAAGATTATAGCCCATAATAATGTTGTTACTTGTTTTACAAACAAGATGGGGACCAAAATAATAATCTGCATTGTTTGTTATACAATTTATATTTTAATACAACAACAATTATATATAAAACAATATACAATTAACTTGTGAGTAAACTCACCCAAAGTTCCAACTGGCACTTACGCGTTTTTGAATAGCCTAAAATCGAATGTCGTTCGATCCTAGCTGAAAATTCTACTAGCTTCAAACTTAGTGAATCCAACTCCTATGCGTAGATATCATCGATACGAGTGCAACGACAAAAACGACGTCTTGATTGGACTTCATATGCCAAAATTACGAGTTTTATAGAATATGAATTATAAAATATTATTAATTAACTAAAAAAACTTAATCAACTTTATATTTACCTTCCTCATTCCTTTCTTCCTCATTCAAAACATTCGCGCCCTATACACACACAAAGTTGTGCACGCCATCACGATGATACAGAATTGTTCGACAATTCTACACACCGTCAACTCCTACGTGCCACTATCCTCACTCTCTCTACAATAATCACATCCTTGGCATACTCTATCCTCCCTATCCAATCACGACTCCCTCTACTCGAAACCCTTGATGTGGCATTGACTGTTGTTCCCAACACCTCTGGTATCACCACTACCACCGGGATCCTCCCTGGTCGAGGCACATACATTCATGCCTAGCACTCTACTTTCAGTGCTTCCTAGTAATACGCAATGTTAGGTCAGTACGCGATAATATATATGTCGCGATTTGCTATAGGTAGCCGTGCCACCTCTAAAAACCCCCATAAGCTCGTCTTCTCATGGCAACCCTAATGACAACGACGCCATGGCCTATGTCCCCTTCAATCGACAACAATTTCAAGCCCTAGCTCGTGACTGTACACAGTTGAACATCTCCAACGATCAACTCACACCAAACTACGCACATGGAAATGGAGCTCTCGACCATATGAAGCCATCAAATCCAAAATCGATTGATTTTGTTGCCAAAATCACTCTGAACAATAAAATGAAGAAGAAATTGGGTGGCGGCAATGTTTTCTAAAGTAAGAACAAATAAAGAGGAAGAGGGAATTAAGTTTGAGTTGAGGTGTATTTATAGGAAAATAAATAATGTATTTTATTCTCTTGATTTAAATGCTACCCGTTTTGAGCACTCACGACCACACAACACACTCGATCGACACAAAACTCATTGGTGTATAACAACTCAATATTCTGGACCAAGTGGCACTAGTTTTGTCAAAATCCGAGACAGTGCCCTGGAATGATAATTTCACCTGTTATTAAATAGAATAAATTAATAAAACAAGTTTAATCACTTTAACATAAATTAAAGTTTGCAATAAACATTTACCGTTTAAAAAGAATTTAAACAAGCTTTAAAAATCATTATTATTCACATTAAATCCAAGATTCAATTATTTAAATAATTCTAATATTTAACTACAAAACGTTCGAAAATCTGGGTCATTATATTCTTCCCCCTTAAAAGAATTTCATCCTCAAAATACCAACACGAGCAACAAAAGCAACAATCGCACATCAATACACAGTGGTGTTGCAATCACTAGCAACCAAAAAACTTATTGCATAACAATATTACACGGTACTGCAATCACTAGTAAATAAACTCATGATTTACCCAGGTTCAGAAATCTTCTTATCATACAAGGATGGTAATCAATCCACTAAGCGTACCTTACGCTCAACGGCCTAAGTTATTACTCAATCGATTGCTCATGCTACCCGAAAACAATTCGAAGAGTCATCTCCTAAACTCTCCGCAAGCCAACACATGTAGCATACAAATATTATTAAAGATTATACGATATACATATATTATACATGCACAATAGAAAATCTGATCATTAGCTTGATCATATGATTTCACTTCCGAACTATTATAGATCACTTGACCTCTCTAGTGCAGACTTCGGTCAGGTTCCTTGATTAGAAACCTCTATTTTCTTTACATAGCCATATACCATGATAGAAACCTCAGGATCATATCAAGAATCTGTATCTAGTGTTCGTCGTCAAGAATCGAGTGAAAAATCCTAATTCGGACCGGTGTGAATCACCTTAAAATCATATACTCGAATCTGGATTAAGAATTTTCATGCGAATAAAATGATCTACATACAACTTATGCACTTTATTCAATTGGTTTCTTAGCTACACTATTTACTTTCCATTTTTAATTCATATTCAATTTCTCTTATAGTATTGCTTAATACTAAAATCACTTACAGATCATTTTATAAAACTTTACTTCAAGTTATTAAACATTATATAACTTAAGTTCATACTCATATAATACTCACTACATCCTAAGAGTATATACAAAATCATTCAATTCATTTTAATTAACATGGATATTCAATCTTTAAAACTTGTTTAAATTATACTAACTTTCCATTTAAGAGTTATAAAAAAACTCAACTTCTATTTTTTTCACAAAACACTTTAGTTTTAAATTTTATAACAATCCAGAAGTTTCCGACCATCAAATTAGCCAAAAATCCATTTCATTTTAACCAATGAAAACTATCAACCAAACATATCAATTGCGATGCGTAGACCATTCAATCCTAATGCATAGGTCACATGTATCCGTCATATAACTTAACCGAAAATTTAAGAATCAAACATCGGGTTTTATTTCAAACCAATTTGAAATTATATATATATATATATATATATATATATATATATCTTTTGTATATCAAATCATACTTCTGGGATTTATATAAAAATCTATTTTACCAAAACAACTTTGTAGCATAGCTACTATAGTAGCATCCTCTACTTGGAAATTCGATAATAAACGTCGATGATGCTGCGGTCATAACCAGAATTATTTTCCAATGATGGAAGTGAGTTAAATACATCTAAACCATACCTTTTAGACCTAACCAAAATCATTTTCAAAACGGTTTCAAATACTTTATAAATATTACTAAGTACCATGATATCAATTTCATTATTAATTTCTCGAATATTTATTTCCAAATAATACTGCTATTATTTTCAAAAACCTTAGAAAACCAATTTATAAACCATCAGGATTTAAGTTCTCAAATTCTCAATTTAAATAATTTTCTTATTTATAAACTATACTTTATAAACCATATTTACATAAGTCACTTTCTTGTATAAAACTATTATATGAGTACTTATCTATCAAATATCTTACTTTTCATTAAGACTAAAATAAACAACTTTTATTAAAAATTAAATTTTAACCCAACATTATCACTGAATGCCTCATAGTCAAATGTGAAACTTAATTCACAAGGTGTTCCTTTTAATGTTCCCACAAGTTACTATCTACCGATACAAGCAGTGAAATGGTAAAACCGCTCATCAGCTGGTGAAGCACAATTAATCAAACAATAAATGATAATAATCGAATATTATCATTTCCTAACAGACAAACACATCATAAATAACTATATCAATAAAATTATGAAAATTATTCTTTTATATATAAAATATAATCCTAGGTAAAATTATTTCGTTTACTAGTTTCAAAAATAATACCATACCGGTTTGTCTTGTTTAAGTATTTAGAGATCCCTATCAAAAACGATAACAACTCGTATTAACCAAAATGCATAGTACTCTACAAACCAATCAACATAAAATATTTTAATAGCAATAACAAATACGCACTCTCGTATATGTAATACACTCAACTCATAATAAGGCATTCCATTACCCTGTCTCTCAAATGAGTTATACCCACCAAAGCCAAGGTTCTCGCTTAACCTTCAGCTTTAATACCATATGTAACGGTCCACCATTTCAACCCTCGAATGTTGGCACTAATACATCCACGGTATTCATGTACCGAGCACCAAAGTGCTAGAAAGACAGAATGTTAAGGTAAAGGAAAAAGGTAATTAAACGGAACAAGAAAAAAGAATACCATATCGGAATCTCACGTACGGAACGATAATATATAATATCTCAAAAGGTCTTTACCAAAACATAAACTTTGATATACATACAAAAATTAGAGTAAACTAACATATCATCAGCCTGGACAATTATTGTAACAACCCAGTATTTTCAACCATTTGCATCCGCACATGTCGGACTTGAATTGCTCAAAGTACCGCGTTGTAAATAAAATAGGGCAAATCTCAGAATATACAATAAATAAAATCATAGATCACAGACACAGTGTAATAATTGTAACATCCCAAAATTTATCTATTTAAATTTATAATATATTTTAAACCCTTAGGATTTAATTTGAAAATAAATTGGAAAGAATCTTAAACAAATAAAATAACTGAAAATAAGATATGAATAAAATTCCAATTTTATTTTGAGTTTAAAATATTGTAATAATGGATGTTTAAAAGGTCATTTGAATTTAAATCTTATATATATGTATGTTTCATATTTGAATAAAATTTAATACATATCGAAGTTTAATTTAAAATTATTCAAGGTGAGTGTGAATATATAAATGGACATGAAAGTTTATATTTCAAGTTTGAAATTGAAATTTGAATTTAAATTCAGAATAAATGTTTTTTAAAAAAATAAGTAGCATTTAAAAATAATTAAGATGTAATGTATAGATATAAATATTGGTTAAAAACAATTTCTTTAACAATTGTATACACACACACACAAATGAATAAGATATAAAAATTTATCAAAAAAAAATTCTTTTGCCTTGTAAAAAAAAAAAAAAATAGAACATACATAGCACACGGGAGATTGAGTAGAGTAATTAACAAAGTCTAGGTCTTATGATATCTTTTTACAAATGGCATGAGACATCATTACCTTAATAAAATAATCAAATTAAAAATTTCAGAAAAACCTTTCAGCTTTCGAATTCAAAATTTTAAACCTCCAAATCTCTGAAGTTTAGTAATCAAAAGATTTAGCAATCTCCAACTCCAACACTCAAGAAAAAGTAAAAATCAGAAGAAAAAAAATCAGAAAAAAAAGAAAGCTGCCTACTTTCTTCAATTCAAAAGTTAAATCTGAAGTTCTTTCTTAAGCATCAAATTGTAGCGTATGATTTCATCTCTCAGGTAAGTTTTTAAAACTTTATAGTTAATGAAATTATGATTTTTAAATCAAGTTTTAACAAAAAAAGTTCAAAACTGCAGATTAGCTTTGAACAAGGGGGCTTCAGGTTTTTGCTAGTGTAGTAGTTCTGAAATAATTTTAAGGCAAGTAACTTTCTCTTTAAAATTTGAATTTGAAGTTATAATTTATAATGAAGAAAGAAGTAAGACAAAATATTAATCAATCTGTTGCAAGAAGAATCAAGATCAAAGATTAGATTTACTTCTGGTTTCAACTGCAGGAAAAGTTTCTCTGTTATATAAAAATTCAACTATGAGTAATTTAAAAATGTTGTTATTAATGATTAAGTAAATAAATAGACCAAGGAAAAATCAAAGATCTGTAATTCTAACTTGCAGATCTAAACTTAAAAGAATTACAGTAGGAAAAGGGAAAGGTTGCCCGGCTTCATCTTCTTTTAAAGAACTGTCCGGAAACTCACTGAAAAATGTGAGTAAACCCTTGTTTATTTTCAATCTTTCGTTGCTGTGTGAATGCTTGAATGATTAGGAAAGTTTAAACTTTGGTTTGCATGCAAGAATCTTGAGTATATGAATGAATTTTTGGCATGTGTATGTTGATTGTACAAGAATGCAGCTCCTTGTTTAGCTTCAGGATATAAAAGCCTGTCAAACCCCTTCTTTCCCCTCTGACTCTATGAAATCTGAATGATAAACTATGGTTGGTCATGCATTATGTTTCAGTAAACAAGACGGATTTTTGTTTAAACTTGTACTATGTTTTTCAGTAATAAATCAAAGCAAGTTTTTAAATTTTCTCTTAACTGGGAACTATAGAAAACACAGTTACCTCTAAATTTTGGTTTACTGGGTAACCCACATCAAAAATCTAAATCTCTGTCTCCCTCTTTACTTCTGAAGATGATTGTAAACAAGCTAAAAATATTGTTTAAGCCTACACTGTGTGTCGGTAATGAATTAAAACAAGTATATGTAGTTCTTTCTTCCTGGAAACTATGAAACACAGTCACAATTCAAAATTTGCAGAATTTCGAACTTCACAAATTTTTATTTTAGTAATTATATTTGAATCCCCTTGAAAAATGATGATTTTTGATCAAAATGCAAATTTTTCATTAAGTTTCATCGAGATTTTCGGGTTGATCAGAAAGTTGAATATATGCCAAATTCCGGTGACCAAGGTGATCGTGACCCTCGAGTTCGTCATCATAGCTAGGTTGAATGTTCGTGATCTCTAGAAAAATACGAGTATAAATTTTAAATCCTCAAATTTGTGATTCGAGATCAAACTAGGGTTTAAGAACTCTTTTCTTTTTATGATCGAAAAGATGGTGTCGCGCCATCATGGGATGATCGGACTGCGTGCCTCCGGTGCCAATCGAGGCGTCGCGCGTTGATGGAGCTTCGGTCCAAATTTGGTGACCGCTAACGGTCAGAGGAGGTGGCGCGAGGTGTTTTTCTGATGAGGGTCCGATGGGTTGTTTTGGCCGTGATGCTTCAATTTGTGTTTTCGAAATAAAATCACATTCTGGGTGTTTGTGTCGTTTTAGGGGATGGTAGTCGACTCGTTGGTGGCCGCAGCTCCAACCAACGATGGCGAATCTGGCCGTGCACGTGCACGTGGTGGAAGTGGTTTCAGTAGTGATGGGTTTGGGAAAGAAGGGAAGCAACTCGAAGTAGACGTGGGGGATTGAGGGGAACTCGAAGACGAGCTCGTGTATTTTTTAACGTTGTATCGAGATGTTTTAAAACTTAAACAAATTTTTGAAAAAAATGTCACTCGGGTAGATTTTGGCTAAAATTCGAAGCAGGGGGACGTTTGTCTCGGGGACAACTCGGGGGAGCCATGGGTTGGACATGAAAACAACAAATCCAGTTTTTAACTAAATTTTGAAACTAAAGTTAAATAATTTTTCTAAATCCACGCTTTAGAAATAAATGAGAGTTGTTAATGGAATGTGAAGTAAATGATATTGAATCAATTATTTAAAATTTGTGAAGTTCAAAAATATTTCAAATTGTATATTTTCCTTTAAACAAAAAGTTGTTTTAAAATCTAACTTAATAAAACGTTTAAAAGTAAATCAAATATTCAAGTGTTAACTTTAAACCAAATGTATTTAAAATGATGAAATAGTAATTAAAAATTAATGTTTTGTAATGATTTTATAATTAATAATAAATTAATTAAAGAATAGCCAATGAATGAAGGTAACTAAACTTAATTAATTAAGAATTAGTAAATTAAGAAAATCAAATAAAAGGATAATCAATTAATAAAGCTAATTAAGATTTAATTAATTCATAATTAAGTAAAATTAAACATTGATTTAAAATAACTAATAGGGGTAATTATATGGTTAATTCACTTTAATCACAATCGCCTTAATCAAAGATGATTGACTATCATCAAATATTCTGTACTGGATTGATATTTCTATTGTGATACTGTGATTGCTTTGTGTTGAACTGTGATTTGTGATCTGTTCCTATATTTATGTGAAAATCATTTTTTGCCCGTAAAACGGCATTTAAACTTCGATGCGGCAGGGAGTCTGATTTCAATTTGTTATCCGAAACCCACATCAAACCTTGAATGTGAATCCTTGTGATTGATACACCCACACGTTTTAAAATTAAACGTTCACTATTCGGATTAGTCGAGAGAAGACCTTTGTGGTGAAGACCGGGTGTCTTCGAAAACGATAGGATAACCTATCGATTGTCTCTGCACCGAGTTGCTATGGTACAAGGATTCCCTAAGTGGTGGGAAGTCCGATCGGGATTATGGACGCCCGGATTTGCAAGGGCTCTTCCTTTATTGGACGAAGTGCATTCGGTTCTGTTCGAACCCGGAACAGACTTGTATGGTCGTGTGTCTGACACTACACTTTGAGATATAAAGCCGATTTCTTTCAAATACATATCTATTGGTGGCAGAGAATTTGTTCTCTTAGCTTAACACCCTTCTCCGAGACGTACGAGCTCAAAGGTTATGTGGTTGAAGGTTATCAACAATATACTCCCAATTTGGTAGTGTGGCATGCTAAGTGCTGTTGTATGTTGTGATCATTTGTGATCAAAGCATGGCTTTCGTGTAAAGCGTAGCTTTGTGGACAAGACCTCGTCGGACCTCACACCCCGAAAATGGTCGAAACAGGAAAGATGCGGCAAGGTTATGAGGGTCGTGCCCTTTAGGGTATGTCATTTCCTTCTGGAAAAAGGAGGTGTCATGGTGGGGAGCCCAGATACTTACCTATGTGGTTGCTTCAATCTCATTTACTGTGTGGTTGTTGCTTTGTGATGGAGGGCCCTCGGATAAAGGTCCCAAAGGACCGGGGAATGGCATACTCGAGTAGTAGTTACCTAGTTACAGAGGTAATCCGACCTTGTGTTGGCAGAGAGCCGGGTAGGTTCTCGGGATGTCCCGCCAGAGGCGTACCCATGTGGCATAGGAAGTTCCTTAGCCTGACCATTTATTGGAAATCCAATTCCCAATACGAACCCAGTGCGGTTTTAGTTGTATAACCTGCCATTTACTTATGGTGGTCACCACTGTTTAGATGGTAGCTATAGTAGGCATAGTTCGGAATGTCTATGCTGGCTAGGATTTATATTATACTTTCGAAATGACTTTCTACACTATGCACTAGTAATAATATCAAGGAATTTTCCCGTATCAAGCATATTTGACTATCATAAGAAGAAATCTCCTCCAATTCTGCGATTGCATTGTGTGTGGCAGGAGGTCTTATGGTAGTTTCATTTTCCAAAAGCATGCCGGTTTTTCTTGTATAAATCTATTTTATTTGAAAGCAACTGTTTTTGTTTACTCATACCAGTCCCATGACTGACCCGGAGTTCATTGTTTCCTTTCTAAACTCTGGGTGCCCACTATTTCTATACGGGCAGCCTAGTAGCAGGTTTTCCGTATTTTGGCATTAGCTGCATTTTGGTTTGGAGATTATCGGTTTTTCGGAGGCTTTTACCTTAGAGACATTTTGGAAGCTTTTGGATCTCAATGTGCTTAGTTTGGAAGTTCACTATCACTCTATTTCCTTGAAGACTTTTGGCATATGATCTCTTGTTGTTCTATTATGACATTCTATTTGGAGTTGTGATTCATGTATTATGATACTCTGATGTTGTAACATATATTATGATGATGTTGTATCTGTGATGTTATGCATGATATTCATTTTGTTTCCGCTATTTTATATTCATCTAATGTTGTTATAAGCTCCATCCGACTGGAGTTTGATGTTTGAATCATTGACAGTCGAGTACAAATGAGGTATTTGATGTCAATTTTCGAACATTGGATTTCGGGTCGTGACATGTGGTATCAAAGCTAAAGGTTGAGTAAGAACTTTAGCTACGGAGTATAACACATTAGATGGCTCATTAGAGATAGGGTGAAGTATACCCTAGAATGAGTATAACTGAGACCGAAACCCTAAAATTTTCTTGGCCTATTTTCTTTAACTGCTGATATTCCTTAAGATATCTCGTTCGAATATCTAAATCAATTTTCTTAGTAATTACAGATAGTAAGGATGAGCGGACGAAGAGGAAGAGCTAGGGGCGAGGGAATGCCACAGCACCTAGCCAAGTTTCCCCTACAATAGAAGAAGCTTTACCTACTCAGCATTAGTCGAATCTGGCTGATTTATATAAGAGTTTCTCAAGGCTTGGTGGTAGTCCGTTCACCGGCAAGGAGTCGATTGTTGAGGCCCAAGCATGGATTAGATCATGTGAGAAAATCTTTAAAGGGCTTAAGCTGCAAGATGATCAGATGCGTCTTATAGCTTCTTGGAAACTTCAAGAAGAAGCCTTAGCATGGTGGGAGATAGTCACTATTGATGAGACTGAAGATGAGTTCACTTGGGAGAGATTCAAAGAAGTATTTGAGAAGCGATACATGCCATCAGCTCGGATTTCTCGTATGTACCAGGAATTCATGGACTTAAAACAGGGGAGTTTGTCATTCGAGGAGTATCTAAACAAATTCAATGAATTGTCTCGCTTCGGTCCAGAATTAGTGAGCACACCTTTAAAGAAGAATGAAAGGTTCATTCGTGGGATGAATAAGAAGTTTCACGAAAGGATGACAGGCCACGTCAAAGAATCCTTCTCATATTTGGTTGATATGGGATACCGATATGCTAAACTTGACATGCAAGAAGCCCTGGAGGAGAAAGGAAATTCGAGCAATCAAAATTGGAAGAAGAGGAAATTTGGAGGCAAGAAACCATGGCAGGGTAAGGAGAAAAAGAAGAGCAATCAGGGAAGCACAGCAGATAATGTCACTTGCTATAATTGTCTAGAAAAAGGCCACTACTCAAACAGATGCAAGAAGCCAAAGAGAAATCAATCCGTTCAAGCAAAGCCCAGGAAATGCTATTATTGTCAGAAAGTAGGACAAGAAGTTAAAAACTGCCCAGTTATGAAGCAAGCTCAGACAGCCAAGGTGTACGCAGTCAAAGACAAACCCGCATCTTCCAAAGCAGAAAAGGGGAAAGGAGTTCTGGATGGTAATCTCACTATTTATGGTAGCATTGTTAGAGTTCTTTTTGACACGGGCGCTACACACAGTTTTATCTCTCAGCAAGCTATTAATCAATTGAATCTTGAATCTGATTTTGTTAATGAGCCTATATGCGTAAGGAATCCAGTTGGAGGTCCCGCAAATCTTTGTCTTCGATGTGGAGACGTTCCTATCTCATATCTTGCTACCAATTCCCTATTGGTCTCTTTGTTCTTGATTTCAACGAGTTTGAAGTCTTACTCGGAATGGATTGGCTAGCCAAATATGAAGCCAAATTGGATCGCAATATTCGATTGATTTCAATCAAAACCGAGTTTGGAGATTTCATCGAGATTTCTTGTGAGGACCCTAGTCCAAAAAGAGAAGGGTTGATGTATATTTTGGGTTATCCTGAACTCAGTTTGGAGTCCATACCTATCGTTAGAGATTTTCCAGATGTATTTGATGAAGTGAAATCTCTACCTCTACACCGAGAAATAGAATTCAGAATCGACCTTGTACACAATGCTCATCCTGTCGTTCATGCAAGTCGCAGGACGGCACCAAGGGAAAGGGTTGAATTAGTCGAGCAAACCAGTGATTTACTAGCAAAAGGGTTGATTCGACCTAGTGTTTCTGAATGGGGCTCCGCCGTCGTATTTGTTGCTAAATCGGACGGATCTCTGAGATTGTGTGTAGATTACTGCGATCTCAATAAGCAGACTCTCAAGAATAAATTCCCACTACCCAGAATTGATTATTTATTTGATCAGTTGCACGGTGCTTGTTTCTTTTCGAAGATGGATCTAGCCCAAGGGTTCCATCAATTACGAATCGCCGAAGACTGTGTTCATTTGACAGCTTTCAGGGTCCCAATATGTTCTACAAATGGTTAGTCATGCCTTTCGGGCTAACCAATTCTCCAGCATACTTTGTGGACAGTATGACTCGTGTGTTTCGGGATGTATTGAATAAATTTGTGCTCGTATTTATTTATGATATTTTGGTCTACTCCAAGACCGAAGAGGAGCATGCCGAGCACCTTAGAATCGTTTTGGAGATATTGAGGAGAAATGTTCTATATGCAAAATTTTCCAAATGCCATTTCTGGGTCAAAGAAGTTAAATTTCTTGGCCATATTGTTAATGAAGAAGGTATTTCTGTTGATCCTGGCAAAATTTCCGCTATTCTTGATTGGAGGAAACCTACTACACCAAAGGAAGTTCGAAGCTTTTTGGGTATAGCAGGTTATTATCGAAAGTTTGTCCAGGACTTTTCTAAGTTAGCTAGTCCGTTGACCAAGCTAACAATGAAGAATGCAAAATTCAACTGGACTCCAAAATGCGTCGAAGCTTTTCAGGAGTTGAAGAAGAGATTGATCACCGCTCCTGTTCTCTCTATTATCAACGGGAATCAGGGTTTATCTGTTTATACCGATGCTTGTGGTGAAGGCTTGGGTGCAGTATTGATGCAGAACGAGAAGGTAATTGCCTATGCGAGTACACAATTACGTCCTCATGAAAGAAACTATCCAACCCATAATTTGGAGCTTCTAGCTGTTATCTTCGCTTTAAAAATATGGCGACATTATCTTCTGGGTAAGAATCTATTCAGCTTTCTTAACAATCTACGAATTTAATTTAACTTAACGTAACAAATATACTTATTGAACTCTCTTTATTCTAGGTGAAAAATTCAAATTATTCACCGACCACAAATCTTTGAAATATCTCTTCACCCAGAAAGATCTGAATTTGCGACAACAACATTGGTTGAAATTTCTGGCATCTTATGACCTAGACATTCTATATACACCCGGAAAAGCCAATGTAGTTGCCGACGCCTTGAGTAGACAGCATGCTATTCTTGCTCACCTTGTTATTGCTCCTACTCTTCTTAAGAGGATCGCGAGCAAGCAGTATGAAGATGAGTTTCTTCGGGGAATTTATAAAAGAATATGTCAAGGAGAAGACACTAGTTTAGAGATGGATAGTAGAGGAGTTATAAGATTAAAAGGCAGAATATGTGTCCCAGACTTCCCTGATCTGAAACGTGAAGTTTTAGATGAATGTCACAAATCTAAGCTTTGCATCCATCCAGGAGTTAACAAGATGTATAGAGATATCAAAAGAACTTTCTGGTAGGAGATGATGAAAAGGGATATATCTATATACGTGAGTCGCTGTGCTACTGGCCATCAAATCAAGAACGACCAAAAGAAGATGGCGGGTTTACTTCAGCCTTTAGAAGTACGCAAGTGGAAATGAGACCAAGTATCGATGGATTTCATCGACGGTTTGCCTCGTACTCGGAAAGGCAATGAAGCAATTTTGGTCATTGTGGACTGTTTGACTAAGACAGCCTACTTCTTGCCAGTAAAAGCTACCCGCACGGCTACAAGTTTAGTTAAATTATATGTGATAGAAATTGTCCGTCTCCATGGCATTCCTAGCAGCATAGTGAGTGATCGTGATCCGATCTTTACTAGCAGATTTTGGGAGGCATTTCAAGACGCATTGGGAACAAAGCTGAATTTCAGCACTACTTATCACCCATAGTATGATGGGAAGACTAAGAGGATCAACCGGATCTTGGAGGACCTATTGCGTGCTTGTATACTTGATTTTGGTGGTTCTTGGGAGGACCATTTGCATCTGGTCGAGTTCTCTTATAACAATAGCTATCAGGCCAGTATAGAGATGGCTCCTTTTGAGGCTTTATATGGTCGTCCATGTCGATCACCGGCATGCTAGATTGAGGTAGGCGATAGACTCGTCCTTGGATCGGATAAGATTAAAGAATCCATGGAGAAAGTTGATTTTATACAGAAGAAATTAAGGACAGCTCTGAGTCGTCAAAAGAGTTATTATGATCGCAGAAGACGAGATTTGGAATTCCAGATTGGAGACTCTGTCTTTCTTAAACTATCTCCTTGTGAAGTGTATTGAGGTTTGGGAAGACCGGTAAGCTAGCACCATGATATATTGGTCCTTTTCCTATTTTGGAGAGGATTGGTCCTCTAGCCTATCGAGTGCAGTTGCCTAGCTGGTTATCTGGCGTGTATGATGTATTCCACATTTCTAACCTTCGGAAGTATGTGCACGATCCGGATAGTATCATTGAAGAAGCTGCTCAACAGGATATCGACATCACTCCCAATTTAACAGTCGAAAGAGAACC
Source organism: Allium cepa (assembly GCA_030765085.1). Taxonomy (NCBI): domain Eukaryota; kingdom Viridiplantae; phylum Streptophyta; class Magnoliopsida; order Asparagales; family Amaryllidaceae; genus Allium; species Allium cepa. Next base: position 569,169,264 of record CM060942.1, on the reverse strand, counting down.
GATAAAGATTGTGGATCGTGATGAGAAGCAATTGAGAAACAAAGTTGTGAAGCTAGTTAAAGTTCAGTGGAGTGGCGATCCAAAGGACTGCACTTGGGAAACTGAAGATAATATGCAGAAATCATATCCCAATTGCAGAGTGGATATCTCGGCTTAAGCCAGTAAGCCATTTCCTTATTCTTTCTGAATTCGTATATTCTTTGCTTGTTTTTCTCTCTCTTTCAATTTCGAGGACGAAATTTTCTTAAGAAGGGAATATCTGTAACATCCCCAAAATTTATCTATTTAAATTTATAATATATTTTAAACCCTTGGGATTTAATTTGAAAATAAATTGGAAAGAATCTTAAACAAATAAAATAAGTGAAAATTAGATATGAATAAAATTCCAATTTTGTTTTGAGTTTAAAATATTGTAATAATGGATGTTTAAAAGGTCATTTGAATTTAAAATCTTATATATTTGTATGTTCCATATTTGAGTAAAATTGAATACATATTGAAATTTAATTTAAAATTATTTAAGGTGAGTGTGAATACATAAATGGACATGAAAGTTTACATTTCAAGTTTGAAATTGAAATTTGAATTTAAATTTAGAATAAATGTTTTTAAAAAAATAAGTAGCATTTAAAAATAATTAAGATGTAATGTATAGATATAAATATTGGTTAAAAACAATTTCTTCAACAATTGTATACATATATACACAAATGAATAGGATATAAAAATTTATAAAAAAAATTTCTTTTGCCTTGTAAAAAAATCAAAAAAAAAGTTGAACATACATAGCACATGGGAGATAGAGTAGAGTAATTAACAAAATCTAGGTCTTATGATATCTTTTTACAAATGGCATGAGACATCATTACCTCAATAAAATAATCAAATTAAAAATTTCAGAAAAACCTTTCAGCTTCCGAATTCAAATTTTTAAACCTCCAAATCTCTGAAGTTCAGTAATCAAAAGATTTAGCAATCTCCAATTCCAACACTCAAGAAAAAGTAAAAAAAAAAACGCCTACTTTCTTCAATTCAAAAGTTAAATCTGAAGTTCTTTCTTAAGCATCAAACTGTATGTATGATTTCATCTCTTAGGTAAGTTTTTAAAAATTTATAGTTAATGAAATTATGATTTTTAAATCAAGTTTTAACAAATAAAGTTCAAAACTGCAGATTAGCTTTGAACAGGGGGGCTTCAGGTTTTTGCTAGTGTAGTAGTTCTGAAATAATTTTAAGGCAAGTAACTTTCTCTTTAAAATTTGAATTTGAAGTTATAATCTGTAATAAAGAAAGAAGTAAAATAATAATATTAATCAATCTTTTGCAGGAAGAATCAAGATCAAAGATTAGATTTACTTCTGGTTTCAACTGCAGGAAAAGTTTCTCTATTATGTAAAAATTCAACTGTGAGTAATTTAAAAATGTTGTTATTAATGATTAAATAAATAAATACAACATGGAATAATCAAAGATCTGTAATTCTAACTTGCAGATCTAAACTTAAAAGAATTAAAGTAGGAGAAGGGAAAGGTTGCCAGGCTTCATCTTCTTTTAAAGAACTGTCAGGAAACTCTCTGAAAAATGTGAGTAAACCCTTGTTTTTTTTTCAATCTTTTGTTGCTGTGTGAATGCTTGAATGATTAGGAAAGTTTAAACTTTGGTTTGCATGCAAGAATCTTGAGTATATGAATGAATTTTTGGCTTGTGTATGTTGATTGTACAAGAATGCAACTCCTTGTTTAGCTTCAGGATATAAAAGCCTGTCAAACCCCTTCTTTCCCCTCTAACTCTATTAAATCTGAATGATAAACTATGGTTGGTCATGCATTATGTTTCAGTAAACAAGATGGAGTTTTGTTTAAACTTGTACTTTGTTTTTCAGTAATAAATCAAAGCAAGTTTTTAAATTTTCTCTTTACTGGAAACTATGGAAAACACATTTACCTCTAAATTTTGGTTTACAGGGTAACCCACATCAAAAATCTAAATCTCTCTTTCCCTCTTTACTTCTGAAGATGATTGTAAACAAGCTAAAAATACTGTTTAACCCTGCATTGTGTGTCAGTAATGAATTAAAACAAGTATACGTAGTTCTTTCTTCCTAGAAACTATGAAACACAGTCACAATTCAAAATTTGTAGAATTTCGAACTTCACGAATTTTTATTTCAGTAATTATATTTGAATCCCCTTGAAAAATGATGATTTTTGAAACCAAAATGCAAATTTTTCATTAAGTTTTCATCGAGATTTTCAGGTTGATCAGAAAGTTGAATATATGCCGAATTTTGGTGACCAAGATGATCGTGACCCTCGAGTTCATCATCATAGCTAGGTTGAATGTTCGTGATCTATAGAAAAATATGAGTATAAATTTTAAATCCTCAAATTTGTGATTCAAGATCAAACTAGGGTTTAAGAACTCTTTTCTGTTTATGATCGAAATGATGGTACCGCGCCATCATGGGGTGATCAGACTGCGTGCCTCCGGTGCCAATCGAGGCGTCGCGCGTTGATGGAGCTTCGGTCCAAATTTGGTGACCGCTAACGGTCAGAGGAGGTGGCGCGAGGCATTTTTCTGATGTGGGTCTGATGGGTTGCTTTGGCCGTGATGGTTCGATTTGTGTTTTCGAAATAAAATCACGTTCTGGGTGTTCGTGTCGTTTTAGGGGATGGTAGTCGACTCGTTGGTGGCCGCACCTCCAACCAACGATGGCGAATCTGGCTGTGCACGTGGAGGAAATGGTGTCAGTAGTGATGGGTTTGGGAAAGAAGGGAGGCAACTCGAAGCAGTACGTGGGGGATTGAGGGGAAAACTCGAAGACGAGCCCGTGTCTTTTTAACGTTGTATCGAGATGTTTTAAAACTTAAATAAATTTTTGAAAAAAATGTCACACGGGTAGATTTTGGTTAAAACTCGAAGCAGGGGGATGTCTGTCTCGGGGACAACTCGGGGGAGCCACGGGTTGGACATGAAAATAGCAAATCCAGTTTTTAACTAAATTTTGAAACTCAAGTTAAATAATTTTTCTAAATCCATGCTTTAGAAATAAATGAGAGTTGTTTATGGAATGTGAAGTAAATGATATTGAATCAATTATTTAAAATTTATGAAGTTCAAAAATATTTCAAATCGTATATTTTCCTTTAAAAAAAAAGTTGTTTTAAGATCTAACTTAATAAAACGTTTAAAAGTAAATCAAATATTCAAGTGTTAACTTTAAACCAAATTTATTTATAATGATCAAATAGTAATTAAAAATTAATGTTTTGTAATGATTTTATAATTAATAATAAATTAATTAAAGAATAGTCAATGAATGAAGGTAATTAAACTTAATTAATTAAGAATTAATAAATTAAGAAAATCAAATAAAAGGATAATCAATTAATAAAGCTAATTAAGATTTACTTATGTCATAATTAAGTAAAATTAAACATTGATTTAAAATAACTAATAGTGATAATTATATGGTTAATTCACTTTAATCACAATCACCTTAATCAAAGATGATTGACTATCATCAAATATTCTGTACTGGATTGATATTCCTGTTGGGATACTATGATTGCTTTGTGCTGAACTGTGATTTGTGAACTGTTCCTATATTTATGTGAAAACCCCTTTTTGCCCGTAAAACGGCATTTAAACTTCGATGCGGTAGGGAGTCAGATTTCAGTTTGTTATCCAAAACCCACATCGAACCTTGAATGTGAATCCTTGTAATTGATACACCCACACGTTTTAAAATTAAGCGTTCACTATTCGGATTATCCGAGAGAGGACCTTTGTGTCATATAACCCATTCTGAATAGTGATTCGACGAATGGATTGCATTTGAAGACGGTGGTGAAGACCGGGTGTCTTCGAAAACGATAGGATAACCTATCGATTGTCTCTGCACCGAGTTGCTTCGGTATAGGGATTCCCTAAGTGGTGGGAAGTTCGATCGGGATTGTGGACGACCGGATTTGCAAGGGCTTCTTCCTTTATTGGACGAAGTGCCTTCGGTTCTGTTCGAACCCGGAACAGACTTGTATGGTCGTGTGTCTGACACTACACTAAGATATAAAGCCGATTTCTTTCAAATACATATCTGTTGGTGGTGGAGACACTACGCCATAAATGGCCTTCTGCAACACAAAAAAAATGTTGGCTCAGGCCCAAAAAATGTTGCCATAGGTCTATGGCTACACTTTTAGGGTGATGCAATTTTTGCCGTTGCCTTAGACCTCAAAGGCAACATTTTGACAATCTAAGGCAACATATGTAATATTGTTGCAATAGAACCCTATTTGGGTCTATGGCAACACCCATAGGTATCTGTAGCAACATTCCAAAAATGTTGCTATAGATATTAACTTTCTGAAGTTGTGAGGCCCACATCTTGTGGGGCCCACAATATGGGGACCACGACCCAACTGGGTCCATCCCTATGGCAACACCTTGAATGAATATTGCAACATTATTTTAAGCAACATTTATTACCCAGTGGCAACACTATTATGAAGCTACTGCAACACTATTCTAAAGCTACTACAACACTATTCTGAAGCTACTGCAACACTATACTGAAGCTACTGCAACACTATACTGAAGAGACAGTAAGAGCACATAGAACAGTACAATATCACATAGAACACTTGCATAATACACAGTACAATAGCACATAAAACACTTGCATAATACACATCATAATACACAATACAGATAACAATTCATACAGCAGTACACATCACAATTCAAGTCAGTTACCCCAAAATATCCAGTTACCCCAAAATACTACAAAGATACCCCAAAAATATCCGGTACACATAACAATTCATAAATGAGACTTAAGAGCTGGTGCCTCCAGCCAGATTATCAGTCTCACTGGACATGATTGTGGAAGTTAGATCCTCTACATTGATGTTCATCTTCAGGTTGGCATCACCTAATTTCTTAAGCACCCTAGCCAAATTCTCTTGTTCCTTCTTATTTACCTTGGATTCTAGCTGTGCTTCCATTTCTTCGACAAGCCTTTGCCTTAAGTCATGTACGTAAGCATTTGTTAGAGCCTCGGTTGATTGTTTTGCAAACTTTGCACGCCTCCCTATAAGCAAAGGACGACCCTGTGATTTTCCATTCGAAATTACTGTTTCAACGGTATTTCCTCCTTCTCCACCGGCCATTGCCTTTTGAACTAAGTCCTACAAAATAAAGCCACATCAAAATTACCCTACAGTAAATGTAGAGAATGCAGCAAATGCTTACATATGGATTGTGTACAGCAATGCAGAGAAAGCCACATTTTGGAAAACAATTTGTTTATGTGCATGTAATTAGAAAACAATTTGTAACATATATACTAGTGAAAACTGGAAAACAATTCCATCGACAGCCAGCTAGGGCTTCGTCATCTGGATTCTGAGGCTTCAAACGGCCATTCATTTTATTTATGCACATATGTGTATTACTATAGACATATATTTTTATATAAACCTAGTCAGTAATCCCTTTAACCAAATTCATTTCCTCGTTTCCAGTTTTTGTGTCATTTCTAGCCAAACGCAAAAGCAAGTCCTCTTCATTCGACTTGAAAAGGAAAAAAATGGCCAAGGGATCGAAATTCTTAATCTCACAATATACTCAATTACAATTTCCAAAGCAAACATCTATGCCATTAGTACGTTTGTGAAACTCAAGTTCAACAAGTGTTTCAAGGACAGTTTCAAGGACATGAGCATGCATGCACATGAGCAGGACATGAACAATGTGCAGCATGTGCAAAACAGAACAAATTTATTACAAAACAGAATTATTACTTACAAGTTTGTAATTCATTACTTGAGGATTAGACACGTACTCACGTCCATCTATTCTCTTACGACTTTTAAGAAAAAGTGCTGCATCGGATGGTGTCTCCTGATACAAGTTCAATAGATAGTTTAGCATACACTCTCTTCAATCAAAAATGTAAAGTATCACATACCATCTTATGACGAAGCTGGGCGAACGACTTTGGACCAGCGGTGTTTGTGTCTTGATACGACTTACGACTAACAGAATTTTTCAGGGTTTTTTGCTAAAAAATACATAATAAACAAAGTACTCGTTTATCTCACAAAAGAAATACTCGTTTATCTTGCGAAATAAATAATATGTACGTATACCTGAATCTCATCATCTGCCCAATACCTCAAGAGCACTTTAAAATCCTCCACTGGGATGTTGTCCGGCTTGTTTTCTAGCCTCTCCTCATCAGTCTTATAAGCTTTATAATGAGTATTTTTATGCGACTCTTGTACCCCCTCCAACAGTCACGAATAGACTTCAACACCCAGTTTTCACATTCATCCGGAATAATATACCATTGCTTAAATATAAATCAAAGATAAAAAAGAATAAATAATTCAAAATCCAGCTACATTATAGTTAATAGATCAATATTACTTATTAAAGTAAAATTCAGCAACATTATAGTTAATAATAGATTACCTTAACATAATCCCATAGAGATTTCTTCAACTTTTCAGGAACATCCGACCAAGATTTATACGTAAGTGGAACGGACCTTTTCAATGTTCCTAAAAAGTTGCTCAGTTCAGATATTACTTTGTCATCATCTGAAATAGGTTGGAACCACTGGTTCATCATAATTACAACTCTTTTGTCATTCGCCCTTGTATGAACATTAAACATCTTTGTGTGACATCTGAGTCTTTTAGGAACTTCACCTTTAATTAAAATGAAAAGTCCCGTCAAATAATAACATAAATCATAATGTAAATTCGGTACTTAAATATTAATCCTACTGTAATATTAAATATTATTATCACATCAATTCAGTACCTGCTTCAACTTCTTCATTTTCAATGTCTGGCAAGACATTCTCTGCAACATACTTATTTGCCATACCACTTGCACTAGCTTTTGCAGCATTTTTCTTTTGTCGTTCCCGCAGAGCCAAATAATCAGCCATTGTTCCTTTTCCTTCAACATCCTTCTCAGTTGAACTTACTACCAGGCTTGGGCTTGGGCTTGTGCTTCTCAACTTTTCCTTTTCCTTTGCGATACCACTAGCTAAACGAGTTTGTGGTCCACTAACAGGCTTGGGCTTCTCAACTTTTTTAGTTCTCTAAATTGTATATATAAGTAGGAAATAAGATTGGATTTTATAGTTATTATCTTCATAAGCAGAAAAAATAAGATATGTAGCTATCACACACCTTTCTTGGACTTTGTGAAGTATCATCTTCATTATGCTCCTCATGGTCCGGATTATATTCCTGATCACTATCCACATCCTCTTGCATCTTTTCTTTTCCGTTATCTTTTTTTGGTTTGCATTTCTCAGTTCAGCTGAAATTGCAGACACACCTAGAGAAGCAAGAACTTCGTTGTTCCTCATCACATTAACAGCTCTATGTACTTCATAATCTTTTAGGTTCATCATCAACTTAGCAGTTCTCTGTACTTCATAATCTTTTAGAGATAGTGGAGGTATAGAATACTCATTTGGAGGTGGTGGATGAACATCCTGCAAGTATATAATAAACAGGAACATCATAGTAAGTATGCTGCAAGAGTGGTACAAAATATTCAAATTACAATAAGATCATCATAATAACAATTCTTCAAACCTGCATGCCATTTTCATCCATATCTTCTTCTTCCGATGTTGGTAAACGTGATTCCAACTTCCTCTTAACACTTGATGAGTTCAGATTCACTGTTGAATCGCTGATTTTTGGTTTTTTTTTCTGTGTCATCTTCTGAGGATTTAGCTAATCAGCTAACTTTAGATTCACGGTTGCATTGTTGGGTTCTGGATTATTCAGCCGTGTCGACTTCCGAGGACTCCTCGCCTCAGCTAACTTTAGATTCTTGGTTGCATTGTTGGGTTCTGGATTATTCAGCCGTGCCGATTTCCGAGGACTCCTCACCTCAGCTAACTTTAGATTCACGGTTGCATCGCTGGGTTCTGGATTATTCAGCCTTGTCGACTGCCGAGAACTGTTCACCTCACCTAACTTTAGATTCACAGTTGCATTGCTATTCAGCCGTGCTGACTTCCGAGGACTGTTGACTTCAGCTAACTTCTTGTTTTTTTGGTTCTATTGTAGTTGATGAGCCGTCACATACTGTCGTTTCACTGGTTTTGTAGCTGCAACAATACAATGATATTATAATCATAATCTTTAAATGTTATAATCAAAATTTCACAATAATTTTTTTGCTATATCAAAATATCACAATCTGTAAATGATATTAACTATCCATTTATATATACCTGTAACCAAATTCTGCCTTGGCCGCATGATTACATGCGGCTGCATTTTCTTTAGTGGCTCAATTGCAGTATCGACAACGTTGTCGATATAAAAATCCAAGTTGCCACCACTATTAACTCCTTTGACTAATTTCGGAGAGGTCCGCATCATTCGTCACTAACTTCCACCCACCATTCTCACCATTTCTCATATAAATTCCTCCTATTTCGGTGTATTGAAGGTCATCCTTCACAAACTCCATGAGCACTGTGTACGAGAAGTAGTCAGGATCAACCCTCTTTATCACAGTATCGATTCCACCAACATATTGTGTCTTCTGAAATGCACCCTTGTGATGAAATGTGAGCTGCATGAGTTCCCCCATCCTACACAAAATGGATACAGAATGGTGAGTTTACATTGGAAGCAAGATATGAAATAATAATATGGGCATGTATACTAAGTACATGTGTATGCAGGTATATAAAGCACTAGAAACAACAAGGGAACACATAAAATCACAATAACTTACAAGTAGTCAAGTAATTAAAAAGTAGTAAATTAATTATGAAAATCAACAGATACAGAATTCGTCCCTTAATTAAGAACCAATACATAAATCGAAGTCACTTGATATTGCTACATAGAAATCAAGAGGTAGTTTCCTCTATGCTAGGCGGAATGAGGATTTGTGTTGCCGGGATGTCATCTCTATACCACCTAACATCACTAACTTGATTTCCTATTCCATTACCACATTGAATATCATGTAAAACTGGATCATCTTCATTTCCATTTTCATTTTCGACTTCACACCAGTCCCTCGGCAATTTCTTGACAACATTATAAAGTGCCGTATAAATTGGATCTTGTACATAAAATACTTGTTGTACTTGTGAAGCCATAACATACGGATCAAATTTCTGGCACAATCTATTAAAATTAACTCGAGTCATCCCATACAAATCTTTCTCTTCTTGGTACCAGCAACACTTAAATAAAACCACTGAAATTTCTCCCCAATAATCAATTTCTAGTATTTCTTCAATTGCTCCGTAGTAACTAACATTACCAACCAATGGATTTTGATCTTTTGAACTTGCAAAGCTAGTGGTCAAGGCAGTCAAGAATACACCACTATTCTGTGTTTTACACTTAGCATCTCTATATTTTGTATGGAATCTGTATCCATTAATAACATATCCACTAAATTTCCTAGCTGTCCAATTAGGGCCCATTGCAAGAACTTCTAGCTCTTTCGAAATGTCCTCTTTTTTCCCAACCTCATCCTTCAGCCATTTCCAGAATTCTTCAGTATGTGCTCTCTCTCTTTTATATCTTCTCGATATTGCATGACCATCAATTAAAGCTCGATGTTCCCTATAATAATTATGATGGTATTAATATCAATAAAGAAATATTCTAATTCTTTAGTACTTGCTAGAATAAAATTAGAACATAAAAACTTACTCTTTTAAATTATCTATTTCCTCGTTACCACAATTGAATAGAATGTACCGATGACATGCCATCCACTCAGATTCTTTTAGATGAATAGCTTTTCCGTCTTTATTTCTTCTTGTACAAATAGCATATTCCATATTTTGTGGACAACTTTCAAATTTAGGTACTGCATCACCACCGCTTAAGAATCTTGAGCAGAATGTCAAGCATTCTTCTGCCAAGTAACCTTCGGCGATGGAACCCTCCGGTTTAGATCTGTTGTGCACATAAGATTTGAGTTTAGCTAGATAACGCTCAATCGGAAACATACATCGAACGTGCACAGGTCCACCGTATTCAACTTCCTTGCACAAGTGAACCGTCAAGTGAACCATTATGTCAAAGAAAGCCGGTGGAAATATCATCTCAAATTGGCAAAGAATTTCGACAATTTCTTGTTGTTGCCTCTTCACATCTTCCAAATCAATTACTTTGCCCCAAAGACCTCTTAAGAATGCACCAAATCTTATCAGAGGCAATGCAACCTCGGGCTTTAGTGTTTTTTTCACAGCAAATTGCAACAACTAGTGAAGTAGAAAATGAGCATCATGAGTCTTGTACCCTGAGATTTTCCTTTCCTTCATGTGAACATACCAACTGATATTGGCTGCACAACCATATGGCAATCTAACATTCTCCAGTACTGAGCAAAATATTTCTTTTTCTTTATTCGTCATGTCAAATATGGCAGCCCTAATCTCAAAGTGTCCGTCGTCATTTGATAAAACGGGATGCAGGACCTTTCTGATGCCCATTTCCTGTAAATCAAAACGAGCATTCAAATGGTCTTTTGACTTGCCACTAATATTTAGCAAAGTACCGAGTATGTTGTCGCATATGTTTTTCTCTATATGCATAACATCAAGATTATGTTGCAATAAATTGTGGCTCCAATACGGTAAATTGAAAAATATTGACTTCTTTTTGAAAGGGGAATCCTTTTTCTTCCCAAAATTATTTTCAAAGTCACGCAACAGTTCTTCAATGTCTGTTCCTGATAAATTTCCCGGAATCTGTCCTATTTCAACTTCACCATTAAACCTCCTCTTATCAAACCTCCACTTGTGTTTCGGATCCAGAAATTTTCTATGATTCATGTAGCACATTTTTTTACTATGTTTCAAGTACATTGAAGAAGTCTCATAATGGCATACAGGACAACCCAATTTACCCTTTGTGCTCCAACCGAATAACATTGCATACCCCGGAAAATCGCTAATGGTCCACAACACACTTGCACGTAACATGAATTTTTGATCAGTAAAGGCATCATAAGTTTCTATGCCTAGATCCCATAATTCTTTCAATTCTTCAATTAGAGGCTGCATATATACATCAATTTTATTCTTTGGAGACTCTGGACCGAAGATGAGTGTTGAAAGAATTAGATTTTCGGGCTTCATGCACAACCAAGGTGGAAGGTTGTAGTTAACTAATACAATTGGCCATGTACTGTAAGTTGTACTCATTGTACGAAAAGGATTGAATCCATCAGAGGCTACACCCAATCTGATATTTCTATTTTCTGATGAAAAATCAGGATACATAGCATCCATCGCCCTCCAAGTCTCGCTATCAGCTGGATGTCTAAGTTTTCCGTCTTTTTTTCGGCCCATAGAATGCCATCTCATAAGTTGTGAATACTCCTTGCATATAAACAGCCTTTGCAGCCTTGGTTTTAGCGGAAAGTAACGCATTACTTTTGCTGGGACTTTGTGAATCAACTTCTCTGGATCATTGTCACGGGTGCCTTTCTTTTCCTCTTCCCACCTCGAAATACCACAAGAGTTACAGACATCTTTATCTTCATTTTCTGCCCAATAGAGCATGCAATCGTTTGGACATGCATGTATTTTTTTGTAATCAAGACCTAAATCTTTAATGATTTTCTTCGCAGCTCTAAAAGATAAAGGTATGTGGGCCGGTGGAAAAGCCTCTCTCATCAACTCTAGTATATCCCCAACTACAGACTCTGTAATTCCATGTATACATTTTAAAGAATAAAGCCTGATGATAAAACTTAATCTCGAAAATTTTGAACAGCCAGGATATAATGGCTGCTTTCCATCTTCGACAAGGCGATAAAATCTTTTAGCATCAGCATTTGGTGCATCAGAATTCTCATCTTCACAGTTCTGCATATTTCCACGAGTACGGTGCAACATTTCACCTAGATTATCTCCAAAATCACCAGCATCACAGTCTATATCTTCATCACTCCTTCCAAAATTTGGGTGAGAAACCTCACAAATCCATTTCACATACAATGGAGATGGACCATTGCAGATGAGATGATCATAAATTATATCTTGACGGCGCCACTTGCTATTTTTACAATTCTTGCATGGGCACGTCATTTCATCGCCTACGGCCAATTTAGAAAAACCGTTTTGTATAAAGGCTCTTATCCCGCTAATATATCCTTCACTAAACTTTGGAAGTTCTATCCAAATGTTTTCGCTGTCCATCACTACAATTATGAATATGAGTATTTTAACATAAAAAGATAAAATTTGTGTGTGTGTCCAACAAGAGGAAACCTAGACAAGTCGAATTGTTAATTCAGGCCGAATTAAGAATTTATAAGTAGTTTAAATCGAAACCCTAAAGAGATGGGAGGGAGTGTTATACCTCAAAATCGAAATTGAAGCCCTAAAGTGATGTGAACAATGCTTGAACCCCCAAATCGAAGCAAAATCGCTGAACAAAGCTTGAACCCCCAAATCGAAGCCCTAATCGAACCGAAATCGTTGAACGCTTGAACCTTTGTAAGAAGATAGAGAAGAATGAAAATAAAAAGTTATTTGCAGGCTTTTTTTCTTCGCGGCTCTAAAAGATCAAGGAGTGGTGTTCGGATTGATGAGGTGTCACGTTCTCCAACGTAGGATTTGCCTTGGTAGATTGGCGTGGATCGGTGCGAAAGATATGCAAAGGTCTGCTATAGCAACACTATAAAAAAATGTTGCATCAATTACACTTGTTCAGCTAGAGCAACACATTTTTATGGCTAAGGCAACACCAAAAATTCAACGTTGCAGTAGGACCAAAATTGTATAGCTATCGCAACATTTTACCTAGCAACACCTTGCAAAAATGTTGCAGAAGGCCAACTATGGCGTAGTGAGAATTTATTCTCTTAGCTTAACACCCTTCTTTGAGACGTACGAGCTCAGAGGTTTTGTAGTTGAAGGTTATCAACAATATACTCCCAATTTGGTAGTGTTGCATGCTAAGTGCTGCCAGAGGCGTACCCGTCCTTGTGTTGGCAGAGAGCCGGGTAGGTTCTCGGGACGTCCCGCCAGAGGCGTACCCATGTGGCATAGGAAGTTCCTTAGCCTGACCATTTGTTGGAAATCCAATTCCCAATACGAACCCAGTACGGTTTTAGTTGTATAACCTGCCATTTACTTGTGGTGGTCACCACTGTTTAGATGGTAGCTATAGTAGGCATAGTTCGGAATGTCTATGCTGGCTAGGATTTATATTATACTTTTGAAATGACTTTCTACACTATGCACTAGTAATAATATCAAGTAATTTTCCCGTATCAAGCATATTTGACTATCATAAGAAGAAATCTCCTCCAATTCTGCGATTGCATTGTGTGTGGCGGGAGGTCTTATGGTATTTTCATTTTCCAAAAGCATACCGGCTTTTCTTGTATAAATCTATTTTATTTGAAAGCAACTGCTTTTATTTACTCATACCAGTCCCATGACTGACCCAGAGTTTATTGTTTCCTTTCTAAACTCTGGGTGCGCACCATTTCTACATGGGTAGCCTAGTAGCAGGTTTTCCGTATTTTGGCATTAGCTCCATTTTGGTTTGGAGATTCTCAATTTTTTGGAGGCTTTTACCTTAGAGACATTTTGGAAGCTTTTGGATCTCAAGGTGCTTAGTTTGGAAGTTCACTATCACTCTATTTCCTTAAAGACTTTTGGCATATGATCTCTTGTTGTTCTATTATGACATTCTATTTGGAGTTGTTGATTCATGTATTATGATACTCTGATGTTGTAACATATATTATGATGATGTTGTATCTGTGATGTTATGCATGATATTCATTTTGTTTCTGATATTTTATATTCATCTAATGTTGTTATAAGCTCCATCCGACTGGAGTTCGATGTTTGAATCATTGACAGTCGAGTACAAATGAGGTATTTGATGTCAATTTTCGAACATTGGATTTTGGGTCATGACAATAATAGTGCAGCGGAAGTAAAAGAAATAGTAGTTCATGAAGCTACTATGTAAATATATCAGAGTTACATAAGATACAACATAAGAAATAGAGTACAACAGAAGTCTCAATACATAGAAGTCTACTAATTAAGAGCTGAAAAAGATAAAACTAGACAAGTAGTGTGATATCTTGGAATTTTGGCAATATAAATTTAATAATCTATGTTTAAAATTAAATTAATTTGATAATTTTTGTAATTAAATTTGAATTGACTTAATAATTTTCTTAGATAATTAATTAGTGAATTTATCTCTTAATAGGTTAATAAATTTGTTTTCTATTTATAATGTATGTGTGTGTGTGTGTGTGTGTCTATATATATATATATATATATATATATATATATATATATATATATATTAAATCTAATACTTTGAAATGGGGAAATTATGGTTTATTTTTGAATTAAGCTTTTCAAAGCTATTTAATGAAATAACTGTATGATTTTAAATATATAAGATAAATGTTTTATTTGTTTAAAATATATTTTGACTTAAGTTGAATATTAAAATAAAGTTATAAAAATATAGAAACCAATTTTTAAGAGCTATTTAAAATACACATCACATATGTAAATAAAAAAATAAATTACAAAAGCTAAAGTTTTATTTTGTTTTCTTTAAAGTGTTTGAAATTTAAAATGATTATAAATGTATTTATTAATTAGATTAATTAATATAAAAGCTTTAAATATCACTTTAAACAAATGAATATGAAATAATTACAAGTGTTGATCTATTAAGGCTTATAAGAAACACATGTAGGTTAAGTAGTGATAAATTATGACAAGTGTCTTAATTCTTATCTTCTTTTCTTTCTATCTTCAAATTAAAAAATTAAAAAAAAAAGAGAAGAAGGAAAATCTGAAGAAAAAAAAAACCAGTAAACAAATTAAAAAGGGGTTTTAACAACAATCAACACTTTCAATAATTTCAAAACTGAGGCAAGCTAGGAAAGATTAGTTCAACAAATACAACTCAATTTCTAATCAAGATCAGAAAGAAGTTCAAGCTTCCAGATTTCAAAAGTTTCTAGGACTTCTCTGTTTTAAGTTGAACAGGTGAGTAGATTGCTACCTTTAATTTTGCTAAATACTGTTAGAATTAATGATGTGAATAAAACGTTGAATAAACTTGTGGAAATTTGTTTACATGATGAGAATATGTATGTAAACATGCAGATATCTGAAAATGTGAGAAACCTGCACTTTAAACATTTAAACTAAAAATATGTATCTAGATCTTTATGAAGTGATTATTGAAATTTGGATAAAAACTGCTTCCATGTATATATATATATATATATATATATATATATATGTGAAAAAGAGAAGACAAGAATAGTTGCTCTGTTCTAACATTACAGTGTTTAAACAAAACATGTTATGATTAACATGATTCAAGTTTGGAAATTATTTTAAGTGGAACTGGTAAGACATTCTCTGGAAATTTGAGAATATGGGTAAAACACAAGCATGTTAGAAATACTAGCATCAGGGTATCTGGTTGACTATAAAACAATTATATCTGGGTTCAATATTATATAGATGAGTAAAATTTAACCCTTAAACTAGTTTAAAGCTGAAGTTTGTAAAGTGTCTTATGTGATGTATGTTATGATCTTTGGGTGAATGTCTAATAGAATCTGGAATTTCATGTTGATATGAATGCATGTTAAAATGCAGGATGATAAAGATCTGCTCTGTTTATTTCTTAACAGGCTAATATATATAATAAAAAATAGAATTCATCTATCATCTCTAATTAATTGAAGTATACAAATCATGATTATTATTACTGGAAAAATGAAAGATATAAATTTTAAAAATAAATTTCAAGATCTGTTTGAGCTAGTTTTAAATAAGAAGGAGGAAGAACAGTGGACTTAAAACATGTCAAAATTTTGTTTATAATGATTCCTTGTTTCAATTATATAATTGGTTTCGTCACCAAAAACTAGGATTTTTAAAAATAAAAACATGATTTTTAAGGTAGAAATTTAGGGGAAATTAAGAGATGACCGTTTTTGGGGTTTCTGCCTTTTTCTGGTGATGGGGTGCTTCGGAGAAGGTGGGGTACCTATTGGAGGTGGAGAGAAGGTACGGGAGCATGGCAAAAAAGGGTCAGACCGAGTATTACAGACATGCAGGTAAGGACGTTCTGGAGCTCAGGAGGAGAGAGCTGAAGGTCAGGAACGTATAGAGTGTTTATCCGCTGTGATATATATTGTTATTTATATGGAACAAGTTATTTTTAAACTGCCCAGTGTTGTGAGATTATTGTAACTCTGATGTAAAATGTAAATATACTGATACAGTTCTACTTTGTAAACTGTTATTTATTTACTATTATATTTTATCCGCTGCGAATGTGAGATTGTGTGTTTCTTTTCTGTTCTTCTTCTTCTTTCTTTTTCTTCTTTTCTCTAACTATCTAGAATTTTCGGGTTTGAAAATTTCAGGTCGTTACATTTGGTATCAGAGCAGAAGGTTAAGCGAGAACCTTGGCTCTGGTGGGATTACTCATTAAGAATAGGGTAAGTGGTACCCTAGAATGAGTTGAGTGTATATATATGAGAGAGCGTATTCTTATATGAAGATTTTAAATGGTTTATATAAGAATATATTTTGATATATAAAGCAATATTTCTTTCTAACAAATAGTAAAGCAATTGGTTGTTAAATTTTTGAATTAAATTAAAAAGTAATAGAAATACAACCAAATTAAAATTATATCTTGAATTTGGAAAAGGTTTCAGGATAAGGATAATCAATTAATTTATGTAATTAATTAAACTTTATTTAATAAGATTAATTTACGGATAATAATTTGAAATGATAAATAAAGCGGGAGTTACTTAATGAAGTAACTAGAGATAAATAATTTAAGGGACAATTAATTAATGAAGGTAATTAAGAAGTAAGCTAATTACCGAATGTGATTAATTAATGATGTAATTAATTTAAAGAAATAACAAGTAATGTTATTTGAATGAAATGGTCCTATTTCAAACAAGAGTTGTTTGAAAATTTAAAAGAAATTTGTTTTGAATTAAAACCAAAAGTTGTTTAAAATTTTAAAGCATAACTTGGTATGTAAAAAAATTAATATGTATATATGTGGATATACATAATATCAAAAATGGTTTGAGATAAACTCTAAATATTGAGTTTTAAATTAGGAATGAGATGTGAAAACTCAAAGTGATAAGTTTTTGAACTTATAGATGGGAAAGAATTTTGAAATTTGAATAGGAATTCAAATTGTGTGAATTTGACCGATTAAGCGAATTGAGTTTAACTTGGGAAAATGTTAAATAAGTGGGAATGATCAACATGATTTGGAAATTTCAAGATGAAATTAAGATTTAACTTGGAAAGTTAAATGGTTGATTGTAATTGAGAGTTTGAGTGATCTCAAATTAGGTTTGAGATCTAGAAATTAAAAATGAATGGATGTTTTAAAATAAATTAGATAATATCATCCTATTGTTGTTAAAAATCTTTAAGTTGTGAATTGGAATTGTTTAAAATGGATGTGAGATGGTTTAAATTTGAAATTTGAATTAGTTCAAATTATATTTGATTTTAATTAATTGAAATGGTGATTGAAGATGTATGAGTATAAGATTCAAATGGAAAATTTGAATTGGATTGATTTGAATATTTTGGGATTGTAATTAAAGTTGAATAGTTTTAAATTCAAATGGAATTTGAATTTGAATTTGGAAGGAAATTAAGAATAATTCAACTTGATTGGGGTCGAATCAATTTCAATGGAAATTGAAGTTATTTAAATTGGAATTGGGTCGATTTAAACGGTAGAGGAAATTTAAATTGAATTGATGAGAATGAAAATTGGGGAGAGAACAGTTTGGACTTTGGACTATTTTTGATATAAATTATTTTAATATAAACCTATTTCTCCAAGTTATTTATTATATAAACAACCTTTCTTTCAAAAGCCAAACTATCTTATACTTGTTTTACAACTATTTTTGAAAATGTTTAACAATTTTCTAACTATTCTATAAACTAACTACTATTTTCGACTACTAATTACTATTTTATAGCTATTTTGCAATTATTTAAAATTTCTATGACTATTTAACTATTTTCCAATTATTTTACAATCACTGAACTATTTTACAGCTATTTTACAAACTAGTAATTATTTTTCAACTACTTATCATTTCTTTAACTTTTCAAGTTATTTTCTAAATTTAAACTGGACAGAGTTTAAACTGTTATTGATTGAATACCAATCGAGATAAGAATAGAAATGGTAATCCAGATGGATTGAAGCAATTGTGAATAAGTGAATGAAAATCAAAGTGAATGTGAATTGAAATGGAATTAAATTGGCTAATAACCAATAAAGATAAATACGTAAGGTGTACGTATGTTATTCTATTTTTGCATAATGATTTGATCCAGATACGAGCACAGAATTTCGAGATAGTTAGATCGATCCGAGTTGGAATTTTCCACTCGATTTTTGAAGGCGAACCTGGATATGGATTGTTGATTGGTTCTGGATATTCTCTATCATAGTTATGACTATGCAAGGAGAATGACGGTTTCTGATCAAGAAACCAGATCTGAGTCTGCATTAGGAAGTCGATACTAGTTCGGAAGTGAAATTGTGTGATCGAGTGAGCGATCAGATTGGTATAGCGTACGAATGATATGTGTACATCATACGGATTTGAATATAAATGATATTGAAAAGAGTAA
The DNA here is from genome assembly GCA_030765085.1 of Allium cepa. Lineage (NCBI taxonomy): Eukaryota > Viridiplantae > Streptophyta > Magnoliopsida > Asparagales > Amaryllidaceae > Allium > Allium cepa. Next base: position 569,150,522 of record CM060942.1, on the reverse strand, counting down.
TCAAATTTGAATATCCGATTTTGAGTAAACAAAGTAAATATCTTTGTTTTATAAGATAAAACTCCTCTTGATGAATCTATTGCCAGAAGGAAAGGATTTTGAAAATATTTGAAGTATAAAAGGAGTTTTATACAAGTTTGAAATGATCCAAAGTTTTAAAATTTTTATATATCTGTGCATATATATAAAGGATCTTATGAGGATTTTGGAAAAAGTTTGGGAACCTTTGGATTTGGAAAGGCTTTTGATTTTTGGGTAGAATCAATATGAGAATTTGGAAAGCCTAGTTGACAATTATCGATTTTGGGATAATCGATTTTTTTTAAAAGGAGCTTTGTATGAGATCATACTACGTGTATGATTTAAAGATACTATATATGTATAGTATAAAATGTTTTGATGATGGCTCTAGGAAAAAAGGCGCTTCCTTGAAATGAACTTCTCAGAAGTACCACCGGGTGGTGCTGCCTTGAGCCCTAAGGGGGGTTCTAAAGTTAATCCTGTGAGGAGTCCGGACAAAACTAGTTCCTGGGGATTATGAGTTGAGTATACCATAGCGAAAGTCGTGTGTGCCGCTGAGAGCCAACAGTTACATGGACTTTTGCTGCGATGGCAACGTAACCCAGGATGTAACTGCGACCTATGGTATAACATAGCGGAAGTCATGTGTGCTGCTGAGAGCCAACAGTCTGCGTTTGATTTTATATCGGCAGACTGCGACCTATGTAGGAGTGGAGGAGTTTCATTTCGACAGCGAAAATCAGAGGCCGCGGAGAGCCTGCAGTTACATGGACTTTTTCTGCGACGACAACGTAACCCTGGATGTAACTGTGATCTATTGTGTGGGTTTCATGGCGTAATCGAGAGGCCGCGGAGAGCCTGCAGTTACATGGACTTTTGCTGCGACGGAAACGTAACCCTGGATGTAACTGTGACCATGGATGGGGGTGATGATTTCCAGAGCATTATCACCAAAGATATATCCTCTATTTTCAAAAACTGTTTTCTATATTTTCAATAAAATTAGTTTTTCAAGTATTTTCACTGGATGTTGAAAACGGGTCTGCTAAGTACTTATAGATTTTCAGTTGTACGCTTGATCAACGTATGACCGAATTTCTATGAGAACAAGGTTGGACTGGTTGTAACATCGAGTTATAAAAGTATTTTCATAAAACTATTTTGGAAATATTATACAGATGTTAAAAGTGTTTTAAAAATAATCAAAGAAAATCTATACGATTTTAAGCATTTTAATAAATTCTGGCTTCGTTCCTTTTCGAGGACGAAAAGATTCTAAGGGGGGAGGGATGTGATATCCCGGAATTTTGGCAATATAAATTTAATAATCTATGTTTAAAATTAAATTAATTTGATAATTTTTGTAATTAAATTTGAATTGACTTAATAATTTTCTTAGATAATTAATTAGTGAATTTATCTCTTAATAGGTTAATAAATTTGTTTTCTATTTATAATGTATATGTATATATATATATATATATATATATATATATATATATTTTAAATCTAATACTTTGAAATGGGGAAATTATGGTTTATTTTTGAATTAAGCTTTTCAAAGCTATTTAATGAAATAACTGTATGATTTTAAATATATAAGATAAATGTTTTATTTGTTTAAAATATATTTTGACTTAAGTTGAATATTAAAATAAAGTTATAAAAATATAGAAACCAATTTTTAAGAGCTATTTAAAATACACATCACATATGTAAATAAAAAAAAATATTTACAAAAGCTAAAGTTTTATTTTGTTTTCTTTAAAGTGTTTGAAATTTAAAATGATTATAAATGTATTTATTAATTAGATTAATTAATATAAAACCTTTAAATATCATTTTGAAAAAATGAATATGAAATAATTACAAGTGTTGATCTATTAAGGCTTATAAGAAACACATGTAGGTTAAGTAGTGATAAATTATGACAAGTGTCTTAATTCTTATCTTCTTTTCTTTCTATCTTCAAATTAAAAAATTTAAAAAAAAAAGAGAAGAAGGAAAATCTGAAGAAAAAAAACCAGTAAACAAATTAAAAAAGGGTTTTAACAACAATCAACACTTTCAATAATTTCAAAACCGAGGCAAGCTAGGAAAGATTAGTTTAACAAATACAACTCAATTTCTAATCAAGATCAGAAAGCAGTTCAAGCTTCCAGATTTCAAAAGTTTCTAGGACTTCTCTGTTTTAAGTTGAACAGGTGAGTAGATTGTTACCTTTAATTTTGCTAAATACTGTTAGAATTAATGCTGTGAATAAAACGTTGAATAAACTTGTGGAAATTTGTTTACATGATGAGAATATGTATGTAAACATGCAGATATCTGAAAATGTGAGAAACCTGCACTTTAAACATTTAAACTAAAAATATGTAACTAGATCTTTATGAAGTGATTATTGAAATTTGGATAAAATCTACTTGCATGTATAGATATATATGTGAAAAAGAGAAGACAAGAACAGTTGCTCTGTTCTAACATTACAGTGTTTAAACAAAACATGTTATGATTAACATGATTCAAGTATCGAAATTATTTTAAGTAGAACTGGTAAGACATTCTCTGGAAATTTGAGAATGTAGGTAAAACACAAGCATGTTAGAAATACTAGCATCAGGGTATTTGGTTGACTATAAAACAAATATATCTGGGTTCAATATTTTATAGATGAGTAAAATTTAACCCTTAAACTAGTTTAAAGCTGAAGTTTGTAAAGTGTCTTATGTAATGTATGTTATGATCTTTGGGTGAATGTCTGATAGAATCTGGAATTTCATGTTGATATGAATGCATGTTAAAATGCAGGATGATAATGATCTGCTCTGTTTATTTCTTAACAGGCTAATATATATAAAAAAAATAGTATTCATCTATCATCTCTAATTAATTGAAGTATACAAATCATGATTATTATTACTGGAAAAATGAAAGATATAAATTTTAAAAATAAATTTCAAGATCTGTTTGAACTAGTTTTAAATAAGAAGACGGAAGAACAGTGGACTTAAAACATGTCAAAATTTTGTTTATAATGATTGCTTGTTTCAATTATATAATTGGTTTCGTCACCAAAAACTAGGATTTTTAAAAATATAAACATGATTTTTAAGGTAGAAATTTAGGGGAAATTGAGAGATGATCGTTTTTGGGTTTCTGCCTTTTTCTGGTGATGGGGTGCTTCGGAAAGGCGGGGTTCCTACTGGAGGTGGAGAGAAGGTACGGGAGTATGGAAAAAAAGGGTCAGACCGAGTATTACAGACATGCAGGTAAGGACGTTCTGGAGCTCAGGAGGAGAGAGCTGAAGGTCAGGAACGTATAGAGTGTTTATCCGCTGTGATATATATTGTTATTTATATGGAACAAGTTATTTTTAAACTGTCCAGTGTAGTGAAATTATTGTAACTCTGATGTAAAATGTAAATATACTGATACAGTTCTTCTTTGTAAACTATTATTTATATACTATTATATTTTATCCGCTGCGAATGTGAGATTGTGTGTTTCTTTTCTGTTCTTCTTCTTTCTTTTTCTTCTTTTCTCTAACTATCTAGAATTTTCGGGATCGAAAATTTCGGGTCGTTACAAGTAGATAATCTCCAGCGATTCCAATCTCCAGAAAGTGGAAATCCAAATCTGTGAATACTCAGGCTGACCCGAGCGTAAATAAAATACAAACACTCGAGTCAGGACATACATACTTATACAATGTAAACCAACTCAAGTGAACTGTAGTAAAAGTACAAGTAACTTAAAGGATGCTTGGGACCTCCCACCCTCTAAGGACCCATCAAACTATTTACTATGTATTAATATTGCGCTATTATAATAATGTTTAATAGTAAAATAAACTTCCTTTTAAATAGCGTTAAGGCTTTACATTTTCCACCTTAACACGAATAATTCCAATAGTCTATACAGTACCTGCATATCTCCTGATCGGAAGACAATAAGGAGATATTGCATAGGTACGACACAAATAGAAACTCGTAGTAAAGGCTCGATATGTTAGGTGACACGGCACACGAGGCAATGCCAGGGTAGATATACCAATTACGACACTCAGGCTGGTGGTAACGCAGCAGCCACATACGCCCACCTCGGAACACATTCCCAAAATCGGAGGGGCGTCCAAACAATCACAAGTAATAGAATGGTATCGAAGAAATGCGTTTGATACGAGGTGCGACCTCACTCGCCCGAGACCGCTCTTGTTTTAGCCACCTTATGCCAACTCATGGGAGTTGGGTCCACGTAACATACCATAAGAACGTCGCCACCATCCTACTTCACTCTGCAATCTCCACCGCGTACACGGTTGTCAAAGTGGTTTTCGGTATCGACAAAGTGTATGCCCATATCCGATCTCGGTCTCTTTGCCAACCAATCGTTATTATAACCAGTGGTTATAACTTTAAAATAATATTTTATACTTTAAAATAAAATATCATTTCAATCCAAATCTTTATAAAAATAAAGATTAAATCATTTCCAAACCATTTCAATATATCAACATACCATATCTTTCAAATTCAAATATTTGTCAAAATAAATATCAAGTCATTTCTAATCATTTCAATATATTAAATTATCATATCCTTTCAAAACTTCCTTTCAAATCATTTTAATACATTAAAATATCATATCCTTTAGAACTTCATTTCTAAATCATTTTAATATGAAAATATCATATCTTTCATAACTTCATTTTCAAATCATTTTAATATTAAAATATCATATCTTTCAAAAATTCCTTTCAAATCATTTTAATATCAAAATATCATATCTTTCGAAACTTTATTATATAAGTTCAAATCCAAATATTCAACTTTGAATACCTTCTAAATTCAAGATAACTTTCATATATTATCCTTTCAAATCAACTTTTAAAATGATTTATACTCCATCAAATTAATTCATTTAAACCATTTAAAAGTAGAGTTATTATATTTTCAAATCAAGTATTCAATTCCCAAAGTTTCAAACCATTCTGAGCTCATTTACTTAGTTAAAACCACAAACATTGAAATTTTCAGCCTTTTACAGCATTTAGAAAAAACTGTTATAAGTTATATTTGAAAACATTTTAATTCAGCAAAGACAGCATTTAAAAACTACTGTTAAATCTCATTTTAGTTGAATTCTTAGTTTAAATCAGCAAAGACAGCATTTCCAGAAATGCTGTAACAGATCAGGTTTCAAATTAAAGGTTTTTTTTATTAATTTCAGCAAAGACAGCAGACCACTACAGCATTTACAGAACCGCTGTAATAGGCCTTTATTAAGTTTTTAGCCTCTTAGTTTACTTCAGCAACTACAGCATTTCAGAACCGCTGTAATAGCCTTTTTATTAGGTGTTTAGTTCATTTACAGAAACCATAACATTTCTGAATGCTAAAAGTATTTCCAGATTTTTAGTGTATTTCCAGCAAATAATGAACTTCAATTTAAACCCTTTAAACATTATGAAAATCAAATTTTAACATTCAAAAATGTTTATTAACATAACTTTAACATATGATTTTTATAAAATAAATTTCTTATAAATAAATTAAATTGCCAATAAATTTACTTAACAAATTCAAGTATATAATTTCCTTTCCTTCACATATGCAATTTATTAACACTTACTTTTAAATTTCCAATTTGATTTCATTAACTAAAACCTTTAATTAAACCAAATTTCAAATTTCCAAGTGAAGTAGTATTTTAAAATTACACATTTAAGCATTCATTTATTTAACCATTTAAATTCATAGAAAAATCAATAATACTTTAATAAATCATTTAAATTCAAATTTAAATCAAATTATCATATTTACCATTTTCCAAATATAATTAAATTTCCATTTTATTTATATAACTTAAATATCATTTTAAAACCAAAATTTTCCAAATTTCCAAACTTATGTTATATTTCCAAAATTCAATTTAACCATTTATTAATTACATTTTTAACTCATAGAAAAATCATAATTTCTTTATTTTAAAACATTTCAAAATCTATTTAAATAAAATTTCATACATTTATATTTTTAAAATACTTAAAAATATCCAAAACACTTTATAAAATAACCACGGGCCTATATACAGTTTTCTAACCTAGGTCCAGTGATACAGATATATATCATTTCAATCCGCAGTTTAAAGAGAAAAATTCAGGTTCTGTCATTTCAAACCCGCAATCCCAAGTTAAAAAAAAAACCGTTCAGGCCTATTATTTCAGCCCATAACGATTTTTCCTATTCTAAAGTCCGTTCGGGTATGTATCATTTCAACCCATAGTGAACCTAATCTACAGGGAACTTGCGGTGTGATAAACAGATATAAATGAACAGTTAACAACATATAACAATAACAGATCAGATGACATGTAAACTAACAGATTTAACATCATATATAAATAATCACAGGCAGTTATAGCATCACATATAATTCTACACATTCAGTTGTTGTCGCTTCACAATTGCATAAGTATAAACTGTCGTGTGAGATTTACTCACCTCTTTGTGCTGGAGATTGCGAATCAAATGACACAAACGGATATCAGAAAGCACGATGACACAGCGATGGATTCAAGTGGATGAGAACCAAGCTTATTGATTTTGTACACAACCCATGAACAAAACCAAAATGAAGTTATAATTCAATACAACATTAAATTGAAATAACTTTGAAATGAAAAACAATATTGAAATGAATACTTTTGCCTTGCTTTCTACACACATATGCTCGGCCTAAGGGTTGATTTGGTCGGGTTTTGGCATGACTTTGGCTCAGGTTTGGGTCCTATAAGGCACGGCTACAAGGTGATGAAGTGGGTGGGAGTTGCATAGGAGGAATACAAGTGGTCAAGGCAAATATATGAGTTTTGGTTCAACTTTTGGCTCGGTCTATGTCCCATCTAGGTTCGGCCATTGCATGTGCAGGTCTGAACAGAGGCTAAGGTGATGTTTAGTGGTGGTGGCAAGGTGGCGGTGGCGTCTAGAGGTGGTGGCCAAGGTGATGGGTGAAGGTATGTTGCAACTAGTGGTGGCTATGCATGTTTAATGGCATTTAGCAATTGTTTTGTGGAGTTTCATCATATGGTGGTGCATGGCCTGGTCAAATCAGAGGTGTAGATGGTTGATGGTGAAGAGGAGGATGTGGTGGAGATGATGGCCAAGGCTACCTAGTGGTGGCCAAGCAAACAGGCTAGAGAAATCTTGGCCAAACATAAGAAAACAATGGAAAAAGAAGAGAAAAAGAAGAGGAAAAGATGAGCCATTACCAAACCTTTCTAGCCGTGAAAATGAAGTGGAGAGGAAACTTTTTCATGTGAAATGAATTGAGAAACTCATGGCTAATCATAAGGTAGTGTACGTCCAAGCAAAGCAAATGAAAAGACAAAGAGAAAATGAAAAGACTAGCAAATGAAAGGCCTCATGTTATAAAGTCAAGTCTCTTCATATTTCCTTTTCTTTAATTCAAATAAAATAAATAAAATCAGTCAATGAACTTGAAAACTGAAAAAAAGTAAAATAAAATAAAAATAAATAATTAAATTCAAAGAAAATAGAAAAAGAATATAAGAAATTGGTTAAAAATTGGAAACAGGGTTCAAAAATTACCAATAAAACACCACTGACTCTAGAAAATTTCTATTTCACTTTAAAACAAATAAAATGTCAAATAAATAAAATAAATTAGGAACAAAATAAAGTAGGAATGAGAATAAAATAAGATCTTGATAAAATAGAAAAATAAATAAAGAATTTCTTTAATTAATTGAAATTGGAAATTAGAAACGGTAAACAAAATACAACTAATACTGGAAAATGTCAATTACACTTTCAAAATGTTTTAAAACAAAAATATATACAATAAATGTTATTTTACCCATATAAACATAAATTAGAACATTACATGACCAAATAAAATGTTATTTATATAATTTAAAATAAACAATTTTGTTAAATACAACAAATTTCACTCAATAGTTAAAAAAACATAACTTTCACATTATAAATCAGATTTCAACCAAATGAAAAGCTGTGTTCTTAAATTTTTATTTACTTTCATAATAAAAGATAAAATTCAAAATTTAAAACTTTGAAATTTTAAATTTAAAAGTCAAAGTTTGACCATATTGACCAAAATACATTTTTTTGGAAAGTATTCTTTTTAATCATATTTGGAATTCTAATTCACATCAAAATCAAAGTTTATATTTTAAATAACAAAATTATCTAAATTAAATAAATAAATAAAGTTAAATCAAAATTCAATTAAAATAATTACAAAATACAGGGTTGTTGCACTCTCCCCCACTCAAAACTTTTCGTCCCCAAAAAGGAATGAGATATGGGAAAGCACAGAAAAGATAGAAATGAAATAAGATTAAGACAAGGTGACAAGAAGATTGAGATTATACTTGATAACTATTGTTATAGGTAAGTTTAACAAGGTGGAGATGATCTTCCTAAGATCCTCTAGAATCAAGAACACAAGCACAAAAAAGGTGGATTCTAAATGAGTACCAAAGATCATCAAAGATTATAAAAAGATTTCTAAACAGAAAGATTATAGAAAGATGTCTATACCAGTCTGTAGCAAGATAAGGATAATAAGGACAACCAAAAGATAGTTTGAAAAACAAAATAAGGAAATAAGTTTGAAACCATGGAAATTCAACTTAAATAGAAAATAAATTTTTACACAAGTTAAATAAATCTTAACTATCTCAAATTTCATTATCTTATTATCCAATCATCTTAAATTAACAATTTTAAAACCATGAGTTTGAAAAATTATCGTTTATTATACTCATAATGTACTTAATAAATTTAATTCTTCTTTATTCCTAATTAAAATTAAATTTATTCCTCTCAATATATTTATCACTTATGTTAAATATACTTACACTTATTATAACTGCTTTATTTTATTCTTAGTTCTTTTAACATTATTTTATTGTAAGTTATTCAATTACCCTTTACTATATTTACCTATGTTAATCATTTTATAACTAAAATTTTATAACTACTCAAACTTTATTTATAAAATCTTTTTATATTGTATATTATCCAATTACAGTGTTAACTTCTGAAATTAAGGTAAGTTATATTTGAATGCAATTGTATTATACAAATAAACTTTTCCAATTAAATCATTTCATGCTAGAATATTCATCCAAAATTTTGATTTGATTTTTTTTGTAATTGAAATTATTCTTTAAAATAAAATTTAAGAATTAAATTTCCAATTTCTTCAAACCATTTAGAGATAAATATATGTATGTACAAAATTTATCAAATCAAATTTAAATCATATATCTATATATTATAAATCAAGTCATATTTTAGAAATTCAAATCAATTTGATTTCCCAAAAATAAGCTGTAGCAAGACTACAGAGCGGTCTCTTCACTACGAACTTGAAAATGAAGGTCGATGACGCTGCAGTCATCACCGAAATTATTTCCCAGCGACAAAGAGAAGAGTACTGATTTTTAAACTTTAAAATTCTTTGGAAACATATTCTTATTCGAAAATACTTTAAATAATATACTTTAAATCTTATACACATGGTTTGAAACCATCGGAAATTAAATTTTCAAATTTCTTTTTTTAAATTCAGTTCCCAAATTAATTTATAAACAACTATTTATAAATTTATTTATAGAACAATAAATGATAAATCAAGTATTATCATTTCAAATAATCAATTTATTAAGTTCCATAAATTTACTTATATATCAAAATTTATTTCATTAACCAAATTTTAAAATAATATTGTGTCAGTTTGTTCTGTCAAAGTGTTTAGAAATCCTATCGATAGCGTTGATCAGACGAATCGATCGGAAACCCAAATCAACATCAACAACTCAAACAACACAATATATAAAACGAAACATAGATTTACAAGTACAATTCAAAATGTTCGGAAGAATAGATTGGAAACAAAAGACAAGATGATTAAATAACAGAGTAGGGAAATGGGTAAGCTTAAGTAAATCGCGGGCAACCTTAACCGGGTCAACCGTGACTTAAAGAATAAGATCAATGTGGATTTTCTGGGGTAAATCTACATTCGATCTCAAGAGATAGAGTTTGAAATAACAAAAGATATTAGCATCTAAACCAAGAATAGATATAAATCCTTGGTGAATCGATGCTAATTGTAAAGGAGTTTCCCCCTTTTACAATGCAATTTGAAATTGGAGAGACCGCCGACTCACTAAAAAGATCATTCGAAGTGGAGTTATGGGATACCCCAGAATCAAAAAAAGATGAATAGTGAGGGACACGAATGGATTTTGGAACTGTAGGGAACGTTTCAAAATTCAAAGGAAATTAGAATCAAAGAGGAAAGATTCAAACACAAACGAAAGTGATTCTGTAAATAATTTACCTTATATTCTAAGTTTTGCCTCAAAGCCAAAGCTCTGATACCAAATGTAACAACCCGATATTTTCAACCATTCGCATCCGCACATGTCGGACTTGAATTGCTCAAAATACTGCATTGTAAATAAAATTTGGCAAATCTCATAATATACAATAAATAAAATCACAGATCACAGACACAGGGTAATAATAGTGCAGCGGAAGTAAAAAAAAATGGTAGTTCATGAAGCTACTATGTAAATATATCCGAGTTACATAAGATATAATAGAAGAAATAGAGTACAACAGAAGTCTCAATACATAAAAGTCTACAATACAAGAGCTGAAAAGGAACAGCAGACTGGAAAAGATAAAACTAGACAAGTAGATAATCTCCAGCGATTCCAATCTCCATAAAGTGGAAATCCAAATCTGTGAATACTCAGGCTGACCCGAGCATCAATAAAATACAAACACTCGAGTCAGGACATACATACTTATACAATGTAAACCAACTCAAGTGAACTGTAGTAAAAGTACAAGTAACTTAAAGGATGCTTGGGACCGCCCATCCTCTAAGGATCCGTCAAACTATTTACTATGTAGTAATATTGCGCTATTATAATAATGTCTAATAGTGAAATAAATTTACTTTTAAATAGCGTTAAGGCTTTACATTTTCCACCTTAACACGAATAATGCCAATAGTCTATACAATACCTGCATATCTCTTGATCGGGAGACTATGAGAAGATACTGCATAGGTACGACACAAATAGAAACTCGTAGTAAAGGCTCGATATGGTAGGTGACATGGCACACGAGGCAATGCCAGGGTAGATATACTAATTACGACACTGGGGCTGGTGGTAACACAGCAGCCACATACGCCCACCTCGGAACACATTCCCAAAATCGGAGGGGCGCCTAAACAATCACAAGTAATAGGAATGGTATCGAACAAATGTGTCCGATACGAGGTGCGACCTCACTGGCCCGAGACCGCTCCTGTTTTAGCCACCTTATGCCAACTCACGGGAGTCGGGTTCACGTAACATACCATAAGAACGTCGCCACCATCCTACTTCATTCTGGAATCTCCACCGCGTACACGGTTGTCAAAGTGGTTTTCGGTATCGATAGAGAGTATGCCCATATCCGATCCCGGTCTCTTTGCCAACCAATCATTATTATAACCCGTGGTTATAACTTTAAAATAATATTTTATACTTCAAAATAAAATATCATTTCAATCCAAATCTTTATCAAAATAAAGAATAAATCATTTCCAAACCATTTCAATATACCAACATACAATATCTTTCAAATTCAAATATTTATCAAAATAAATATCAAGTCATTTCAAGTCATTTCAATATATTAAATTATCATATCCTTTCAAAACTTCCTTTCAAATCATTTTAATACATTAAAATATCATATCCTTTAGAAATTCATTTCCAAATCATTTTAATATCAAAATATCATATCTTTCAGAACTTCATTTTCAAATCATTTTAATATTAAAATATCATATCTTTCAAAATTTTCTTTCAAATCATTTTAATAACAAAATATCACATCTTTCAAAACTTTATTATATAAGTTCAAATCCAAATATTCAACTTTGAATACCTTCTAAATTCGAGATAACTTTCATTTATTATCCTTTCAAATCACCTTTTAAAATGATTTATATTCCATCAAATTAATCCATTTAAACCATTTAAAATGGAGTTATTATACTTTCAAAACAAGTATTCAATTTCCAAAGTTTCAAACCATTCTGAGCTCATTCACTTAGTTAAAACCACAAACATTGAAATTTTCAGCCTTTTACAGCATTTAGAAAAAGCCGTTATAAGTTATATTTGAAAACATTTTAATTCAGCAAAGATAGCATTTAAAAACTGCTGTTAAATCTCATTTTAGGTTAATTTTTAGTTTAAAACAGCAAAGATAACATTTCCAGAAATGTTGTAATAGCTCGGGTTTCAAATTAAAGGTTTTTTATTAAATTCAGCAAAGACAGCAGACTACTACAGCATTTACAGAACTGCTGTAATAGGCCTTTACTAAGTTTTTAGCCTTATAGTTTACTTTAGCAACTACAGCGTTTCAAAAATGCTGTAATAGCCTTTTTATTAGGTTTTTAGTTCATTTACAGAAACCGTAGCATTTCTGAATGCTATTAAAAGTACTTTCCAGATTTTTAGTGTATTTCCAGCAAATAATGAACTTCAATTTAAACCCTTTAAACATTATAAAAATCATATTTTAGCATTCAAAAATGTTTATTAACATACCTTTAACATATGATTTTTATAAAATAAATTTCTTATAAATAAATCAAATTTTCAATAAATTTACTTAACAAATTCAAGTGTATAATTTCCTTTCCTTCACATATGCAATTTATTAACACTTACACTTTTAAATTTCCATTTCAAAAATTAAACTAAACTTCCAATTTGATTTCATTAACTAAAACCTTTAATTAAACCAAATTTCACATTTCCAAGTCAAGTTGTATTTTAAAATTACACATTTAAGCATTCATTTATTTAACCATTTAAATTCATAGAAAACTCAATAATACTATAATAAATCATTTAAATTCAAATTTAAATCAAATTATCATATTTACCATTTTCAAAATATAATTAAATTTCCATTTTATTTATATAACTTAAATATCATTTTAAAACCAAAATTTTCCAAATTTCCAAACTTAAGTTATATTTCCAAAATTCAATTTAACCATTTGTTAATTACATTTTTAACTCATAGAAAAATCATAATTTCTTTATTTTAAAACATTTCTAAATCTATTTAAATCAAATTTCATACATTTATATTTTTAAAATACTTAAAAATATCCAAAACACTTTATAAAATAACCACGAGCCTGTATAGAGTTTTCTAACCTAGGTCAAGTGATACAGATATATATCATTTCAATCCGCAGTTTAAAAAGAAAAATATGGGTTCTACCATTTCAAACCCGCAATCCTAAGTTAAAACAAAATAAATAAAAACCGTTCAGGCCTATCATTTCAGCCCATAACGATTTTTCTCTATTCTAAAGTCCTTTTGGGTATGTATCATTTCAACCCATAGTGAACCTAATCTACAGCGAACTTGCAGTGTGATAAACAGATATAAATGAACACTTAACAACATATAAAAGTAACAGATGAGATGATATGTAAATTAACAGGTTTAACATCATATATAAATAATCACGGGCGGTTATAGCATCACATATAATTCTACACATTCAGTTGTTGTCGCTTCACAATTGCATAAGTATAAAATGTCGTGTGAGATTTACTCACCTCTTTGTGCTGGAGATAGCGAATCAAATGACATAAACGGATACCAGAAAGCACGATGACACAATGATGGATTCAAATGGATGAGAACCAAGCTTATTGATCTTGTACACAACCCATGAACAAAACCAAAATAAAGTTATAATTCAATACAACATTAAATTGAAATAACTTTGAAATGAAAAACAATATTGAAATGAATATTTTTGCCTTACTTTCTACACTCATATGCTCGGCCTAAGGGTTGATTTGGTCGGGTTTTGGCATGAATTTGGCTGAGGTTTGGGTCCTATAAGGCACGGCTACAAGGTGATGAAGAGGGTAGGAGTTACATAGGAGGAATACAAGTGGTCAAGGCAAATATATGAGTTTTGGTTCAACTTTTGGCTCGGTTTATGTACCATCTAGGTTCGGCCATTGCATGTACAGGTCTGGACAGAGGCTAAGGTGATGTGTAGTGGTGGTGGCATGGTGGTAGTGGTGGCTAGAGGTGGTGGCCAAGGTGAAGGGTGAAGGTATGTTGCAACTAGTGGTGGCTATGCGTGTTTAAAGGCATTTAGCAATTGTTTTGTGGAGTTTCATCATATGGTGGTGCACGGCCTGGTCAAATCAGAGGTGTAGATGTTTGATGGTGAAGAGGAGGAGGTGGTGGAGGTGATGGCCAAGGCTACCTAGTGGTGGCCGAGCAAACAAGCTAGAGAAAGCATGGCAAAACATATGAAAACAATGGAAAAAGAAGAGAAAAAGAGGAGCCATTACCAAACCTTTCTAGCCGTGAAAATGAAGTAGAGAGGAAATGTTTTCACGTGAAATGAATTAAGAAACTCACGGCTAAGCATAAGGTAGTGTACGGCCAAGAAAAGCAAATGACAAGACAAAGAGAAAATGAAAAGACTAGCAAATGAAAGGTCTCATGTTATAAAGTCAAGTCTCTTCATATTTCCTTTTCTTTAATTCAAATAAAATAAATAAAATCAGTTATGAATTTAAAAACTGAAAAAAAGTAAAATAAAATAAAAACAAATAATTAAATTTAAAGAAAATAGAAAAAGAATATAAGAAATTGCTTAAAAATTGGAAACAGGGTTCAAAAATTACCAATAAAACACCATTGGCTCTAGAAAATTTCGATTTCACATTAAAACAAATAGAATGTCAAATAAATAAAATAAATGAGGAAAAAAAATAAAGTGGGAATGAGAATAAAATAAGATCTTGAGAAAATAGAAAAATAAATAAAGAATTTCTTTAATTAATTGAAACTGGAAATTAGAAACGGTAAACAAAATACAACTAACACAGGAAAATGTCAATTACACTTTCAAAATGTTTTAAAACCAAAATATATACAATACATGTTATTTTACCCATATAAACATAAATTAGAACATTACTTGACCAAATAAAATGTTATTTATATAATTTAAAATAAACAATTTTGTTAAATACAGCAAAATTTCACTCAATAGTTAAAAAAGCATAACTTTCACATTATAAATCAGATTTAAACGAAACGAAAAGCAGTGTTATTAAAAAAATTTACTTTCATAATAGAAGATAAAATTTCAACCTTTCAAATTTTAAAGTCAATGTTTGACCATATTGACCAAAATATTTTTTTCGGGGAAGTATTCTTTTTAATCATATTTGGAATTCTAATTCACATCAAAATCAAAGTTTATATTTGAAATAACAAAATTATCTAAATTAAATAAATAAAATAAAGTTAAATAAAAATTCAATTAAAATAATTACAAAATACAGGGTTGTTACAGTTTTAAGTATTTGTCCTCACAAATGCTGACAGATACAAATCATGCAATGCGGTGGAAAATAAGTACGATATGAAATCATCCAACTCCTCTCTAAGAGATCCAATGAACCATAGCTAAATCTGAAAATATACTCGAGCTGACCCGAGCATTATAAGAAAATAACACCTGAATTAGTCTGGACCGGCATGAGAAACTCAAATCATATGGAGCACTATACTTGTAAAAACCCTTCAATATAAGGGTATCTTGTAAGTCCACACTGTAAATAAACACGGACGGATTTTACCTTACGGTAACCAAACCATTTCTAGTATAAAATCCAGTAGTAATGTCTAAAGTATGAAATATAAATAATCACATAGCTGTGATGCATGTGAGTATACATCACAACAATAATAGGTATACAATCACAACCGCTAAGGTGCGTTAGCTAATTTTGTAGGATTCCACAGAGGTACCCTTAGTATCTCGAGAACAGTCCTCCTGCACAAGGAACAGAGATATCCTTTCGAGAGTCGTATATCTCTAGATAAAATATACTATAGGAAAAACATAGCTGGTCCACGCCCGAACACATGGAAACAAATCACATCACTCCTGGATGCATATTTGTAAGTAGCACTAGAATGGAATTCCTCTATCCATTAAGTTAGCTAAACCTTATAGGCTATATCTCATATCTCTGGTTTTTGTCATTACCGATAGTGAAGTCACGTTCAGCATCCCATCACATGAGTCATGACTCGAATAGATCTCGACACACGAGTCTCCAACTCAAATGAATCTCGGAACCACACTTGGATTCCCATATCTCAACAGATCTCGAAAGCATACATGATTCCTGACAGATCTCAAAATCACACATGGATTCTCATATCTCAATAGATCTCAGAATCACATATGGATTCCCACACCCTGAAAAATCACGAACAACTACATGTATTCGAGCATCTCAAACAGATCTTGAATCTCCACGTAGATTCTAGCATCTCGCACCAATCACGAACCTCTTCTAAAGCATAGAACACGTATATGGTTTTAGAGTGGTTACGGTTTTAAGTCATCTCATATAAGTACATTCCCCCGCTTGTTGGGCGCTGTAGAACTAATCGATCGATTTTCGGTAAACTCTACTCCAGTTTTGTGGGAAATAAACAGACAATAAATAAGAGCAGAGATCACCCCCTAACTATTTAAGTGGATGGATTTCCTTATCATTTGTCCTATAAGAGGAAAACGAGTTTATACATACAGTATAACATCACCGAAGGTAACTGTACCATATAATTCCCGTGTTTCTTCTAGATACTTCTAGAGTAATATTTTTTAATTTCAATAATAATGAGAATAATCGCATACGGGAAACTAAGTCTCATATACTATCCATAAATAAGTAGCACACAAAGCACGATCGAATCATACAAGTACGATTAAGTCATATAAATGACTTCTAATCCTCTTTTCAATTAATCTTCCTTTATTAATTGAAAACCTCTTTTATTAGCAAAACTCATTTTTAATCAATAAACTCTTTATAAATGCAAATCCATTTATTAGTTAAACTTCACTATTTAATTAAAACTTCCATATTATTTTTTACACATTTCAATACTTCTCAAAAGTATTCATATACTTATCTCAACTGTATAAGTATATTCACAAGTCAATTTCAAAAGGCTTATGACAAATGTTACTCAAACATTAACACTAAAATCCTAGAACCATTTCACTTATGATTTTCTTAAAACATTCTTCTCAAAGACCTAACTACTTTCATATGTATAATCAAAACAGGTTAAAGATGAATGTTATTAACACATTATCATAATAAACCCAAAACCAATTCATACTTTTTATTATCTTTAAAATTCCATTATTAAAGATCTAAGTATTTTCCAAAATCAATTAACAATATTTTACCCCTTTAAATTATTATTCAAGGGTTTTCTCAAAAAATAATATTATTCAAGGGTTTAAAAACAAATGTTACTAAAACATTTTTTACAACAAACTCAAAACCACTTCGCTTAATCGTTATCATTAAAACTCCATTTAAAAGATCTCATCACATTTCAAAAGTATAGTTAGATGGGTTAAAACGAATGTTGCCCAAACATCGTTACTGTAAACCCAAAATCACTTTTAAACTTGCCACTAACTTTGAGACATTCATTTAAAGCTCTAAGTACATCTTTATTTATTATACAAGGTAATATACCTTTTTAATCAATTTTACGAAACCATCCACTATAACATAAGTGTATTAATCTAAAAACTCCTTTATATTCTTTTTCACAAATACCAAACTTCCTTTTAAAACTTCTAAATATACTAAAATACCTTCCAAAGATACATGCACACTAATTTATTTATAAAACTAAGATATTTAATAAAACACTGTAAACAATTTGAAAGATATTATAATATAAAAGCCTTTTATTTATTAAATAAAATCTTTAAAAAAATTATAAAACTAAATGTACTAAAAGTATATACTTTTAAACTACTTATACTATATTTTAAAACATTTATTTAAAACCATAAAAACATGCTTTATAATTTAAAACCATTATTTCAAAAATTCATAAATGATTATTGGTAATATATTTAAACCTTGATATTTTTCGATAATGAGTACGGTCATAGTACTTATTAAAAATATGAAGAAGCCCTAGGATGTCTTCCAAAGTTAAATTTAAAATCGTTGATCGTAGAAATTTCAAAGTGCATCCATAGCGACTCTTTCGCTTCTAACATTTACAACTTCCATTTCCAATTTCCGCAAATGTCTAAACCAATTCCTCTATGTCAAATATACCAAAACGTATGTAGCCAAATATATATACATATATATATTTCCATAATATACACAACTTATCCAATTTAACATATGTCAAATATCAGAGATTTCAAAGCATGTTTATAATGACTATATCACTTCAAACATTCACAGCATAATTTTCTAATTAATCAATTAGCAATATCAAACATGTAAATAAGTAGTCCGGGCCACGATACATGTTATTGATGACAAAAAGACTCCATAATATTATTATCACTTGTTTTGCGAACAAGGCAGGGTCCAAAAGTAATAACTTGCATTGTTCGTTATAGAATTTATATTTTAATACGACAATAATTATATATATAACAATATACAATTAACAGGTGAATAAATCCACCCAAAATTCTAGCTAATGCTTAAGCCAATTTAAAAATCCAACTTATCATGAAGAACTAAACATATAGATGTATGACGTCATTTTCTAAGAGACAATGTAAAAAAAGAAATAATCTCACTCGAATTTATAAATACTAAAAATCAAATAACTGATATATTAACAATACCATCAAATCAAACATCATTTGTTAAGCTAAGAAGAGAGTAGGAATATGTTCTTTCTCAGAAATATAAAATAATAACATATATATTAAAAATTAAAAAAAAATCAAAACAATAAAATTACACTAGATATGTCGAAATATCGTTATTATGTATGTCAATATATGCAGCTATTTTCAGATTTCAAATTTCTCTCCTTAATTCAAGACTTAAAACTGCTATATGTAATCACTTCATTTCAAAATCAAACTCATCTTATAGTCTTCTTCTTTCTGAAAATCTCAAATAAAATAAAATTAGTGGATCCTTACCATTCCAACGTCCATGGCATGAATCAACATCGTCTCCCTTCAATCCTCCCACTCTGGGCCCTTTCCAAAACTCTACATCAACCAAATGGTTAAGATTGAGTGTGATCTGAAGCATACTCTCAATATGCTTTCTAAAATGGAGGCCATTTAATTGAGAATGAAGAAGGAACAAGAAAAACAAGGCATAATTTTGAGAAATCTTCAGAAAAACCTATTAGATAACCTCACAAATCCAATAGTCATTGTGGATGATGCTGCAAATTTGGTCATTCATGATCTTATAAATAACGGTGAAGAGCAAGAGAAAGAAGAGGAAGAAGAGAAGTTGATGATGAGGTCAAGTGTGTTGGAGAAGTATGCTTTGACAAGAATGGAAATTTGGTTGAACAAAAAGGTAATTTCTATCTCCATTATCCTTTCTGCTCCATTCATAAATCCTCAATTATAAGGAAATCACGTAGATGAGTTTATAATAAGGATGTTTGATTTGTTTGAACTGTTGTTTCTTAGGTTTTTTGATATGTAAGATTGATTTGGTTTGGATTGATATTATGATTGATGTGTATCGACTTATATTAGGGTTAGAATAGATTTGACTCTGGTTTGGTTTTAGTTTGAATTGAGTTGAATATATTTATTGGATTGGATTAACTAATAAAATTGGCTTTTCTTCTTTAAACAACATATCAATTATTTACTCTTATCATTCTTATGGCTTTTACATATATTATCAAGTATCTTAGTTAGGTATAGTTTGGGTTATAATTTTTGTTGATGACAAAGGAGGAGAAATATATAAAATTTCCAGGCATAGATTAAGGGGAAGCTATATCATATTTCATAAACATGGTTGTCATCATCAAAATGTGAGAAATTGTTAATACCTTAGGTATTAGTTTTGAAGAGAAAAACCATATGACATTATACAAAATATAGATACTAATGTTTTTATCAAGTTATATATAGTATATAGTGTAGGTATTAGACATGTGTTGATTTAGAAGACTGTACAGTATCAAGAGCAAATTTAAGAGGGTTGATATAGAGATTCAAAAGTTGAAGACTGAAGACGCATGAGTATTGAAGATTCAAGATATCCAGATAAGTTATAGGGTCATAGATTATTTTGTTAAAACCCTGATAGCACTTCTTTGATCTCTCTTCATTTTTTCAAAAACGATTTTAAAGAATCTCTTCTTTCAAAATAATTTTTCAAAATGTCCTTCAAATAATTTCTAGTTTTCTGATTATTTTTTTAAAGATTATTATATTTTGAGTAATTAAGTTTTTTAATTATTTTATAATTTAAAAATACTTTTAAATCTATTATACTTTGTTATAATTTTAGTTTTATGCTTTCAAAATGTTTATAAGTATACTATAACATTTATTATAACTTTGGTTTCAAATATATATATATATATATATATAATATATTCACTTAAAGAAATTCATATTTAAAAGCTTTATATATTTAAAAATATTTCAAAATAATTTATAAAGTTTTCTTAAGTTTAGATATGATTAAAATATGTATAAACTATGTTCAAATGATTGTACAAAGTTTCAAAATATTTTACAAAGCTTTATATTTCAAAACAAATTTTATAGTTTTTTTTTCAAAAATACAAAGTGTATGTTGACATATCCCTATAGTGTATGTCGACATATAGACCGAATATTTTAAAACCCAAATTTGAATGGAAGTATCTTTTCATTATATATCTTTACGAATGGACATGACCGTTGTTTCTCTATAAATAAGAGGATTTTCCAATGAATTTTTTTAACTAATTTCTCATTCTTTCTCTTCACTTTTACTCTCTTGATATCTAAAAGAATATCTAATCAAAATATTCTCAAATTCAATCAGAATCAAATTCGAATTCTATTGATTTGATTCTCTATCTATTACTCTCTAATCTCTCTCATCTCTATCACTCAAAACATGATCAAAGTGCTACTCAAGAGGTTATAGGATCATTTGTACTCAAGAACAAGAAACTGAGTCTGTAAATTCTGTCAAATCATACTCTTATACTCTTAGGTGTGCTTGGTGTCCCTGAAATCTTAGCGGGTTTGCTTATGTCCAGTCTGAATTAAGTGGGTTTGCTTGGTGTCCCATTTGAATCCAAGTGGTTATGCTGGTGTCCCATCCAAATCCAATGAGTGTACCCCGAACTTGGAAAATCTGGAGAGTGTGTCTCATAGCCTTGAAATCGGGATTGTAAAAACTTTGATATTTGAAAAGAAATATGAACAAGAAATTGAATAGGACTGGATGTACGGTAACTCCAAACCAGTATAAATATTAATGGTGTGATCTTTCCAACTCTTTACTTTTTTACTTTTACTGCATTTATATCTCTATGTTTGCATCTACGATTGTTGGTTTTGCATATTTTAATTATAATCTTAAAAGAATTAAAAAATTCACAAAAATCAGTAAACACTATTCACTCCCTCTAGTGTTAAATTAGTCTTAAGATCCATCTTCCGCAAACTAAAAACTAGTAGCTCCATTCCAGGATCTGTTTCCTCTTCTCAATGAACAAGTTGGTTTTAGGATCCTAGGCAATCCCCCAAAATAAATAAAGTCAATATTAACAGCCAAGTCACTCCACACGATATGCCTACAACACAGAATCCCAAAGAATGATGTAATTCTACCAACAGTTAATCAGCAAGCGCATAATCCTCCACAAGGTTATACATCCTGCAATAAGTACATGTGTCTAGGTGGAGGCTATACCACCTTTTAATCCATTCCTCTAAATGTCCTCCAAGAGCTTGGGCTCGCGCTTACTCAAATTCCCCCCAACGGATATGCCTTGCTGAACTCCCTATATGTACTATTCGTGATGCAATTTCATCGGCCACCAACCTTTGGGGAGTTGACACACCTTTTGAGCTTCAAACACTGAACCGAGTCATCACCTTTAATAATCATAAAAGCCTGGTGCTGATGTAAAGTTATCAAGACACCGCACAACAAACATTCATATTTCGAAAATGAGTACTTCTTCGTTCGATGCCCCTTCAGATTTAACTAGCATTGGTTGTTTGGGAGTAAGACCTCTTCTTTTCCACCTTATCCATACTTGAATTCTTGCTATCCTAGTGTCTAACTTATAATTCGCTCTCTTCATAGATATTTCTGCTCGAGATAGAAGTGAATCATACTCCGAGACTCTAAGGACTCTTAGAAGAGTCAGCATTCGATTCCATGCCACCACTTACCTCTTGACGAACGAGGACCTTCACCAATGTGGCCTTCTACATCTTGAATGATTTGTCGTTATAGCCGAATCTCCACCAATAGGGTCTAGCATATCCACCAGGTCTTTTGCCCCCATTCAAAGATCCAGTGAAGGTATCTAAGGGGACGCTGAAGACTCATCAGGCATGGCAAACGTAGATGAAAATTTCGATATAGAGGTTGAAGTAAATTTATAGGATATCCCCAGAATTCAATGGGATATATTTTCTACAATACCGAGAAACAAATGGTTATTATTTCTTCGTACGCTGTCTATTTGAAAAGGAAAATTCTTATGAAAGAAATTAATAGTGGATTGTCGACTTGCATGTAATCTAAGAAGTTAACACAAAGGCTGAGCAAATAGATAATCCAAATTTACCAACGTATGAACACATAAACCATTAGAAGGTCTAATAGGGAATCTCATGCACTAGTGAGATACTATGATTTCCTCATGGATGGCGGAAAAGAGAACTATGTCTTAGAAGATGATACTCCTTTTCCATTCCAACAAGCACTGTAGAGTAAGGCTTCTACACTCCCGCTTGAAGCTATGAAATCTGAAATGGATTCCATTTTTGACAACAAAGTTTGGACTTTGGCTGAAATACACGAAATGATAAAACCCAACGGCTGCAAATGGATTTTAAATAAAAAGCAAAATGCCAATGGACAGGTAAAGACCTATGAGGAAAGGTTAGTTGCAAATAGATTTCAACAAATCTGAGGTGTTGATTATGACGAAACATTTTTACATGTGCCATGCTTAAGTCCATTCAGATATTGCTTGCCATTATCGCGTTCTATGGCTAAAAATTGTTAGAACCTTTGTGATGATTTTCTGATAAATGACAACTAAACAATACTATATATTATTTAACTCTACAGGGACTTTCCTAAAAATTGAAAAATTAATGAAAAAATCAACGAGCCTAAGGATTCTATTATGTCTTTGCTTATGCAAGTGGTCTTTGGATAAAGTTCATTTGTACAATCAAAACTATGATAATAGAACTTGCTCGTATACTTACAAAATTTCATAAACACTTTGTTTTAAACATCACTTCATTTGATAAAACTAATATTTTAAATTCTATAGCAAATAGGCACTTTACTTTTCATTTTACTAAAGGTCGGTCAATTGAAAATATAACCAGTCAATTGAATTTTCAGCAAACCATTTGTATAATTCAGTCAACTGAATTGGTACAAAAATGTATTATTTACTTGTTGTTTCAAATCTACCAGAATTCAGTCAACTGAAAATATTTCCCGTTGACTGATTTCTATTGTAACTAAATTTCAGGATTTAGTTTATTTTTTATAAATTCAATTTTGAAATTTTTTTTATTCTTCTTCTTCTTCAAAGATGCAACATTTCAGTAATGGGTTCCTTAGCAAAAAAAATTCTCTATTTAAACATAACTCTTCATTAAATATTTCCAAATATAATAAATAAGATTCAAGGAATCAATTGATTTTTAACATTTTCTCCGTCATATCTCTTATCTCTTGAGTCTCTCCTAATTTGATCTATGACTATGAGTCTTTATAATACCTCGGGAGCTAATGAAACTATTTTAGTAAAATTCAACTGTCTCAATTCCCGAGCAATCGTGCCAAAAACTCGAGTTCCTTCTGGATTTCCTTCTTGATCAATGACAACCGCTGCATTGTCATCATATCTATTATCATACCGTTGTCACGTTTGAGTTCTTTACATGTACGTACAATTACAGCTCTCAAAGATTCAATCTTTAGATACTTTTCAAATTAGTTCTTATATTCATTATATTTTCAAGTTCTACTATCATATTCTTCATTATATGAAGGGTGTACTTCAACCTAGGTAAACTATTGTTATCAAGAACATATTATTTTCCACAAAGATTTTGTAAACCTATTCCTTTAGGTCAAGTGAAGGCTATTTGGTGTTAGTAAATTTTCAAAGGTGTGCTTCAAGACTAGACATAGGATGGAAGGTCTAAATCAGTATACAAATTTTGAGAGACTATTTTATTTTATTGAATTTCTATTATCTTAGTGGTTATCAGTTAGTTTAACTATTTATACCTACCATATACTCGATTCCTAATCACTTTCGTTTGGTATCGGAGCAGGATTTTCCTAAGAAGTAGAAATTTTTATGAAAAATATTTGATAGTATGACAAGTTCATTCCTTGATGGTTATTCCATGGCCCGACCACCTCTTTTCACCGGGTCCAACTTTACTTTTTGGGAAACTTGAATGAAAATCTATATAAAAGCAAATAGTCTTGAAATTTGGCAAGCTACTCAAACTAGATATCATCCCCCTACCATAGAAATGGGTACTTGGACATATTTACAAAAGATTGATGCAACCAACAATGCTAAAGCCATGAATGTTTTATTTTGTGCTCCTAAAAAAAACTAATTTTCTAGATAATGATTTATAAAACATCATATGATATTTTTGTGCATCTTCAAGTCACTTTTGAAGGGACAAATATGGTTAAGCAAACCAAAATATCAATGCTTAAAAACCAATTTTCATGTTATAAATGAAACTAAATGAGAGTATAGTAGAAATGTATTCAAGATTTCAATCTATTCCACATGGTCTCATGGCTTTAGGAGTGACCTTCGAGGAAATAGATTTAGTTACAAAAATACTCGACTCTTTAACTAAAGAATGGGAAAGAAAGGTTCTCGCCTTTGAAGAGGCCATTGACCAATCCATACTTAAAGTTTAAGAGTTTCTAGGGAATCTAACGTCGTCTGAAGCAAATTTGCGGGCTAGAAAAGAACAACTACAAGAAAAAGAACCGTGGAACTTTAAGTGGAGGACAACTCAGATTTAGATGAAGGTGAAATAGTTTTCATTACCAATAATAAGAACGGGTTTGAAAAATTTAAACAAATGACAAGTAAGTCTGAATTTGGCAACAATACTAGCAAAAACACTATCTCTATTAAGTGCTTTAAATGTGAAAAGTTTGTTCATATGAAGAAAGATTGTCTGAAACCAAATAAAAAAGGAACAAAGGTAGATTTTAGGAATTGAAAAAGAAGGCAACTTTTAAAGTTACATGGGACAATTCAGATTCTGACTCTTCTTCAAAAAGTGAAAGTAATGGTGACAATAAACAAGTTAACGTGTGTTTTATGGCCACAAATGAGGTAAATTCTTATCTTCTTTCGATGATCTTCTCGAAATAAGTATGGAATTATATGAAAAATATAGAGCATTAAAAAAATTATACAAAGAAACTAAGGAAAATTAAATAGATCAGAATTAGAAGTAAGTATGTTAAAAGATGAGAAGACAATATTAGAAGAAGAATAAAATTATATAGAAATTAATATGAGATTTTCAAAAGATGTTTGTGATTTAAAAAATATTTTAGACGTCTCTCAAAAAGAAATGGTAGATTTAAAATTTGAGTTAAATGAACTTATCTGTAAAGTTACCAAATTCAATAAAAGAAATGAAAGTTTATCACATTTATTTGGTATTTCCAAACCTTAGAATGATAAAAAAGGTTTAGGATTTGCAAAAAAATACAAAGAAATCTATTGCCAAAAAATATTCCTCTTTATACACAAATTTTAGAAAATTTACCAATACCAGTGTTCCAAAGATTTCTAAAAATAAAACCATAAGCATTTGGGTTCCTAAATCAATCAATAACTTAATGAAGGAAGGGTATGCCAAAGATTTCATGAAAAAACTCCATTTTAGTAAGAACTATATCTTTAAGGTCAAGCAAGCCCTTATGGGTGTAGTTACCTAAGACCTAACAATTAGAACCCTAAGGTAGGTAGTGGGTACCAATGCTTGATTTCTATTTTCTATAGGTTCGACGGAAGAAGAAGAGGTTTGTGCTTAATAGTGGATGCTCAAAATACATGGCAGGAAATGCACACTTGTCGACAAATATCACATATAAGGATGGTAGAACCATCATTTTTTGGGGGGCACTAGTGCACAATATATTTGTTGCTTCACCTCATTTGCTCCGGTTGTGTTAGCAATCGAAGCAAATAATATCATTTGCTTCGGTCTCGTCTTAAAAACCGAAGAAATAGATCCTTGCAAATCAACAGGTCATTCATTTGCTTCGGTTAAATCAACAACCGAAGCAATATATCACTCATTTGCTTCGGTTGTTAAAACAACCGAAGCAATAGACCTCTAAAATATTTACAAAAAATTGACTAAAAGAAACAAAGACAAAATCAAAAATCTAGGAGGTAAAACATTTTCATTCCCTCCTTATTTTTCTCCCTTCTCCCATCTCAACACCAAAACCCCTCTTTTTCATCAACTTTACAATGGAAACCTAACTTACACCTTTTCCCCCAATCTAACCTCTAAATCATCGAGACCAAAGTCGATTTGGGAACGCTACCTTCTTCCTTTGTTTATCCACTTTTCTCGGGAAACCTTAATTGTGGTAGACTTTCCCTTTTACGATTTTGCTCCAACCTTAATTATCAACTTTTATATTTTAGTTGAAACATCAAGATGAACCATGTACCTTTTTTGTTTTTTAATTCATATGAGAAAATAAAAGTATACATGTCTGGGTCTACTTAGAAGACCATTGGACTATATATTATGATCAACTAAAGTATATAATTAGTTATATGAATATTCACGGTAGGCAAGGGGAATATTAATTTTATTATTCATATGCACAACTAAGCATGATTGTCTTCCGTCAAAATTAAGGAGCTTCTGTGTTTAAATTGCATAGTGTGACCACTTTGATCATTCATTTAGATTACATGGTTGAATATAATATTTACACAAAAGCAGATGTATGTCCATGTATGAAATATGCTAAATGTATCATTTTTTTTAATTTAAATTGGTAACTGATTATTAAGTATAAATTGGTTCTATTCAGTTTCAGTCTTAGAATAAAAAGAAGACATATGTGTGACATTTAAGAACTATATCTGATGGTAGCTAGGTAAACATAGAAGATTAAAATTCCAAGTATGATTTAATCTCTCCATGTTTTTCATACAACCATTTGTACCATTTTATGCAAGTTTATGATCGTTGCTTTTGTAAAACTTTTAAAGGATATCGGGTCCCCTAGGTCTTTTCTTAAACAAAGTGGTAGCCATTATTACGATGATGCCCTATAAACATGTCATGTGATCATTATGTTGAATATAACCTACCCTCGTGCACATATATTCTTCTTTTATCTATAAAAGGAGTTGTTGACTCTTCAAGAAAAATCCTCCAAACATAGTCGCTTGTTGTGATACATGAAATAAAACGTAAAAGCATTTCTCTTAAGATTGTGTATGTTTGATTACAAATTAACTGTTTTGACCATACAAAGAAAAGAATGTTTTTTCTGAAATGGTACTTTATATGCAAAAAATCACCGTGACAACATATCATATGTCAATAAACGTTCTAATCACGTTACGCAAGTTTTGAACCTGTGATCTCTCGCACCAAAGCCACATCACTTAACTACTGGAACAATGGTGCATATCCAAAACGTTTTATTTTGTACCGAGGTAAAACAAATACGACCACAGATTTCATAGTGACAACTGACTATGGGAGTATCCTATTAATATTTATATATATGGACTTGAAGTGACTATCCTCCATAATTTACTACGTGCTTTTATTTTGTTTAAACTTTTCAATAATCATTTGATTTAGTAATTGAATAGTTAATCGATGTGTATGAGGAAAAGCTGCATGTTTTTCCTTTTGTTTCTAATAACTCAAAGATAATATTTATAGTGTTTTTATGTTAGATTACTACCTTACTATAATTTACAGTATAGTATTTTTATGTTAGATAACTCTATTAACACTAGTAATATAGCAAACACGAGGAAATCAGGGCGAAATACTGACAGCGAGCTAAATTGAAGGACATGGTGTACTAAAGTAGACTTGACATTGTTAATACATCTAATTTTGATTTTGGTGACAACAACCATATATATATATATATATATATATATATATATATATATTACTATCAATGTATCTCCAAGTTGTGTCGTACTTTCAAATATATTTTAGAGACATTTATAGAGATAAAAAAGAAATTAGTGGAAGCAAATGAATTACATATGAAGATTAGTCAGAGTAAATGGAAGAACAAAACTGATTGAAGAAGAAATGCAAATGATGAAACGAAAGAGGTATTTGAAGTGATGATTACTTGGTTGAACTTTAGAATCATTTGTTAAAGACCCGATGATAATTATATTTGAAGATCATCAACCATTGACCTCAACCGAATCACAAAAATCCATAAATATAGGTACTTTTAAAATCTGAATATCTACAGCACTTATTGGTGTTGCTGTTCTTTTTGTAACATTATAGGTCGACATATCCTTTGCATGTATGCCGACATACATGTTTTTTTCTTTAGATTTTCAAATTTCAAATGAGGAGATATTTCACTTCACCTCTTCACCAAAAGACATGTCTCTTTAACCACTATATAAAGGCCCTAGGAAAAGAATTTTCACATCATTTTCTCTTCTTTCTCTTACTTCATATCCGAACTTTTGTGAGAGAAACCCATTGTATATTCTTCCATTATCTTTACTATTTCAATCCAATTTTCATGGATTTGCAAACCATAAAATATTAAAGAGTCTGTACTTGAACTCATATCATTCCTCTCTCTGATTTCATTCTATTCCTTAAAGAATTCCAAGATATATTGCTACAGGAGGTCTATAGGATCATTGTACCAAATCTACAAGAATTTGTATTGAAGATACGACTACTTGTCATATTCTATTATTTTTTGTATAGAGAAAAGGGTGCTTTTGTTTTCCGTAAATCAAGAGGGCGCATCTTGTAGCCCATGAAATCAAGATTGTAAAGGTGTTCTTGCCACCAGTGGAAAGCAAGTGGTGATAGTGAAATTCTATATGGTGTAGCATAGGACTGGATGTAGAATTGGTTAATCTGAACCGGTGTAAAAATCCACGGTGTTATTTACTATACCGCATTTTACTTACTTATTCTTTGATTACTTGTTTCGGTTGTAATTAAAGTAGATAGAGCTTTAAAATTATAAGTAAGTAGTTAATATACACTTCACTCTCTCTAGTGTGTAAATAGCCTTAAGATGCATTATGCTTTATTTTTATAGAAAGCCCAGTTTCTAACATTTGGTATCGTAGCACTGATTTTCCAAAATTCATAACTTGATTTTTGGAAAGTATAAATGACTAATAACATTAGTAACACTTTTGTAGAAGGCAAATCTACTACTAGGCCCCCACTATTTGATGGTAGTAATTATGCTTATTGGGCTTGTAGGATGAAAAATTATTTGTTGTCTAATGGTTTAGATATTTGGAATATTACACAGTGTGAGTACATTAAACCTCACACTGAGTACTCATCTTGGACACCAGACCAAAGTACAGAGCACTTATTAACTCAAATGCCATGAATATTTCATTTTATGTCTTAGATAATAATGGATTTAATCTAGCTTCCATTTGTAAATCTACATACAAAATTTGAAGAACATTCCAAGTCACACATGAGGACACTAATAAAGTAAAAAAAACTCAGATATCTATGTTAACCAACTAGTTTTAACTTTGTAAATTGAAACCAAATGAGTCTACCTCTGATACGTATTCTAGATTTCAAGATATATTACATTCACTAATATCATTAGGAAAGAGAGTTACTGAAAAAGACCAAGTTAGAAAGATCTTGAATTCGCTTTCTAGTAAATGAGATCAGAAGACTCTGGCAGTTGAAAAGCCAATGAAATTAGTACTTATGAAAATAGAAAATTTAATTGGTAATCTAATATCCTATGAAGTAAAGTTGGAGGTTAAAAAAGAGAATCAAGCAAATGAGAAGAAATCACTAACACTCAACACTACAAACGACAACCATGAAAAAGATGATGATGATGACGTGGAAATCAATTTCACGACCTTTAAGAAAATTTTGAAATATAGGAAGACGAACTAACTTTGAAAAACTAACAACTTCAATTTCAGAAATGGAAATGTTGTTAAGTGTTTCGAATGTGATCAACCCGGTCATTTGAAAAGAGACTATCCAAATATGAAGAAATCAAAGTACTCTTCAAACACTTTCAATAAGAAGAGGAAACAGGCTTTCAATGCAACATGTGATGGTTTAGATACATCATCAAGTGATAGTGATTCAGATACTGAAACTGCTAATATGTGCTTCATGGCAAATGATGAACAGGTATGGAATTTTAATGAAGAAATTTATAATGTTTTAAATGATATGTATAAGAGATATAAAATGCTTAGAAGAGGGTATAAGACTAGTTAGTAGAGATAGATAGATTAAAAATATTTAACGAAATGTTAACTGAAGAAAAACAATCTCTAGAAGACGAAATTGAAAGACTTAATGGACTTAATGATTATTTGAAATTTTAACGTTTTGAAAAACTAAAAAGTGAAAGTGGGTCATTGAGATCAGAAACACTTTCAATGAAATCAGATATCATTGATCTAAATGACAAAATAACATCTCTAGACAATGTTATTCTTAACTTTAATAAAGATTTTGATAAAATAAAGCTGATGCGGATAAATTTAACAAAGGGAAGGATGATGTAGAAAATTTATTATTTGCATCTAAACCCACTAATAATAATCATGGACTTGGATACGCCTCTAAGCCAAAACCAAAGAAAAATAGTACTCAAAGTACTAAATTTGTTAAGGCTACCAAGTACAAACCAAAACCTGGAAAATTGAAGTTAAACCCCAAATTAGTTCATTAATTTATGGGTTCCTAGAAGTTAGATGATAATGAGAAAGAAAAATATATTGATATTTTTATTAATAAAGTTTATTTATCTAATTATTATATTTTTAAAGGGCACTCAAACCCTTCACGGGTTTGGTTTCCCAAAACTTAACCCTGTGGACCCCCAAATAAAAGGGTACCAGTGCGCATATTTTATATTTTTTAGGTACCCAAAAAATGGATATCGGACTTCGGATGTGCTAGAGCATCATTATATACAAAGATGATAATATGGTGAAACTTGGATATAATTCAAAAGGATATGTTATTGGCATCAACAACGTGAGAATCTCTAAAACTCCTTTAATTTTAAATGTTTTACCTTATGTTTTATACTGGTTTTGATTCCCTTCATGAGTTTTGTTTATATACTAGTAGGTAGCACGTGCGCTGCATGGATTCATAGGCTATTACTATTTATGCTTGGTTGTATTAATTTACGATAGGAAATATACTGTGTCTAATTATAAATGATTATTCGTTGAGATTTTTTTACTTTTAATGTTTTATTTCAGATATGGTGAATGTTACAATTTGTTTCTATAATGTGTTTAAATGCTGAATTGAGGTTGGAAGGCAAAGAATGAAAATGCTGTGGTGCTGAACCTCATTTAATGGATGTTATTATTGCATGTTTGTAATCTTCACTTTGACCTGTGGATTATTTAATAAGAGAGGAATATTTTGCTTCAGCAAATATAAGCTAGTAAAGATGATAATTCTTTAGTTTACTCCAGCAAATATAAGGGGTTATGGTCATGAGGTGATAAGGTAATAAAGTTAATGTAGTTGCCTTTCAACCATGTTTTGTAAATGTGGGTTACAGAAAAGTTGGAGACCACTCACCACATTGTTTGTTGGTTGCTATAAATGGAAAAATTACAATATAATAAGTTGTAACGCAACATTTAAAATTTGGTCATTAATATTTTGTTATTAGTAGACGTACTGAATTTGTGCTCATCATAAGATAAATGTGAAAAAGTAGTACAACTCCTTTATTCGTCTTATACCATAGTTAGGCAGTGATGAATAATCAAGTAAAACAGACATGTTCGTGATTAGATAGGTCACATGCTACAATGGGTATATATGTTTAGTCAATATATTTCAACTTTTTTGTGATAAACAGTATTTAAATCCTTATCGAATAGAACGACTTCATTTTTTTAGGTAGTCCTAGTACAATCATAATAAATATTAGAACATAAGTGGCAATCATGTATACAATCAAATACTTTTTCCTAAAAAAATAGCATAAAAAATTGGAGGTTTGAAGGGAGCAGAACAAAAAATGCATACAGTTCAAACCACGTCTTAGTAATATAGTACGGTTGGATTCCAAGATTGAAATAAAAATTTAATTCTTAGAAGACAGTGTTATAAGAAGTTAAAAATAGAAAGAATAATTTGATCAAAGACATAGAACATGGAAATTAGATATAGACTGAGAAATAATGATGCCCAAAATTTACATATTTAATTATGCATTAGTTTGAAAGCATGTCCTTCACACACATTGCATAAACCATTTGTTGGAAGGTATGTTTGTCAAGTTTCATATCTGATAGCCATCCAGGTGATCGCAAAGTCAGCGGTTGCATGATAAAGAAAAAGGATGTAAGTTAGGTGTAATTTGGGAAGTATATAAATTGGTTTCAAAAATACCATTAAGTTCTGTGTTTGTCATTCTTCGAATGCTCTATCCTCTGAGTATGCTATTTCATAATTTTTTTGGACAAATTTTAAAAAGAGGCTACTTTTTCAAACTATTGGCATAAATAAACTAGTTTACAAACTACTTGCAAGTTTTGATTAGTTTTGGCCAGCTCAGCGATGAGCTGGCCATTTCTAAAATAAATAAAAAATACGGGGCGCATTTGTGAAATGCGCCCCTTATAATTTACATTGGCGCATCTTCCAAATGCGCCGGTGTAAATTTTTCAATCTAACACATACAGAAAGCAGAAGCTACTCATTTGTTTCTTAATATATTCGAGCTATAAAATCCAATTTCGTACCTTTCTTCAATTCACCTAATAAATTCATCAAAATCTACTCAAAATCTCAAAATATACAAGGATTACTAGTTGGATTACTTTTATCAGCTATTTGGCATCAATTTGAAGGTAAAATTCTAGGTTAAACTCAAACCCTAGCTCAATTTTTAGTTATTTTCATATTCTACTTTTCACATATCTATCCTCTCATTTTTATGCTTTATTATGTCATTAGTATTTGTTTAGCAATTGATTGTTCTAAAATTAATTATGTTTTCCTTTTTATAAGTATGTCAGATTTCATCCCAATTATTTGCTACTTTGATGGAAAATTGACTATGAAAGAAAACAATACACCGGTATATGTTGGTGGTAAACAAAAAGGTTCAAAGGTTAAAAAAATTTGCTCCTACAATGAACTAAAAGAAACGGTGTATAGGGTTACAAAAATTGATTCACAAGAGTATGATGTAAAACTAGTAAGCAAGTGGGTAACGGATTCTGGATCTTCTATTATCGATGTAAATGATGATGAAGATGCCGATGCTATGTTTTCCATTAATATGAAAGTGATTGAATTATTTGTAATAAAAGAGGAGTTGAGACATTTTGAAGAGGCAATTACTACTAATTTGAACCAACATTCTACTCAAATTCTTGGTACTATTCCGAGTTATCCTTATCAGAGCAATCCAAGTCCAGTATTTCCTACTTGTGTGAATACAAAGTACGTAATTTGTTAGAGTATTTACAGGTGAGTAGTTGAAATTTATAGTGTTTTGATCTCATACTCTTTTTTTCACAGTTCTACAGTGCATCCGGATGGTTCAAGCTCTAGATTGGCAAATGATCGATTTTTACACTCCGTTCCTTCAAATGCTAGAGAGGTCAACAATGATGATGGAGGCTATAGTTCACCGCATATAGATAGTATGCAAATTGCTTTAATGGATAATGATATGTCATGGATAGATAAAATAGAAGTTAATAATGAAGCTCTAGAGTTTGAAATTGATCATGAGAAAGAAAATGAAAATAATGAAGCATCTTTGGTGGAAGAAGAAGAAGATGATGATAACGGTGAACATATGGAATTTGAGGTGCCTTTGACAGATGATTTATGTAGTGTGAAAATTATGGCGGGATCATTGATTGAAAATGTTACTCCTATTAGAGATGTATTTACCTTAGAATGTGTTGATTTTGGTTTTCAAGTGGAAATGCAATTTCAAACAAAGGAAATACTTATTCAGCAGTTAAGTAAGTGGTCCATCAGGAATTCTATTTCTTTTAAACCTATAAAATCCTGCAAAACAGAATACACCGCGATTTGTAGTGTTGATAAAAATTGCCATTGGAGAATACATGCAATTGTCCCTAAAAAATCATTGATGTGGTGGTGGGAAATTAGAAAATATGATGGCAATCATACTTGTGTTAATTCGATTATTAATTCAAATCATAAACAAGCTACAAGCAAATTTATTGCTAATAAAATACTTCCTTTTATGAAATCAGATTTGAATACCACTCCTGCGATTCAAGTTCTAACGTCTGAAACTTTTTTTTATCAAAATCAGCTACTTCAAGGCATATAGAGAATTGCGTAAAGCACTTGAGAGAGTTTTGGAGATTGGGAAACATCATATGCTGAGTTACCACAATATTTAGCTACTATTAAAAAACATAATCCGGGAACAGTTTTCAAATTTGATATCGAAAGAATCAGCAATAATAAAGTTCTTTTCAAAAGTGCATTTTGGGCATTCGGTGCATCTATTGAGAGTTTTTCACATTGTTGACCGTTGATTTGCATTGATGGCACTCATCTATACGATAAATATCAAGATATGTTGCTAGTCACGACTGGAGTAGATGCAAATGATGGTATATTTCCATTAGCATATGCAATCGCGGACTCTGAATCAAAAGATAGTTGGGATTGGTTTCTTAGACACAGTGTTCGCAATAGGTGTTTAACTTTTATATCCAATCGAATGAAAGGTATTCCGAGAGCATTAGATAATTGGCCATAAGAACACCATCACCGCTTTTGTGCTAAACATCTCAAAGCTAACTTCCAAGTTGTTGGATTTACTCAAAAAAAATTGGTAGACTTGTTTTATTCATGTGCTAGTGCTACAGATGATTTGCAGTACAAAGAGACATTTGAAAACTATTGCTCCAGATGCACATGCTTGGACTGAAAAGAGTTTACGAGGTGCAGAGGAAAATTGGGCTCTATGCAAGGATAATGGTGGAAGATTTATGATGATGACACCAAATGTGTCCGAAAGTTTTAATGGTGTTCTAAGAGGTGCTCGTGCTTTGCCAGTTAAGTCGTTAGTAGCAAGAACGTTTTATCGTTTGAACGACTATTTCATGAAACGTCGTTCCGATGCTGAGGGATTTGAAACGCAAACGAGTCCAAAAGTCGAAATTCTTTTAGCCAAAAGAGAAAAAAAGCAAGATATTATGGAATTGTTAGATTCAATCAAACCAAATGGCAAGTGAATGATCAATTTGGAAGAGCGTTTACAGTGACACAACAAGATAATATATGTAGTTGCACTTGCAACATACCTTTATTGCAAAAGTTGCCATGTTTGCATGTGATGGCCGCTTGTGCTTGAACCATTGGAGGAGAGAATAGATCATATTATGACTTTTGTTAAATGTGGTTTTCAGTATAAAATTATAAAGCAAGTTACGGTCCAAGTTTTCATCCTATTCTAGATAGTAGATATTGGGATGCATATCACGGTCCGACCATATTGCCACTGCCTACAAAAAGAAAGACGGGACGTCCACGGTCGACAAGAATCAAAGGCATGATGGATAAAATGGGAGGAAGTAAACAAAATACTTGTAGAAAATGTGGTCAAAAAGGGCATAAAAGATCAACTTGTCCATCAAAATAATTTGCATATTTTGTATTTAATATTTTGTTTGGATTTGATATTTCGTTTGGATGATTTGTATGAATGATTTGAACGTATTTTGTAGTGGATGATAAACTATGTGGTCAAAAAAGATACACACCAATCGCAACCCACTGGACCTTCTCAACCCCCACCTACTCAAGACGATCCAACTCAACCATGAGTATTCCTACTTTTAGTTTACTATTAGTTTGCTTTTGTAATCGAACTCTAACTTCTACTATAATTCGAATGTAATCGAATTTTAATTATGTTATGCTTGAATTTATTTAATGGTAGTTTTATTTGTTGGCTTTTATGTAGATAAACGTTTGCTATTATTTAAGATTGTGCATTTGGTTTTGGATTTTGTGTATTTGGATTGTTTAATAAATGTTGCTGTCCAGGTTTGGACTTGAGATTTACACTGGCGCATTGGCAGATGTGCCAGTGTAAATAATAAGGGGCGCATTTCGCAAATGTGCCCCGTATTTTTTTTAGAAATGGCCAGCTCATCGCTGAGCTGGCCAAAACTAGCCTAAACTTGCAAATAGTTTGTAAACTAGCCTATTTATGCCAATAGTTTGAAAACCAGCCTCTTTTGAAAAATTTTCCTATTTTTTTACTACTTCATCCCAAAGCTACAATTTTATAATCTAAATTAGCAAGAAAAAGTATATAAAGTAAAACTGAACATAGTATGTTGACTACATTACTTTGTCTACTAATGGGTTCATTATTGGGCCATGCTTCTTTGCTTTTGGAAGTGTATGGATTCCTTAGCACGATTCACCCCTGCAATTCATACTAACAGTGCAGTGAGTTGTATGATACAAATAATTAACATGGTTTAATATGAAAGGATAACATACTTCAGTAGTGAGAACGGTCAGGTTGACTCCTACTTTGTACAATAAACTTATTGTCGTGACAATTTCATCATCGACCTCCATGCAACTATTTCCATATAAGTTAATGTTTTCAAAAAACGTAGCTATTGCGACGACCATGAGGCAATTGATGCTACTTGTTCTGTTGTTCTATAAATTAAGTTAAAACAAATCATATAAACTAATGTTGGTAACTCAATACTATTAGAATATACTTTTCAGTTTCTCTCATCAAGTTCAGTTCTAACATGTAAACTTATTCATGATTTAGAGAATCTAACACAGTAAAATATTTCATGGACAATAACAATAACACATTTTATGAGAAATAGTGAAAACCTTGTTATTAATTGATACTGAAGTTCAATCTACTCAAACAGTGGATGCGTTAGTGATGGAAGTAAGAGCACCTTGTTTGCGATAACGGAATCTGCATAAAATCTGAAGAAGAAGTTTCTACGAGGTCGATGAGAACACCAATATTTAAGAAGGGAAATAAAGTGGAAAAGAAGATGTTATATCCAACGTAGAAGATGGAAAAGTTATATGATTGGTTATGAGATTGGGTAGTGGGCTGTTGGTTGTTCATGCTCAACTTTAAAAGGAATATGGGGTCATGTTTGGCGGTTTTGTTTTATTGCAGGTCCACACATTTTTTTTAAACAAT
The DNA here is from genome assembly GCA_030765085.1 of Allium cepa. Taxonomy (NCBI): domain Eukaryota; kingdom Viridiplantae; phylum Streptophyta; class Magnoliopsida; order Asparagales; family Amaryllidaceae; genus Allium; species Allium cepa. The sequence continues at coordinate 569,112,817 of CM060942.1, read as the reverse complement.
CGAAGAAAGTATTTTGGGCTAGTAGGGCGATTGTGGAGGAGGAAGTTTGGAAAGGAACACAAATTTTGACCGCAGTGTTAAATATTTAACGGACAGCTTAATAGTGTTAATACAGAAAGCATTCTTGGTTACATGGATGAATTATTTCCATTTGATGTCTTTCCAACATTAAATCATATCCTCTCTTTGTCTTTTTCGTTAAACCAAAGAAATTTTGTTATATATATATATATATATATATATCTTTATATACAAACTCTATACATATTGTCTAGCTTTGCTTAAGCAATTCTTTTCGCTCTTTTTGTTGATGACAAAGGGTGAGAAAATATATAAATATACTATGCAAAATGATAGGGTGGTGCATAGAGTTAGGGGGTTAAATATAAAAATATTATATTTTATCTGTTAAATATTTTTATGGTTGTCACCAGAGGAGATTGTTAATACCTCATATACTAGTTTTGATGACAACAACAATATAAATATTCTTACTAACATATCTCCAAGTTGTGTTGTACTTTCAAATATATTATAGAGATATTTACAGAGGTAAACAAGAAATCAGTAGAAGCAAATAAATTATATATGAAGATTAATCATAGCAAATGGAAGAATAAAACCGATTGAAGGAGAAATGCAAATGTTGAAACGACAAAGTTATTTGTAGTGATGATTAGTTGGTTGAACCTTATAGTCATTTTTTAAAGACTCGTGACAATTATATTTGAAGATCATCAATCATTGATCTCAACCGAATCACAAAATCCACAAATATAAGGTACTTTTGAAATCTGAAAACTGCAACACTTGTTGGTGTTTATGTTCTTTTTGTAACACTATTTGTCGACATATCTATGTCGACATACATGCCGTTTTTCAGATTTTTTAAATTTCAAATAAAGAGACATTTCTCTCCATCTCTTCACCAAAAAACATGTCTTTTCAATCACTATATAAAGGCATTGGAAAACGAATTTTCACATCTTTTTCACTTACTCTTTCATATCCAAATGTTTGTGAGAGAAACCCATTGCATAATCTTCCATTCTCTTTGCAAATCCACACAATTTTAATCCAATGCTTCGCATATTTGCGAACCACACAATATCAGAGAGTTTTTACTTGAATTCATATCATTCTCTCTTTGATTTCATTATATCCCTCAAAGAATTCAAAGATATATTGCTACTGAAGGTCTATAGGATCATTTGTTGCTCTAGCACATCCGAAGTCCAACCTTCTGTCCAGTTCATTTGCATGTTTGTACGCTCTCACTTGTTATGTTTCTACGATTTCTACTACTCATGCCACTCCTATCATGCCACCTAGTCTAGTCTCCTGATCTGATCCGTTATTCACTTATTCTTGTTCCGAACCACTTGCTCATAGTCTGAGCTACATCTCCATGCTGTTGAATATCAAATGGTGTACCTAGTTTTGGAGCCAAATCTCAAGCTGGATTAACAGGATTCATTTGTGTTTATTTGTTTGGGGGGCTACATCTCAAGCTGGATTAACAAGATTCATTTGTGTACCTAGTTTTGGAGCCAAGTCTGGGACCATACATGATTACCACCGACAAGATTGCCAAATATATTACCTGTCATTTATCAGTATAGCTTAGTACTATTATTATTATTTTGCTACATATATTAATCTTTCATCATGCTTTGCATTGCTAATCATTTAATAAAATCCCTTTACATTGTATATGACATTTTTTTGATTCAAAATGATAGCTGCTGTTGCTAGTAGGCAAGCTTTTTGGGGTTATCCATTCCACAAAGCATAATACCTATTATGGTTAGTTTTAACCTGGCGTCTTTCTTAGTTTTATTTGTGGATAAATGAAAGAAAAGTTTGAAAATAATAACTAGAATTTTTTTGTTTAAATTCATTTTTCCAAAGAATTGAAGTATAATAGTTTATGTGAAGTTAGTGCACCCATTTATGTACGGGCAAAGATATGTTAGATGAGAAAGGATCAAATACTTTCTTTCTATTGCCTACTTTGGATGAAATTGTACTCTTAAGAGCAAAAAATTATGAGGAGTTTATCATTTTATCAACCGTTAGCAGCTAACAGTCTCTCTCTTCAATGTCAAAGGAGTAGTCTTATTTTGGCCTCAACAATCATTTTATATTCATGGATAACTTATAAAATTTTATCTGCTTAACTTTTATTTCAAAACTTCAGTTTGCACTTCCATTCATATTGATCTAATCCTGTCCAAAACTAGGTACACAAACCAGTTATCTCCCAAAGTTAGTCCAGCTTGCGATCCTTTATTCAACTGCAGCACACAAATGAACGATTCCTTATGCACTGTATTTTTATTTATGTTCACTGTAAATTCAATTTCTCGGCATTACACTCTTAACTGTGTTTATTTGTTTTCGAAATAATTTATTTAATTTAATATTTGCATATATATATATATATTTATATATAGGTCCGGTTTCAGGGACAGACTAGCTAAGCGACCGCCTAGGACAACCCCCGGTTGGGGGCAACGGATGGAGGTGGTGGATAGTTAACATAATTTAGTATTTTAAATAATTACTTTATTTAATATTCTTGAAATGCTTACTAAGGCGGTAGTTGTTTGCAGACCACTCATTACAAAGGTAGCAGGTTCGATTCCTTTTTTAATGCGTGCTACCGATTGTTTCATTCTTTCTTGTGCACATACTTGCTGACATAGAGCAACCTTCTCTTTTATTGGTTTTAGAATCCAAACTAATAACCATTATTTACTTGGCAATGAGATAACATTAGTTTCCACTAATTCTTTAGATTCCTCATGTTTTCTTATTTGGCTATTTCTCAGCCGCTAGCTGGTTAGTATTTGCTTTTTAATTTTCAGTTTTGTATGCAAAAATTCACCTAGCTTTTGAGTTGTATAGGGCAACTCAAATTTTTCCCCCGCATTCTCGCTTGCCTAGGACAACCTGGGTGCTAGAGCCGGCCCTACACACACACACATATACATACATACATATATATAATACCTTCTGGTTGATTTATTTGTTTTCATTTCTAGAACGTGTTCTTGTTACAAGGAAATGGAAATCTGTTGTGGATGCTTCTTCGGTGAAAAGCAACTTAGAGAACAATAATTTGCTGCCAACTCCCAGTGAGTTACAAATTACAACTGAAAATAAAAAACAAAAGACTTAGGCAGTATTTTGTTTGTTATTTTTAGTTTTGGATTTTCGTCCATACAAAAAAGCACACGATGTATTTATATTGTCGAAAACGACCAATTTAGAAAACGAAGTTAACATACAAAATAGAAAACAATTTTTTTTATTTTTCGCATTTTGGGAAATAACACAAGCACGTGAAACAATTCATTCTTCCATCGTCCCTCTATCTCTTTTGTCCTCCCATTCGTCTTTCTTTCATCTTCTCCGTCGTCCTTCCATTCGTCTTATATTTGAGATACATATTGAAAACGGAACATAAAATTCGTTTTTAAACCAAACACTACCTTAATTATTCAGTGTAAAAATCCTAAGCTGAAACTAACAATGCATTGCAGCTGTTGAGAACTTGTCACAGGAGATACAAGCAAAGAATGACAATCAGAACTTACATCAGGTATATTTTAGTCATTGCATTTTTTTCTTTTTCCAAAGGTTGAATGTTATTCTTATTTAACTAATCTCTCTTTATTATTCAAATGATTGCCGTAAGTTGTATTCGTCTCCTTGATTTCTTTGGTTGGGTTACTTCCTGATCTTGTTAGTGAATTTCTGAAGCTCTGAATGGTTGCAAAAATTAAATATATAAATATAAGTATTGAAATTTTGATTACCGAAAGCTTGTTTTGAAGTGCTGGTATGTTGGAAGATTTCTTCAATAGTAAATAGATTTGACTTTAGAAGAAGATAGTCAAGAGGTTGAAGAAGAAGAAAAATTCCTTGTAAGCAAATACTCTACTACTAATCTTTATTACAAAAGTTCATATTTTTTGTACTCCTAATGAGTGAATCGATCTCTATTTATTTATAGGAGTTCACATCTCAAATAAACAGTGTAGATTCACTTAATCTAACGGTTCTCTATAAATATCTTCTAAATATTCTCTCATACAATTTCAAATATATTATTACATAAATATCTCCTAAATATTTTCTTATACAGTTCAAATATATTTCATAAATATCTGGCATATATTCTAGATAATTATTATATGGAAAAATCTATATTAATAAAATCAAGTTTATTTTCAACACCTATTGTAAACTTGATTTTGTAGTACTAAGTAGTGCTTGAAATTTTTGTATTTCACGTGCTTCGGTAGGAATAGAGATATTATCCATACTTTTTTTATTACGTTGATCTTCTTACCAAACGTCGAGACCTTCAATGCCAGTTCACAGATTCTTGTTTTCATCACACTATAATTTTCCAGAAAGTAACCGTTCTAACTTTTACCTTATTCCAGTGTCATAAATTTTTAATGAGTCGTATATGTTACCTTTGAATTCTTCCATAAATTCTCTTTGACCCATTCAATTGCATTATTTGTTTTCCAAATTCCACTTTGTGGAATATGCGAGTATATGATTTTTGTTTGATGATAATAAACATATATATATATATATATTCATTTAAATGTATTTGTTAATGTACTATATTATTTTTCATAGATTAAATAAATATTTGTTGAATAAAATAAATTACACAGTATTTAAATGGAATTTGAATTCAAACAGAAATTTTATTCAAACAAATATTTATTACAATCTTGAATAGTACAAATTCAAGCTCTCACTATACATATACATTTTTGAATACATCACAATTCAGTTTACATAATTTCCTCACTACATATCACTCACACTCGTATTTTATCTTGAACTGCATTCCAGTTTGAATCCAGCATCTGAGCAATCTGCAAAAATATTCACTAACGCAGTAAAATTGAAAAAGAGATATTTTTGCAATATAAAATGAAATATGATTTTTGAAAATATTATTTGCCTCAGTTATTTGGGTTGTTAGTCATCATTCACATTTGAATTCATCACACACGAATGGTGTGACATGCATAGTGTATCACTGTACCTGCCACAAGGCCGTGCACACCGACATACACTTGATAATGCTACAGGGACAGGTAAGCACAGGTCAAACCCAAATGTAAAGCGGGGTTCAACTCACGTGCAATATACTCAAAATCACGACACGTGCACAAGGTCAAACCCGAGTTTTTAAAACTGGGTTCAACACAAGGCACAATAAACTGAATGCAAAGGTCAAGTCATTGTTGTCATGACTCAACTCAAATGCAAAGCTTCGACAAATCAAAACTGCATCAGATCAAGAATGCAACAACCAAATGAAGATGCAAGAACAAAGAACTGCACAAGTGTAGCCTCGAACTACAGTGATCTCAATATAGTAATGACAGCAAACATGAAGTGAATGTAATAACAAGAAAATACCACAATGACAAGTTCAAGTTGGAGCAATAGTTTATGTATGCATCAGTGACCAAACACAGAACAACAAGGCCCAAACCTAAGAATAGTGAAGCAACTCGACTACAAGTCAGCAACTTCAAACTGCTTATATACATAAGTGAGTGCACCAAAAATATGACATCAAACATAACAGCAGATCAAATGAAAGACTAGTAATGCATACAGCAAAAATGAAGAATGCCAACAGTATGTATTCAGAGAGTATACAACATGACAGTGGAGACACAACTCAAACGAACACTACAGCAAGACCAGAATGCTCAAATACAATATGAACTAATGAAGCAGTGCAAATGAACAAGTGCAACAGTGAGTGGCAATGCACCATTCAGAGACTCACTGAAGTCAAAGTGTGCAACTACATGACATGAATGCAACTACAGGAACTTAACAAGGCAGACTCAAGTGAATGAAAACTGTATGCAACATGGTGAACAACTCACATGTTTGAAACCACTCGAGTGCAACAGTGAAGCCATAAGGAATAAAGAAATGCAGATCAATGATCTCAAGCCAAAGTCAAAATTGACCGAGTTACTGCATCAAGCCAAAGTCAGAATTCAACGTAAATATACCTTTAAAAAGTCAAAGCAAAGTAAAATAGGGAAGTTTCTGCCGTATCGGTCAAGTACAAATCGAATGCGTCAAAATCAAAGTCGTGAGCATCAAGTCCAAAAATATATCAGGAAAGCCGTGCGCATCAGGAAAACAAAATTTAGGAAAGTACCAAATTGATACGAGAAAAATCAAGTGTTTCGAATTCATATAAATACCAAACCCAAATCATCATCATCGGCATCGAGTTTGAGTACGAAAATCACAATAGCACAAACAGAGAAATTACATACCGAATCAACAACGAACTCGATCATCAGAGAACGAGCGAGCCAAGCAGCGAGAATCAATCAACAGAGGAGCAACGCAAACTAGAATCAATCATCAAAGAACAAGATCAAGCAAGAGCATCACAAACCAGTCAAAACCCCAAATTTGGATCGCGAGTCGAAGCCCTAATTTCAGAAGGAAGATCGACCGTAATTATTTCACAGGCAAGAACAAAGGATCGGGTTGAAGAATAAAAGGGAGGGCCTTTATTATAAAGGGGATTTGTTTTTTATTTAGGGTTTTATTAAAGGGGGTTATCTTATTTTTTATTTGAGCAAAAATTATGGAGTCAAGTTTGTATTTTAATTTTTGCTCCCGCTTTCAATTTTGAAGTCTGTTTTTTCTTTTCGAGTCAAAGTATTGGTAAATCACCACCTAGGTTGTAGGTAGTGTCAGATTGTCTATTTAGAATTAGTTCAGTGAGCAGAGTGTGCGAGTTTGCAAAACTCTATAGGCGGGAGCAGAGTTTGCGAGTTTGCAAAGCTCTATAGGCGGAGCAGGGGGTGCGAGTCTAGTAGAGTGTTTGTGAGCGGGAGCAAGGGTTTGCGAGTCTGTTAGAGTGTTTGTAAGCGGGATACTGCTTAATTCTAATAGAAATCTGGGAATGCAGCAGTAGGCAGGGGTTGCCGAAGCTGGGTAAATTTTGTGTGTGATTTACTTTTCAGCATATTTATTTCTGCAGTTTGTTTCTGTGTTTAAATCGAGAAAATTTGCTATAACCCTATTCACCCCCCTCTAGGGTTAATCTAGATCCTACAAGTGGTATCAGAGCATGGTATTTTTTTTTAACTCTAGAGTCATGAATTCATCAGATAATGCTTTTTCTAAGGGGCAATCTATTGTTAGGCCACCCATGTTTAACGGGAATGATTATGCTTATTGGAAAGTTAGGATGGGTATTTATCTTAGTTCTGTTGATTATGATGTTTGGGATATTATTGAAACTGGCTATAAATCTCCCACTATAACTGTTGGTGATACTGAGATTCCTAAACCTAGGGATAGGTGGGATGCTAACGATAAGAAATTAAAAACCACAAATGCTAAAGCCATGAATGCTTTGATCTGTGCCCTTGATAAGAATGAATTTAATAGAATTTCTCATTGTAAAACAGCACAGGAAATCTGGCATACGTTGGAGGTGACACATGAAGGAACTTCTCAAGTCAAGGAGTCTCGTCTAGCCCTATTCAGCAATGAATACGAGAACTTTGTGATGGACAAAGGCGAGAGCATAAAGGACATGTTTGGACGCTTTTCAACTTTGGTGTACAACGCTAGAGCGCTTGGGAAGGTATTCACTGAGGTAGAGCTTGTGAGGAAGGTGCTACGAGTCTTACCGATAAAATTTGAGGCAAAAGTCACGGCAATCCAAGAATCGAAAGATTTGAGTAAACTAAGCATGGAGGAGTTGATTGGTAACTTGATGACATATGAGCTTGAGCTAAAAGCAAAGGAGGAACGCAACAACTCCAAACCAAAGAAGAAGACGATTGCCTTAAAGAGCAAAGAAGAGAGCGATGAAGAAGAAGAAGATCCGATTGAAGAGCTTGCAATGGCTGTCGATAATCTTAGAAAATGGTCAAGATTCAAGCCACGCAAGAAGAAAACATCTGGTAATAGGTCAAGAGAGTCTAACAATTCCGATAATGAATTGTCGTGCTATAACTGCAACAAGCCTGGCCACTTTAAACAAGAATGCCCACTTCTCAAATACAACCAAGGAAAGAAAAAGAAGAAAAAGGCCTTTGCAACAACTTGGGATGATGAAGAAGGAGAGGAAGTTTCGAATAGTAGCTCAGAGGAGGCTAACTTGTGTTTTATGGCAAAATTAGATTCAGAAGCAAGCTCAGAGGAATCTGGTGAGGCAGGTGCCTATTCGTATAAAGAACTTGTTTTTATGTGTCTTGATCTTACTAAAGAAGTTGATGCTCTTGAATCTAAAATTGAAAAAATAAAATCTGATAGGAGAGAACTTGCTCATGAAAATTTTAGGTTAGAAACTGAACTTGAAAATATTCAAAACCTAGAATGTAAAAAATGTAAAATTTTAGATTCAGAATTGACAAGACTTAAGAATAACTCTGAGAATCTTGAAAAAGAAAACTTGAGTCTTAAGGAAATCATTGACACTAGGAAAAAAGATTTTATAAATAGATGCACCTCACTTGTCACTGAAAACACAACACTAAAAACCAAAGTCCAAAATCTTGAGAAATCTTTGAATAACTTTTCAAGAGGCGAAAAATCTTTCAACATGCTATTGGGAAATAAAATTTTTGCTAACAACAGAAAGGGACTAGGTTTTGGGAAAACACAAGTTGAGGATAATGCAAAAGGTAAGAGTGTCTTTGATAGATGTGAAATAATTGGAGATCGTGTTGAAAATTGTAGTCATAGGAACAAGAACACAAAATTTATACAAGTTCGGGTTCCTAAGAATTCTACAAACAAATTTCATGTCTATTGGAACAAGAATGAAATGACTAAACAAGTTTGGGTTCCAAAGGGATTATTTATTCACAATGCTTCTGCCACTAACAATCATGGACCTATAAAAACAAATAGGTCACAAAAATCTTTCATCGTGTAGGTATGGTGGCAGGCTAAGGAACAACAACAGTGTTCTCTGGATTTTGGCTGTTTCAGAAACACAACGGGCAATAAAGCAAAGTTCCTTAGCCTAGTACAAAGGTGACAGAATCACAATGGGCAACGATGAAAAATTATCGTAAAGGTAAAACAGGTGAAGGTATATTTATCGATAAATTAAATGTGATAATCTGCACCATATTCTGAATGAAATCAGCCAATATTGAGATGTTGTAAAGAGATGATTTTTTGATTCTGACTTGTTCAACATAGTTGGCCAATTATATTCATGCCAAAAACACTATTCTTTGAATTACTTCATACATATATGTTTGGATTAAACATAGTGTTTTGCTGGATGATAATATTTCTGGTTATTTTTGGCTAACTCAATTCACGGTTTTCTGATTATTTACATGGCTTCAATTCAAATTCAAAGAATGTCAATTAAAATTGTTGCTAAAATTGAGTTTGAAATTTTTGATGCACACTTCATGATCTGGTCTATCAAATTTAATTAGTGATATTTTGGAGTGAAAGAGAAACTCAGATGCAGATTACACTGGTAATCTAGTTGACAGAAAAATTACTAGTTGGACGTGATTTTTGAGACATTTAGTAACTGCATCGTTTTTCAAAGAAAATATCTGCATATTTTTCATAATTTTCAAATAGCAGAAAATTCTCTCATATAACCCCTTCGAGAAAATCATTTTTGACCATATTTTCAGATTAGTCATTTTTATTTGATTTTAAATGACAAATTTTGACTAATCCGACTCCCTACTAATTATCAAAAAGATAAACAGTGGTTGAAAAGGTGATAAGTGTTGATATTTAACATACATTACTCAAAAGAGTATATTTTGAAAATTTCTTTAGGAATTTAAACAAGAGTTATAAAACTATTTGTTGGGTAAAGATTCCATGACCATTTCTATATCTATCATATTTCTATCGACCTTTGTTTATCAAAGCTTAAATATAGTTTGTCGATATGTGGTACTATAATCAGGGATCATTTGTTTTTCGTTTCATTTTTTTTAAAAATAAATAAATATCCAAAGTATTCACTCTCATTTAAAAGTCCTCACGGTTATGCATGGGTGAATTACTTGGATTTTTGATTATGTGTTTCCATGCTCATTTAAAAGTCCTTACGGTTATGCATGTATGGAACGCATATCAAAATTAATTGATTAAATAGACAAATTGATTCTAATCCCATTTAAAAGTCCTCACGGTCATGCGTGGTTAGAAGACACTTGATTTCATTTTTTAAATTAAATTGGAATACTATTAATCTCATTTAAAAGTCCTAACGGTTATGCATGATTAGTAGATATTCAAATTCCTGATATAAATGTACCACAAGTTGATACAATTGTATGATTTTATATTAGAACATCATTTCCATTCTTTCTAAAAGTGGAATATGCGCCTAACAAGGGTAGTTATGATTTTTATTTTTATTTTTATTGAAGTTTAATATTTATATTCAGTTTGAGTTTAATGTTGGATTAATATTGATCACTTAATCTCTATTTTTCTCTAACACTATTATTCTTTTGCTGATAACAAAAGGGGGAGAGAAAAGTTAAGATTTTGTCAAATGAAATCAAGCAAAGGTCAAATAATTTTCCATTTGCATTTAGTCTCATTTGTATATTTCTATTTATATGCATATATGTAGGGGGAGCATCATGTAGAGAGGAAGCATTTAAATAGGGGGAGCAATTAGTGTATATCATTGTTCAAATACATTTAACACAGTCAAAATCTTAAATATATGTTTGTTATAATCAAAAGGGGGAGATTATGGAATATGCGAGTATATGATTTTTGTTTGATGATAATAAACATATATATATATATTCATTTAAATGTATTTGTTAATGTACTATTTTATTTTTCATAGATTAAATAAATATTTGTTGAATAAAATAAATTAAAAAGTATTTGAATGGAATTTGAATTCAAACAGAAATTTTATTCAAACAAGTATTTATTACAATCTTGAATAGTACAAATTCAAGATCTCACTATACATATACATTTTTGAATACATCACAATTCAGTTTACATAATTTCCTCACTACATATCACTCACACTCGTATTTTATCTTCAACTGCATTCCAGTTAGAATCCAGCATCTAAGCAATCTGCAAAAATATTCACTAACGCAGTAAAATTGAAAAAGAGATATTTTTGCAATATAAAATGAAATATGATTTTTGAAAATATTATTTGCCTCAGTTATTTGGGTTGTTCGTCATCATTCACATTTGAATTCGTCACACATGAACAGTGTGACATGCACAGTGTATCATTGTACATGCTACAAGGCCGTGCACACCGATATACACTTGATAATGCTACAGGGACAGGTGAGCACAGGTCAAACTCAAATGTAAAGCGGGGTTCAACTCACGTGCAATATACTCAAAATTACGACACGTGCACAAGGTCAAACCCGAGTTTTTAAAACTGGGTTCAACACAAGGCACAATAAACTGAATGCAAAGGTCAAGTCATTGTTGTCATGACTCAACTCAAATGCAAAGCTTCGAAAAATCAAAACTGCATCAGATCAAGAATGCAACAACCAAATGAAGATGCAAGAACAAAGAACTGCACAAGTGTAGCCTCGAACTACAGTGATCTCAATATAATAATGACAACAAACATGAAGTGAATGTAATAACAAGCAAATACCACAATGACAAGTTCAAGTTGGAGCAATTGTTTATGTATGCATCAGTGACCAAACACAGAACAACAAGGCCCAAACCAAAGAATAGTGAAGCAACTCGACTACAAGTCAGCAACTTCAAACTGCTCATATACATAAGTGAGTGCACCAAAAATATGACATCAAACATGACAGCAGATCAAATGAAAGACTAGTAATGCATACAGCAAAAATGAAGAATGCCAACAGTATGTATTCAGAGAGTATACAACATGACAGTGGAGGCACAACTCAAATGAACACTACAGCAAGACCAGAATGCTCAAATACAATATGAAATGATGAAGCAGTGCAAATGAACAAGTGCAACAGTGAGTGGCAATGCACCATTCAGAGACTCACTGAAGTCAAAGTGTGCAACTAAAATGCAACTACACGACATGAATGCAACTACAGGAACTCAACAAGGCAAACTCAAGTGAATGAAAACTGTATGCAACATGGTGAACAACTCACATGTTTGAAACCACTCGAGTGCGACAGTGAAGCCATAAGAAATAAAGAAATGCAGATCAATGATCTCAAGCCAAAGTCAAAATTGACCAAGTTACTGCATCAAGCCAAAGTCAGAATTCAACGCAAATATACCTTTGAAAAGTCAAAGCAAAGTAAAATAGGAAAGTTTCTGCCGTATCGGTCAAGTACAAATCGAACGCATCAAAATCAAAGTCGTGAGCATCAAGTCCAAAAATATATCAGGAAAGCCGTGCGCATCAGCAAAACAAAATTTAGGAAAGTACCAAATTGATACGAGCAAAATCAAGTGTTTCGAATTCATATAAATACCAAACCCAAATCATCATCATCGGCATCGAGTTTGAGTACGAAAATCACAATAGCACAAACAGAGAAATTACATACCGAATCAACAACGAACTCAATCATCAGAGAACGAGCGAGCCAAGCAATGAGAATCGATCAACAGAGGAGCAACGCAAACTAGAATCAATCATCAGAGAACGAGAGCAAGCAAGAGCATCACAAACCAGTCAAAGCCCCAAATTTGGATCGCCAGCCGAAGCCCTAATTTCAGAAGGAAGATCGACCGCAATTATTTCACAAGCAAGAACAAAGGATCGGGTTGAAGAATAAAAGGGTCGACCTTTATTATAAAGGGGATTTGTTTTTTATTTAGGGTTTTATTAAAGGGGGTTATCTTATTTTTTATTTGAGCAAAAATTATGGAGTCAAGTTTGTATTTTAATTTTTGCTCCCGCTTTCAATTTTGAAGTCTGTTTTTTCTTTTCGAGTCAAAGTATTGGTAAATCACCACCTAGGTTGTAGGTAGTGTCAGATTGTCTAGTTAGAATTAGTTCAGTGAGCAAGGTGTGCGAGTTTGCAAAACTCGCGGGAGCAGAATTTGCGAGTTTGCAAAGCTCTATAGGTGGAGCAGGGGGTGCGAGTCTAGTAGAGTGTTTGTGAGCGGGAGCAAGGGTTTGCGAGTCTGTTAGAGTGTTTGTAAGCGGGATACTGTTTAATTCTAATAGAAATCTGGGAATGCAGCAGTAGGCAGGGGTTGCCGAAGCTGGGTAAATTTTGCGTGTGATTTACTTTTCAGCATATTTATTTCTGCAGTTTGTTTCTGTGTTTAAATCGAGAAAATTTGCTATAACCCTATTCACCCCCCTCTAGGGTTAATCTAGATCCTACACACTTTTGCATTTCATTTTAAAAAACATCATTTGAAAAGTAGGTTTGTTCAAGTTATATAAGCTTTGTTCACCTCTTTGCTTCCATAATCATGAAATTCATCGCTTGCCACTTTGGCTTCTTCTTTGACCATTTCTATTTCTAATTCTTTAACATTATCCATTTCCATTTCTTCAGATTTTTGCTCATATTTCGAATCTCTTCCAAACTCTTGAATTTCATCTTCTTGATTTATGTTTTCTTCATTTTCATCTTGTTTGCTTTCGTACTCTTCATTGTTGACGCCAACTTCGCTTACTTTATTTTTTTCATCTTCTTCTTTTTCTCATCTAAACATTTTCCTTCTTCTTCTCGTTTATCTTTCTCTAACTCCTCAAATTTCAGCAAATTTTCAGCATTTTTCTCCTCATTGCTATCCTTTTTTCTCTCTTTCGCATCAATCGGATTGTCTTCTTCTATTATTGTTGTGTCATTATTTTCATATACTTCTTTCAACAAATTACACGAATCTTTTACGGAAGCTTCTCCAAGAATATGATCATAGGCTGCTTCATCAACGTTCTCATTCATTACAACACAAGTACGATAAATTTTCCATCGAAATTTCACAAATGCTTTCTTGTCTATTTGCGACATGCTCTCCAAATCATTCAGCTATTCATAACCATTTTCGACGATCTCTCATAATACTTTGTAGATTAACTCCTTCTTGACTTCTTTCTTCAATGTAATTGGCCTTCTCTTCAACTTTATTATTGCTAGGAGCTCTACATTCAGAAGCATAATGTTCAAAATTTTCACAATTGTAGCATTTGATGCATGATTTGTTGTACCTTGATTTTGAATTTTCTCTTCCACGACCTTTTGTTGTTATTTCTCCTCTTTTGGTTTTGTTGTCATTGTTGTTGTCATCATTGGGCCTACAACCTCATCTGTATCCATATCCACAATATCATATTTGTTTTTTACCACAACCTCGTCTTTGTCGACTTCGATTGCTTTCCTCCTTTGAATCAATCTGCGTCTTAAGTACTTGCTTCACAATCTCTTTCTTTTCATTTTCTTTTCTTCATAACCTTGCAATGAACCAAAAAGTTCTTCTATTGCCATGGCCTCCAAGTTTTTTGTCTCTTTGATGATGGTGACAATATGTTCGAACTTTGGATCTAATGATCTAAGAATCTTCTCGATAATTCGTATATCATTTAACTTGTTGTAACGACCCGGATTTTTCGACATTGGATTTGGAATATTTAAATGGTTTTAAATATTAAAATTGAATTATAGATTGATTTTTGAATGTGAAAGATTGATTTTATTTATAGAAATAGATTCAGAATTTAAATATAGCAATTTATCTAATAATTTAATTATTGAAATTTTATAATTGAATATTGGTTAAAATAGTGAATCTGGAGTTTTAAGCGTGATAAAAAAAATTTAAAGGCTTATAAAATTTATATTTATAATATGGAAGACAGTGCAACTTTTAAATTTTAACTTAAAAGTGATTTTTTCAGTTTTAAAAATATATCGTTTAAATTGACATTTAAAAACAGCCTTCCGAGGCACAGTCTCGGAATTCGACGAAACCAATTCCATTAGATCTGTAATATTATATTATTATCGAATTTCAAATTTCGTAACGATTGGAGTTGTCGTGTAGCCGTACGGTATGTAAATACGTTGAAATTAATATCGAAATTTAATAAATAATTGGGTCCAAAAAGCTATATTCTCCATACGATCGAATTAGGACTCAAAACCTTTTGCATTTCGTTCGGGATAGGGATATAACATTATGAACGCCTAGCGACATGTCTCGATAGGAGATTGAGATTTTGAGTTGCAAATTCAATTCAAGGTGAATATATATATATATATATATATATATATATATATATATATATATATTTCAATATTTCAAATCTGTATTCCCATCAGTTGTTATTCTGTCCTTCCTCAAATCGCTGTAGCAAATCCATTCAAACACGCGATCCCCTCTCTTTCTTCTTTTTAAAAGCTCAAGCCTTTCCTCCTTTCTTCTGTCAAAAAAATAAAATAAAATTGCCTTCCTTCTTCCTTTATCCTCCAGTTCCCGATCGAGAGAAAAAACGCGTTGCTCAATTCAAATCGTTCGAATCATAATCAAACGAAGGAAAGAAGGAAATCAGCGAAGGCAATCAATTCGAATTCGCTTCGAAATCTGGATCGTAGAATAAGAAGGGGGTCTCGATCGAAATCGGAAGTGGCGACAGCACTCGCGGTGATTGACAGTGGGAGGGCTAGTTCGATTTGACCTAGGGCTTCGATGTTGGGATACTGAGATGAGTTGTGTTGTTTCGAGCGATCTAGGGTTAGCTTGGGACGGCTATGGGTGATCGAGCGATAAAGGGATTGTCGCACGCGAACAACTGAAGTGGGAAGAATCTTGGGGCACTACGGCATGGAGGTGCTGTAGTCGTGCGTTCTGGCAGCGACGTTGAGGTTGGAAGGGCAGTATTGGGTAGTTCGCCAGTGAGGTATATGGCAGTTTTGGTTTCTAATTTAATTTAAATGTAATTGTACATTCTGTTATAAAAAAATAAAATTAAAATTTTAATAGTAAGGTAACAATTTTATTTTTGCTAATTATTGTAATTTAGGAAAAAATATTTCAACTATAAACTATTTTAAGGAAATTTTTTACAATAAGGTATATATGCCATTTATTTTTCAATTTAAAAATTTATATGTACATGTATATATACAGTAAAGAAAAAGTATAATACAAATACAAATACACACACACACACATACATATTTTAATTTAAATTTATATAGATAAACAGAAAAATATATGTATAGATAAGGTTTGGAAAAATAGGAATTTTAAATGTTGAAAGAATTTATATAAATTAGATTTTTATGGATTCTATATAGATTATTTTTATAAGTATATGTAGTTTCAAAAGAAAATAAATATACATATACACATTTTTAATTTACTAGGTTATTTTAAAATAATGTATGGCGATTAATTTGTTAAATTAACTTATTTAATTATTTTAGTTACTAAGAAATTATTAAAGGAAAATTAGTTTAATGAAATTATTAGTTAATTAAGTTTTTGGTAATTGATCGTTTGATTATTTCAAATATTAATAAACCGTATAATGTTTATACAAGGTCAAAAACCGTGAAACCAAGTTAGGATTGAAGTGGATTGCAAAACTGACGCGGCGTAGGAAGCGAATTCGACGATGTAAATCGAATCCGTCCAGGATCTCACACGATTAGCGGAAATAATCGATGAATCGATGATAAATCGGTGAATTCAAGAATACCCAAATGCCCAAATCTGTTGATCACGAAGATACCGGATTCTAGCAATCTCCGACACGTTGATCGCACACGATACCGTGAAAGAAGATCTACAATTCTTCGAACGTTGATCAAGCGCACTTGATTCCATGAATTGGCTTCAACAATCATTGATTCGAGTGCACTTGAATACCGAAGGTGGAGATAGGAGATTACACTCAACTACCAATTTGAATGGAGGCACAAAGCACAAACCAATTTTTATTCCAAAATTCAACAACCTTTTACAATGACATTTTATCACTATTTATAGGAGTTACAACACCACACACACGACCGTTACATAAAACAAGACAAACAACTTGAAAAAAAAGAAACAAAAAAAACTATACACGAAACAACACGCGACTTAAAAAAAATACACACGTGGCCTTTAAAAAAAATACCCACGACTTAAAACACGCAAGTTAAAATTCACAGTCACGACCTAGTATTCGGCTGAATCAATTTGCGACTTGCCTGTGGTTTAGGTCGCGACGATGGTTAGGTCGCTGGAGTTAGGTCGTTTGTTGGAGTTCACGACTTAGGGAGGAGGCGCGGAGTTAGGTCATGGCGTGGAGTTAGGTCGCGGTGCGGAGTTAGGTCACGTTGATGGATAGGTCGTGGAGTATTGGTGATAGGTCGCGGCGATGTGAATGGGGTTAAGTCGTGGGGTTTAGGTCGCGACGATGGGAATGATGTTAGGTCATGGAGATTAGATCGCGGCGATGGGAATTCGCGAATTAAGGTATGTCTTATTAATTCCTTCCCCTTCACTCCTTGTCGTGCTGCATCATCCTCCCCCGGTTGACAAGAATTCGACCTCGAATTTGCGCCTTCCTCTTCCTCTACAAGCTTATCCCCCTGATACGGAATCAAGTATTTGACATTGAAAATGTCTGCAGTGTGAATATGATCCGGCATCTTTAACTGATATGCATTGTCATTGATCTTCTTCAAAATTTCTACTGGTCCAATTTTTCGAGCTTTCAACTTGTTGTAAGTTCCCACTGGAAAATGATCTTTCGTCAAAACGGCGTAAACCAAATCACCTTCTTTGAAGCCCACACTTCTTCGTCTCTTATCCGCCATTTGTTTATACTTCTCATTTTATGCAAGCAATCGTTCTTGAACAATTTTGTGGCACTCTTGCAAATCATTCACAAAATCACTAGCTCGCTTAACAACCCCTTTCTAAAATGGAACTATCGATAAATCCAATGGTCCTTTCGGAATTGCTGAATATACAACTCGAAACAGACTGAATCATGTACTTCGATTAATAGCGTGATTATTTGCAAATTCCGCCTGACATAACTTTAAATCCCAACTCTTAATATTATCTTTCACAAGACATCTTAACAAGTTTCCCAACGACCTGTTAACCACCTCCGTCTGCCCATCAGTTTGCGGATGGTAAGCGCTAATAAAATTCAGCTTCGTTCCGACCATCTTCCACAAACTTAACCAAAAATGGCTTAGAAATTTAGTATTCCGATCAGAAACAATAGATTCAGGTAGCCCATGTAATCGGTAAATCTCTTTAAAAAATAACTGAGCAACCCGGACTGCATCAGCGGTCTTCTTACAGGCTATGAAATGTGCCATTTTCGAAAATCTATCAACCACCACATATATGGAATCATTTCCTCGCTGAGTTCTTGGCAAACCCAAAACGAAACCCATACTGATATCGACCCATGGTTTGGTCGGCACGGGTAATGGCATATATAATCCCGCATTCGTAGCTTTCCCTTTCGAAACTTGACAAACATGACATCTCTGAACAAACTTTTCAACTTCTTTTCTCATTGACGGCCAAAAATAAGACCTTGAAATCAACTGCAAAGTACGATCCCGATCAACATGTCCTTCTTCATGCAACTCTTTGATAATCTTCATTTGCAAACTACCTTCTGGTATGCACAATCGATTCCCCTTGAATAGAAACCCATCTATCATCACATATTCATTCGTCCTCCTCTCCTTGGCTTCATCTACAAACTTGGCAAAGTAAGGATCATCAACAAATAATTCTGGCAACACATCAAACCCGATCACTTCAACTTTCATCGTTGTCAACAAATGATTCCTCCTACTCAAGGCATCAGCTACACGATTCGTCACCCCTGATTTTTGCTTTACAACAAAAGTAAACTGCTGTAGATACGCGACCCATGAAGCGTGCCTAGCTGAAATTTTGTCCTGTCCTTGCAAATGCTTCAAAGCTTCATGATCCGTATAGAGAACAAACTCCTTCTGAAACAGATAATGTCTCCAGTGCTTCACAGCTTGAACAATTGCGTAAAATTCCATGTCATAAGTGCTATACTTCAACTTGGCTCCAGACAACTTCTCACTGAAATAAGCAAATGGGCTTCCACTCTGACTCAATACTCCACCAATCCCAACCTTCGACGCATCAGTATGTAATTCAAACAACAACAGAAAATCCGGCAAAACTAGAATTGGTGCTGACGTCAATAGTGTTTTGATCTTCTCAAAAGCAACCCGTGCTTTCTCTGACCATGCAAACTTCTTTCCCTTCATGCAATCGGTTATAGGTGCCATCACACTGCTAAAATGTGGAATGAATCTTCGATAAAAAGATACCAATCCATGAAAGCTCCTCACTTCAGTAATTGTCCTGGGTTGTGGCCAACTCCTGACAGCTTCCACTTTACTTTCATCCACGTGAATATCCTCCTTCGACAAAACATATCCCAGAAATAAAACACTGTGCGTCATAAACACACACTTCTTCGTTGCTGCATAGAATTGCTCCTGTCGTAGAATTAATAACACTTCTCGCAAATGTTGGACATGCTCTTCCATACTCCCACTATAGATTAAAATATCATCAAAGTAAACTACCACGAACTTCCCAATGAATGGTCTGATAATCTGGTTCATCACTCTCATAAAAGTACTAGGAGCATTAGACAAGCCAAACGGCATAACCAACCATTCGTATAGACCTTCCCTTGTTTTAAAAGCAGTCTTCCACTCATCACCACGTCTAATACAAATCTGATGGTATCCACTCTTTAAGTCAATCTTCGAAAACACAACAGCCCCACTCAAATGATCAATCAAATCATCGAACCTCGGCATTGGAAATCTGTATCTCACAGTGATCTTGTTTAGAGCCCGACTGTCCGTACACATCCGCCAAGTGCCATCCTTCTTTGGTACCTATAAGGCTGGCACTGCACAAGGACTCAAGCTCTCCTGAACACGTCCCTATTCTAACAACTCCTCCACCTTCCTTCTTAGTTCCTCATGCTCCTTAGGACTCATCCGGTAATGTGGCCTGTGAGGTAATACTGCTCCTGGCACAAGATCAATCTGATGCTGTATATCCCTCAACGGTGGTAATTCTTTGGGTAGCTCTTCAGGAAACACATCCTCGAATTCTTCCAACACTGGTTTGACTTCCTCTGGAACTACAACAAATTCAGTAGCTTCACGTCCAATCAACAAAAACACCTCTGGACTCTCCTCTACTTCTACAAAAAACTCCTTCAAAGTCAACAAAGTCTTCAA
Source organism: Allium cepa (assembly GCA_030765085.1). Taxonomy (NCBI): domain Eukaryota; kingdom Viridiplantae; phylum Streptophyta; class Magnoliopsida; order Asparagales; family Amaryllidaceae; genus Allium; species Allium cepa. The sequence continues at coordinate 569,092,550 of CM060942.1, read as the reverse complement.
CTCCTTAATCTCTTCTGACTTGCTCTCTTTTTGCTGTCTCTTCTTTGGAACTAAAATGATCTTAACACCTTCAAACATAAAGCTGTAGCTGTTGGTTCGACCATCATGTTGCACTGTTCGGTCATACTGCCATGGTCTTCCCAAAAGAAAGTGACAAACATCCATCTCCACCACATCACACCAGATCTCGTCTTTATACTTCTTCCCAATAGAATTGGAACAAGAACTCGCCTGTCCACCTTCACCTCTCCTCCTTTCCTTAACCATGCTAATTTGTAAGGGTTTGGATGCTTCTCCGTCTTCAACTTCAACTTTCTCACAGCTTCGGTAGAAATGATATTGTCACAACTTCCCGCATCAATCACAAATTTACACACCTTCCCTAGTATAGTGCATATCGATTGAAAGATATTACTCCTCAACCAACTAGCCTCTTCTTCCTGTTTCGATGTCAAACACGATCTCCTCAACATTAGATTACATCCTTCATATCCCGATGCGATATCTTGTTTATCAATCTCCCGATTACATCCTTCGCAACCTCATTCACAACTGGTTTACTGACAGCCTTGGAAACGTTAGCATTATTACTAGCTCCCTTCACTTGATTGTTGGAATTTGTAAACACACCACCTCCTCGTCTTCCCTGCTTCTCCCAAGCCAACGCTTTCTGGTGCGCTTCGGCCACAGATCTAGGGTCAAACATATTTACCATGTCCTAGATCTGGATCCTCAACCTCCCAACAAATCTAGCGGTCAACTGTTCTTCCGTCTCCATGATTTCATTTCGAGCAATCAGTTGATAAAACTCATCAGCATAATCATTAACAGTCTTTGTACCCTGCCTCAGATTTTGTAAGCGTTGATACATAAGAGATTGATAATTGTAAGGTAAGAAAGTAGCTTTCATTATCTTCTTCATCTTCCCCCATGAAACAATCTTTGACTTCCCCATCCGTTCTCGTGTAAGTTTTGTCTGTTGCCACCACGCCATGGCTCTCCCTCTTAAACGAGTAGCAATCAACTTCACTCTACCATCTTCCGAAAACTCCTTGAAATCAAAGATCTCTTCAACATTAGATAACCAATCTAGAAATTCTTCAGCCTGTATACCACCCTTAAACTCTGGAATTTCAATTTTCATTTCGGACTCCTATTTGTGATCATACTCTGATGATTTCTTCCTTGGCTTCGATTTCGACTATGAACACTACCACCATCAAACTCGTCATCAAAATCTGATGCATATCGATGTCGTTCATGACCACCAATATCTCTACCACCATTTCTTCGATCTACATTCCTCCGATCACGATAATCCACATCTCTTCGATTTCATTCATCAGCATTTCTATCACGATCGTCAACATTTCTACGATCATGATCTTCTCTTCTCTCCCGATCTGAATGTGGTGAAACTCTATTTCCCCCATGACTCGATTCAGGTGAAACCCTTCTTATACTTTGATTCATTTGAAACGTCATTCTCTCTAATCGACTGATCCCTTCATTCAACTTCTCAGTGAAACTTTCGTTGATTCGTTGCCCCATTTCATCGGCCTCTTCTCTTCCATACAAAGCATTAATATTGCAATGACGTTGAGCTCGTCTCGGTGGCATGATTAAACTTCAAACAAATTCAAAAAAAAATTCAAACGCATTTCAAACTTTGACCCAAAATGATATGGATCGAAACTCCCAACTTGTTGCAACTTCACGATGAACACCAAACTTCTCAACAATTGCAAATCTGATCTCCAAACTACAAATTCTCAAAACCCAATTCTCCAAATAATGCAAACTTCTTGCAATCTAGCTCTGATACCAAACTGACGCAGTGTAGGAAGCGAATTCGACGATGTAAATCGAATCCGTCCAGGATCTCACACGATTAGCGGAAATAATCAGTGAATCGATGATAAATCGGTGAATTCAAGAATACCCAAATGCCCAAATCCGTTGATCATGAAGTACCAGATTCTAGCAGTCTTCGACACGCTGATTGCGCACGATACCGTGAAAGACGATCTACAATTCTCCGAACGTTGATCAAGCGCACTTGATTCCATGAATTGGCTTCAACAATCGTTGATTCGAGCACACTCGAATACTGAAGGTGGAGATAGGAGATTACACTCAACTACTAATTTGAACGGAGGCACAAAGCACAAACCAATTTTTATTCCAAAATTCAACAACCTTTTACAATGACACTTTACCCCTATTTATAGGAGTTTACAACACCACACACACGACCGTTACATAAAACAAGACAAACGATTTAAAAAAAAGAAACAAAAAAAACTATACGCGAAACAACACGCGACTTAAAAAAATACACATGCGACCTTTAAAAAAAATACCCACGACTTAAAACACACGAGTTAAAATTCACAGTCACGACCTAGTATTCGGCTGAATCAATTTGCGACTTGCCCTTGGTTTAGGTCGCGACGATGGATAGGTCGCTGGAGTTAGGTCGTTTGTTGGAGTTCGCGACTTAGGGAGGAGGCGTGGAGTTAGGTCGTGGCACGGAGTTAAGTCGTGGTGCGGAGTTAGGTCGCGGTGATGGATAGGTCGCGGAGTATTGGTGATAGGTCGCGGCGATGTGAATGGGGTTAAGTCGTGGGGTTTAGGTCAAGGCGATGGGAATGGTGTTAGGTCGTGGAGATTAGGTCGCGGCGATGGGAATTCGCGAATTAAGGTATGTCTTATTAATTCCTTCCCCTTCACTCCTTGCCGTGCTGCATCAAAAACAAAAATAAAGGTGAGATTTCCTCACTCATTTGGATTACCTTGTTAAAATTAAATGATAAATTTAAATTATTGCATGCCTAACTTGATTGATAAATTATAATTTATCTATTGAATGATATTATATATATATAGTAGTATATATATTAGTATTGGAGTGATTGATATTCCTGCAGTATATAGCTGATGAGACCCTATACGCCCCGTATAATAGCGGATGGCCTTATATACCGCGATATCCCCCTCGAAGTGGGATTGGTATTATATTTGTTGACTAACATCTATGGATGCAGGAAAAACAGATTGGAGGGATCCAACTGGATTCGTCAAAAATATTTATTGTTCACACACACACACACACACACACACACACACACATATATATATATGTTATGATGGATAAATTGATATGGTTTGTATGTGAATTGAAGTATAAAATGTTAAATAGCATGGGAATTAAAATGGACATTTCAAATACCAAGAATAACTAAATTGAAGGAATTCAAAAAGAAATTAAAATGGTAAATATTTATATTGTAAATTAGATTTATTCTAAAGGAAAACTAAGTGGGATAAATATATATTAACTAATGTGGGCTATACTTAAAATTGATTTAAGTAGAGATTTTGAAATAAAATATATAAAAGAAATTTAAGGATATTTTGAAATTATGGAAAAGAACTTAAGCAATAATTGAAAATAGATTTGAAATAAATTAGAATTTATTAAGGAAGGAAATTAAAATCGGACTCTTAAATAGAATATGTTTTTATAAATAGATGGAAAACTCAGGGGAGATTATAAATTTATAAACGAGGTTTATAAATGAGATAGATTGATATCAGCGGATATGCTAAAAATATAAGTTATGGCGGGAACTTATATCGAGTTATGAAAATTGTTTTGAAAAGAAATAGCGGAATATATTTCAAATATGAGAAATGGCGATAAATTTGGATATAGTCGATGTGATACGAATCAGGAGGAATTTATGAATTTCATGCGAAACGAGTTAGGAATTTACAAATAAAGTTGTAAATGATTTTTGAAAGAAATAGGAAGTAAATGAATATTTTCCAAGTATTGAATATCAAATGGAGTGGGAAAATATGCTAAGTATTGGGTAAGGGTTGGAATTTGTTCCGTGAAAATAAAAAGGGATTTGGAAACTATTTCAAAGTGTTGAAGTATTGAAATAATATCTTGAGTAGATATTTTGTAACAAATAATTTAGAAAAATATTAAGGCCTGATGGTTTCTTGTGGACGTTAATTGATAGTTAACTAACCGACTATTAATATTGGCCAATGCGTTGATCGTTTCGAAGAGACCAGGATCAGATTTAATTATCCGAAAACCACTTCAATCCGGTTTGAACGTAACGAATGAATACCGTGAAGATGATGAAAATGGTGATTCGTTTGTCCAGACCCAGGACAACTTGTATGGACAAATGCTATCAGAACATCGTCATTGGAAGACGATGAGCATTCTAAGTGAATGTGTTCTTTAAAAAGGTAACGCTTAGACTCAAGCCTCATCAACCGGGAATGGAAAAACCAAGGGAGGTGCAGCAAGACTAAGTGGGTAGCACCCAATTAGGGTAAGGTCAACCCTATTTAGAGTCCCTTTGATTTCGGCTATGTGGCGGTTGCTGATCCCAACCGCGAGGTGATCTTATTCAGACTATTCGGTAAGGGGTAGCTCTGGTCTAGTGTTGCAAGGGATCGGGAGTGGTCCTCGGTACGTTGATCTAGGCCAGAGACTGTAATGGGCGGTACCCCAGTAGCCTTGCCATTGTATGGAATCTAATCTCTAACAAGCGCCCGTACGGTTTTGATTGTGCCCAACTATGCTGGAACGTGAGATGTAAGCATTTCAGCTAGATTCTATTTACTTTCTATAGACACTATTATAATATCAGATGGATCTGATAAAAATGTTTTGGTTATCGTGAGGTAAAAACCCGACATGTTTATTTGTGGCGTGGCCTTACGAGATACCTTTGTTCTAAAGGATTTTCGAAAATATAATAATAATCCAATCAAGTGTGTTTTCTCATGCTAGTTTTCCAGACTGGCTCGGGTATTGTTTTATTATGATGCTCGGTTCAGACCGAGTATTTCAGATTCAAGATAGGATGCTATGGAGCTCAGGAGATGAGCTGGATGTCGAGGCGTATTTCCGTAGATTTGTATTTCCGCTGTGTAAGGACAAGTTACTAAACTGTCCAGATTTGATGTAATGGTTGTGTACTCTAATGAATGTAAGTATTGAACAGTTAGAAATTATTTTGTATAAAAATCTGTTGTTATACATTATATTTTGTTCAGCTGCGATTGTGAGACTCAGATGTTGTTTTTATCTTCTTCTTCTTCTACCTCTTTCTTCTTTTTCCCTAATGATCTGTATTTCCGTCCACTTTGAGTTAAATTGATGTGGAATATTGTCGGCTCAAAGGGGTACGAAACTGCGGGCCATCACATTTGGTATCAGAGCTGAAGTTTAAGCGAGAACCTTGGCTCTGGTGGGGATTACTCATTAGAGATAGAGTTAGTAGTACTCTAGAATGAGTTGAGTGTAATAATAGATATGAGCTCGTATTTGTTAGTAATTGTTTTATATTGTGTTGATTTATTGGTTGAGTGGAATATAAATTCTGAACAAATAATGAAACACCACTAATTCGATGGGAGCTTCTAAACACTTGAACCCGATAAACTGACACAATATTGTTTTGAAGCGGGTAAATGAAATAATTTTACCTAAATTATATTTTTATATAAAGAAAATAAATTTCAAAAATTATTATGGTATATTTGGAGTGTTTGGATGATAATATTATAACTAAAACAAGATTATAAAATCTGGAGTTGGTTATAGATAACCTAATGGAAATTGTATAAGTATGGATTATACAATTGAATCAAAAACTAAAAATGAATACAAATCTGAGTTTGAAAATATTTAAATGCCGAAGATTTTTGAAAATATTTTCTAAAGTGTTTGAAGGTAAATAATAGTAATATTATTTTGGAGATATATTTGAAGAGAAAATAGTTTTAAATGGGTTTTGAAGATGTATAGCATTGAAATCGCTTCGGTTGCTGGAAAATAATTCTGATGATGACGGCCGCATCATCAGTATTCATTTTCGAGTTTCTAAAGTGACGAGTTGCTACCAAAGTAACTGATTTGGAGATTTTGTTGGAAAAACAAACGTTCTTTAGAAATTCCAAGGGAATTTGTTTTGGGATAAAAACCAGGGCTGGTTTAAATTTAAAAAGTGTGATTGGGAATGTTTGTGATTTCAAAATGGTTTGAAAAAAGAAATTCTAGAATCCTTATTTAAATAATTTAAAAATCATCAAGGAATAAGTTATAGGCTTATAAATTGAAATGATTTTTAAAATAAGAAAGGAAAGTATGAGATTTGAATTTTGAAAATGAGGAGATTAAAATAAAGTTTAACTTAGACTAAGTGAAAGAAATTAAATTGTTGGAAATTAAATTGATCGTGGTTTGACTGAAATAAATTAGTAAAGTGGATTAGTTAAATGGATTAAATTTCAGTTAAATGGATTAACTTTTGGATGTGATTGGATTGGAAAGTAAAAATTAAGTTGGATTTGAGAAATAAGAATTGAATTGAATTTAACTTAAAACTAAATGAAGTTGAGTTGAAAATAGAAGTGAATTGAAATAAAATTCAGTTGAGTTATAGATAATATTGAATGAATTAAATTCTTACCTAAATTAATTCAAGGAATGGTATGAAGTTGAATTTAGTGTAAAAATTGAATTGGAATAAATAAACTTCGATAGCTCTTAAAAATTAAAGTTTATGAAATAAAAATATACCTGGCTATGGATAAGAGTATAGTCCTGACCAAAAATGAAATGTGAATAGATTCGAGCTTAAAATGGATGGAAGAGAAGAAAAAAGTAAGCGTGTGACTTATAAAAAAGGGATAAAAGAGAAATAGAAAACCAAAGATAAAATGTGTTTGATATTTTGGAAAATGAATGAAAATCCAATCTTGAATTATAACATAAATTTGAACTCAAGAAAATTAAATGAAGTAATTTTTGAAATAAAAATAGAATTGCAAATTGCAAATTGAAAGTAAACTATTTAGATAATAAAATAGTTAATTGAAAAGGTTACTGAAGTTTATTCGGTTAAATAAAATTGGATTGATAACTAAAAATGGATTTTTGAAATAAAGCTTGAGTTATAAATAGAATTCGACATATATTGTAAATGAATTAAACATAAATTCAAAATATTGTCGAATTAAATGAAATTGGATTAAAATAGAAATGGTTTGAGTTGCAAACTAATCCAATTCAAGTATAAATAAATTACATATGACCTTATTATCATTTAAATAAATTCGGAAATGAATTGAGAATGTGAATTAAAATTTAAAATGGATTGAATAAATGAATTAAACGAATTAATTAGTAAATGGATGAAATTTGATTGAATAAAAATCAAATCAGAGTTTAAATTGGAATTTGGTTATCAGAAAAATAAACTTAAGTTATGAGGCGAACTAACTTGAAGTAAATAAATTAACTTAAGTAAATATTTGAATGGAAGCTCGGCTTAAGTGAATATGTGAAATGATTATTTAGTATAGTAGTATGGAATGTTTTCGGGTTTAACAAAATGGTTTTGAATGAAACCAATTTGGATATGAAGTAAAATGCAATGAATGGATTGTGAATAAATTTAAAATGGAATGGAATTAATATAAATTGAGTTGGAATCAATTTAAAAGAGCTATAAGCATGAGTGATTGTTTATTTGAATGAATATCGTTAAATTGCATAAGAAAAAATTGGTCGTTGACGTGAACGAAAGTAAATAATTTATTTTATGAATTAATAGAAGCAAATAAAATTGATTTTGAAATCAACTGGAATGAATATGAGTTCGTTTGGTTTAAAAATGAATTGAATGTAAGAAAGTGAGTTATAAACCATTCAAACTAAATGAAAATGATATGTGATTTTGTTGGAAGCGATTAAAATTAAAGTCGGAATCTTAAAATTGCTTATTATTGTTTAGTATGCATTGCTTGTGTAATTCATGTGTTTAGCTTTCTAAATAAGTGAAATGTTATTTGAACTTCATATATTTAGTACTTACATGTTTAAGTTAAGTAAGTTCATGTACCCAGAGGTCGTTTGGATGGATTTTGGTTGCGCTAATTGCTAAATAAATAAGCCGCTTGCTTAAAAACGCTAAATAAAGGTACGCTTACGCAATAAAAGAATAAAAATATAAAATGTTGTTGTATTTTTGTTTTTCCGACCGTGTGGGTCGATGTATATATATTTATCTCTCTTGTCATATTGCAAAAGCTCCTCCGTACAAGGGAGACTCCGTCAAAAAAATTCGGAAATTTTTGGAGTTAGAAAATTTTTGTTAACGAAAAGTGGATTTTCAAATTGTAATGAAAATGTAGGAGTTGAACTAGAAGAGAAAAACCAATTTTTTGGGGTGAAAGTTAAAAGATTAGAAAAAGTGAATATCGAGTTTTCACTAAATGGGTTTTGGAAGTTAATGGGTTTGGGCATTCGTTTGCCTTAGCAATTTCGGGGACGAAATTCTTTTAAGGGGGGAGGAATGTACCGATCCAGATTTTTCGACATTGGATTTGGAATATTTAAATGGTTTTAAATATTAAAATTGAATTATAGATTGATTTTTGAATGTGAAAGATTGGTTTTATTTATAGAAATAGATTTAGAATCTAAATATAGCAATTTATCTAATAATTTAATTATTGAAATTTTATAATTGAATATTGGTTAAAACAGTGAATCTGGAATTTTAAGCGTGATAAAAATAATTTAAGGGCTTGTAAAATTTATATTAATAATACATAAGACAATGCAAATTTTAAATTTGAATTTAAAAGTGATTTTTTCAGTTTTAAAAATATATCGTTTTAATTGACATTTAAAAATAGCCTTCCGAGGCACAGTCTTTGAATTCGACGAAACTAGTTCCATTGGATCCGTAATATTGTATTATTATTGGATTTCAAATTTCATAACGTTTGGATTTGTCGTGTAGTCGTACGGTATGTAAATGCGTTGAAATTAATATCGAAATTCAATATAATAATTGGGTCCAAAAAGCTATCTTCTCTATACGATCGAATTAGGACTCAAACCTTTTCCATTTCGTTCGGGATATGAGTATAACATTATGAACGCCTAGGGGCATGTCTCGATAGGAGATTGAGATTTTGAGTTGCAAATTCGAGGTGATTTAAAATTTAAAATATATGTATATTTCAACATTTCAAATCTGTATTCCCATAAGCTGTTATTCTGCCCCTCCTTAAATCGCTGTAGCAAATCCATTCAAACACGCAATCGTATTCAACACGTGATCCCCTCTCTTTATTCTTTTTAAAAGCTTGAGCCTTTCCTCCTTTCTTCTGCCAAAAAAATAAAATAAAATTGCCTTCCTTCTTCCTTTATCCTCTAGTTCCCGATCGAGAAAAAAAACGCGTTGCTCAATTTGAATCGTTCGAATCGTAATCGAACGAAGGAAAGAAGGAAATCAGCGAAGGCAATCAATTCGAATTCGCTTCGAAATCAAGATCGCAGAATAAGAAGAGGGTCTCGATCGAAATCGGAAGTGGCGACTGCACTCGCGATGATCGACAGTGGGAGGGCTCGTCGATTTGACCTAGGGCTTCGATGTTGGGATACTGAGATGAGTTATGTTGTTTTGAGCGATCAAGGGTTGGCTAGGGACGGCTATTGGCGATGGAGAGGCGAAGGGGTTGTCGCAAGCGAACAACTGAAGTGGGAAGAAGCTCGGGGCGCTGCGCCGTGGAGGTGCTGTAGTCGTGCGTTCTGGCAGTGACGTTGAGGTTAAAAGGGCAATATTGGGTAATTCACCAGTGAGGTATATGGCAGTTTTGGTTTCTAATTTATTTTAAATGTAATTGTACATTTGTTATCAAAAAAATAAAATAAAAATTTTAACAGTAAGGTAACAATTATTTTTGCTAATTACTGTAATTTAGGAAAAAATATTTCAACTATAAACTGTTTTAAGGAAATTTTTTACAGTAAGTTATATATGCCATTTATTTTTCAATTTAAAAATTTATATGTATATATACAGTAATGAAAATGTATAATACAATATAAATAAGTATATATACATACACACACACACCTATTTTAATTTAAATTTGTATAGATAAACAGAAAAATATATGTATAGATAAGGTTTGGAAAAATTATGAATTTAAATGTTGAAAGAATTTATATAAATTAGATTTTTATGAAATCTATATAGATTATTTTTATAAGTATACGTAGTTTCAAAAGAAAATAAATATACATATACACATTTTTAATTTACTAGGTTATTTTAAAATAATGTATGGTGATTAATTTGTTTAATTAACTTATTAAATTATTTTAGTTACTAAGAAATTATTAAAGGAAAATTAGTTTAATAAAATTATTATTTAATTAAGTTTATGGTAACTAATCGTTTGATGATTTCAAATATGAATAAACCGTATAATGTTTATACAAGGTCAAAAACCGTGAAACCAAGTCGGGATTGAAGTGGATTGCAAAACAAAAATAAAGGTGAGATTTTCTCACTCATTTGGATTACCTTGTTAAAATTAAATGATAAAATTAAATTATTGCATGCCTGACTTGATTGATAAATTATAATTTATCTATTGGATGATATTATATATATAGTAGTGTATATTAGTATTGGAGTGATTGATATTCCTGCACTATATAGCATATGAGACCCTATACGCCCCGCATAATAGCAGATGACCTTATATACTGCGATATCCCCCTCGAAGTGGGATTGGTATTATATTTGTTGCCTAACATCAGTGGATGCAGGAAAAACAGGTTGGAAGGATCCAACTGGATTCCTCAAAAATATTTGTTGTTCATATATATATAATGATATATGTTATGATGGATAAATAGATATGGTTTGTGTGTGAATTGAAGTATAAAATTTTAAATTTCATGGGAATTAAAATGGACATTTCAAATCCCAGGAATAACTAAATTGAAGGAATTCAAAAAGAAATTTGAATGGTAAATATTTATATTGTAAATTGGATTTATTCTAAAGGAAAACTAAGTGGGATAAATATATATTAACTAATGTGGGCTATACTTAAAATTGATTTAAGTAGAGATTTTTGAAATAAATTATATAAATAACTTTAAGGATATTTTGTAAGTATGGAAAAGAACTTAAACAATAATTGAAAATAGATTTGAAATAAATTAGAATTTATTAAGGAAGGAGATTAAAATCAGACTCTTAAATAGAATCTATTTTTATAAATAGATGGAAAACTCATGGGAGATTATAAATTTATAAACGGGGTTTATCAATAAGATGGATTGATATCAGTGGATATGCTAAAAATATAAGTTATGGCGGGAACTTATATAGAGTTATGAAAATTGTTTTGAAAAAGAAATAGTGGAATATATTTCAAATATGAGAAATGGTGATAAATTTGGATATAGTCGATATGATACGAATCAAGAGGAATTTATGAATTTAATCGGTGAATATTGGATTTTCTTAAAAATATATTTTCGTGCGAAACGAGTTGGGAATTTACAAATAAAGTTGTAAATGATTTTTGAAAGAAATAGGAAGTAAATGAATATTTTCCAAGTGTTGAATATCAAATGGAGTGGGAAAATATGCTAAGTGTTGGGTAAGGGTTGGAATTTGTTCCGTGAAAATAAAAAGGGATTTGGAAACTATTTCAAAGTGTTGAAGTATAGAAATAATATCTTGAGTAGATATTTTGTAATAAATAATTTAGAATATTATTAAGGCCTGATGGTTGCTTGTGGATGTTAATTGATAGTTAAATAACCAACTATCAATATTGGCCAATGCGCTGATCGTTTCGAAGAGACCGAGATCAGATTTAATTATCCGAAAACCACTTCGATCCGGCTTGAACGTAACGAATGAATATCGTGAAGATGATGAAGACGGTGATTCGGTTTGTCCAGACCCAGGACAACTTGTATGGACAAATGCTATCAGAACATCGTCATTGGAAGACGATGAGCATTCTAAGTGAATGTGTTCTTTAAAAAGGTAACGCTTAGCCTCAAGCCTCATCAACCGAGAATGGCAAAAACAGGGGAGGTGCAGCAAGGCTAAGTGGGTAGCACCCAATCAGGATAAGGTCATCCCTGTCTAGAGTCTCTTTGATCTCGGCTGTGTGGCGGTTGGTGATCCCAACCGTGGGGTGATCTTTTTCAGACTATCCAATAAGGGGTAGCTTCGGTCTTGTGTTACAGGGGATTGGGAGTGGTCCTCAGTACGCTGATCTAGGCCAGGTACTGTGACGGGCGGTCCTCGGTAGCCCTGCCATTGTATGGAATCCAATCTCCAATAAGCGCCCGTACGGTTTTGATTGTGTCCAACTATGCTGGAACGTGAGATGTAAGCATTTCAGCTAGATTCTACTTACTTTCTATAGACACTATTATAATACCATACGGATCTGATAAAAATGTTTTGGTTATCGTAAGGTAAAAACTCGATATTTTTATTTGTGGCGTGGCCTTACGAGATACCTTTATTTTAAAGGATTTTTGAAAATATAATAATAATCTATTCGAGTGTGTTTTCTCACGCTGGTTTTCCAGACTGACTCGGGTGTTGTTTTATTATGACGCTAAGGTCAGACCGAGTACTTCATATTCAGGATAGGATGCCATGGAGCTCAGGAGACGAGCTGGATGACGAGGCGTATTTTCATAGATTTGTATTTCCGCTATATAAGGACAAGTTACTAAACCGTCCAGATTTGATGTAATGGTTGTGTACTCCGATGAATCTAAGTATTAAACAGTTAGAGATTCTTTTGTATAAAAATCCGTTGTTATATATTATATTTTGTTCCGCTGCGATTGTGGGACTCTGATGTTGTTTTTATCTTCTTCTTCTTCTACCTCTTTCTTCCTTTTCCCTAATTATCTGTATTTCCGTCCATTGAGTTGAATTGATGTGGAATATTGTCGGCTCAAAGGGGTATGGAACTACGGGCCATCACACTTCTCATCGTTTCTTTTTAGGTTAGTAGTAGCCGTTAAAACCCTTGAGAAGTAATTAGAGACAAGTTCACCTTCTTTCATGTGCAAAGTTTCAAACTCTCCTCTTAAAGTTTGAAGACGTGTCTTTTGAGTTGATCGGCTCCTTTGTAAGATGTTCAAAGCTTTTCCTATGCTTTGACTTTGATCCTGAAACCTTCTCAAAAGTATCGTCATCTAATGTTTGATATATTTGAAAAAGAGTCTTTATTTATCATCTTTGAGTCTCTCAAACTATTGCTTTGAGTTTGAGATGGACTATCTTCATTCCCTTGTTCGGTGTAGCCTTTCTCGACTATCTCCCATACGTCGTGTGCCCTAAAGAGGGCCATCATTCTTAAACTCCAATTGTCATAATTGATCTTGGTTTGTATTGGAACTTGTAAGGGAACGCTTTTATTCGTCATCTTTTTAGGAGGATCTTCAGGCTCCGATACCACTTTGTTGGAAGATTACTTCAATAGCAAATAGATTTGACTTTGAAAGAAGATAGATAAGAAGTTGGAGAAGAATAAAAATTTCACTTATAAGGAAAAAACTTTATTATTAAAGTTTATTTTAAAAATTCATTTTTTTTCTTACTACATTTCTTTTCTCTTACCTCCTAGATGAGTTCACTACTAGAACAATAGTAAATAGCGACGAAGCCTTCTGACGGCCGCCGATGGCTGTTTCCGACGGCTAGCGATGGTTGTCGATTTCCGTGGAATTTTCGTAAATAAAATATAATAGTCGTCGCAAGCCGTCGAAAACTGACGTAAACTTGCCGTTGGCGGTCGTCGCTAGACGTCGAAAATTATCGTGTATATAGGCTTTAGGCGGAGAGCTGCTACATTATTCCTACCTCCTCCAAATCAACAAAAAACCTACCTCCACCACCTCCTCCCGGTCATCAGCCAGCCTCCGCGCCTCCCCGAGCATCTCTACCTTCATCATTCTCCTCTCTCGACAAGCCTAGGCCCTTCATCAATTTCCAATAAGATTTTATTCCTAAACCCTAATTAATTTTGATTTGTTAAATTAGGGTTAATTTGTTGTTATAGTTGTATAATACCTCATTGATTGTTTGGTATATCCTATTGAATGCTAGTTAGGTTGTTATTATAATTGTATATCATTGAAATGTTGAGAGAAATTTTTTTTAGTGTATATGTGCGTTAATTAGTGTACATGCATTGATTAATTAGTGCATACGTGCATTAGGGCTAGTTTGGATTAATAATTTTCGATGCTAAGGATTTAACGTATGCATTTTCAAGATGACGAAAACGACGATTTAGTGTATATGTTTCTTAGAATGTAAATAAATTATTGTAAAAATTGTTATATAATATGATTTACCTTTTATAAATCCCTTAGAGAGTTTTTGGCCCCATCTGACAAGTATTATATATGATCGTTGTATGGATGTTCGTTTTTATCACAGAACAGACATTTATATTCATCCGATATAATATTTATCGGATTTGTCCCTGTATTGGACAAGTTACAAACACAATAGAGTAATTATATTTTATAAATCATTTTATTTTAAACGGTTCACAAAATTTCGACAACACTTTCTTTTTATTACATGTGTACACGCATATGTGTATGATACAGGGAACAAAGGGGAAGTGCTGCCGAAATTTTGTTGAACCGTTTAAAATGAAATGATTTGCAAAATATAATTACTAATGTGTGTAATGGAAAGAAGGATGATCAACCATCAAAGTGTAAAAAAATTACCTAAAAATTGTAGATTATATTCATATAATAATTTGTGTAAATCCGTTTGAAAATGAAATTAAATAGAATAATATTATATATTTGCAAAAATTTAAATGTATGATTTAATTGAAAAATAAAATGTCAACAAGTACATTGGGTGCGATCCACTTAGCCTTCCTGCATCTTTCCTGATTTTCAGCCATTCCGGTTGATGAGGCTTGAGGCTACGATTACCTTTTTTAAGGAAATTTCACTTAGAATGTTCGTTGTCCTCTGATGACGCTGTGTTGAAAACATTCATCCATACAAGTCCGTTTTGGATCTGAATGAAACCGAAAGCACTATTCCTACTACATCCATTTTGGAATCGTCCTTAGGATTAGTAGCAATTAGCCATTGCACTTCAGTGCTCCAACTTCGATTCCATTCTCTTGTCTTCACTTCGAAAATGTATTCGTTGGATCGAAGTGGTTTTTGGATAACTTATCTGATCCCGGTCACTTCGAAACAACGTTTTATATTTTCGGTAAACTCAACCTCGGTTCTTTAAGAAATAAATAGACGAAAATAAGATCAGAGATCATCCCCTAGCCATTAGTGGATGGATTTCCTTATCATCGTCCTAGAAGAACGAAATGAGTTTATACGTATAGTATAGCATCTTCTGATGGTAACTGTACCATTTAATCCCCGTGTTTCTCCTAGATATTTCCAAAGTTAGGATTTTAGTCCAGATTTGACAGTCGGTTATTTAACTATCAAATAAACAATTATCTAATCAAAGATTCCATTTCCTGCTGAATTCACTAAGTCTTGCTTAATTTAAATTTCAAATAACGTAAATCTCTTTAGTCAAAAGTATATACTTATCTTACCGAATTTAGTATATTCACAACCATCCTTTTTAAATATATTTGAAAACCGTTTAAAATAAATAAGGAAAGCACCAGTGCGGTATCAACCATGGATTCGTAGCTAAATGATTATGTCTCCAACCCAGAGAAATCCAAACTTAACTGTAGGCAATCTCTGCCACCCCAATACGCCATGAAAGTATACCATTACTTCCCGAAAACTTTATTTAATAATTTTCTCAAGATAACACTTACAAAATTTCTATATAATTTCTAAGTTTAACTTAGGCAAATACTCTTTAAATAAAGTTATTGTATTTAAACAATATTAATATTGACTAATTTATCTTTTTAAAATAACAATACTGATAAATTAATAATTAACTTCAAAACAAATCATTATAAATACCTTTAAAACAATTTATAATAATTACATAAATTTGAACAATAATTTATTTTGATTTATTAATAAAATTGTAATCGATTTACAAGACTTGTTTATAACTTATAATTCATTTCGACAATTTAAAATATATATTTTAATAACTAACTTTCTGAAATATTTTTAAACACCTTTAAATTACCTAGTTTAATAATTTAAAATACTGTTTTTAAAACAAACTCAACTTCTGGATAAAAGTATATTTTCCAGTTCCAATATATCCAATCTAATATTTATAAATCTCTCTCGATTTATCACCAATCGATTTACATACCAATTTCATAAATCCCTTTTTCACACTTCCAAAATAAAAATCTATCATTTCTTTTTAAACCGTTTTTGCCCATATCATTATAAATTCCCACCGTGAATTTATATCTTCAATTTATCAATTGATACTCTTTTCACTTTTATTTATAAACATTGTTTATAAATCTCATAGTCTCATTTCCATTTTACAATGGTTTCACATTACTTAAGATTATAAATCAATTTCTAAATTAAACTACATTTACAAATCATTTTCTTAAATAACCCAAACTATATTCCAAAAACCAACCAAATCCCAATTATACTTTCATTTCGTAATTTAGAAATCTTATTTAAAATCCAGTTTAACAAATTTTGTATCTACTTCCAAATTCCTTTCTATTCTCCCAATCTATTAAAAAATCTCGATTTTTAAAACCTTTTATATTTTAAACAAGTATCACTTAAGAATTATTATTTAAAACCCTTTATACACATTATTCCAAAATCTTTATTTACAATATCCCGAAATAGTTAAGTACAAATTTAGAGTCAAACCATTTATTTTATCCAAATAAATTTCTTTTAGTTAATCCAAAATCCTATATAAATACTTCACTTCCAAAATCCCTTTTTAATTTCTTTCAAATTTCAATAAATATAATTATGGTATTTTAAAATACTAAAATCTAGGCCACTGCCACCATAGTATCCAACAAATTCAATCACACTATAATCTATCACAGATTTTTCAAACATATCATATATCATTTAATACGAAAATAAATTCAGCATTTTTAAGGAATCCAGCTGGATCCCTCCAACCTGTTTCCCTGCAACCACAGATGTTAATACAATATAAAAATACAAATCCCGCTTCGAGGTAGGATATCATGGTAATATAGGGTAATTCGCTATTATGCGGGACGCATAGGGCCTCATCCGCTCCAATAGGCGGCAAAAATCAATCCAACTACTAATATATACTACTATATATATTATAACATCCAATTGATAATAATAATTATCAAATCATCCAATCAACTAATAATTTAAATTTTCAACAATTTAAATTAAACCAACAATCCATAAATGAGTGAGATTTACTCACATTTATTTTCTGTTGTCGCCGAGACGTTCCAGTTTGGAACTAAAACTGGACGATGCCCGATTTTAGCCCAAATTTTGACTATCTCCAAATCCATCCAAAACAGTTTCATTGCGAAGCTCTCGTCACCATGATCACAACGTAAAAAGTTTCGTCCAATTTCAACCTCGTATACATGAGTTATAAAAAATTTAAGTTCATTGACAGATTAATTAAATTAAACACATAAACTATCAATTCTCTAAAGCCCATACCCTACATTCTCAAACCTGTCCCACACAAACTTCACCTTCCCCAAAACTGCTCCATCTCCCTGTGCACGAACGGACAACCAACTGTGCACGACAAACAATGACACACACACAATTCCTCCACGAAATTGAGTTTCGATTTCGCCAACGACCTACTCGCGACAATCTCCACCTACCAATCACCTTGCCACCATGACCGAGACCCTCCACCAAAAAGCGACCACCGGGCCCCCTTACGTAACCGTGCAAAGTCGCGATCACCCCTGCTCCGCCGCACGCCACCAGACTATGTCCACACGTGCGCCTCGCCACCCTGATCGCAAATCCACTCTCGGCTAAACCTCACTCCCCCTGAAATGCAAGAAAATTGGAGCCCTAGTTCACTCACTATAACGTCGATCATCATATAACTATGCTGCACCTTCCAAAAACATGCCAGATCGAAGTATGAGTCGAATCAGGATTTTAGAGAGTGGTTTTAACTTTTTTCGTTGAGTATTCCATGAGAATTGATTTTTTTAAGCTACCATGCCACTTTTTTTTTCACCTTGTATTGTTCTATTGCGTGTTATTTAAAAAAGAGAGGAGACGTGATGTTTGAGTGTTGGTTGCTGGCTACAGTGACTTAAAGGGAAGGAAAAGAAGCTGATGTGAATATTTGACTAGACAATTTATTAATTTAAATTCCAAAATATCTTGGTTTACACAACTCAAAATCTCGCACCCCTATCGAGGCATGCCGCTAGGCGTTCATAATGTTATACCTCTATTCCGAAAGCAATGGAAAAGGTTACGATTCTTAGTTCGATCGTATGAAGAAGATTGCTTTTTGGACCCAATTATTGTATTGAATTTTCGATACTAAATTCAACGCGTTTATATCCCGTACGACCAAACTATAACTCCAAACGCTACAAAATTTGAAGTTCGATAATAATACACTATTACGGATCCATTGGAACTGGTTTCGTCGAATTCTGAGACTGTGCCCCGGAAGGCTATTTTTACTTGTTAATTTAAACAAGCTATTTTTAAAATAGAACAAATCACTTTTAAGTTCAATATAAAAATTTATTATCTGCATTATTACTAATATAAATTAAATAAACCTTTAAATTATTTTTATCAAGCTAAAAACTCAAAATTTCACTATTTAACCAAATTTCCTTTTATTAAACTCAATTATTAAATTATGCAATAAATCGTTATATTTTAAATTTAAGTTAAAAATTAACTTTTAAATATTTAAAATCGATTTAAATATTCCAATTTCAAATATTCAAAATTCTGGGTCGTTACATTCCTCACCCCTTAAAAGAATTTCATCCCCGAAATTACCAAGGTAAGAAGAATAGTCCAAAACCTATTAACTTCCCAAAGTCAATTAGTTGAAACAACTTCCCGAAACCAATTTATTGAAACCACATTATCACTTTTTCTAATTTCCAAATTCATCCATAGATTCCAAATAATATCATTAACTCAACCATTTCAAATTATAATCCAAAATCAAATTTTATTTATTAAAAATTTTCTTCAAAATTTTCTAACTTCTTAAATTTTCGAAAATTTTCGCTTGCGCCTCCTTTGCGTGGCTAGATCCAAACAATCACAAATTGCCATTACGGGCCCAAACCAACAAAAGAAAGAAAATAGCCAAGTGGCTCAATCATAAAATCATCATTTTCAAACATCAAAATAAACATGTACCTTTTTATCGGGCAATCCAATTTTATTTATGAAACCAATGACATCAATTTATCTTTTGCTTTTAAATACCTACACCTTACTTACCAATAATATCCAATCATATAATTCAAAATCATTTTATTTATTCCTTTTCAAAAATTTCAAAATTTGCTTTACTGAAGCCCGTATGATGTACATATAGCATCCGTACGCAATATCAAATCCGATCGCTCGCCCGATCACATAATTTTACTTCCGAACTAATATTGTTCATACGACTCTCTAGTGCGGACTCAGATCTGGTTCCTTGATTAGAAACTGTCATTCTCCTTGCATAGCCATATACTATGATAGAGAATCCCAGAATCAATCAAAAATCCACATCTAGTGTTCGCCATCGAAAATCGAGTGAAAAATCCTAATTCGGATCAATATAAATTATCTCGAAATTTTGTGCTCGAATCTGGATCAAACCGTCATGCGAATAAAATAATATACGTACACTTACATATTTATTTCTAATTGATTCTTAGCTATATTTTTTTTTATTTACATTTACTTTCATTTCCATTCAATTATTCATAGTTATCATTCACATTTATACTTCACGTTCACCTATTTACTTGGTATATCCCTAAAATACCAATTTCACTTAAGAATTTCACCATCAAATTTTCTTAAGTCAATTATAAACATTTACACAAAAGTTCTTATGTTTATTACCACTTCAGCACTTAAGTTTATATCCATTTCTATTCCAATTCAATTTCAATTTCTATTTAACTCAATTTATCTCCAAATTTTAAATATTGAATTGTATCAACCATACCCCATACCATATTTAATTCACTAATTATCTCAATTAGTTCCATCCACTAATTCTTTTCAAATCTCAATCGAATTTTATTTCAAAACTTTATTTTATTTAGTCCAACTTATGCTAAATTTTCAAATGCCATTTTATTTAACTTAATTTTAATTTTAAATTTTTACCTTCTTGCATTCATATTCAACACTTTTAAACATTGTTTTACTTGCAATTTACCAATTCTGATAAGTCATCAACTTATTCTCTCATAATTCCAAATAAACAATTCAAATCAAAATCCTAGAGTTTACACACTTTGTTCTAAGTATTTCAAGTCATTTTTGAAATCATATATATACATATATATCTCACTTATATATATCAAATCCAAAAATTTTAAGCTTCTTAAAATCAAAAACTTTTTTATCAAAATAAGACTCCAATAGCAAATCATTACGGTAGCAATCCATCACTCAGAAACTCGAAAATGAACACTGATGATGTCGCGTTCATCATCAGAATTATTTTCCAGCGACCGAAGTGAGTTCAGTGCTTATATTTCCTTAAAAACCATTTTAAAAATATTTCAATTCACATATATTCTCCAAATAATATTACTATTATTTTCCAAGACTTTGAAATTAAAACATTTCTATGACGCCCTACCTTTATACTCACAATAACAAAGAGTATTACTAGGTAATACCGTCTGCTATTGCGAAGAATAAGGCTGGATAGGAGCGACCATCTATAGCCATGCTTTAACTATCTATTGAATACATCGACAATTGTCATACCAAGCAGATTGACATATCCAATAAATACTTAAAACAAAACCATAGGTGGCTGGAGGATCTATCAGAACAGAAATTAACAACTCAAATGTAATATACATCACAGAACAGTAGATCATCATATACACATATACCGATACATAACAGAGTATACAAAATGATACATGTCAAGTGGTATAGCAAACCACAATATACTGGCGAATCCAAAAGAATACATATTAGAGTTACAACAAAAAGGACTACACAAAAGGCTATAACAAAAAGAAGCTAGCGGAATAGTCCATGCGGAAGCAAAAGAGGCTAAGTCCAAAAGCACCTAACCTGAAACATCTCGGTCTGACCCAAGTATAAAATACATGGGTCAGTCTAGCTAAACAAATTAGTTAGATAAACTGAACAAATATCATAATATGATAATGAGGCAACATATAACATAAAAATTCCCAAAAGAGAAATAGACATCTAAGTAGAGATGTATAATAAGCCTCATATCCTCGGCAACTCAAATAAATAAGGATAGGAATATCCCAAATCAAGCCACAAATGGTAAATATCAAATACCAATGAAGGTAACACAAGATTCTACAAGGTAGTCGCGCTTATATCGTGTAGTTGCATAAAACCATCACCGAACGGCGCCACTCAAGGGAATATGAAATCTTTCAGGAAACATTGTCGGAGGGGCAACACCTAAGGAGACAGTGCGAAGACACTATCCAGAAGGTGACAAACCAGATGGCGACAGTCCGAAGACACTACCCTAAAGGCAAATAACCCAAGGGAGACAGTCCGAAGACACTATCCCAAAGGTAAATAACCCAAGTATCTCTTGAGCGGTGGTGAAGAAACCACTCCAATATCTCTCGAGCGGTGGTGAAGAAACCACTCTGTTATCTCTCGAGCGGTGGTGAAGAAACCACTCCGAAAGCGCTACAAAAGGCAACACCCCAATATCTCTCGAGCGGTGGTGAAGAAACCCCTCTGAAAGCGATACCAAAGGACAACAAACAATCCCAAATATCTCTCGAGCTGGGAAAAAGGACCAACTCCAAAAGCGATACTACAGGCAACAAGCCAGAAGGAGACGGTCCGAAGACACTATCCCAAAGGCAGCAAACCCGAAGGCAACATGTGTAACTAACTCTCGAAAAGGAACCCGAAAAGTGTTAACGTGAGTCCCATAACCACCCGTTCGCACTAAACGGTTTACTATCTGTTATTCAATTTCACACTCAAAGCAGTATAAAGTTTACCTCATCTCATCGGTAGACCAGACCCAAAGGTCCAAACGTTCAAACGAATAGATTGGGAATTAACTGAAAAGATGAACGCACGTGTTCATTGCACGCGTTTTATCTAATCATTTAATTCTCCTCCCACTTCGCTCGGAGTACAAAATTGTGTATTTCATATAGAAATTATAAATTAGAGAAACGAGTTTTTAATGCCATTTAAAATCATTTTATAAGTCGGTTTTTTATACTTGAAATAATATATAATAATTATTCCAAACCAATTTACTTAAAAGGCATTTCAAAACCCATTTATAAAACCCGTGTATGAAATCTAAAAAGAAGTCATCAAAGTCAATCCTGAATGATAACAACAAACCAAGTCGACAAAAATCGATAAACAGTGAAACTTTAACCAAAAATAGGCAATTAGGCAGAACTGGGGAAATCCAAACGTCTGGGGGTCAATTCAGACGTCTGGTTTTGGCCTTTGAAAAACTCCAGAAAAGCCAACCAGACGTCTGGTTCGTCAAACCAGACATCTGAAACCATCCAGACATCTGAAACCTAGAAATCAAACGTCTGGGTTTGGTTTCTGACCTCTTTAACTTTCTACCGTAGCATATTTTTCTCTCCAGGTTCAAACTTGACGTCTGAGCTTGGCTTCCAGACATCTGGTCACCTGGTCTGGGCAACAATTTGCCTAGGCCAAAGTGGCCAAAACATATCGGAATAAGCCAATCCAAAACAAAAGCAATGAACATGAATAGAGGTTAGGAATTCATACCCAACCACTAGACTTAGATGTGAGTTCCAAAAACTCGCCTTTTAACTCAAAAACAAAGATAAAAAGCACGAACACAAGAAGAAGATCAACCACTCTTCACTTCAACTCCACAAGCTTCAATCTAAGATCAAAACAAACATTTCCTAAATTAGGGCTTAGGAAATTTTCTAAAATTGAAGAGGAGAAGAGATGGAGAAGATGAAGATGGAGCTTACCTTGGCTTCTACTAGAATTTGGAGCAAGAATTTGGAGTTTGCAATGGATCTAGGGTTTGGAAATTCTAATTTCCCATTCCTCTCCCCATTTTTAGTTTGCTTGAGTAAAAGAAATGAATTGAGTGAATGGAGAGGAGAAGGGGCTGAGTTGGTTTATAGAATGAGTTGGGTGAAACCCCAAACCCAAAAGCGCACTTAGCAAATAGCAAAATTCGACTTACTCCAAACATATCGAAGTTTATACTCAAAAAGATCGCAAACGACATTTTGAACTCAATGGAAGTGGTCCCGAGTCCTAATTCGACCGTTTGCGAAAGTAGCTTTTCGGACTATAATCCGACGAACGATGTTATATTTAAATAAAATATTTAAATATGCAATTGATAAATATGCGGGTTGTTACAGACTCCCCTCCTTAAAGAAATTGCGTCCTTGCAATTCTTAAGAAGAAAATAAAGAGTAACAAACATAAAGCATATCCACACAAAAGAATATCAAAAAAAAAGTTCACTATAAAGAGCATGAAAGGATATGCCCCAACTAGGGTGCTCAGAGAATTCTCTAGATTCCTAAGCTCAAATAATTCGGAACACCGACGTAGTACAAACAGTACGTCAAATGAACCGAAGCTCAACAAAATGAAGTACAACGAAACGTCCGATGAACTTGGTAAAAAGATCATTCCATTGACATCAACAAAGAAACAGCCACTTGTTGCTTACAACAAAGGGCATTGGCAACGCGATTTCGCTTTCGGGAGTATAAAAACATCAAGATCATAAGATGCAAGGAACTCGAGCCAACACTAAGTTCCTTATGAGAAAATAAACATTTCAAAAATTATGATTGGTGAAGAGAACAAAATTCCTCACCCAAAAATAATGATGCCAAATACAAAAAGCGAAAACAATAGCTTCGAGCACTAGGTCATGCGTGGCATATCTAGTCTCCATAGGCTTTAATGATTTAGAAACATAAGTGATAACACGCTCTCTTTTGCAAGGGAGCGACATTCAAACCAATACGATTAGCATTGGAACGAAAGATAAAGTCTTTGTCCTCTTCGGGAACCACAAGGATATGAGAGTATCGGAAAAGAGTTCTTTCAAGTAATCTTCTTTCCCGAAAAGGTAAACTTCAAAATCACAAATATCTTATCAGAAAAATATATTTTACAAGTCAATATATCGTGCCTGACTGTCTCATCAAAACGTTTAGGAGATTCCTATCGATAACGTTGATCAAGCGCATCGACCAGAATTCTTAAAGCACCTAGTGGACAATACAATCACAAAATCATCTTTTATATGATAAACAAGTTTCTTAAAAAAACTTTTGAGAATACTTTTTGTTCGCTTTAAGAACAAAAATCCATTTATACTTATAAATAAATCTTATGAAAAAGATTTGCAAAGTTTTAAATTGCTATTTCCATCCAAAATCAATGAATACAAAAATGGAGTCATCGAAATATTCATAGAATACTCGATTCATAAAATGGATGAAATAAGCTGGACAAACTGAATGACATACCAAGTCATTCATAGAATCATAACGAGTGCGGAATGCGGTAAGTGAAAGACAAACTTCTGCAACTCGTATCAAATGAATACCGGTGGCAAGGTCGAGCCGAAAAGACCTTAACACCACTCAAAAGATTGCTTAGGTGATAATCCCAAGACAAAACCAAAAATGCCGGAAAATTCTCAAACTACATATATGAGAAAAATAAAACTTTCCTCATCATGAGGGCTTAAAGAATAAAATGATGCCATCAAATTTGGAATCGAAATCACAAAGAAAATAGAGACCTTCCAAAATAGATGGAGACATACCTTATCCCTGAGAAGAACCTCCAGGAGCATCCGCCATCTTTAGCCTGCAAGATAGAGGATTATTCGGAGAAATGGGACAAGTGGAACTACGATGGCCTTCCTTCTTGCAATAACAGCAGAAGAGAGGCTTAGGACAAGCTCGAATCATATGATCAGGAGAATCACAATTGAAACACTTCCGAGTGGAAGGTGTTCCAGCAGGCTGAGACAGAGAATCAGATTCAACGGGCTTTTTCTTCTTGGAAGGGAAATATTCCCGCTTACCAATGGAAACTGCTTTTTGTTGGGGTTCTTGTGAACCTCAACATCATCACCACTATCACACTCCCTCTCGATGGCCTCGAGATGAAGTGCAGAATCAACCAACTCCTCAAAAGAAAGCTTAAGCTCAAGCATCAAAGATTTCTTAAGATATTTCTTAAGACCAAAGACAAACTTCAGATTCTTCTTATAAGAAGTGCTAATGAATTCAAGACCATACTTAGATAAGGCCTTGAAAGATGCAACATACTCAGAAATGGAAGACTCCCCTTGCTTCAATCCAAGAAAGCGACGGGACAATAAAGCTTTCTCAGATTCAGGAACGAACTTGAGTTCGAATCGTTCTCGAAACTGAGTCCAAGAAAGAGCATACTCATCAATTTCGGCTACAAGAAGCTCGTACCAATCAAGGGCACGCTCTTGCAATAAGCTAGAAGTTACAAGAACTCGATCATGATCAGAAAGATCCATTCGAGAGAAATTACGCTCGCACATGCGAATCCAAGCTTGGGTCTTAAGAACAGACTCAGAGCCTTTAAACGACTTTCCTCCAAGATGAGAAAAATCACTGCACAGGCGTGCAAAGGTAGACTTGCGAGGTGGAGATACTGGAGTAGGAGCTGGAGGCTGAGTGCTCCTAAACAACACCATAAACTGATCGACAGACATATAAAGGCCATCTGGATGCGAGCTACTGGATTGCCCAGCACCCGAGCGTCGTCCCCTGGCCCTTCCAGCCATAAGCTGAAAGTTAAGATAAGATAAAGATTATTCCCAAGGTAGATAATTCAATATGGAATACTACTGAATTTAAATGCATTCCTAGACGTATTCCCAAATCCTATCTACCCCAAAAGCACGGAAGGAATGCAGACACGAAGATTCAAAGATTTGTAACACTTATTGCACTTTGATGTACCATAATATGTGCTTCTGTTCTATGTTTATCATATTTTGTTCTGAACTTAGCTCTGATACCAAGCTGTGACGCCCCATCTCTATGCTCATAATAACAAAGAGTATTACTAGGTAATACCGTCTGCTATTGCGAAGAATAAGGCTGGATAGGAGCGACCATCTATAGACTTGCTTTAACAATCTGTTGAATACATCGACAATTGTCATACCAAGCAGATCGACATATCCAATGAATAATTAAAACAAAACCATAGGTGGCTGAAGGATCTATCAGAACAGAAATTAACAAATCAAATGTAATATACTTCACAGAACAGTAGATCATCATATACACATATACCAATACATAACAGAGTATACAAAATGATACATGTCAAGTGGTATAGCAAACCACAATATACTGGCGAATCCAAAAGAATACATATCAGAGTTACAACAAAAAGGACTACACAAAAGGCTATATCAAAAAGAAGCTAGCGGAATAGTCCATGCGGAAGCAAAAGAGGCTAAGTCGAAAAGCACCTAACCTGAAACATCTCGGTCTGACCCGAGTATAAAATACACGGGTCAGTCTAGCTAAACAAATCAGTTAGATAAACTAAACAAATATCATAATAAGATGATGAGGCAACATATAACATAAAAATTCCCAAAAGAGAAATAGACATCTAAGTAGAGATGTATAATAAGCCTCATATCCTCGAGAACTCAAATAAACAAGGATAGGAATATCCCAAATCAAGCCACAAATGGCAAATATCAAATACCAATGAAGGTAACACAAGATTCTACAAGGTAGTCGCTTATATCGTGTAGTTGCATAAAACCATCACCGAACGGCGCTACTCGAGGGAATATGAAATCATTCAGGAAACATTGTCGAAGGGCCAACACCTAAGGAGACAATCCGAAGACACTATCCAGAAGGTGACAAACCAGAAGGAGACAGTTCGAAGACGCTATCCTAAAGGCAAATAACCCAAGGGAGACAGTCCGAAGACACTATCCCAAAGGTAAATAACCCAAGTATCTCTTGAGCGGTGGTGAAGAAACCACTCCAATATCTCTCGAGCGGTGGTGAAGAAACCAATCCGATATCTCTCGAGCGATGGTGAAGAAACCACTCCGAAAGCGCTAAAAAAGCAACACCCCAATATCTCTCGAGCGGTGGTGAAGAAACCCCTTCGAAAGCGATACCAAAGGACAACAAACAATCCCAAATATCTCTTGAGTTGGGGCAAAGGACCAACTCCAAAAGTGATACTACAGGCAACAAGCCAGAAGGAGACAGTCCTAAGACACTATCCCAAAGGCAGCAAACCCGAAGGCAACATGTGTAACTAACTCTCGAAAAGGAACCCGAAAAGTGTTAACGTGGGTCTCATAATCACCCGTTCGCACTAAACGGTTTACTATCCGTTAGTCAATTTCACACTCAAAGCAGTGCAAAGTTTACCTCATCTCATCGGTAGACCAGACCAAAAGGTCCAAGCGTTCAAACGAATAGATTGAGAATTAACTGAAAAGATGAACGCACGTTTTCATTGCATGCGTTTTATCTAATCATTTAATTCTCCTCCCACTTCGCTCGGAGTGCAAAATTGTGTATTTCATATAGAAATTATAAACTAGAGAAACGAGTTTTTAATGCCATTTAAAATCACTTTATAAGTCATTTTTTTATACTTGAAATAATATATAATAATTATTCCAAACCAATTTACTTAAAAGACATTTCAAAACCCATTTATCAAACCCGTGTATGAAATCTAAAAAGAAGTCATCAAAGTCAATCATGAATGATAACAACAAACCAAGTCGACAAAAATCGATAAACAGTGAAACTTTAACCAAAAATAGGCAATTAGGCAGAACTGGGGAAATCCAGACGTCTGGGGGTCAATTCAGACGTTTGGTTTTGGCCTCTGAAAAATTCTTGAAAAGCCAACCAGACGTATGGTTCGTCAAACCAGACGTCTGAAACCATCCAGACGTCTGAAACCTAGAAATCAGACGTCTGGGTTTGGTTTCTAACCTCTTTAACTTTCTGCCGTAGCATATTTTTCTCTCCAGGTTCAAACCAGACGTCGAGCTTGGCTTCCAGACGTCTGGTCACCTGGTCCGGGCAACAATTTCCCTAGGCCAAAGTGGCCAAAACATATCGGAACAAGCCAATCCAAAACAAAAGCAATGAACATGAATAGAGGTTAGCAATTCATAACCAACCACAGCAAAAACGATAGACTTAGATGTGAGTTCCAAAAACTCACCTTTTTAAATCAAAAACAAAGATAAAAAGCACGAACACAAGAAGAAGATCAACCACTCTTCACTTCAACTCCATAAGCTTCAATCTAAGATCAAAACAAACATTTCGTAAATTAGGGCTTAGGAAATTTTCTGAAATTGAAGAGGAGAAGAGATGGAGAAGATGAAGATGGAGCTTGCCCTGGCTTCTACTAGATTTTGGAGCAAGAATTTGGAGTTTGCAATGGATCTAGGGTTTGGCAATTCTAATTTCACATTCCTCTCCCCATTTTCAGTTTTGCTTGAGTAAAAGAAATGAATTGAGTGAATGGAGAGGAGAAGGGGCTGAGTTGGTTTATAGAACGAGTTGGGTGAAACCCCAAACCCAAAAGCCCACTTAGAAAATAGCAAAATTGGACTTACTCCAAACATATCGAAGCTTATACTCAAAAAGATCGCAAACGACATTTTGAACTCAATGGAAGTGATCCCGAGTCCTAATTCGACCGTTTGCAGAAAGTAGCTTTTCGGGCTATAATCCGACGAACGATGTTATATTTAAATAAAATATTTAAATATGCAATCGATAAATATGCGGGTTGTTACAATTTCAAAACCAATGGGAATTAAATTCCCAAATCTCCAGCTTTAAAATCCATTTTAACAAATCATATTTAAATATACTTCTGGAATTTCATTTCATTTCAAATTATAAATCACATTTATAAAATCACACTTACATTCCATTTCGTTATATGAAATTATTTCTTAACTTTTGACCATAATATCAACTTTTATTCAATTACCACAACTCAATGATAATGGCTCAATATTATCATTTCCTAACAACCAAGTACACCATATACAACTATAATAATTTTTGAAAAATTATTTCTTTCATATATAAAAATAATCTACGTAAATAACGTGAATCTACGTAAAAACAATAGCATGTCGAGTTTCTCTGTTCAAGTGTTTAGATATCCCTGTCAATAACGTTAATTACTCATATTGACAAGAGTACATAAGCCACCCAACAGATCAACCAACACAATATAACACATTTCATATTCACTAACAAATACGCGCTCATATTTATTAATACACTCAAACTCATTCTATGGTGCTACTGACCTTATCTCTAATGAGTTAACCCATCAAAGCCAAGGTTCTCGCTTAACCTTCAGCTCTGATACCAACTGTAATAGCCCGTAGGCTTTTCAACCCTCAAAAATTGACACTAATACATTCACTATAATACATGCCGAGAAATCGGATGTCGAAAAACCCGATAGTTTGGGGAAAAGAAAACGAAGAGGTAGAAGAAAAGAGAAAACAACAATACAGAATCTCACAATCGTAGCGGAACAATATATAATAGATAATAACATGTCTTTATACAAAAAAGAACTACAACTATTATTTATACATAACATCGTTAGAGTACAACAATTTACACATGAATACTGGACAGTTACAATAACTTTTCCTCACAAGTGCCGACTATATAGTCTAACATACACAGCGGAATATAACCAAGTACGTGGAATACGTCTCTGTCATCCGGTTCGTCTCCTGAGCTCCATAACATCCTAACCTGAATCTGTAATACTCAGTCTGACCCGAGCATTATAATAAAATAACACCCGAGTTAGTCTGGAAAACAAGTATGAGAAAACACAATCAATTTGAATTATTAAAGTTATCAAAATCCTTTGAAAAACAAAGGTATCTCGTAAGACCGCGTCACGCATAAACACGATGGGTTTTTATCTTACAATAACCAAAACACTTTATATCAAAACCATCTGATATTATAATAGTGTCTAAGTACAAATACTTATTCAAATAGCCGAAATTGTTACATTAATTAAATTTCAGCATACTAAGCTCTACAACCAAAACCTTAAAGGCATGTATTGGACAATGGATTTCCATACAATGACAAGGCACTGGGGTATCACCTATCGCAGTACACATCTAGAAAAATGTATCAAGGACCGCCGGGATCCCCTTCAACACAAGACCGGCCCTATCCCTAACATGGATAGAACCGAATTTGTTATCACCCCAGGTGTTCCCACACTTATCAAGAGCTCTTTTCCATGCACCGACGTATCCATAATTAATAATATATCCGAGAGTATCTAGAAAGGTGATAACATACCCTAATTGGGTGCGACCCACTTTGGCTTGCTGCATCTCTCCTGATTTTCAGTCATTCCGGTTGATGAGGCTTGAGGCTACGATTACCTTTTTTAAGGAATTTTCACTTAGAATGTGCATTTTCCTCTTATGACAATGTGTTGAAAACATTCGTCCATATAAGTTCGTTCTGGGTCTGAATGAAACTGAAGGCATTATTCCTATTACATCTATTTTGGAATCGCCCTCGAGATTTAATGGCCCGTCACATTTTTAATAAGTAAAGTTGTCAATTTAATAAGATTTTGGTAAATAAATTTGGAATAAATAAAAGACTTTATAATTTAATAATGAAATGAATGCCAAAATGAAATGTAACAATGTATTTTAAAAACTAATTATTAACAATTGAAATGACATTACAATTTATTGAAGTAATGTAAATTTTTATACTTGGCTATAAATTTATTGAAGAAAACAAATGCAAACATTAAAATTTATAAATGATTTAGTATGAAATAAATGACCATTGAATAAAGATTAGGTATATAAGAATGGTAACATATGTTTGTGAACAATGAATTCAAAAGTGTGATTTAAAGTTATAGTAACGGTTGTAAGTTACTATTTAATTGGTCTATTGATCTGGTTGTAAATGTTACATTTGGGTATAAAACTGAATATAAGTAAATAAATGTAAGTGTTGTATGGATAAATGAATTAGTATATAATTTATGGTTATTGAATGAATTAAACATTATGTAAGCAATTATGATAATTAATGGACATAATAAACTTGAGTGTAATATAAAGATAATGATAACATTTATTGCAAGTTACATTTTATTTAGGCTGCTAAATTTAAAATAGGAAATCAATTACATTTAAATGTAAGTAAATGTTCATTAATATGAGATAGGACAGTAATTGTAAAGTGTGAATATAATGAAATAAATGGAAATGTATATTTTATTCATAGATAAAAAGAAAAGAATGAAACCAAGTTGAATAAATTGATTAAGGTATTAATTATAATAAATGTAAATTTGGATTTTGTGTGTAATTTAGTTTCCAAATACAATAAAACAAACATTTTCTGAAAATTTTATATTTTGGTCAGCTTTGGTCAAGTTTGAATTTCGGTTTAAAATTTAAATTTTCAAATTTTTAATCTTTTTCTTTGGAGCATAATATAATGCTGATATCCATTCTGCTTTTTGTTTCATTAAAATCTGATTTATACTTTTAAAATTGGATAAATTACGGTGTTTTACACGCAATAAATTTCTGTATTCTTATCTTATATATATTTTCCTTTATACATCTCTTTGTTTATTTCTATTTTTATTTTTCCTAGACATTTATTTTATTTATTGAATTGTTACTTGTTTACATCTTTTATTTATGGCTTGGAAGAATCAAAGGGATATGCGTTTCGTAGTTTTAATTTCTTGCTTTTATTTACCTACCCTCTTTATTACTTACCCGAGCATTCACTCCTTTGCTTGCCATCCAAAATTTCTTTAGCCGTGCATTCTTACTTGTTTACACGTACAAAGATTTATTACCCACTTCTCATTTTCATTCGCATTTAAGAATGAAATATATACAAGATTCTTTTCCTTTATTATATTATTTGACTTTTCCTTTTCTTACCATTCACTTTTTCTTTCTTGTCGTGCAAACCACTCCATCATTCATGCACAAAATACATTTCATCTCCTCATTTTTCTTATTTGCTTTCAAGAGAAAATATTTCAAGATCTAAATCCATAGCCTCCTTCTCTTTCTCCTCTTTTTCACTTTTTTTTCCTTTTGTTTTCTTTGCTATGCTCGGCCTCTACCTCCTCTAACCGACCATATCCCCTTCTCCACCACCACCATGATCATCTCCATCACCTCCTCCAAGGCCGTGACCACCAAGCCATGCCTTGAACCCTAGATCCAAAAATAGATCACCATCTCTTTGTTTCAACCATAGCCGAGCCTTCATATGCATCTACTTCTCCTATTTGCCTTGGCCACAAACCACAACACCGCCTCCTCCATGCCTTGGGAACACATAGCCGTGCCTTTAGATGATGCCTTGACCAAACCAAGCCATGGCCGAACCATGTTTGCCTTAGGGCCGAACCAAAACAAGCCAAAACCTTCCACTTTCCTTTGCCTCTTTGCCTTCCAAGTGTTGTAACTTGCCATTACTTCATTTACATGACCATAGTCGTGCATTAGCTTGCTTTAACCCATCATAGCCGAGCCCATCATGACATGGCCGAGCATAGAATGATGTGGTCTAGCCCACTTGACCATGGCCGAGCCTCTTGCTTTGATGTAACAAAGGTTATGTCATTTAATTCTTGTATTTCCATTGTTTAATTCATCTATTCTTTTGTATTGAATCATATTCTTATTTGTTTTATTTTATTTGGAGCAAGATTTGAATATTGGATCATCATCTTCTCCTCAAATCTATTCGTGCTTTTCGGAGTTTGTTGTGTGTCTAGAATTGTTATCTTCATCTTAAAAGGCGAGTTTATCACTCTCGACATACGTACTTTTATGATTGTGAAACAATGGCATGTGAATTGTCGAAAGTTTATATGTTATGTTAATATGTTCATATATGCCTGTGATATGATTATATGATGTTAAATTTTGTTTATATATTTGGTACATCACATGATATGATATTA
This sequence comes from Allium cepa, assembly GCA_030765085.1. Taxonomy (NCBI): domain Eukaryota; kingdom Viridiplantae; phylum Streptophyta; class Magnoliopsida; order Asparagales; family Amaryllidaceae; genus Allium; species Allium cepa. The sequence continues at coordinate 569,059,402 of CM060942.1, read as the reverse complement.
TATGCTCTATTGTTATTTTATTTTCTTTATCTCACACTGCAAGTTCCCTTTCACTATGGGTTGAAATGATACATACCCGAACGGACATTAGAATAAGGAAAAATCATTATGATCTGAAATGATACGCTCGAGTGATTTTTATTGTTTTTTATTTGACTTGGGATTGCGGGTTTGAAACGATAGAACACAGATTTTTCTTTTTAAATTACGGATTGAAATGATACATATCTGTATCACTTGACCTAGGTTAGAAAATATTACACAGACCCATGGTTATATATTTAATAATATTTTTTGAAATTTTTTAAGTATTTTTAAGTTTTAAGAAATATGAAACTTTTACTTAAAAATTTGATTCAATGATTTTAATATATGGAATTTTTATAAGTCGATAAGTGGTTTGATTTAAATTATAAAGTTATACTAGTTTTCTATAAGTTGGAATCTTTATATATCAATAATTGGTTTTAAATTTCTATTTAAAGATCTTTATTGATGATAGATAACTTAATAATTGAATTTGACTTAATATGATAGTTTTAAATCTAACCTAGTAATTGTTATGAATTTTACTTTATGAAACGGACATGTTTTGTGTAATAAATAATGTATTTTGAACTGATAAAATGGAATACAAATTTAATTGGACATTTTGTAATAAAATTTATTTAACTAGAAAATCATAGTTAATTGATGTTTAAATGAATAGACCTAAAGGAAAAAAAATTATTGTTATATTAACTATGATAAAATATTCTTTTGTGAAATGTTATGTTTGTAAAATAAATAGTTATGATTTTTAAATGGAAAAATGTGACTTTACTTATGAACTAACTTGATAATTGGAAATTTGGTTTTTCAAATGGAAATTTTAAGTTAAGTAAATAAATAGAAATTTAGTTTTATTTATGACACTACAGCAGTTTATAAGTGCTGCTGTTTTTGAAACTAAACTAGACTTTGAAATACTAAAATACCTACTACAACACTTTATAAGTGCTGCTATTTCTGAAACTGAACTATTTTGAAATACTAATATCTACTATAGCACTTTGGAAGTGCTGTTGTTTTGAATTTGACAATGTTTTGAAATGTTAATATATTTACCGTAACACTTTGTAAGTGCTGTTGTGGCTGAAATTTCAATAAACTTTGGAAATGAATATTATTTTGGAAGATTTCGACATTGAATCTAAATGGTTTAAATGAATATGTTTTGAGGTGAAATATAAACAATTTTTGAAATCAATAAGTTAATACGATGTTTTCGAAATTGGTATAATTGAACGAATGAACTTAATAATGCTATAACTTTGGTAATGAATATTATTTTTAGGGTGTTATGATTTTTCTAAATATTATGATCTCCAAATGATAACATTTTAAAATTGATATGGTTTCAAAGTATTATGGTTTCAAAGTGTTTGGTTATAAAGGTGTTATAACTTTGAAAGTACTATGATTTTGGAATTGAATTTATTTGAAATAGTATTTAATTGAGAATTGTTTTGAATATATTGATTTGCAATTTAAGATTTAAGAATATGGCTTATAAAGTGGTTTTGGTTTAAGATGATTTTAAAAGGAATATTTCAGTTTAACTAAACTAAAAGAAATATTCAGTGATTGGAAATTTGGGTTTGTTCAAATGATATTTTGGTTTTGAAGTATAAACTAGTTTTGAATATAATATTTTGGTTTTGAAGTATAAACTAGTTTTGAATATGATATTTTGGTTTTGAAGTATAAACTAGTTTTGAAATGGATATGATATTTGGTTTTGAATATAAATTATTTTGAAATAAATATCCATGGGTTATAATAAAGATTGGTTGTTAAAGAGACCGGGATCGGTTATGGGCATACTCTCTGTCGATACCGAAAACCACTTTGACAACTGTGTACGCGGTGGAGATTCCAGAAAGAAGTAGGATGGTGGCGACGATCCTAAAGGTATATATACGTGGACCCGACTCCCGTGAGTTGGCTTAAGGTGGCTAAAACAGGAGCGATCATCGGGCCAATGAGGTAGAACCTTTGATCGGACACATTTCTTCGACACTATTCTATTACTTTGTGATTGATTTGGTGGTCACCCTTCGATTTTTGATTTGGGAGTGTGTTCTGAGGTGAGCGGTAGTGGCTGCTATGCGTTCCCACCAGCCCGTGTGCGTAATTGGTATATCTACCCTAGCATTGCCTTATTGTGCTGTGTCACCTACCATATCGAGCTTTACTACGAGTTGGGTTTTGTGCCGTAGCCTGTGGAGTATTTAGGGTAGCTCCCGATCTGGGGGTAAGCTTATACTGGATAGACTATTGGGACTATTACGTGTTAAGGTGGAAAATGTAAAGCCTTAACGCTATTTAAAAGTAAGTTTTATTTTACTATTAGACATTATTATAATAGCGAATATTACTACATAGTAAATAGTTTAATGGATCCTTAGAGGATGGGTGGTCCCAAGCATCCTTTAAGTTACTTGTACCTTTATATTACAGTTCACTTGGGTTGGTTTACATTGTATAAGTATGTATGTCCTGGCTCGATTATTTTGTGTTTTGCTTTACGCTCGGGTCAGACTGAGTGATACAACATCTTGAGACTCATATTTTGAGTTGGAGATTTGCTTGGAGATCCAGCTATATATTTCACTTTCAGTTATCCTATTGATTCCAGTGATGTATTCAGATTTGTACTTGATTATCATATTGAGACTTCTGTTGTATTTTGTTAACTCCGATGTATATATATAGTAGCTTCATGAACTACTATTTCCTTACTTCCGCTGCATTGTTATATTACTCTATGTCTGTGATCTGTGATTTATTTACTGTATACACTGAGTTTTGCCAAATTTTATTTACAATCTATTGTTTTGAATTATTCAAATCCGACTTGTGCGGATTTATTGTCGATTTGAATGGTCCAAAATAGTGGGTCGTTACAAAAGCAATGCAAGTTGATTACATTAGACTAGATCATCATCTTATTACTACATAGTGTGATAGATGGAGACCTGAGACAAATACTTTTCATTTTAGAGTGGAAGAAATGACTGTAACTCTAGCTGATGTTTACTTATTATTTGGTCTAGGCGCGGACGGTTTTTCGGTATGTTTACAAAATTTGAATATTGGTTAAATGGAGTTGTGTCATGATTTGCTTGGTATATTTGCACCAAAAGAGGAAGTAAAATATAAAAGTGAGCTATCAATGACTTGGTTTAAAAGTGAATTTTCTGAACCACTAGCTGAAGTTGCGACGGATTTAAATATACTTGGTTATAGTCGTGCTGTTATCTTGTACCTTTTAAATTGTTGTCTATTTTTAGATCATTCAAAAGGTAGATTGAATTTGAAATTTTTGCCATTTCTGGAAGATTTAGCAAATTTTGGTTACCATTCATAAGGTAGTGCTATACTTTGTTATTTGTACAGTGAGTTGACAAATATTGCTTTAGAAAAAAGAAATGTTGTAGGCGGTTTTGCAACTTTGTTCCAAATACGGTCTTGGTCTCATATTGCTATTGGACGCCGTCTGTAAGAATTCCTATGGATTTAGATCTTTATCTTCCATTCGCGTATAGGTGGAATTGTTAGGAGTAGGCCTGAAACTCCCAAAAATGTACAATTTTACCAAAATGAATTGGATTTGTTAGTGGATGACACCATGACCAAAGAACCATATTCTTTGTTAATTAAATTTGGGCATCCTAACGTTAAGTATATGTATGCGGGTTGGATCACTAAGAGTAGACTAATCCGTTTTTTGGACTTTGAATTATATGCTCCGGACTGAGTGATGAGACAGTTTGGCTTTGACCACTAACACATTCCCGATCCCGTAGTGCCATTAGACTCAGAACCCAATAGTTGGATGGACTTTCTTCAGGAAAGTATCGCTTTATGAAATTCAAGAATTGATCGTGCCGAACGAGCATGTAATTCTCCAAAACCGTTGAGTGAGTATGAGTATTGGTATTGGCAAATAAATTGCTGTTTTATTTTGAAAAAGTCGGCTAGGAAATTGGTTGCTTGCATTCCCCAAGCTCCACTAGAGCGTGATGTAGTTAATATTTTAATTTATAAATTCTGATTATCCATAATTTTAGATTATATTCGTTGTTATATTGTTTTGTATTTCGTGTAGGTAAGCGGGATATATAGCGCTTTGGATGTGGTTGACGAAATTGAAGAGAATCGTATGGAGCCAGAGAAGGTCGAAACTAAATGTATTGACTTACGATGTATACTTGATACGATTCTAGCTAGAAACAAGTTAAGAAGGCTAGAAAAAACCTTTGCGAATTGCAGAAGAACAACCATGTACTTAGGAGGAGACATGTACAACAGTGGAGGAAGGGGAGGAAGGACGACCGACAGGGGAGGAACCACATACAGAAGTGGAGGGAACACATGATGTCGGGGGAGAAATTCATCCTCAATGGCCTATTTGGAATGAAGGAGAATAATAATTTGGGTATGTTGGTCAACCAACACTAGAGCAAAATGAAGAGTGGTTGCAGTGGTAGAGACAACAAGAGGAAATAATTTTCGGTCCTAGTCAAGAACAAGAAATAATTGTTTCAACCTTTGACGAATCCCAAATTTCAGCTCCAATCACCTATAAAAGGAAGAAAATAAGAAAAGTGACACAGATCTTGAGGTTAGAAGGCTTTACGATTGAGTGGTTTTGTTATTTGGATGATATATCATGTTGATGTTTATTTAGTTGTTTATGTAGTTGTTGATGTTTATGTAGTGTACGGATGATATATTTTGTTCAACTTCACGTTGGTATTGGTATGTGTGTTGTTTTGTTGGAACATGGTCTTGATATGTAATGTTGATGGTTTGTGTTGATGATATTCAGTTGTACTGATGACAATTTGTTGTTCATGTTGGCGTATAAATGATTTTATGTTGATGAGATGTTGATGGTATGAGGCATCATGTAGGGGAGGAATGAGCAGCAGGTCACTATCTTTTAGAACGGCAGAATATAACTTGCGCACTTTTGAAATGTGCAAGCTATATTTGCGAATATAGCTTGTGCATTTCAAAAATGTGCAAGTTATATTTGTAAATATAGCTTGTGCATTTCAAAAGTGCGCATGTTATATCCTGGTCTTCCAACAGAAAATGACATGCTGCTCCATTCTCACATATTTACAACCTCAAAACTCACCGCTGTTGCACTAATACAACGCCATATAACCAATTTAACATCTTATATCACGAATTAAACACCGTATTGCTACAACAAAGAAAACGAGAATATAGTTCAACAATTCTTACATTGAAAAAAACAGTAGAGTTCAACAATTCTTAAAACAAACAATATGACTAGAATCCAACGTTGTTTACATATGCAACAAGAATTAAATAAAATAACTCATACATAGGAAACGATTCAATGAGGACATGATTTCTTCTTATGGCTAAAAGCACCACATTTTATACATCTATTATGGCCAGATGAAGATGGAAAATCCATGAAATCTTTTATTCGAGCAAATCGTGGACGTCCTGAATTTCTGCGCACCGGTGGTGGTTGTGTAGTAGGACCTTCATTGACATCCCAATGTCGACTATAAGGTACCGGCTAGAATAAAGGAGCATAAGCATCGGTATACATAGCCGTTGTGTACCACGTTGAGATTAAGTCAAAATATGCTCTATTCGCACCACCTGACCCACATGAACATGCTGCTAATACATGGGAGCACGAAAAATGATCTAAAGTAGGCATGTTACATGAACACATGACGACATTATCATCGATATTCACCGTATAATCTAACATATGAACATCTTTCACCTGCTATTCTGTTAAGCTATATCTCTCTATAGACAGAAGCCTTGATTCTTCCATTCTTCTCTTTGCTAATGCTTCCCACTTCGGTGTCAACTTTGACGTCCACTCTTCTCCTTGAGTTCAACGTTCGAAAAAGTAATGGTCTAATCGATGAAACGTACGTGCAACCAATGATCGAATAGGTAAATTCCTAGTTCCTTTTAGCAAACCGTTAAAGCTTTCAGAAATATTAGTTGTCATCATATTGAATCTTATGCCACCATCGTGACAAAGAGTCCAGCATGATTCTGAATTTTCAAACTTCTATCAATCCATGCATCGGCTTCCCGATTTACAGCCTTCAACTGTTTTCTTAGTTCATCATATTTTACAACCTCCGATGTTGTGGCACATGCATGTACCAAATTTTGTAGCTCATCCGTACCAAACCCTACTTTCTTGAAATTTGTTTTAATATGATGAATACAATAGCGACGATGATGTTCGATTGGCCATGCTTGTCTTAGCCCACGTAGAATTTCTTTCATATGATTCAAGATAAATATAATACATCGGGTACTTACAGATGGAATATAATTCCATATGCAACGAAGAAACCAACTCCACGTTTTCCAAGACTCTATTTGTACAATATCAAAAACTAATGGAAAAAGCCTTGGCTTGTGTCTACACCAGTAGCTACTAGTAATGTACCTAGATATTTTCCGTATAAATGAATGACATCAATATACAATATAGGTTGACAGTTGATGAAACCATCGATAGAAGGTCCAAAAGCCCAAAAATCACCATAAAAAACATCACGACTATGAATAACATCATATATGGTTCCAGGGTTGATACGTTGCACGGCTCGAAGATATTTTGGCAATTCTACGTATGATGATTCCCAATCTCCATAAATTATTGCAACCTCTTTCTATAGTCCATGCCACGCTCAAGAATAACTCACTTTAATATGAAACATATTTGGCATTGTCTCTTGAACTGTTCTTGCAGTCATATTTGTTTCAGCTTTAATCAAGGGAAGTATTTTGCTACGTATAAACTTCGATGTTGCTTGTCGATGGTTTGAGTTGACGGTTGCATTTAAAAAAGTGTGATCGCCGCCATATGTTGTTTTCCATCAATTTTGATATTTTCTCACCGATAAGCTAGCATGCACTAGCTAAGGACATGTTTCATCCATATCACAATGAACTGTGTCTTGATTGCACGCGATTTCAGAACTTGAAAAGAAATTGAACATTTAATCGCCCATTCACATAATTGTTCAATGAGCTTTTATTTACTTTGAAAAAATAACCCAACTCGTGGTCTTTTTCGGCACATTCTCTTCCAAACACTTACACTTCTAATTGAAAATTATCCATAATTGATTTCACCATCATTATTGTAGTGCATAAATCATCGGCAGGGAATCTTCATATGTGATTTGCTCATCTTCGGAATTTCCATCATCAGCTTGCTGACTGTCTTCATATATGATTGCATCATTGTTAACCTCCATTTGATCGATCCAAGTTCTATCTACATCACTCGCACAAGCTACTTGCATGTCATCCAATTGCACTACGCTATCGTTTGTAATATCAACATGATCATCATCGCCGTCATCAGCACCACCATTGAATGCTTCTTCCGCTGCATTTATTTCGACACTACAAATACAAAAAATAACGGTAAGAGTAAATTCCATGAACGTAAGTCAAAATGCAAATGCTAGAGTATAATATTACTCTCTTTCCTAATGCTTGCAATTGATTTGGATGTATAGAGTTATGCACTATATTTTGTGTTTGACTTGAAGATACTCCAACCATTCAACTATGCCTATGCAATAAATTTGTAAACTCCCCGCCCTGATGACTTGTCAAATAAGAAGGATATGCCGACCATTGCGTTACATGAAACTGTGTGGTGGGTACATGCTCATCCACAGAAATTACGGACTGATGTGTTTCTACCACATTAACATGTTCTGCTTTAGCAACAAATATTTCTATCACTCTCATTCCAATCGAAAACGTAGAGTTCAAATCATCGTCATCCTCCAAATCAATAGTGGATGAACCATCATCTCTAACTCATTTCACCGCTAATTTTAAATCATACTCAAGAGGATTGACTTTCATCACTTCAAATGCCCATTGTTTAAGCTCTACAAAATTACAATAATTTTTTATTTTCGATCATTTTCGCTTTCCACCAACATATCTAGGTTTACCTTCTTCATCAACCAACAATTCTCCAATGTAATAAATATAGTTAGAACTGTTGACATTATCTAAAAAAATCAATTATAAGACTACATTAAAAATCTAGATTTTATGACAAAATCCTAAACAAAAATTTGCTGAATTAATACCTTATTTCCCAAGAAGATTTTGTTTCCATAGGCAATCTTCAACCAAAAGCAGTCAAATCAATCTTTAAACAAAAGCAAGCAAGCAAACCAATATAATAACATAACCAATATATTTCACCAACATAATCAAGACTATAGTTCTACGTTACATTTCACCAACTAGTTTTCCTTAGTTCTTCATCCACCTTTTTGAAATGCCTTATTTTGGCTTGTAATTCATAGGCACACTCGAGTCCCCATTCGCACAATGGTTGATCAATCCGCTAAAAATAATTACAATAATCAACTTTATAAGGGTTCAGTCTGTGTTCGTTGTACGAACTACAACCAAAAAATCTTCACCCAACATTCTATGCTTTTGCAAACGACAACTACACACATATCTCCATGATCACAATTTGGATATGGTTGTTGCCCCGTGGCATGGATGGACCAACATGATGTAGAATCATTAGCATATTTCCGTCAACGCGAATTTTATGACCAAGACTTTGGCTAGAAACAACTTCGTGTAAACGATCGTATAAGGTTGATTGTCCAGAATGGAATTTACACGGTATCATTTCTAACTGTCTCTGGAACATGATCAACATCAACGTCAATATGACTTGAGCTCGCCATACCGATTTACGCTTCAAGTACATCACAATGTTTCATCAATATTTTATCATCAATCTCCCAAACATGCATGTCTACCGTCAAAATAAACAATACAACATTAACATTTCAATTAGGGTTTCCAATTTATAACTAGGGTTTCCAATTTCATTAATCGTTAACTAATATTTCAACAGTAACAACACCATTAGCTAGTACTTATCAACACCAATAACAATAACTATTAATTATCAACAACAACAAAAATTAAAATTTTAAACAATAATTTTAATAACATAAACTATTACCTTTTTTGTGAAGATGAAGAAGAGTCTTCCATCTAGAGATTAAATAAATGCTTGGTTGAAAATAAAATTAGAGGTTTGATTTAGGAAAATTATTGGGTTGGAATGGGGATTGAAATGGATTTTGAGAAGAAGGAGAGGGGTTTGAGAAGTGGAAGATAGATTCTGTGCTTGCTGGAATTTGAAGCCTGATTTATAGCTTGCACATTCCATATTTGCGCAAGCTATAAATATATAGTTTGCGCAAATATGGATTGTGCAGGCATCATTTTAAAAAAAAAATATAGCTTGCGCAATCCATATTTGCGCAAGCTATATAAAAACGAGGCGTAATTTTGCAATTAATTTCCTTTGAGCCTATTTGTGCAAATAGTTTTTTGCCCGAGTCTTTTTTGAAAATTTGTCCTATTATATTAACCGGTTAATGAAGATGGTTTTCGTGGTCGGTATGTATAAATCTGAGTATACATGGCGGTTTTGATAAATTATAACCTATAGTCATTTACAATGATTATCATGTAGAAATCTGGTCATGTCATATGTTCTTTGTATTGCACCAATTGCTAATGTTTCTGAAGAAACTCCTTGTCAGGATAGAGCCATTGGAAGTTTTCTTCAATAGCAAATAGATTTTGTTTTAGAAGAAGATAGATAAGAGGTTGGAGAAGAAAAAAATGGATCTTTTTTTAATAAGGAGAAAAACTTTATTACTAAACTTTATTACAAAAGTTCATATATTTTTCTTGCTACATTTTTCTCTTACATCCTAGATGAGTGAATCCACGTCTATTTATAGGAGTTCACATTAAACGGTGGAAATTCACTTAATCTAATGGTTCTCTGCAAATATCTCCTAAATATTTTCTCATACAATTTCAAACATATTATTCCATATATATCTCCTAAATATTCTCTCTTGCAATTTCAAATATGTTATTCTATAGTTTCAAGATTCTAGATATTTCCTATATGCAAGAATCCAGATTAACAAAATTAAGTTTATTTCCAACACCCCCATGTAAACTTGATTTTGTGGTACCAAGTAATGCTTGAAAACTTTTTATTTCACATGCTTCGGTAGGAATAGAGATATCATCCTAATTTTATTCATTGCGTTGACCTTCTTATCAAACATCGAGATCTTCAATGCAAGTTCACGGAATCTTGTTTTACTCCTTTCAGTCCTTCTTCATCATAATAAATTTTCCAAAGTAAAGCGCTCTAACATCTTCATTGTTTCAGTACCATAAATTTTGAACGGGTCATATATTTTATCTTTACATTCTTTCATAACTTTGCTCTTGCAGATTTTGACCGATCCAATTTCTGTGCATGTTTTCCAAATTTCACTTTTGCATGCCATTTCAGAAAACATTACTTGAAAACTAGGTTTGTTCAAAATTATATAAGCATTGCTCATCTCTTTGTTTTCGTGATCATGAAATTCATCTTTTGTCACTTTGGCTTTCTCTTTGACCATTTCCATTTCTATTTCTTTAATATTCTCCATTTTCATTTCTTCAAATTTTTGCTTGTACATCAAATTTCCACTAAGCTCTTGAATTTCGTCTCCTTGATTCATGTCTTCATTATCATCTCCTTTACTTTCATATTTTTCATCATCGGCATCATCTTTGCTTACTTTAATTTCTTCATCGTTTTCGTTTTCATCCTCTACGCGTTTTCCTTCTTCTTCCAATTTATCCTTCTATAAATCATCAAATTGCAGCAATTTTTCAGCATCTTTCTTCTTCTTTCTTTTCGTCTTTTCCTCTTTCACATCAATAAGATTGTCTTCTTCTATTATTTTTATATCGTTCTTTCCATTTATTATTTCAACAAATTCCAAGAATCTTTTGTGGAACTTTCTCCAAGAATATAATCCCATGCTATTTCATTGACATTCTCACTCATCACAATACGAATACGATGATCAGTCCATCGTAATTTCACAAACGCTTTCTTATTAATTTGCGATATGCTCTTTAAATCATTCGGCCATTCATAACCATTTTCGACAATCTCCCATAATCCTTTAGAGATTGACTCCTCTTTCTTTTCCTTGTAACCCAACAGTAAAGTACCATCTTCTTGACTTCTTTCTCCAATATATTTGGCCTTCTTTTTAACTTTAGTGTTGCTAGGACCTCTACATTCAGAAGCACAATATCCAAAATTTTCACAATTACAGCATTTGACAGGTGATTTGTCATGCCTTGGCTTTGAATTTCCTCTCCTACGACCTCTTGTTAATCTTTCTCCTCTTTGGTTGTTGTTGTTACTATTGTTGTCGTTATTGGGTCTCCAACCTCGTCCGTGTCCATATCCACAACTTTGTCCTTGTTCTAGACCACAACCTCGTCTTTGTTAGCTTCGATTGCTTTCTTCCTTTTTGAACCAATTTGTGTCTTGAGTACTTGCTCCACAATCTTTTCCTTCTTCCTTTTCTTTTCTTTTCTTCATATGCTTGCAATGAACTGAGAAGTTCCTCTATTGCCATGGCCTCTAAGTTTTTTGTCTCTTAGACGATGGCGACAATATGTTCAAACTTTGAATCTAATGATCTAAGAATCTTCTTCATATTTCTTACATTATTTAACTTCTCTCAATTTCTTTTTAGGTTATTAGCAACTGTTAAAACTCTTGAGAAGTAATCAGAGAAAAGTTCACCTTCTTTCATATGCAGTTTCAAACTCTCCTCTTAAAGTGTGAAGACGTATCTTTTTGACTTATCAGCTCCTTTGTAAGATGTTCAAAGCTTTTCCCATGCTTCTTTAGCTGACTTTGATCCTGAAACTTTCTCAAAAGTATCGTCATCTAATGCTTGATAGATTAGATGGAGAGCCTTCTTGTCTCTCACCTTGAGTCTCTCAAACTATTCCTTTGAGTTTGAGATAGACTATCTTCATTCTCTTGTTCAGTGTAGCCTTTCTCAACTATCTCCCATATGTCATGTGCTCCAAGGAGAGCTATTATCCTTAAACTCCAATTTTCATAATTGGTCTTAGTGAGCATTGGGACTTGTAAGGGAACGCCGCTATTCGCCATCTTTTCAAGAGGATCTTCAAGCTCCGATACCACTTTGTTGGAAGTTTTCTTCAATAGCAAATATATTTTATTTTAGAAGAAGATAGATAAGAGGTTGGAGAAGAAAAAAATGGATTTTTTTTAACAAGGAGAAAACTTTATTACAATAGTTCATATATTTTTTCTCACTACATTTTTCTCTTACATCCTAAATGAGTGAATCCACCTCTATTTATAAGAGTTCACATCTCAAATAAACGGGGGAGATTCACTTAATCTAATGGTTCTCCGTAAATATCTCCTAAATATTCTTTCATATATTTCAAAAATATTATTCTATATATATCTCCTAAATATTCTATCATACAATTTCGAATATATTATTCTATATGTTCTAGATTCTATATATCCTATATGCAATAATTTAGATTAACAAAATTAAGTTTATTTCCAACAAGTGCTTGGTTGAGTATATAGGTGAATACAGTACATTGCACCAAACAATGGTAATGACAGTCAAACGATGTACCAAGTAGTGAAGGTTATTTATGGACTAATTATACTATGTATTTCATGTACTTCATTTCTTGTCCATGTATATAGTAATTTCTTGTCCATGTATACAGTAATGTATTAACTAGTGTTACCAACACTATATTCATTATAAGAACACTGACAAACTTCACCGATCCACATGGTAGTTCTAAATCGATCATGTTTGACCACACCTAATTGTAAACATAATTTTCATTTTTACTTACAAATTATTATTTTTTAAAGTCCTATTATATAAGCTTTTATGTATTCTTTATGGAGAAATATTATTTAAACCTTTAATTTAGAGATTTTATTTACTTTTGAGGACAAGTATCAAAGACTGGTTGTTATATGCAATATTATAAAAATTAAACAACTACTACATCCAAGTTAATTACCTATTTGAGGTGGATAACTAAATAATTTCTTCATCTTCATTACCATGATCAGTAGAGCAATTATTATATAGAAATAGTAAAAATAGTAAAATAATGGGCAAAGATTTTAATTTTACCGGTAATTATAAGTATATATATGAATGAATAAGATTAACGAACATATTCTGTAACACTGTTATAATGTAGTTATTAACAATGCTCGGGAGTATCTAACCATGGTGTTAGGTCTTCCCAAGACAACTACCTTATGGAAAATAAAATGTTAAAACCTTATCCTTTATTAAAGTATAATAATCTCTTTATAATGTATAGCCATGCAAGACTGGTGGGCTGTTTACCCGGCATATGTTCTATCGATTAGAAAAATGCCGATAAATTTCGAATTAAAATAACCGCAAGCGCACGGCGTACACTTGTAGTACGTGGCGAATACGGGACGATCCGCAGGGAATTGATTATTTTAAAATTCAATTCAATCAAATTATACCAATTTTAAGTGAAAGTTAAGCTAGAGAATTAGAGAATAAACTAACTAACTAAAACAAAAGAGAAGCAAATATAAGGTTAAGTGACAATTTAGAGAATAAATCCACTCTTTAGATCATGTAGTTCAACACGTATGAAATCATGATCTCTCTTTTATGGTCATTAGTGATTTAATTGATGTGCTTATCATAAGTATGATATATTTATGCTATTGATTAGCCAACATAAGCCATCAAACTATAACACGCCCCTTAAACCACTTACTAACTTTCATGAAACTTGACAATGAAAATGAAAAATAAATCTATATTAAGTATGGCCTATTAACTATTGATTAGAAATATAGGCCATCAAATTTTAATTTCAAATCACTTTCTTTTGCCATAATCATTTTTTGATGAAGGGGCAATTAGTGTTAGTGATTGTTTATGCATAGCCTATTTGGTGTCAATAATATAAGCTATCAAATTCAAAGCAAAAACCACTAGTAAAACCATTTCTATCATCATCATTAAGCACAAAAAGAGAGCATGAATTAACAAAAAGTTGAAGCTACATAATTAGAGAGATTCATTACCCCTAAATTGAAGGGGTTTAGCCTCTCATATTTGTCATTTGATTAACAAATGTAGCTAGCAACATGAAAGGAAAATGAAAGCTTAATGAAAAAGTGAGCTTATTAACAAGAATTAGAACTATCAACTTGCATGAAAGTAAATCTACACTACAAACATTAAAGTAAATAAGCATGAAAAGAAAAGAGTATGTATTAAATTTCAATAAAAATAAAATTACATGAAAATAACAATGAATGGTCAAGTAGCCATGAAAAGAAATAAAAGAGAACTAAGCTAAATTAAGAGAAGAGATGACCTCCATGAGAGGGCTTAAAGAGGGTAGAAGGTAGAAGAGGTTACATGAACATAATGGGTTATTTATACAAGCATGAAACCCTAATCCATAATTTGGGGAATGCCCAAACTACCCTTGAGAAAGTGTGGAGGCCAAGTAATCATTAGTTTTTATTAATCATCATTTAAGTGTACATGAAGCCATTAATTCCATAAGCATGTGCATTAGCCTCTAATTTGTACATTAATGTAGGTGGGTAGACGGGGTCCTCCACGATTTTCACTTTGAATTATTTCCATCTTCATTCCTTTTTGTTCTTTTTGTGCATGCATATCTTCTTCATGAAACCACTTGTAATTGAAATCAAATTCTTACAAAATAGTATGGAAATTTCTAATTAAATTTTCTCAAGTTAATTTATGCACAAAAACGACTATTTTGCCCTTGGATAAAGATGAATATGTGACAATTTGGAATTAATATGGATTTTGGTTAAAACAAGTTAAAATACCCAATATGATCATTTATTTAATCTAAATAGATTAAATATGGTGGCAAAAATATCCATATTTACGTGCACATCATGGGCAAAGGCATAATCTATTTGAGACAATGGAGAAGGGGTACGGAGTCACAGCAAAGGCAGAGCACCATATGTGCATGATCGATCTTCATGGAAGAGCGGGAATATTAGACGATGCAGTGGAGTTGATGAGGGAGATGCCATTAGAGGCGGATGCGACCACGTGGAGAGCTTTGTTGGGTGTGAGTAAAATCCATAAGCACTAGACACTAGGAGAAGAAGCTACTCGGAAACTATCCGAGATGGAGCCTCACAATTCTAGTTGGTATGTTCTTATCTCTAACATGTATGCTTCTTCCAGAAAATTCGAATTGTGTTGTTTCTACGTTCTTTTAGAATAGCAGAGTACTCTAATTCACTTGCATAATCTGATATAGAACACCTGCAGTGTTTTGTACTTTCTTTCTCTTTGGCATATGCATTTGAGTTTTCATACTAGATACTGAATCATTGTAGATGTTTATTTTACTTTTGTGGAGAATATTGTTAACAGTACGTTACAGAAGTGTTACGAAACTGCTACGATTACATTGCAAGATTGCAACAACTACGGAACTGTTACAAGTGCATAACTATTACAAATATGTTGCAAAACTGTTACGATTATGTTGCAAAACTATTCCAACTACAGAACTGTTACAACTATCTTGCAAAACTATTACGAATAGAAATGTGCAGTAAATAGATTATGCAATAGATATAATAAAAATTAGATTGTCCAAGTCCATAATATTTTGTTTCCTTGAAACAATATTGCTCCCTCTACGGCGCTTAAGGATATCAAGCAATTGTTTTCCAAGATGAAACGGACCTGTCTCTGTGATGCTGTGCAATAATCACATAGAAATGACAAAGTCAAGAGAATTTAATTAAGAACAAAGTTTCGTGGGAAAGGAAGAAGTGAAGAAAAACTAACTTAAGTTTTCCTATATTTCCTTCTGTCTATATATAGGCACAGAGAGGTGCCTATTCGGTAATAGGTGCATGTTCGAATGGTTGTGACAGTTGGAAAGGTTGTGACCCTTTAGCAATAGGTGTGACGGTTTGAGTTTAAATGGAAAAAAATAAAAAAATGTTCAGTTAAACAACCAAGCCAAGCCAACTACCAACTGCAAAGTGCTCAGTGCCTCTAATATGCCTCAAACGCCCATTCGTCCACCCCACGGATGCGGGTTCGTGAGTGGGCGCGCGCGCGTGTGGGGTGGTGCGTTGCACCACCCGCCAAGATGGCTATGCTTTCATGTCTCTCTTTGTCTCATAGTAACTATAATAGTGTCCACATCTTAGTATATGAACACAAAATATATATTTTATTCTAAGATGTGGGACTATTCATTTCCCAAGGCATTCAGTGCCTCACATTTTCCAATGAAATGCTCATTCATTTCTAACAATCCCCCACATGAATGAGTAGTTGCTAAATTTGTTCTTAAATTTTGTGAAACATTTATCGTATCGGTTAAATTAGCACATTGGCCTTGAACTTCCGTAATGTTTATCCTTTTGACTTACTGGTGAATTAGTGGACTTAGGTTGCCTTTGAACTGTAAGCCTTTTGTGTAAATCTAAAATAGACAACACACAATAAGTGTTTCTTATCTTCCTTGGTTCTCTGTTTGTTTTCGTTTTTGCTATGAGCATCAGCTTGGTCTCATGAGTGCTTGGAGAATTTGGCCTTACAATTCTCCTTAAAGAGGCGCCTTCGCACTCACGTAAGTGATTCTATAAAGGGTATTTAACAATACCCCACTTGGTTCTTAATATTACCAAGTATAGACATCATTAAAAGTATAAAAACTTATCCTATTCTCCAGCGAGTAGTGCACTGACTTATCATAGGAATGGTTTGAATATTTATAGTGCTATCAAGTTTATCTAAACTTCATTGTCCCTTTGAACCTAGATCTTAGGATCTAAAGTCAGCTAGGTGGGCTTTCCATTTAAATATAGTTTATGGGCCTTAACCCCATTCCCATCGATAAGATATTAAACTTCTCTCTAGGTAAACCTTTTGTCAGTTGATCTGCAATGTTATCATTTGATCTTACATAGTCAATTGTGATAACCTATTGGAGAGAAGTTGTCTAATAGTTTTATGTCTATGCCGAATATGTCTAGACTTTCCATTGTAAAGCTTTTATTGGCCCTTCCAATAGCTGATTGACTATCACAATGTATGCTTATTGGAGGTACAGGTTTTTTTCCAATTCGGAATACCTTCAAAAAACCTCGAAGCCATTCCGCTTCTTTTGCGGCTTTGTCTATGGCAATAAATTTTGATTGCATGGTTGATCTTGCTATACAAGTTTGTTTAGAGGATCTCCAAGATATTGCCTCACTAGCAAAGTAAACACATATCCACTAATGGATTTGGTATCGGATGAACTAGTTATCCATTTTGCATCACAATACTTTTCTATTACAGATGGGTACCTATCATAATGTAGTCCACGACTAATGTATACCTTAGTTATCCTAGTACTCGAATTATAGCTTTCTAGTGATTCTTTCCTGGGTTGCTAGTATATATGCTGAGTTTACTTACAGCATATGCTAAATCAGGCCTAGTGTAGTTCATTATGTACATAATGTTGCCTAATATACGAGAGTACTCAAGTTGGTAAATACTATCACCGCTATTTTTAACCCAGTTTTGGTTCAAATCTACGAGTAATTTTGCTGATATTATATTGTGTTGTTTAAACTTTTCAAGTACTTTCCCAATGTAGTGTGATTGGAACAACACATATCCTTGGTTGGTTTTAGGTATTTTACAACAAGTATCACATCAGCGATTCCTAGATCTTTCATGTCAAATATGGCAGAGAGCATATCTTTTGTAGATTTTATTATCTCCTTGTTGCTTCTAAATATTGGTAAATCATCTACATATAGAAACGAAATGACATATCCTATATTTTTATGTTTAGAATAGACATATTTGTCACATTCATTTATATGAAATCCATTTAGTATCATATTTCATCAAAAAAAATTCATGCCATTGTTTAGGCACTTGTTTAAGCCCATATAGTGATTTTCGTAATCTACAAACCTTACTTTCATTTCTAGTTTTTAGGAAACCTTTAGGTTGTTTCATGTATATTTCTTCTTCTAGTTCACCATTTAAAAATGTTGTCTTTACATCTATTTGATATATTTCTAAATCAAGTGTGGATGCAATTGCTATCAGCATTCTTATTGATGTTATTCAAGTTACTGGAGAGTATGTGTCAAAATAGTCTAGGTCTTCTTTTTGTCTGAATCCTTGAACCACAATTCGAGCTTTGTACTTGTCTATTGAACCATCAGGTTTCAATTTCTTCTTAAATATCCATTTATTACCTAAGGTCTTGTATCCATGAGGTAAATCAACTAATTCCCATATATGGTTTGCCGTGATGGATTCGATCTCATTGTTAATTGCCTCCTTCTAGTAAGGGGCATCGGCGGAGCACATAGCTTGTTTGTATGTTAATGGATCATCTTCTAACATAACTGTGTAGAAGTCTAGTTCAAAGGTTTTTGAGGTCCTTGATCTTTTTCTTCTCCTTGGTTCCTCCACTGGTTGGTCAGCACTATTTTGCTGATCATTATTAATATTTTGTTCAGTATTCTCAAGAGAATTGGAGATTTTAGTTTCCCTTGGTCTCTTTTGAGTATAATTTTCAGTACCATGTTTTGAAGGGTATACATGTTTGAAAAATCTAGCATTTCTCAACTCAATCATGGTTTTATGTGAATATCATCAATTTCGGATTTGCGTACAAAAAACCGATAAGCCGCAGTGTTTTGTGCATATCCAATGAATACAAAATCAATTGTTTTTGGTCCAATTTTGACTTTCTTTAGTTTAGGTACCTCCACTTTCGCAAGACACCCTCATGCTTTTAAGTATTTGTAGGATGGTGGTCTATTTTTCCAAAGTTCGTGGGGAGATTTAGACGTTTTCTTTCGTGGTATCTTAATCAAAATATGATTTGCAGAAAGAATAACTTCTCCCAAGAAATTATCTGGAAATCCATAACTAATTAGTAAGGCATTCATCGTTTCTTTAAGGGTTCTATTTTTCCGTTCGGCTATACCGTTTGATTGAGGTGAATACAGAGCTGTAGTTTGGTGTATAATACCATGCTTGGTGCATAATTCCTCAAAGGGAAATTCATATTCTCCTCCTTTATCACTTCTTAAAGATTTTCTTTTCTTTTTGAGTTGAGTTTCAACTTCTGCTTTATACTATTTAAACATGTCGAATGCCTCGTCCTTGCTTCTAAGGAGATACACATAACAGTACCTTGTACGATAGTCAATGAAGGTAATGAAATAACCTTTTCCACCTCTAGTTTGACACACTTTTAAGTCACATACATCCGTGTCTATTAGGTCTAGAGGTTCAGTTTCTTATTTAACATGGTGAAACGAGTTTCTTGTCAGTTTTGCTTCAGCACAAACTTGACATTTATAGTTGGAATCTATTTTGCATTTTGGTATAAAATCTAGATTAATCAATTTTCGCAAGGTATCAAAATTTACATCGCCTAATATAGAATGCCATATGTTAGAAGAGTCAACAATATAAGTATAAGATTAAGTTTTATTCATATCATTGTTTGGTACAATAGTGGTTACCTTTGCTTTAAATAAACCATCATACATATATCCTCTTCCTACATACACTCCATTCTTTGACAACACAAACTTATCAGGCATAAAGGTGAGTTCGAAGCCATGCTTGCTAAGCAGCGATTCAGAAATCAGGTCCTTGTTGATCTTCGGAACATGAAGAACATCTACCAAAGTTAGTTCTTTTCTAAAAGTCATTTTTAGTACAATCTTTCCCTTGCCTTCGACTTTTGATGCGGATGAATTACCCATAAAAAGTTGTTCATCCTCAGTAGTAGTTTTGTAGGTTGTAAACATCCACTTATTTGCATATATGTGTCGCCTAGCTCCTGTGTCTACAAACCATTCCTTCGGGTTACCAACAAGGTTGCATTCGGGTACTACTACACATAAGTCCATATCAGCGACGCCTTCTGAAATGTCAGCCATGTCTGCATCTGATTTCTTTTTTTTTGGTTGCACGACATTCAACGGCTTTGTGCCCTTTCTTTCCACAATTATAGCATGAAACCTGAAATTTATTTGATTTCTTAGGAGCATGCTCACATTTCCTTTTGTTGGGTTTCTCTATCTCTACTACATTTATCTTAGCAATCATGGTATGCGAAGTCTTCTTCTCGGATTTCCTATTATCTTCCTCAATCCTCAATCGAACTACAAGCTCCTCCATTGTCATTTCCTTACTCTTGTGCTTAGGGTAGTTTTTGAAATCTTCTCATGATGGAGGAAGCTTTTCAATTGCAGCGGCAACCTGAAAGGATTCGCTTAGAGTCATTCCTTCATCGTGCGTGCAGTTGGTGGATGATGACTTGTAACTCTTGAATCTGATTGATAACGGTCTTCGCATCAATCATTTTGAAGTCAAGAATTTTTCCTATTATGAATTTCTTCATGCCCGCATCTTCAGTTTTGTACTTTTTCTCCAATGTCATCTAGAGTTCTTTGGAAGTTCGAGCAGTACAGTATACATTACATAGGCTGTTATTGAGTCCATTTAATATGTAGTTCTTGCATATGAAATCAGAACTCTTTCAGACATTCAAGGCTTCAACTTTTGTTGCATCGTGTTCCAGTTCTTTGACTATAGGAGCATCTTCTGTAAGAAACTTTAAAGCCCCAAAGTCTTCAATAGAAAAACATCTTTTGCTGCTAGCGTTTGAAGTCCATCCCTGTGAACTTTTCCGACCTTTCTCCATGAGACAACACCATCGTTGGAACCACGGTTGCAGACTGAGTAGTAATCATAGTCTGTGTTGGTGCAGAAGTGTTGCTTTCATGAGACATTGACGTCTACAGAAACAACCAACAATAAATCAATGTTGTTTCAAGATTGTTAACAGTACGTTACAGAAGTGTTATGAAACTAGTACGATTACGTTACAAAATTGTAACAACTACAGAACTGTTGTAAGTAGAAAACTATTACAAATATGTTGTAAAAATGTTACGATTATGTTGCAAAACTGTTACAACTATAGAACTGTTACAATTATGTTGTAAAACTATTACGAACAGAATTGTGCAGTAAACAGATTATGCAATAGATACAATACTGATTAGTTTGGCCAAGTCCAGAATATTCTATTTCCTTGAAACAATATTGCTCACTTTACGGTGCTTAAGGATATCGAGCAATTATTTCCCAAGATGAAACGGACATGTCCCTATGATGTTGCGCAACAATCACAGAGCAACGAGGAACTCAAGAGAATTTAATTAAGAACACACTTTTGTGGGAGAGGAAGAAGTGCAGAAAAACTAACTTAAGTTTTATGTTTTCCTTCTACCTATATATAAGCGTGGGGAGGTTCCTATTAAGTGCTAAGTGCCTATAATACGCCTCATACACTCATTCACCTGCACCACAAATGCGGGAGCGGGTGCGGGTTCGGGTTCAGTCTCGGGCACGGGCGCAGACACGCACGTGCGGGGTGGTGCGTTGCACCACCCGCTAAGATGGCTATGCTTTCATGTCTCTCTTTGTCTCATAGTAACTATAATAATGTCCACATCTTAGTATATAAACACAAAATGTATATTTTATTCTAAGATGTGGAGCTATTCATTTCTAAGGCGATATATTTAGCCTCTGGTTAAATCAGCTACTACTTATCGTTTGGAACATTTCCATCTTAAAGTTATTAGCTTAAGATTGAACATGAAATTAGGTTTGACATATTATACTCGATATCACTTATGAAGTTCCAGTCCGTACATTTCTTCATAACGAGTTTGTTGTTTCTATAAATAATTCTCTAGTATTTCATGAATACTTGAGAATACTCTAAACTATCATTTAGTTATCTTAGTTTGGATTTGATACTTGCCTCGTGTATCAAATACATAAGCAAAATGCAAAACTGTAGACAATACAACATGTATGATAATTCCTATTGTTGACGCATAACAAATTCATCGCACACCTCTATATTAAATATTTTTAATATGGTGTCTATCTATATATATCATTTTAGGACAATTCCAACATCCTTTTATACTGATTATAAAAGGTATCAATTTCAAATCCAATATTGAGAATTAAACAACCAAATTCAACACGAGTATATTGTTAACAACCATAAGTATGTTAGTTTACTTACAGTTTTAGAAATATTTTAGTACATATTAATGTTCTTTCTTATAGACACGTGCTTCATTTTCGATTGAGATTCAAGCTATTTGATTTCTCTATCCAAAATACTTGCTTAGCTTTGATGCTTATCGAATGATACTTTTGTATCAGTTCTTGGATCATATCCAATACTCACAAACTCAGTTATCGCTCCCGCTGACTTCGAGGCATTTAGCTTTTCATGTGGAAATAGTTTATTTAAATCGATATTATAATTTCTGTGTCAACATACCTGTACCAAAACATAAAAATCACATCGAGCGTTAATTTTGCAAGTAAAATCCAAATTAATATGATTATGTTGAATGACGAATCTGTTACATTAATTTCAACAAGTGAAAATTACATTGTTATTATATCAACATAGCTTACCATATTTCCTACTGCATTGATCTTCTTCTCGAATACACTTCTACGGTCGATGGATCATATCCCTTTGGCTATAACTATCAAAATCATATTTTTTATAATGTACTTGGAATCCGCTGTAGATTTGTGAATCATGCCATATGATAGAGTCAATACTCTTATTGACTTATTAACAATTAAGGAAATTCTTTTCTTCATATAGATAAGAAAATATACGATTTCTCTTTGATGTGTGAGAATTCTTAGTAGACATTCTAATGTGTTGTGTTTGTTTTGGCTTGGTTAATTTCATTTCATAACTCATAATCAATTTTATCTTTACATCATATCCAAATCCATTTTACTATTAATAATTTTTAAAAGAAATTTCTTTGCCATGAAGTTGATGTTTCTTGAAACAACAATATTTTCATAGTACAGTGGAATAGATATTCATAAACGTTTTATGAATTGCTTTATATATACAAAACTAAGTTGGTTTTGGTTTACAAAATTATGTTTAAAGCATAAGTTGGTCAATCAATATTAATCAGTCTCAAAATCCATTGGGTGGTCTACACAGGTTCCTTCTCGAACAAGTATTATGTGCAGTCTCTCGACTCACATAATCTGTCACCTCCTTGACCTAGGATATGTTGGAGTTGTACCATTAACTCTTATCTTGTCTGATTTTGTAAACTTTATTTTAGTTGAAATTAAGTTTAACCTATGTACTTACTCTTATGTATATGTCCTTACAGAAAAAAGTTAACTTAACTTCATTCATCATCCATCATACTTTGTCCAATAAAGTCTGATTACTCCTTACCAATACATCATAGGAAGGAGTTACTTTTGAGATTGAATATTATTCACTTTTAGGTACATTTGGAATTCTTATCCAATGCACTCACCTATTCAATCAAATCGAATCATTTTATTATCTTTTGTACATTACGTTATTTTATTTCATTTATATTCTATGAACATATAATAGATGTACTGCATGTGTATCAAATACACGTGTTCATATTTGCAATAATTCATCGACGAATTTAACAAAGTATGTGTTATCGTTTTGTTATCATTAGACTTATGTTTGCATACATCTATATATCAATCCTAAGAGTTCACCAACTATTATTTTTCTCCCGCTGAATGGGTGTTTTGCCCTTAATTGTTTTGGATACAAATCACCGGTACCAAAGGATATATAATCATATGGTTAGAGAATTATTTCTCAAAACTGTGGCTTATTCTATAATACCAAAATAATTTTAAAAAATTTAGATCCTTATATGGTATGTAGCTAATCAATAACTACCATTATTCTAATAGGTTTATTTCATAACGGAAAAATGAAAATGTTAATAACAAATTAAAACTATTTTTATTTTTAATCAATACTGAAAACATTTATTATTTCATAAAAATAATTTGGTATATTTATGAAGACAATTTTTGGTAACTTGGTGCATCCATTGATAGGTATTGTATGACATGCTATTACTCTTTCCGCCATTACTATAATAGCATATGAAATATGCCGCTCCATTTAGCTACTTATTATGGGCTGTTTAATTCTTTTATTGCAACTAGTTTATAGTCTATAGTTTTTGATCAAATATCATAAACTCATAAATATGACTTTTGCATTAAAAAAAATTCTATATGAAAACACAATTGAAATAGAAACTACATTTCCTATTCCATGTCAAGTAGCTTTAGAATTTTATACAATTCTCATTTTCAGTGTCCCTTTATGAAGCAGAGGGACTATTCACTCTCTTTATCCCAACTGTTCTTAAATTACATCAACCCTCGTACATTCACTTTCATTTCCAAAATAATCGAATCGTTTAAAGGGGATCCTCATTTTGATCAATTAGATTGAATACACGATTTCTCATCATCATTTATTTGCTTATTTCCAATACGCTAATTTCATCGAAAGTTTTGTACATTATGAACCATGACCATTCACCGTATAACATTTAACGTGGTCGAATACAAATCAAATATCCTTATTCTTTTAATGCTATTAGAGTTTGACATTTACAGAAGACAATACATAGTCCCATATAAATAAACACTTAAGCGACTAAGGCACGCATGTTTTAGTGGTTGTATAAATTGGTTTTTGCATGGGTCTTTAAGTGACAACATGTTAAAAAATTCATTGGTACATATATATTATATTTCTGTGCCAATCCTAGTTCAGTTTATTTGTATATAATAAGTGATAAACATTTTATCAATTTTCCTAGTTGCATAAATTTATCGAAGTAGGTTATTTCAACTTTATATAGCATATGCTCTTACAATATTAGAAAGGTTAGATGTCACCATTTCATTTTTCTAATAAGGCTCCCACTAGATTTTTATGTTTCTCAAAAAACCCTAAGACGAAAAATAGAAATCATTATATTCCTCTAGTGGGCATTAGGACATTCTTCCTTTGGGATTCTGACCTTGACGAATGTCAACAAATCATAGGCCTGCAAGAGATGGGTAATACTTAATAGTTTGTATCATATACAACTACTATCCCATGGTATTTATCCTAATCTCGCCTCGACCTTGAGGAATATTTAAAGATTGAAAGAGATTATCCGCTTGTACTCACTATTTCGTGATGGCTTATGTACAATGCATGTACCTTCAGGAATAGCAACAAATTTATGCATGTATCTTACCTCGTCTAGACAACATATTAATATTAGTACACATAACACATCTAGCTTAAGGAAAATCAACAACTAAAGTGTATGCAAGTAACCTATTAATATATAAATGGCATATGACAACTTGTATGTTAATGATTCATAATCTTTAATATCAATTTTGGAATAATGTATTTCTTATGAAATACCCTCGTGATTCAAATGTCATACATCTAAAATTATGGTTTAAATATTATACGTCTGTACTTAATTCATAAATCTCATTTGGATTTCTTTCTATTCTACTTAGTTTTATACATATGTTGTTATATAAGTATTAATTTATTTATAACTTTTATATTTTAATATACTTATATAATATATACATGTATCTTATTAATTAAATATTATTTAATCGATTTAAATTCTTAATAATTAAATCATATTTTATTTATTTTATATAAAATTTCTAAAATTTAATATTATTCATATTGAAGTATTTAAGATAATTAATCATAACATTTATTTTTTATTTACGTGTATATATAAATATATGTATACATTTAAATTAATTTTATTTAATTGAAATTTTAATTAGATTTATATTTATTTGAAATTTTAATTTAATTTATCATAAACAATTTTAAGATAAATAAATAACTATAAAAATTATAATTATACACGTATATTATATATATATATATAAGTTTAAATTAATTATTTTATTTAATTCAATTAATAATATTAATTAAATTTCAAAATTAACTATTTACATTTTTGAAATAATTTTGAAAATTTCGAATGCATTTTATAACTTTTGTGAAATTTCCCTTTCTTACTTTAAACTTAACTGTTATTTTATTTTATAGTTCTAAATTTTCAAATGAATTTTGGAAATTAACCTAAGGCCCAAAATCAATTCGAACCTTTATATTGAAGATAACCTTTAGACTTATTTCATCCTTCAGGCCAAACCAATTGCCACGTGGGGGTAGAGTACTTAATTATCTAATCCAACCTTAGACGTTATCTTTCTGGACACCATACTAAATTGGTAAGAATTAATAGATTAGCCTTAATATTGATAATTTAGAGCTTATAAATCATTAGGCTCTAGTACAATTAAAAAACTGGGCATTTTGAAAGCGGATGAAATAGGTGATTGTAAAAAAAAAACTTATTCTAGTTCTATTTAGCCTGCGAATTCTAAGGATTATTAGATACGCGGATACCAATATATCTATATATCTATTTATGTTTAAATATCGATATGTGGATACATAACTTTATATATTTGAATTTGAGTAAATAATGATGGCGTCAAAGAATCAAATCAGATAAATATGATAATTTATATTTCTTGAGTATTAATTAATTTAATTAATTTATAATTATTATAAATTAATTAAATCGATTGGTTTTTCGGAGTATTCATCAATATGGTTGTGCGACTCTAAGGCATAAATTCAGTCAACGTTTAATATCGAACAATTCAATATCAACGTTTACACGTTACCTTAGTTAGTGGTGTGGCATTCTAGATAAATTTATCGTTTACACATCTTTTTGCTAAAGCGAAATTTTCTAATATAAGCCGTACCTGATAGCAACTATTGTTTACACCAGTCTCTTCATTGACAGTATATCACATTAGAACTTATGGAATTTGGTTTTGGTCTAAATTCCAATCCCGTCCACATTTAACTTAATTGTTCCAAACACAAAATCCTTGGTTCAATAATAATAATTTTTATTAACCATACTACTCTGGCTAGAAAATTTGACTTCGAGTTGACTATAGTTAACTGTGATACTAACCTCATATAACTGAGGATATGAATACTCTATCAAATAGTGTTTCACTTTCGATTTCTAAACCCAGACCCAACTATAGTCGTTTGATGGACGTCATGCCATGATGTAACTATAATCAAAGTGGAGTGTCCATATTGAAGTTCCATAGTATTCCCAAGTCGATGGAATAGTGTAACTTCATTGCTTCGAGATTCTTTGTTTGACCTTTGTTATATTAACCAATAGAAAACTCTCAAGTGAGTCTTTCCATAGTTATCTAATAACTATTAGCATGTAATTCCTTATTTCCCCAACAGCTATGAGTAATACAATGCCCAACATTTGGAAAGCGATACATATTCCAGTCATAAAGGATGTATCGATATCCTATCTCGAAACATCTTGACTAGGAATATTTAAAATAATATGTTATTTTAATGCGGTAAATTTCTCATGATTACAACACATTGTAATTACTATCATATATCATATCATTTAAGGATCTTAAGTTTAATATACTTATATTAAATAATTGATTAACTTGCCACAAATTGACAATTATATAATAGAAAGAAAACACCTTTTATTTTCAATAAGATTGGCTATCGAGTTAGATATATGTAACAAATTACAAAATTTCCCTTAAGGCTATCTTAACCCTATCACAAAGATAGGATATCAATACATCCGTTGAGATTAGTGTATATAACGGTCTCTAAATGTTGGGCAGTATTACTTGTCACGACCGAGATTTTCAACCTTCGAAAATCGACATCAATACGTCCACTGTATTACATGTCGGGCAATCAAATGACGGAAACACCAGATCGTAAGGGAGAAGAAGAAAGGGTTAGAAGAAGAAAATAGAAACAACAACACAAAATATCACAATCGCGGCGGTACAATATATAATAGATAACAAGTGGTCTTTACACAAAAAGAACTATAACTATTATTTATACATTACATCATCAGAGTACAATACATCAATAACACACTATCGGCAGTTATAATAACATGTCCTCACAAAAGCTTAATATACAGCTTACAATACACAGCGGAATAAAATCAATTATGTGTGATACGCCTTCGTCATCCAGCTCATCTCCTGAGCTCCATAGCTTCCTATCATGTATTTGTAATACTCGGTCTAACCCGAGCATTATAATAAAATAACTCCTGAGTCAGTCTGGAAAACCAGCATGAGAAAACACGCTCAATTTGAATTATTAAAGTTATCAAAATCCTTTGGAAATCAAAGGTATCTTGTAAGACCACGGCACAAATAAACACGACGGGTTTTTACCTTACGATAACCAAAACATTCCATATCAAATCCTCTGATATCATAATAGTGTCTAAGTACAAATACTTATTCAAATAGCTGAAATTGTTACATTAATTAAATTCCAGCATACTAGGCTCTACAATCAAAACCGTAAAGGCACGTATTAGAGAATGGATTTCATACGAGTGACTAGGCACTGGGTACCACCTGTCACAGTACACGTCTATAAATAGCATACCGAGGACCATGCCGGGATCCCCTGTGTAATATCCCATAATTTTTAGCAATATAAATTTAATAATCTGTTTAAAATTTAATAGATTTGATAATATTTTTAATAATAAATTTAGATAAATTCTATGACCTTCTGTAATAAATATTCAAATGGGTGATTTATCTTATGAAAGCTGATTTAATTGTTTCTATTTATAATGTATATATATTATATATTGTAAATAGTTAATCTTTGTTTTAAATTTAATAAATAAAGACACGTTTTCTAATTATAATATTTTGGTAAATTTGGAAATTTGATTTAATTTAGTACTAAGCTATTAAATAGATAACCATACAACTTTTAAATACACAAGATAAATGTCAATTTGTTTAAATATGATTCTAACTTAAGTAAGTTTTGATAAAAAGGATTTTATAATTAAAGAGATAGTTTCCTTTATTAATTATTTTATTTATGAGTTATATTTAAATGAAAAAATGTAATATAATGTCTTTACAAATAGATTTGCAAATACAAATAGAAATCATTATTTTTAAATTTATTTATATTTTGGGAAATTCTGATTAGTAAATTTAAAACATAATCTTTCAAAAATGATTAAGATAAGGTAAATCTTTTAATATTTTAAGATTGAGCATAAATCAAACATATGTTAAATAAAAATAATAAGTAAATGTATTATAAAAAAAATAACTAAAACAAGGTAAAATAAAATACAAATAAGATGTGTTTACAAAATAAGTATAAACACATATGCTGTCATATAAAACAAATTATAAATAGAACATTATTTTTATTCCAAAGCAAAAACAAAAGACAAGAAAACAAATAAAAATATACATGTTATACAAACAAGTAAAAACAGTATGCAGGTTTGAAAGGGAAAAAGAAAAATATTAACATATTCACATTCAATTTTAAACAAGCTGTAAGTCAAGCTAAGGACAATGGCATTTAATGCTAAGCAAAAAGCACCATCACTTCTAGTACACAAAAAAATACATCTCAGCCTCCAAATGAACCTGCATAATAAAATAAACAAGAAGCAATCAATGCAAATATCTTTAGTACAACATTATCTTATCAACCTCTTGAAATTGCCAGGCTAGCAAATTAAAGAATACAAATATCTCTGAAATGTGTACCATTGTATAAACCTGCTTCTAATGCATAAATTCCATCTCCATTTCGAGCATCCTCATTTGAGTAAACCTGAGTCATGTTATCAACAATTTAAAACAAACTTCAAATTAAAAACAAATTGAGTCAAAACAGAAGAATCGGGAAGGGAGTTCTAGCTAACAATTGCAAACCTGTTTCCAAATGAATGAAAGCTCTGTTCTTTTTTTTCTAAATTCGGGTGAGTAACATTCTTTTTAAAAAAAGCTTGAATATCTGGATAATATTGGTTGCATGATAGTTATCTGAAATGGTTATGTATTATGTGTGGATATAAGTGAAATCTTCTTTGTATATACTGATGTTTGGGTATGCATAATGTTTCATCAGAATCCTCTCTGTTTATAGCTTTCAAACGTTCTTGTTTTGATTTAAATTCAAAACCTTTTGATTTAGTCTCTGTATAAACTTGAGTTTCAAATAAAACTGGTTTCTTTAATCACAAATGATAGTTTAAAATTTATACTTGAGTTAAGAAAATACTTAATTATCTCTGGCAAATCAAGAAAGCTAAGTACAACTTTAAATAAGTTTAAAACAAATTTCTTGATTTAAGAATTCAGGTATGTAAAGTGAATCTATATACAAAAACATGATTTTCAAAACAAAAATCATAATTTTTAGTAGAAGGATGGGAGTGAAATTCTGGTATGAACTGGAATGGGTCTTTTGGGGTTTTCTGGTGATCCAAGAGGTCGGGGAGGTCGAGGTTCTTCCAGATGATGGAGGAGTGAACGTAGCAGCTGGGAAAAATATGGAATGGTGATGAAATTCATCGAGGGAGTTGCAGTAGGGGAATTTCTTCTGGAACCCTAGTTTAACTGGGTGTGGTTGTTCGATCAACCTCGGGTTCTACGATTGATCGAGTGCAGCGAGGATTTAAAGGATGGGAGCTTGGACGTGGACGAGGTCATGGCCGGAATTTCAGCGCCTCCGGTGGTCGAGGCGGCGAGAACGTGTCGTTTTCCAGGTTTTGGGGTGGTTGTTCATTTCTTTGTTCCAGGTTCTGGTTCTAGCCTTGACACTCGAATTTGATTTCAAGTTGGAGAGGACGATCTGATGATCGAAGTTGGGTGCTTGGATGGTTTCCGGTATGTGGAGGCCATCGTTGATGATCAACGATGGGCGGCGCCGCCGTGCATGTGCACGGTGGACCTCCTTGTGTTCTGATGTGTTGGTTTTGAAGGGGTGTGTTAACTTGAGTATATTTGCATAAGGCTTAGGTTATTTCAGGTTTTAACCTGACAGTGTTCTTTTTTTTAATTTAAACAGAAATTTAAAAGTTGAAAGCCAAATTTAAACAAAGTTTAAATACAATTTTTTAAGATGGTTTCAAATTAAATTTGGTATCTTGTTTCTAAATAAAATAAAGTTTTATAAAAAAATGGAATGTTTAACAACTTTAAATGTTAAGTTATATTTTAAAAGTGATTTGAATATAAAATGGTATTTGGTTTTGAAACTCTTGTAAATTGCTTTTATAAAATATAAGAGTGTCTTTAACATGTGATTTAAAAGGGTTTTTTAATGTTTTTAAACTTTGTTAAAGTTAAAATTGTATTCATTTCAAATCTTAAATTTAAAATGAAATTTAAAAGTAAATTTAAAAAAAAACAATTGTTTTTAAAATACTTTGTTAATGACAATTTAATCATTTATAAGATTAAGGTTTAACTTAAAATTAATTAGGACTTAATGATTTATAATACATTTAATTATTAAGGTTATTAAGATGGGAAATTGATTAATTTAATTAATTTATGATTTGAATTAATTAATTGAGTGGTTAAGGGTTTAATTTGATTAATTAAAGGTCTACGTAAATTAATTAAGATTAATTAATTTGTAATTAAGAAATCATTAATTAGATAAGATTAGATTAATGATTCAGAGTTAATTTATCAAGTAATTAAAGATTATTTAAGTTATAGTTAAAACTTATATTAATTTAATAATTTGAGATAAATGTCTGCAAATAGTGGCGCAGTAGTTGAGATACTTGCCTCCTGTTAACGAGGTCACGAGTTCGATTCCCGCCTGCCCTACTCCCACTCAAGGCGCGGAGGTTGGTCCCCGTAAACCCAAACTAACTAGTTGGGGGCATAATATCTCTGTGCTGGGCTGGTCTAAATCCCAAATGTCTGTGGTCGGACCAGGCAGGAGGGAACTTCTCCTATCCCTTCGATTTCATCAGGGTTCTGGGTTGAGTTTTAAAAATAATTTGAGATAAATTAATGGTTATTAAAGATTAATTAATTTGTAATTAATAATGATTAATTTTAGTTTAATCACTTAAGAAAGTAATTAAAGAATTGTTAATAGTTAATTAAGGTCATTAACTAAGAATTATTAAATAAGTGATTAATGAGATTAATTTCAATAATTAATTAGGTTAATTAATTTAAAGATAATCAAATATAAATTGATAAGTATAATTACTTAATGGAGGTAATTAAGGAATTACTCATTGTAATTAATTAAGTTTAATATGAATTGTTTGAGTTAATTAATTAATTTAAATAACAAATTGACGATGTGATAAGTAAAATAACTTAAGGAAGTAATTAATGATAATTACTGGATGTAATTACCAAGGATGATTTAATAGTGAAAGTAATTTGAGTATAATTACTTTGTATAATTAATCAAGGGATTAATTAGAGTTAATAAATTAAGGAATAATATATTTATTTGATGAAGTAATTAAGGGTAGTTAATTACTGAATGGGGTTAATCAGGGGTGATTAACAATTTGGTTTAATTGAAGATTAATTACTTAATGTAATTAATTTAAATAGAAAATATAATTAGAGATCATTAATTGTTACGATTAATGATGCAATGAATTTATTTGGAAATAATTAATAAATGAATTAATGCAGTTAATTAAGAAGTAATATAATTAATTTTAGTAATTTAAAGGTTAAATTCTATATTGGGTAAAAGATAATTAAATTGTGAAAATAATTAAAGGATAATTATTTAAATGTAATTAAAGATAATTGATCAAGGGTGATTAATGTGATTGTGATATTTAACCTTTCTTAATATAATTAATCTAAAGGGAATAATTAATGGAAATTGTAATTAGAGATCATTAATTGCTAAAATTAAAGATGTAATTAACAATGAATAATTTGGAAAAAAAATAATCAATGAAGTAATAAAATGTGATTAATTTAGAATGAATGTAAATAATTAATTTATGGATCTATTAAAAGTTAATTATTATAAATGGTTAATAATAATTGCTTAGATAAAATTAAGAGATTAATTAATCAAGTATGATTAATTGAAGTGAATGAGTAGATGATGATTGATTAATTTATTAGAGATTAATTAATGTTATGTAAGTAAGATTTATAATGATGATAGTAATTAATTTAATTTACTTTAAATTAATTAAAGAAGAAGTAATTATTTAATTTATTTTAAATTAATTATAGAGTGATCATTCAATCATTGCTTATATAAATGGATGATATTGTTGTCTTAAATGGCCTGATATCCTTGATATGAGATAATTATTGTTATGGATGCTTGGATGTAAATGTGATGATGTGAATTATCTGGTTGTGATGTGATTATCTATTGCGATATTGTGTATCATCTATCTGTGATCATATAGATAATAAATTGAAATTGTTTAAACTTTAAAACAACTTGGACCTAAAAGATGGCGTTTTGGATTCTGATGAGACCGGGATCGGATTTTTCCATATTTGGAAGTCCGAAAACCACATCGATCCAAATTAACGATAGGTCGTTATTCTCAAGAGAAGATGCAGATTCAGAATGCAAGGGTTATCGTCGTTAACTCTGAGGATGGTTCTAATACGAGTGTAACGAGATGATGCCTTCGGTTTCGTTCGAACCCGGAACGAACTTGTATGGATTGAATGCTTCCAGCACATCGTCAGGTGGACGATGAGAATTCTAAGAGATGTGATCTCTAAAGGAAATCGTAGCCTCAAGCCTCATCAACCGGGAATGGCTAAAACAGGGGAGGTGCGGAAAGGCTTCGTGGGTAGCACCCACTTGAGAGTAAAGTTTTCCCCTGTCTAGATGTCCCTTATTATTCGGCTTAGTGTGCGATTGGTCGCGACAACCGTGGGGTGATCTTATTTGGAACTGTTCAGTAAGGAATGGTTTCGGCTTTGTGTTGTAGGGGATTGGGAGTAATCCTCGGTACGCTGATCTAGGCCAGGTATTGTGACAGACGGTACCCCTGTAGCCCTGCCATTGTATGGAATCCAAAATCCAATAAGCGCCCTCGGATTTGATTGTATTACCCACTTTGTTGGCTAGTATGCTGGAATTTAATAAATGTAACAATTTCGGCTATCTTCTATTTACTTGAAAATCTTAGACCCTATTATAATATCACTAAATTTCCTATCAAATGTTTGGCTAGCGTAAGGTAAAAACTTATCCGTTTTTATTTGTGGGAACTCTTACGTGATACTCTTCTTTCCAAATGTTTTTTTAAGTTAAGCAACTTTAACCTGTTACTCACAACAGACCCATGTCTGACCCGGAGTTTATTTTCTGTTTTCCTTAAACTCTTGGGTACTCAAATTTTTTACGAGTAGCCAAGGGATTCAGGTCTGCTTTGACGAATACTGGAGGAGCAATGGAGCAGGAGGCTTCAGCATTATAGATATATATACAGATGGTTCCGCTGTGTTAGTATCTCTGAGTCGTTTGTTGAGTTGTATCGAGTTGTATTAACTGGACAGGCATTTTATAACTGTCTAGTATCTGTTGTATATTCTATGTAACCCTGATGTATATGATACTATGTATTCTCTTATGAGATGTATTATATTTTATTCGTTCCGCTGTTGAGATTCTGATGTTGTTTCTTCTTTCTTCTTTATCTTTTCTATTTTCTCATCTCTTTCTTTCTTAATAACGATACGTCTTCCTGGGCGTAGGAAGTTGGGTCGTTACAGTGGTATCAGAGCGCTAGGTTGAGTGAATACCTAGGCTCTTGAGTGATTTTCTTCTTGAGAGAACGTATTTGTATTTTGATAATATATATATATATATATATATATATATATATATATATTTACCTATTTGTTGGGTTACCTGTTCGGGTTTTCCCAATATAAGTTATAAAGGTAGATAGAGTAGTGGTGTGTGAAACATGACTACGAATGGTTGGAGTTTGAATGTTTGAGGTTGCAATGTATCTGTCGAGACTGTAAACCTAATACCGTCTCGAATGAGCTTTGGGTGGTGTAAGGAATTCACCAATTTCTGAAGGAAATCAGTTAAAGTTCGGAGTTCATTCTTGTAGTACAAGTTTGGGTAAGTAGAATTTGGATTCGGTCAGTTGAGCATAAGCTAAAGAGGGCGTCTTGGTAAATCAGGAAGTAGTTGTGTGAGGAGATGCAGTAGCTATGGATTGTTTTCAAAGATGTTTTTAGGAGCTTTGGATAAAGAAGTGTTCTGCATTAGTGTTAAGGCTGAGTTCAGCTAGGTATTTTTGTTTGATTTTGAAATCCGAGTTTCTCGAGAAGTTATGATTAGGAAGTCTGGCATCAATGGCAGTGTTGTAGCTCAGATTTGTTCTTCTGGCACGCGTGGAGGTTATCTATCAGCAGTTTTATAGAGATGAACTTCAGTAGCAGCTGTGTAGATCCATTTCTTCGATGGATTGGCTGGATAAGCTTAAGCTGTTCTGATTGGTAAAGAGAGAGTAGTTTTCTTTGGATATTAGACTAGGTTGATCGCAAAAGTGACTTGCGGTAGCTGAGTGTTCTCTTGGCTTTTCAGAGATTTTTCTGGATGTCTTCAGAAAGTCAGAATTTTGTCTGTATCTGGAGATGTAGTTTCCTTATCGACTTGGATTCCAGAGGTGATGCCAGTGATTCATCTTGGTAGAAGGATGGGTTCTTGTGAGGGAGAAATTGGTAAAGCGACTCGGGTTTTGGAGGAACTTCTGAATTTTCTTTATGGATCTGTAAACCATATTTCTGGGATGTGATGTCCAGTTTGTGCTCGTGTGCATCATCAGCATTTTTATCTGTTCTAGATCAGAGTTGTGCAACGGAAGCAGTTGGGAGTGTATCTGTTTTTCTTTTTCCGGAAGGAGGAGTTGTTTTCTACTGATGATAGTAGAGGTTGTGTTCTTGATTGTAGTTGATCTTGCGAGGATCATTCTATTGATTTGTTTTTGGGGTCCGGATTGTTTTGAGAAGCATCAGCGAAGGTCGAGCTGATCAGTAGAGATGAAGGCAGCCCTGGATTGTCAGAAGAGTTTGGAAGATAAGAGACGGAAGAATTTGGATTTCAAATCGGAGATTTGATTATGGATAAGTTTCTCTGCTTCAAAGGAGCCTTGTATCTTGGTAAGACCGAGGAGCTAGTTTCGGGATGTTCTGGATTTTCTCTATGTTTTGGTGAGGTTAAGTGTTGGGTCTTCTGTAGTGGATTGCTAGTTTGGATAGTTAGGATTTGATGTGTTTCACGTATCTCTGAGGGAATACGTATATGATCCATCTCTGGTTTTGGAACCAGCAGTTCAGGAGTTCTGATTGTTGAATCAGTCTCGTCTGTAGTCTGATATCCTATTCAGTTTTGTAGATTTAGATGAGTGGAGCTCTATAGCTTAGTAGTATTGATTGTTTAGATTCTGTAAAGCGAGTATCCCGATATTTACACTCGGGAAACTCGAGAAAATTCTCTAGAATTTTGTCTGGACAGTTAGGCTGGTTTGATTAGGTAAATTGGTTGTTATGGTTGTTAGTATACGACTGATAATATGTGCTTTAAAATTAAAGTCCTAGATAGATTATTAAATTACCTTTGCTTTTAAATTCGAGGACGAAATTCTTTTAAAGGGGAAGGAATGTAATATCCCGGAATTTTTAGCAATATAAATTTAATAATCTGTTTAAAATTTAATAGATTTGATAATATTTTTAATAATAAATTTAGATAAATTCTATGATCTTCTGTAATAAATATTCAAATGGGTGATTTATCTTTTGAAAGCTAATTTAATTGTTTCTATTTATAATGTATATATATTATATATTGTAAATAGTTAATCTTTGTTTTAAATTTAATAAATAAAGACATGTTTTCTAATTAGAATATTTTGGTAAATTTGGAAATTTGATTTAATTTAGTATTAAGCTATTAAATAGATAACCATAAAACTTTTAAATACACAAGATAAATGTCAATTTGTTTAAATATGATTCTAACTTAAGTAAGTTTTAATAAAAAGGATTTTATAATTAAAGAGATAGTTTCCTTTATAAATTATTTTATTTATGAGTTATATTTAAATTAAAAAAATGTAATATAATGTCTTTACAAATAGATTTGCAAATACAAATAGAAATCATTATTTTTAAATTTATTTATATTTTGGGAAATTCTGATTAGTAAATTTAAAACATAATCTTTTAAAAATGATTAGGATAAGGTAAATCTTTTAAAATTTTAAGATTGAGCATAAATCAAACATATGTTAAATAAAAATAATAAGTAAATGTATTATAAAAAATATATAACTAAAACAATGTAAAATAAAATACAGATAAGATGTGTTTACAAAATAAGTATAAACACATATGCTGTCATATAAAACAAATTATAACTAGAACATTATTTTTATTCCAAAGAAAAAACAAAAGACAAGAAAACAAATAAAAATATACATGTTATACAAACAAGTAAAAACAGTATGCAGGTTTGAAAGGGTAAAAGAAAAATATTAACATATTCACATTCAATTTTAAACAAGCTGTAAGTCAAGATAAAGACAATGGCATTTAATGCTAAGCAAAAAGCACCATCACTTCTAGTACACAAAAAAATACATCTCGGCCTCCAAATGAACCTGCATAATAAAATAAACAAGAAGCAATCAATGCAAATATCTTTAGTACAACATTATCTTATCAACCTCTTGAAATTGCCAGGCTAGCAAATTAAAGAATACAAATATCTCTTAATTGTGTACCATTGTATAAACCTGCTTCTCATGCATAAATTCCATCTCAGTTTCGAGCATCCTCATTTGAGTAAACCTGAGTCATGTTATCAACAATTTAAAACAAACTTCAACTTAAAAACAAATTGAGTCAAAACAGAAGAATCGGGAAGGGAGTTCCAGCTAACAATTGCAAACCTGTTTCCAAATGAATGAAAGCTCTGTTCTTTTTTTTTTTCTAAATTCGGGTGAGTAACATTCGTTTAAAAAAAGCTTAAATATCTAGATAATATTGGTTGCATGATAGTTATCTGAAATGGTTATGTATTATGTGTGGATATAAGTGAAATCTGCTTTGTATATACTGATGTTTGGGTATGCATAATGTTTCATCAGAATCCTCTCTGTTTATAGCTTTCAAATGTTCTTGTTTTGATTTAAATTCAAAACCTTTTGATTTAGTCTCTGTATAAACTTGAGTTTCAAATAAAACTGGTTCCTTTCATCACAAATGATAGTTTAAAATTTATACTTGAGTTAAGAAAATACTTAATTATCTCTGGCAAATCAAGAAAGCTAAGTACAACTTTAAATAAGTTTAAAACAAATTTCTTGATTTAAGAATTCAGGTATGTAAAGTGAATCTATATACAAAAACATGATTTTCAAAACAAAAATCATAATTTTTAGTAGAAGGATGGGAGTGAAATTCTGGTATGAACTGGAATGGGTCTTTTGGGGTTTTCTGGTGATCCAAGAGGTCGGGGAGGTCGAGGTTCTTCCAGATGATGGAGGAGTGAACGTAGCAGCTGGGAAAAATATGGAATGGTGATGAAATTCATCGAGGGAGTTGCGGTAGGGGAATTTCTTCTGGAACCCTAGTTTAACTGGGTGTGGTTGTTCGATCAACCTCGGGTTCTACGATTGATCGAGTGCAGCGAGGATTTAAAGGATGGGAGCTTGGACGTGGACGAGGTCATGGCCGGAATTTCAGCGCCTCCGGTGGTCGAGGCGGCGAGAACGTGTCGTTTTCCAGGTTTTGGGGTGGTTGTTCATTTCTTTGTTCCAGGTTCTGGTTCTAGCCTTGACACTCGAATTTGATTTCAAGTTGGAGAGGATGATCTGATGATCGAAGTTGGGTGCTTGGATGGTTTTCGATATGTGGAGGCCATCGTTGATGATCAACGATGGGCGGCGCCACCGTGCATGTGCACGGTGGACCTCCTTGTGTTTTGATGTGTTGGTTTTGAAGGGATGTGTTGACTTAAGTATATTTGCATAAGGCTTAGGTTATTTCAGGTTTAACCTGACAGTGTTCTTTTTTTTTAATTTAAATAGAAATTTAAAAGTTGAAAGCCAAATTTAAACAAAGTTTAAATACAAGTTTTTAAGATGGTTTCAAATTAAATTTGGTGTCTTGGTTCTAAATAAAATAAAGTTTTATAAAAAAATGGAATGTTTAACAACTTCAAATGTTAAGTTATATTTTAAAAGTGATTTGAATATAAAATGGTATTTGGTTGTGAAACTCTTCAAAATTCCTTTTATAAAATATAAGTGTGTCTTTAACATGTGATTTAAAAGGGTTTTTTTTTAATGTTTTTAAACTTTGTTAAAGTTAAAATTGTACTTATTTCAAATCTTAAATTTAAAATGAAATTTAGAAGTAAATTAAAAAAAACAATTGTTTTTAAAATACTTTGTTATTGACAATTTAATCATTTATAAGATTAAGGTTTAACTTAAAATTAATTAGGACTTAATGATTTATAATACATTTAATTATTAAGGTAATTAAGATGGGAAATTGATTAATTTAATTAATTTATGATTTGAATTAATTAATTGAGTGATTAAGGGTTTAATTTGATTAATTAAAGGTTTAAGTAAATTAATTAAGATTAATTAATTTGTAATTAAGAGATCATTAATTAGATAAGATTAGATTAATGATTCAGAGTTAATTAATCAAGTAATTAAAGATTATTTAAGTTACAGTTAAAACTTAAATTAATTTAATAATTTGAGATAAATTAAAGGGTTATTAAAGATTAATTAATTTGTAATTAATATTGATTAATTTTAGTTTAATCACTTAATAAAGTAATTAAAGAATTGTTAATAGTTAATTAAGGTCATTAACTAAGAATTATTAAATAAGTGATTAATGAGATTAATTTCAATAATTAATTAGGTTAATTAATTTAAAGATAATCAAATATAAATTGATAAGTACAATTACTTAATAGAGGTAATTAAGGAATTAATTAATCGTTGTAATTAATTAAGTTTAATATGAATTGTTTAGGTTAATTAATTAATTTAAATAACAAATTGATGATGTGATAAGTAAAATAACTTAAGGAAGTAATTAATGATAATTACTGGATGTAATTACCAAGGATGATTTAATAGTGAAAGTAATTTGAGTATAATTACTTTGTATAATTAATCAAGGGATTAATTAGAGTTAATATATTAAGGAATAATATATTTATTTGATTAAGTAATTAAGGGTAGTTAATTACTGAATGGGGTTAATCAGGGGTGATTAACAATTTGGTTTAATTGAAGATTAATTACTTAACGTAATTAATTTAAATAGAAAATATAATTAGAGATCATTAATTTTTATGATTAATGATGTAATGAATTTATTTGGAAATAATTAATAAATGAATTAATGCAATTAATTAAGAAGTAATTTAATTAATTTTAGTAATTTAAAGGTTAAATTCTATATTGGGTAAAAGATAATTAAATTGTGAAAATAATTAAAGGATAATTATTTAAATGTAATTAAAGATAATTGATCAAGGGTGATTAATGTGATTGTGAAGATTTAACCTTTCTTAATATAATTAATCTAAAGGGAATAATTAATGGAAATTGTAATTAGAGATCATTAATTGCTAAAATTAAAGACGTAATTAACAATGAATAATTTGGAAAAAAATTAATCAATGAAGTAATAAAATGTGATTAATTTAGAATGAAAGTAAATAATTAATTTATGGATCTATTAAAAGTTAATTATTATAAATGGTTAATAATAATTGCTTGGATAAAATTAAGAGATTAATTAATCAAGTATGATTAATTGAAGTGAATGAGCAGATGATGATTGATTAATTTATTAGAGATTAATTAATGTTATGTAAGTAAGATTTATAATGATGATAGTAATTAATTTAATTTACTTTAAATTAATTAAAGAAGAAGTAATTAATTTAATTCATTTTAAATTAATTATAGAGTGATCATTCAATCATTGCTTATATAAATGGATGATATTGTTGTTTTAAATGGCATGATATCCTTGATATGAGATAATTATTGTTATGGATGCTTGGATGTAAATGTGATGATGTGAATTATCAGGTTGTGATGTGATTATCTATTGCGATATTGTGTATCATCTATCTGTGATTGTATAGATAATAAATTGAAATTGTTTAAACTTTAAAACAACTTGGACCTAAAAGATGGCGTTTTGGATTCCGATGAAACCGGGATCGGATTTTTCCATATTTGGAAGTCCGAAAACCACATCGATCCAAATTAACGATAGGTCATTATTCTCAAGAGAAGATGCAGATTCAGAATGCAAGGGTTGTCATCGTTAACTTTGAGGATGATTCTGATACGAGTGTAACAAGATGATGCCTTCAGTTTCGTTCGAACCCGGAACGAACTTGTATGGATTGAATGCTTCCAGCACATTGTCAGGTGGACGATGAGCATTCTAAGAGATGTGATCTCTAAAGGAAATCGTAGCCTCAAGCCTCATCAACCGGGAATGGCTAAAACAGGGGAGGTGCAGAAAGGCTTCGTGGGTAGCACCCACTTGAGAGTAAGGTTTTCCCCTGTCTAGATGTCCCTTATTATTCGGTTTAGTGTGCGGTTGGTCGCGACAACCGTGGGGTGATCTTATTTGGAACTGTTCAGTAAGGAATGGTTTCGGCTTTGTGTTGTAGGGGATTGGGAATAATCCTCCGTACGCTGATCTAGGCCAAGTATTGTGACGGGCGGTACCCCGGTAGCCCTGCCATTGTATGGAATCCGAAATCCAATAAGCGCCCTCGGATTTGATTGTATTACCCACTTTGTTGGCTAGTATGCTAGAATTTAATAAATGTAACAATTTCGGCTATCTTCTATTTACTTGAAAATCCTAGACCCTATTATAATATCACTAAATTTCCTATCAAATGTTTGGTTAGCATAAAGTAAAAACTTACCCGTGTTTATTTGTGGGTAGTCTTACGTGATACCCTTCTTTCCAAATGTTTTTTTAAGTTAATAAACTTTAACATGTTACTCACACCAGACCCATGTCTGACCCGGAGTTTATTTTCTGTTTTCCTTAGTCTCTTGGGTACTCAAATTTTTACGAGTAGCCAAGGGATTCAGGTCTGCTTTGACGAATACTGGAGGAGCAATGGAACAGGAGGCTTCGGCATTATAGATATATATACAGATGGTTCCGCTGTGTTGATATCTCTGAGTCGT
The DNA here is from genome assembly GCA_030765085.1 of Allium cepa. Lineage (NCBI taxonomy): Eukaryota > Viridiplantae > Streptophyta > Magnoliopsida > Asparagales > Amaryllidaceae > Allium > Allium cepa. The sequence continues at coordinate 569,017,197 of CM060942.1, read as the reverse complement.
TTGTTGAGTTGTATCGAGTTGTATTAACTGGACAGGCGTTTTATAATTGTCTAATATCTGTTGTATATTCTGTGTAACCCTGATGTATATGAGACTATGTATTCTCTTATGTGATGTATTATATTTTATTCGTTCCGCTGTTGAGATTCTGATGTTATTTCTTCTTTCTTCTCCATCTTTTCTATTTTCTCATCTCGTTCTTTCTTAATAACGATACGTCTTCCTGGACATAGGAAGTCGGGTCGTTACACCCTGCCACACAAGACCGGACTATCCCCAACCTGGATAGATCGAATATGCTTTCACCCCGGGTGCTACCACCCTCTCTTGAGCTCCTTCCATATACCGTAGTAATAAATAATATCCGAGGTTATCTAGAAAGGTGATAAACATACTCTAATTGGGTGCGACCCACTTAGCCTTACTGCATCTCCCCCGATTTTTAGTTAATCCGGTTGATGAGGCTAGAGGCTACAATTAACTTTTTAAGGAATTTTTCACTTAGAATGCTCATTGTCCTCCAATGAAAATGTTCTAATAGCATTTATCCATACAAGTCCGTTCTGGGTCCGAACGGAACCGAAGGCACTATTCCTACTACATCCATTTTGGAATAATTCTCAGGATTAGTAGCGATTAGCCCTTGCACTTCACTGCTCCATCTTTGACTCCATGCTCTTGTTTTCTCATCGAAAACGTACTCGTTGGATCGAAGTGGTTTTCGGTTAACAAATCCGATCCAGGTTTCTTCGAAACAACGTACGATATTTTCAGTAAACTCAACCCTGATTCTTTGGGAAATAAACAGACGAAAATAAGATCGGAGATCATCTTCTAATCGTTAGTGGACATATTTCCTTATAAACGTACTAGAAGAACAAAACGAGTTTATACGTACAGTATAGCATCTCGAACGGTAACTGTACCATATAATTCCCATATCTCTCCTAGATATTCCCAAAGTTATATTTTGGGTCCAGATTTGGTAGTCGGTTATTTAACTATCAAATAACAATTATTCAACCAAATATTTTCTTTTTCACTTAGAAACACTAAGTCTTATTCAATTAAATTTTCAATCACTTAAATCGCTTTATCCAAAATATATACTTATCTTATCAAATTTAGTATATTCGCAAACTATCCTTTTCAAAAATATTTGAAACCCTTTTTAAAATAATATGGAAAGTACCGCTGCGGTATTAAACCATGGATTCATAGCTCAATGGTTACATCTCTATCCCAGAAAAATCCAAGACTTAACTGCAGGCACTCACTGCCTCCGATTTTGCCATGCAGGTATACCATGACTTTTCGAAAACTTATTTAAAAAATTTAAAAATAATACTTATAAATACCCATAATAATTTTCCAAGTTTTAAGTTTAGGCACATACTTTTTGAGTAAAGGTTATTTTATAAAATATTGATATTGATTACTTTAGCCCTTAAAAATAATAAGACTGGTTAATTCTTAAAAAAAATTAACTTAATATCAATCATTTATAAAACTACTTAATTAATACTTTAAACAATTTTAAACAACTAAATAAATAATTTTTCTAAAATATTCTTAAACACTTTTAAATTTTCTAGTTAATACTTAAATCCTTTTTTAAAATAAACTTAACTTCTCAAAGAATATATTTTCCAACTTCAATAGAGCCAGTCTAATATTAATAAATCCTTTTAGATTTATTTCCAATTTGACTTACGTCCTGATTTCGTAACTTCCCTTTTTCATTTCTAAAAATAAATCTACCATTTACTTTTAAGCCGATTTACCCATCTCCTTATAAATTCTCGTCGTGAATTTATAATTCTCATTTATCCACTGATAATTTACTTTACTTTATTTATAAACTTCGTTTATAAATTCCATAGTCTCATTTCCCATTTATCACTGTTTCACAACAATTAATTGATTTCTAATTTAAATTCCATTTTTAAACCAATTCCTTATTCAACCCAACTATAAACCGATTGCACTTTCTTTTCATGATTTAAAAATCTTATTTAAAATCAAGTATAACAATTTCATATTTTATTCACAAATTTTCTTTTTATTTTTCCCAAACTATTTTAAATCTTGATTTTAAAACAAATCCCTTTTACACTTAAACAATATCTCTTAAGTTATATTATTTAAAATTCTTTTATTTACATTATTCAAAAATCCGCACTTACAATATTCCAAGATCTCTATTTATAATATTCCGAAATTATTAAATACAATTTGAATCAAACTATTTATTTTTCCCCAAATTCATTTCTTTTAATTTATCCACATTTCACTGTAATTATTTTACCTCCAATTTTCCTATTTAGTTTCTTTTAAAATTTTAAACATTTATCATTAGTATTTAAAAATACCAAAATCTAGCTGTAATTCCATAGCACCAAATAAATTCAAATCACGCTATATTCTATCACAGATTATCCAATATATCATATCAGTGAATATGAAAATAAATTGAACATTTTTTAGGAATGCAGTTGGATCCCTTCAACCTGTTTTCCTGCATCCATAAATGTTAATACAACATAAAAATACCAATCCTACTTCGAGGGGGATATCGTGGTATATAGGATAATCCGCTATTATGCGGGGTGCATAGGGTCTCATCCGCTATATATATGCAGGAATATCATTCACTCTAATATATATATACTACTATATATAAATCACATCCAACTGATAATAATTTATCAATTCTATCAATTAATCAACAATTAATTTTAACCGTTTTAAATTAATTACGGTAATCCAAAATTGAGTGAGATTAACTCACATTTATTTTTTTGTTGTCGCATTCGCGTTCGAATATAGCTAAAAATTCTGGAAGCTCCAAATTCGTCCAAACCATTTTCAATGCGTAGATGACGACATCACGATCCCAACGAATCTTGAATCGTCTGAATCGGACCCCGTACGCATGAGATATAAATTTTATAAGATTAAATGTAATTTGTATAAATAAATTCTTTTTTTAAAACAAACAGAAAACAGCCCATACCATTGCACACGACCCAGCCCAAAACGATCTTCTTCCCCAAATCACTTGGCCTGCAGCCCCATGTTCGTGCACACAATGACACACCCAATAGAGGCCATGAATCGACCATCGCTTCCCTCATTCGATCCCTCTCCTCGATCCACACCCAACCAAACCCAAGGCGTCGAACTCGATCCCCATTTCGAAGCACCGCCTGCTCTTTCTCTCCCTCGAGGTGAAATGTCGCACCCATCCAACATCCTATCGCAAGCCACAGAAACTTGGGTGAATGTACTATTCGACGTCACGAGCCCCAAGAAACGATTCCCATAGCCTCTTGCCGCTTGAATCACCAAAGAAGCTCAACCCTAGTTCTATACAGCTTTCGCCTTAACTGCCGAATCCCAAAACCAAAGTCGAACAACACAAAATGCACACATGCACGAAGCTCCCATCGATACTCGAATTTTAAATCACAGCCATTATTCACTGCTGCATTTTTTTATTTGTTCGGCCTTTTTTTGAACAATAGGTTTTTCAAAAGAAAAGCTCGATCGTGTTTTGAAAAGGGAGGGAAATGTGTTTTACACGGTAAGATAATTTTCACATCAGAGGGTAGCTGAGAAAGATAGAAAGCAAGTTTATGTGAACAATTGAAAAATAAATATATATAACTTAAATTTCAATTTACCTCAATTTTGCAACTTAAAATCTCGAACTCCTATCGAGGTGTGCCACTGGGCATTTATAATGTTATACCCCTATTCCGAACGAAATGGAAAAGGTTTCGAGTCCTAATTCGATCGTATGGAGAAGATAGCTTTTTGGACCCAATTATTATATTGAATTTTCGATATAAGTTTCAGCGCGTTTCTAACCCGTACGACCAAACGATAACTCCAAACATTACGAAATTTGAAATTCAATAATAATACACTATTACAGATCCAATGGAACTAGTTTTATCGAATTCCAAGACTGTGCCCCGGAAGGCTATTTTTAAATGTAAATTTAAACGATATACTTTTAAAACTGAACAAATCATTTTTAAATTCAATTTAAAATGTTTTATTATCTTCCTTATTATAAATATAATTTTTATAAGTCTTTAAATTATTTTTAACAAGCAACAAACTCAAGATTCACTATTTTAACCAATTTCCAATTATTAATTAAATAATTATCCAATAAATCGTTTTATTTGAAATTCAAGTTAAAAATTAACTTTTAAATATTTAAAATCAATTAAATATTCTAATTTCAAATATCCACAATTCTGGATCGTTACATTCCTCCCCCTTAATAAAAGTTTCGTCCTCGAAATTGCCAAGTAAAAAGAATGGTCCAAAACCCGTTAACTATTTTCCCAAAACCACACAGTTTTAACAACTTCCCGAAATCCATTTTATTGAACGGCGTTATCGCTCCTACTAATTTTCCAAATTAATCCATGGATTGCAATTAATATTATCCCCTCAATCATTAAAATTTTAAAATATCAAAATTTTCTTAAAAAATTTTTCAAACTTCCTAAATTTTTCGAAAAATTTCGCCAGCGTCTCTATTGCGCGGCTAGATCCGAAAAACTACAAAATGCCTCTACGGGCCCAAATCATCAAAAGAAAACAAAAGCCAAGTGGCTTAATCAGAAAATCATCAATTTCATACAACAATTTAAACACATACCTTTTTGTCGAGCAATCAAATTTTATTCCTGAAATCGAAGACATCAACTTAGCTTTTGCTTTTAAATACCTGCACCTTACTTACCAATAGTATCCAATCATATAATTTAATATCATTTGTTCAGCATTTTCAATTTCTAATATTTATTTCACCAAAACCCGTACGATGTACACATATCATCCATATACAAAATCAAATCCGATCGCTCACTCGACCACATAATTTCACTTCTGAACTAGTATCGTCACATGACTCTCTAGTGCGGACTCATATCTGGTTTCTTGATTAGAAACCGTCAATCTCCTTGCATAGCCGTATACTATGATAGAGAATTCCAGAATCAATCAAAAATCCATATCCAGGGTTCGCCGTCGAAAATCGAGTGAAAAATCCTAGTTTGGATCGATATGACTATCTCAAAATTCTGTGATCGAATCGGGATCAAATCGTTATGCGAGTAAAATAATATACGTACAACTTACATATTTATCTCAGTTGATTATTAGCTATATCAATTTCTTTAATTCACATTTACTTTCATTTCCATTCTTTTATTCACAATTATCATACACATTCACCTATTTACATAGCATATTTTTCCCAGTACCAATCTTACTTAAGAATTTCACCATTAACTTTCTTAAGTCTATTATAAATATTTATACAACTTCTTATATTTATTTTCACTTCACCACTTAAGTTTATATCCCTTTTTTTCTTTTCAAATTCAATTCCAATTTCTATTTGGACTCAATTTACCTTCTAATTTTTAAATACTGAATTTTGTCAACCATCTCTCAACCCATATTTGATTCACTAATTTATTTCATATCTCAATCAAATTTTATTTCTAAACTTTTATTTTATTTAGTCCACTCGGACTAATTTTTCAATTTCACTTTATTCATTATAATTCATATTAAACATCATTCGAATATTCGATTTTGATTCCATTTACTTACAAATTAAATAAATTTGTTCATCCATTAATTTATTCCCAACTTAATAAATTTTATTTCAATAACTATTTCGTTTAGCCTGCTTAGGCTAAATTTCCCAAAATTCACCCTTATTTAACTTAATTTAAGTTAAATTCTCTCCACAAAATCAAATTTTAAAATTTCTTAAGTTATCAAACTTACTAATATCCTATTCACCAATTTCTTCCAATTCGCTTCATTTAATTGGTTTATTTTACCAATTTATTTCATAATCACACTTACGTTTATTTGACTCTTCTTAAGTTAAATTTCATTCTGAACAAATTTCAAATTCTTATAAGTTTTTAAACTTATTTATATTCCATAAAACATTTTAGATCAAACTCCAGAGTTTAAACAATTACTTAAGTATTTCAAAATCATTTTTGAAATCAATTACATATACACAATCCATTTGTATATTAAATTATTACTTTACATTTCAAACCAAAACTAGTTTTGCAATACAACTCCAATACAAAACATTCAGGTAGCAATTCCTCCCTTGGAAACTCGAAAATGAACATCGGTGATGCTGCAGTCATCACCGAAATTATTTTCTAGCGACCGAAGTGAGTCTGCTTTTTATCCCTTTAAAATCCATTTTTAAATATTTTTATCCCAAATAACATCACCATTATTTTCAAGACTTCGAAAATCATTTTCAAATCCACGGGATTTAAATCCCTAAATTTCCAACTTTGGAATCTCTTTTTAAATCTATATTTAAATATTTCTGTGGAATTTCATTCCATTTCAAATTATAAATCACATTTATAAACTCATATTTATAAATTCCACTTTATTATCTGAATTACTTTCTTAACTTTTGATTATAATTTCAACTTTTATTAAATTACCACAACACACCAATGATAATAGTTTAATATTATCATTTCCTAACAACAAAGCAAACCATATATAACCATAATAATTTCTGTAAAATTATTTCTTTCTCATATAAAAATAATTTAGGGAAAATTATTTCATTTACCCCATTTTAAAACAGTGCTGTGTCGAATTGTTCTGTTATAGTGTTTAGAGATCCCTATCAATAACGTTGATTACTCGTATTGACCATAATCCATAACCACTCAACAAACCAATCAAAACAATATAAAATGATTTTATATCCACTAACAAATACGCACTCATATCTATTAATATGCTCACACTCATTCTAGGGTGCTAATGACCCTGTCTCTAATGAATTATCCCCACCAAAGCCAAGGTTCTCTCTTAACCTTCAGCTCTGATACCAAGTGTCACGACCGAGATTTTCGACCTTCGAAAATCGACATCAATACGTCCACTGCATTACATGCCGAGCAATCGAATGTCGGAAATACCATATCGTTAGGGTGAAGAAGAAAGCGGTAAAAGAAGAAAATAGAAACAACAACACAAAATCTCACAATCGCAGCGGAACAATATATAATAGATAATAAGTGGTCTTTACACAAAATGAACTATAACTTTTATTTATACATTACATCGCCAGGGTACAATACATCAATAACACACTATCGGACAGTTATAATAACTTGTCCTCATAAAAGCTGAATATACAGCCTGCAATACACAGCGGAATAAAAATCAAGTACGTGTGATACGCCTTCGTCATCCAGCTCGTCTCCTGAGCTCCATAGCATCCTATCTTGTATCTGTAATACACGGTCTGACCCGAGCATTATAATAAAATAACACCGGGTCAGTCTGGAAAACCAGCATGAGAAAACACACTCAATTTGAATTATTAAAGTTATCAAAATCCTTTGAAAATCAAAGGTATCTCGTAAGACAACGCCACAAGTAAACACGACGGGTTTTTACCTTACGATAACCAAAACATTCCATATCAAATCCTTTGATATTATGATAGTGTCTAAGTACAAATACTTATTCAAATAGCTGAAATTGTTACATTAATTAAATTCCAGCATACTAGGCTTTACAATCAAAACCGTAAAGGCATGTATTAGAGAATGGATTCCATATCAATGACTGGGCACTAGGGTACCACCTGTCACAGTACACGTCTAGAAACACTGTACCGAGGATCACGCTGGGATCCCCAGCCACACAAGACCGAACTATCCTAACCTGGATAGACCAAATATGCTATCACCTTGGGTGTTCCCACCCTCTCTAGATCTCCTTCCATATACCGTAGTAATAAATAATATCCGAGGTTATCTAGAAAGGTGATAAACATACCCTAATTGGGTGTGACCCACTTAGCCTTGCTGCATCTCCCCTGGTTTTCAGTCATTCCCGGTTGATGAGGCCAGAGGCTACGATTACCTTTTTAAGGAATTTTTCACTTAGAATGCTCATTGTCCTCCAATGACAATGTTCTAATAGCATTCATCCATACAAGTCCGTTCTGGGTCCGAACGGAACTGAAGGCACTATTCCTACTACATCCATTTTGGAATAATCCTCAGGATTAGTGTGATAACCCGGATTTTGGACATCTGAATTGGATAATTAACTGGGTTATCAAATTGAACAGATAAAATTCTAATAATAGAAAATATCTGGATATGTATATAAATGAATTTTAAAACTTTAATAAAAGTTGAATTCTAAATATCTAGAAATAATAAATTTTATAATAAAATAACATATACATAAATAGATATTTGCAAACTCTATAATGATGGGAAATCTTAAGTGAATACATAAACAAATTCAATTGTCAAAATATAATCATAGTAAACATATTAATATGGCAATTTAATTTGGAAAAATTTATCTTTTCAAAAATAAATAAAAATGATTTTTATAATCATAATTGTAACGTCCTGAAAATTTTCGACTTTCGAAAATTCAACATCGATACTCACTTTATCGACTGCCGAGAAATCGAAGGCCGGAAACTCGAAATGTTATGGTTTAAGAAAAAAAAAAGAAGAGATAGAGGAGATAAGAAGAGTAGGAAAATAGAGAATAGAGGGAAAAGAAAATAGAAAATAGAACCGAAAGAAAACAACTGAACAATATCAGAATCTCACAATTCGCAGCGGAACAACATATAATAAATAATGAATAATCTTTAAACAAAGGACTATATCAGTTATTACATTTTATACATTTCATTACATTACATCATCATTACATCAGAGTGTACAACAACAACAAACAAACAAACAGCGGAAAAGAAATACTATGTACAAGTAATACGCCATGCCATCCAGCTTGCTTCCAGCAACTCCTGAATATCCAGAATATCCTGATAAACCTTAACTCTTGACAGCCCGTGTGGAAATTGGTGGGCACCCAGAGTTTAGGAAGGAAACAATAAACTCCGAGTCAGTCATGTGACTGGTGTGAGAACTCAAAACAGTTTATTTATCTTTAAAATCAAAATAGAGGAATATTTTTAAATTCAATTCGCAATGCTTTTAAAAATGAGACTACCATAAGGCCTCCCGCACACACACACATGCAAACGCAGAATCGGAGGAGATTTCTCCTTATGATAGTCAAAGATGCTTGATACGCATTTAAAATAACATTTGATATTATTACTAGTGCATAGTGTAGAGAAAATTTATTTCGAAAGTAGAATATAAATCTTAGCCAACATACGACCATTGTCGTATGCCTACTATAGCTACCATCCAAACAGTGGTGACTACCATAAGTGAATGGCAGGTTCTACAACTAATACCGTACAAAGTTTCATATTGGGAATTGGATTTCCAACGAATGATCAGGCCAAGGAACTTCCCATTGCCACATGAGAATGCCTCTGGATGGACATCCCCGAGAACCAAACCGGATCTCTACCAACACAAGGCCGGGTTACCCCTAACCGAGTAACAACTGACCGAATATGCCATCCCCCGGTCCTTTGGGACCTTTCAACAGACCGCTCGCAATCAATTCACACAATCATAAAGTGTTTTCAACATGAGTAAGTATCTGGGCTCCATACCATGATACCACCCTTTTCCAGAAGGAAATGCACATATCCTAAAGGGCGCTACCCCACATAACCTTGCCGCATCTTTCCTGTTTTGACCATTCACGGGGTGTGAGGCTCGACGAAGTCACGTCCACAAAAACATACTTTATACAAAAGCCATGCTTTGGGTCAACAAATGATCATAGAAATGATCACCAAGATAGACGATCAAATAAATGATCCTATCATAAATAATCAACACAATGATCATTTCACAGCAACACTCAGCATGTCACATTACCAAAATGGGAATATATTGCTGATAACCTTCAACTACATAACCTCTGAGCTCGTACGTCTCAGAGAAGGGTGTTAAGCTAAAAGAATAAATTCTCCGCCACCAACAGAAATATATTTGAAAGAAATCGGCTTTATATCTCAATTTGTAACGTCAGACATACAATCCATACAAGTCTGTTCCGGGCTCGAACAAAACCGAAGGCACTTACAAAGAAGTCCTTGCAATCCGGATATTCACAATCCTGATCGGATTTCCCATCACTTAGGGAGTCTCTATACCGTTGCAACTCAGTGCAAAGACAATCGACAGGTCATCCTTTCGCTCTCGCAAATACCGGGTCTTCAACACCGATCTTCAAATGCAATTCATAACGACGTATCACATATTCGGAATGGGTTATACGACCCCATGGTCCTTTCCCGGTTAACCCGAATAGTGAGCGCTTATTCAAAAATAAGTGTGGCATTCAAATTCAAACAAATCAAATCAAATACCTTTCATAGGGAAATATTGATAGTCGGTTGTTGAACTATCAATGGATATGCACAACATCACCAGATTCCAAATAATTTTCAAATTATTTATTTTCCAAAATATCTTTACTAGATATATAATTTCACACTTCAAAAATAAATCAATATTTATTTTTAAACAAATTCCACTTTCTTTTATAAATTCCTTAGTGAATTTATAATCCAAAATATCTATGAATATTCGATTTCAATTATTCATTCCAATTTATCTTCAAAAAGATAAATTCTCAAATATTCACTTTATATTGGAAAACATTTCCATACTTATTTATTCATAAGTAATTCACAAATTTTATTTATTTTCAGCACTTAGAAAATATTCAATATACTTAAATCGAGATTAAGTATATATTTCATTCTCTTAAACATATTTATTTGGGCCAAAACGAATGTTGTGTAAAACATCGTTACGACAACCCAAAATCACTAGTATAGGGATTCGAAATTAAAATAGATATATAAATCCCAATACTATACAAAACATTTCCTTTCAGAAATCATTTACTATAACAACAGTGTTATAGTCCACCATTTCCTTTTATTTCTCGAAACGTCTATTTCAACAATGAATGTTGAAATCTATGGTTTCGAATCTCAACACAATTAAAAACATCGTTGGATCGTTTTAATTTAGTTTAAAACATCACATTCTAAACGTTTTCTTTAACGTATTATTCACTATTCAAAAACATGAATATACTACGTTAACACATTTCATCCTTTTATTCATTTTATTTCAAAGGATTATTCACAGTCAAAAAACGTGAATATAACTCCATTAATAGGTTTCAGCAATTTACTTATCAAAATAAGTCATTGCGAATTTATAAAACAACGTTTATAAATTCCTTTTCTGTTTATCTTATAAAAACTTCTTTCTTTATAAATTTTCTTTATTAACCTATTCCAGTTTATAACTCAATTATAAACTAAAAGTTCATATTATAAGTTAAATGCTTATAAAACGATTATTTTACAAAATCGTTTCTTTGAACTTCATAATTATAAATCTTATAACTTATAAGATTCAATTATTCATCCAAGTATATTCTTTAATAATTTCACAAAATTTATAAATCTTACTATTTATAAATTTCACTTATAACTTCACCATTTATAATTTTATAAATTCCCTTCATTTACAAAATTCATTTTCACTTCATTCAAACGCTTATAAAACTCGTTTTATAATGTCAATTTTCAATTTATAAATATCCATTTATAAATCTCTTAATATAAATCAATTTATATTATTCTTTAAAAAGTCTTTAATCTCCTTTATTATTTCACCATTTTGATTCATAAATTAATTAAATTTTATAATTCCTATATTTAAACTTTTCACAATAAATTCTAAAATCCCAATTTAACTATTTTATAAAACCATTAACCTCATATTTTCAAAAATAAATCTTTAATCGTATTTCTCAAAATCATAATTTTTATAACATTAAAATTATACGTTTATTTATTTAAAATGGATCAATTCCAAAAATATTTTATAAACGTATACTTTCAAAAATCACTTTTAAATACTTTTAAAATTCCAAATTTGGTCCAATGATGCTACACACCAAATAGTCAATCACGACAACAACGATATCATATATCGATATGATAATCCATCAAATATCAAAATATCTGAAATCAAATAAATACTGTTGAGGAATCCAGTTGGATCCCTCCAACCTGTTTTCCTGCATCCATAAACATTAGCACAATACCAATTCCGCTCCAGTACGGAATTATCGCGGTATATGGGATTTTAAAATATTATCCGCTTAATAGACGGCGCAATAGGGTTAGGGTCTCATCCGCTATACAAATGCGGGAAATCAATAACTCCAATATATATATATGCCAATATATATATATTGCTATTATATATAATACCAATTTCACTGTTTATGAAATATTCGCGGTATATGCTTTTAATAAATAACATCCGCTTACTAACGGCGCATAATGTCTATTTTAACAATCAATAGATATCAATCATCATTCAAACATGCATTCAAATATTTTAAATCTAACTATTTAAAATAAAATCGAAACTTATTCGATTGAGTGAGAAGTTCTCACCTTGATTTCAATTTCGTTTTAGCGATTTATTTCGAATAAAATTAAACGGACGTTTAATTTTACCCAAAATTCTCACTAACTCCAAACGACTCGAATCCAATTTCATCGCGTAGTGCTCGTCCATACGATTCCAACGCAACTGGCTTCGCACGTTTTCGACCTCGTATGAAAAAGTTATGCATTTTTAAAGATTGTACACGATTTTATATAAATAAATTACAACTTATATAATTTTTAAACCCTCAACTTTCTGGGCCGCAAGATCCTGCATCCAACTCATCACAGCTGTGCATTGCTTCTTCCCATCCTCCCTCTCATTCACGTTTACAGCCGACACCTTGAACCCATTCATCCATATTAGGGTTAATTAATTTGACCTCCATCTTGCCACTTGACGACGATCAGGATACGCCGTATCGAAGGCCTCACCTTCCTCTATGTTCGGCCTCAAGGCTTTGAAGCTCGGCCACTTCCCTCCCCTAGGAATGCGTGCGCAGCTGTAGGCGTTGGCCCCCCTTTCTCCCTACATACGACGTCGTTTCAGATCTCAACCGTATCGATTGAAAGCTCTCTTCTAGATGTACAACTTTGTAGTTGAAAACATCTTCTAATTCTTTAGGGATTGAGAGAGATTAAGGAAAGAAAACTAGAGATTTCTAGCCATAGGTTGAATATGAGGCGGCTAGGGTTAGGGTTTAGAGTTTATTATTTTTTTTTAATTTATGAAGGGTAGGGGTCTATTTATAGGAAACGAACGAAACACTATTCATTCCGGAAATTCCGAACTCCGATTTACGCTCCGAAACTGACGTTCCTAGGGTTTACCCCGCATTCCGGACACAATGGAACAGGTTTCGGAAGCTAATTCGAACATCTGTGCGAGTTATGGCAATAAACGTTCAATTTAAATTAAACTGATTTAAACGATTTTCTAGGCGTTTTAATTTGTATCAGACAAACGGTAAATCCAATTGACACGAAATTTTAAACCTTACAATAATATCACATTACGGATCCGATGAAACTGGTTTCGTCGAAATCCGAGACTTTTTGAAAAATGGCTATTTTAACTCGCCAAATTAAAATTAAAAATAATTCGATGCGTTTCGAGCTGCCACGATCAAACGATAACTCCGATTGACACGAAAATTGAAATCCAGTAATAACTAACTATTACGGATCCAATGGAACTGGTCTCGTCCAATTCTGAGACTGTTCAAAAATTGACTATTTTTACTAGTCGATTTAAATATTAAAATATTCAATTTTCACAGATTAACTCCAAATTCAATTTTTAAAAGTTCTAAAACATCGTTCTAACTTCAATATGATAAAATAAAACTTTACAAGTCATTTTCAATCATATTTAACTCAATTTTCAATTATTTCTATAATTTAACATATTAAATTATCGATTTAATTATTCAATTAAATCCAATAATTCAAACAAAAATTCATTTGACTTATAAATTCACTTATTAATATTTAAAATTAATTAAATATCCAAATTTTAATTATCAAAAATTCTGGGTCGTTACAATCTTCCCCCTTAAAAGAATTTCGTCCTCGAAATTAACAAGTAAGAAAAGTTACAGAATTTATTAACTTTCCAAAATCCATAGTTAAACTTCATACAATACTTTACTAAGTTTTCAAATCATACTTAGTTATCTTTTCAAAACCAAACTATATCATTTAACTTTCAATTCCAAATCGAAGTCTAAGTTTTCCAAAATTTTCCCAAAATTTTCAAAATTTTTCTAACGCCTTATATTTTCGGAAAAATTCGCCATAGTCTCCTTTGCGCGGCTCGATCCGAAAAAAAAAATGACAGTATATATATCACAAATATACATCTCATCAAGTAATGAGGCATCCTGAAGGGAAAAAAGTATAAATGTACGGTATGTAATCCGAGATATGTACCTTATATTTTATTAGCAAGCATTTACGGCTAATATAGCGCGAAAGCGAGCTCCAAATGCGAAGCAAACGCGATCCGCACCTACTAATCACTCAACAAACAACATGAGAACATGTATATATGAAAATAGCATCAACATACATCATATAGCAACATAATAACTTATATATGTCTACATAGCAATTGAAACAAAAGCAACAAATGCAAACATCAACCAACTATCATTCATCTAACATCCATAACCAATAAATATTCATTCATATTCTCATTAACATTTAATGAAATGGTTTCCAATTTAATCATATTTGATTCATTAACAGTGGATGTTTTTACTAACATTCATTTTCAATTAGTTTATATTCACTAATTCATATTCAAGTTGGTTCACTTCCAAATCAAATTCAATTCTATTTAAGATTCACTTAACTTCCAATTGGATTCCAATTACTTTAGCTTCCAATTTCATTAATTCAATTTCATTAACACTTAATGAATTATATACAATCAACTAACAACCATATAACAACCAATGTATATTAATTTCAACCAAATTCCTTTGCTTATATTCATTCAATTATTCCATATCAACTTAATTTACATTCATTTGATTAACATTTAATCCATTAATTCAATTCAATTACAAAAGTTGAATTTCATTTATATAACTGAAGTTCACATTTATCACTTCACTTTATTATTTTACTTTGATACTAGTATCAACTTCATTCAATATCTCTTAAGTTATATTTCCAGTTAATAAGCATCACTTGTTTTTACATAACTTAAATTCCCACTTATAAATCAATTCAGCTTCCAAATTCTAAAGTAAATTTCCATTTAACTTTAAATTCATTTTTATTTATAACTCATATTCATAAATATATTCATATAGTTTCACTTCTTATATATATATAAGTTTATTTCACAATTGTAAATCACTTTAATTATAATTCAATTCTTATAATTCATTTGCTTATACAATTCTTCTTTTATTTAGATTATTCAAACAACCAAACAATCTACTTATATACATTTTAATAATTCTGAAAAATTATTCCTTTATATATAAAAATATAATCAAGGTAAAATTATTTCGTTTACCCAATTTAAAACAATATTGTGTCGAATTGTTCTGTACAAGTGTTTAGAGATCCCTATCAACAACGTTAATTACTCGTATTAACCAGAATCTATATACCACTCAACAAACCAATCATCACAATATAAAACAATTTTATATATTCACTAACAAATACGCTCTCATAGCTATTATTACACTCAAACTCAATCTAGAGTACTACTGACTCTATCTCTAATGAGTAATACCCAACAGAATCATGGTTGTCGCTTAACCATATGCTCTGATACCAAATGTAACGTCCCGGAAATTTTCGACTTTTGAAAATTCAACATCGATACTCACTTTATCGACTGCCGAGAAATCGAAGGCCGGAAACTCGAAATGTTATGGTTTAAGAAAAAAAAAAAGAGATAGAGGAGATAAGAAGAGTAGGAAAATAGAGAATAGAGGGAAAAGAAAATAGAAAATAGAACCGAAAGAAAACAACTGAACAATATCAGAATCTCACAATTCGCAGCGGAACAACATATAATAAATAAATGAATAATCTTTAAACATAGGACTATATCAGTTATTACATTTTATACATTTCATTACATTACATCATCATTACATCAGAGTGTACAACAACAACAAACAAACAAACAGCGGAAAAGAAATACTATGTACAAGTAATACGCCATGTCATCCAGCTTGCCTCCAGCAACTCCTGAATATCCAGAATATCCTGATAAACCTTAACTCTTGACTGCCCGTGTGGAAATTGGTGGGCACCCAGAGTTTAGGAAGGAAACAATAAACTCCGAGTCAGTCATGTGACTGGTGTGAGAACTCAAAACAGTTTATTTATCTTTAAAATCAAAATAGAGGAATATTTTTAAATTCAATTCGCAATGCTTTTAAAAATGAGACTACCATAAGGCCTCCCGCACACACACACATGCAAACGCAGAATCGGAGGAGATTTCTCCTTATGATAGTCAAAGATGCTTGATACGCATTTAAAATAACATTTGATATTATTACTAGTGCATAGTGTAGAGAAAATTTATTTCGAAAGTAGAATATAAATCTTAGCCAACATACGACCATTATCGTATGCCTACTATAGCTACCATCCAAACAGTGGTGACCACCATAAGTGAATGGCAGGTTCTACCACTAATACCGTACAAAGTTTCGTATTGGGAATTGGATTTCCAACGAATGATCAGGCCAAGGAACTTCCCATTGCCACATGAGAATGCCTCTGGATGGACATCACCAAGAACCAAACCGGATCGCTACCAACACAAGGCCGGGTTACCCCTAACTGAGTAACAACTGACCGAATATGCCATCCCCCGGTCCTTTGGGACCTTTCAACCGAGCGCTCGCAATCAATTCACACAATCATAAAGTGTTTTCAACATGAGTAAGTATCTGGGCTCCATACCATGATACCACCCTTTTCCAGAAGGAAATGCACATATCCTAAAGGGCGCTACCCCTCATAACCTTACCGCATCTTTCCTGTTTTGACCATTCACGGGGTGTGAGGCTCGACGAAGTCACGTCCACAAAAACATACTTTATACAAAAGCCATGCTTTAGGTCAACAAATGATCATAGAAATGATCACCAAGATAGACGATCAAATAAATGATCCTATCATAAATAATCAACATAATGATCATTTCACAGCAACACTCAGCATGTCACATTACCAAAATGGGAATATATTGTTGATAACCTTCAACTACATAACCTCTGAGCTCGTACGTCTCAGAGAAGGGTGTTAAGCTAAAAGAATAAATTCTCCGCCACCAACAGAAATATATTTGAAAGAAATCGGCTTTATATCTCAATTTGTAACGTCAGACATACAATCCATACAAGTCTGTTCCGGGCTCGAACAAAACCGAAGGCACTTACAAAGAAGTCCTTGCAATCCGGATATTCACAATCCTGATCGGATTTTCCATCACTTAGGGAGTCTCTATACCGTTGCAACTCAGTGCAGAGACAATTGACAGGTCATCCTATCGCTCTCGCAAATACCGGGTCTTCAACACCGATCTTCAAATGCAATTCATAACGACGTATCACATATTCGGAATGGGTTATACAACCCCATGGTCCTTTCCCGGTTAACCCGAATAGTGAGCGCTTATTCAAAAATAAGTGTGGCATTCAAATTCAAACAAATTACATCAAATACCTTTCATAGGGAAATATTGATAGTCGGTTATTGAACTATCAATGGATATGCACAACATCACCAGATTCCAAATAATTTTCCAAATTATTTATTTTTCAAAATATCTTTACTAGATATATAATTTCACACTTCAAAAATAAATCAATATTTATTTTTAAACAAGTTCCACTTTCTTTTATAAATTCCTTAGTGAATTTATAATCCAAAATATCTATGAATATTCGATTTCAATTATTCATTCCAATTTATCTTCAAAAAGATAAATTCTCAAATATTCACTTTATATTGGAAAACATTTCCATACTTATTTATTCATAAGTAATTCACAAATTTTATTTATTTTCAACACTTAGAAAATATTCAATATACTTAAATCGAGATTAAGTATATATTTCATTCTTTAAGGAAATCATTCTCTTAAACATATTTATTTGGGCCAAAACGAATGTTGTGTAAAACATCGTTACGACAACCCAAAATCACTAGTATAGGGATTCGAAATTAAAATAGATATATAAATCCCAATACTATACAAAACATTTCCTTTCAGAAATCATTTACTATAACAACAGTGTTATAGTCCACCATTTCCTTTTATTTCTCGAAACGTCTATTTCAACAATGAATGTTGAAATCTATGGTTTCGAATCTCAACACAATTAAAAACATCGTTGGATCGTTTTAATTCAGTTTAAAACATCACATTCTAAACGTTTTCTTTAACATATTATTCACTATTCAAAAACATGAATATACTACGTTAACACATTTCATCCTTTTATTCATTTTATTTCAAAGGATTATTCACAGTCAAAAAACGTGAATATAACTCCATTAATAGGTTTCAGCAATTTACTTATCAAAATAAGTCATTGCGAATTTATAAAACAACGTTTATAAATTCCTTTTCTATTTATCTTATAAAAACTTCTTTCTTTATAAATATTCTTTATTAACCTATTCCAGTTTATAACTCAATTATAAACTAAAAGTTCATATTATAAGTTAAATGCTTATAAAACGATTATTTTACAAAATCGTTTCTTTGAACTTCATAATTATAAATCTTATAACTTATAAGATTCAATTATTCATCCAAGTATATTCTTTAATAATTTCACAAAATTTATAAATCTTACTATTTATAAATTTCATTTATAACTTCACCATTTATAATTTTATAAATTCCCTTCATTTAAAAAATTCATTTTCACTTCATTCAAACACTTATAAAACTCGTTTTATAATGTCAATATTTCAATTTATAAATATCCATTTATAAATCTCTTAATATAAATCAATTTATATTATTCTTTAAAACGTCTTTAATCTCCTTTATTATTTCACCATTTTGATTCATAAATTAATTAAATTTTATAATTCCTATATTTAAACTTTTCACAATAAATTCTAAAATCCCAATTTAACTATTTTATAAAACCATTAACCTCATATTTTCAAAAATAAATCTTTAATCGTATTTCTCAAAATCATAATTTTTATAACATTAAAATTATACGTTTATTTATTTAAAATGGATCAATTCCAAAAATATTTTATAAACGTATACTTTCAAAAATCACTTTTAAATACTTTTAAAATTCCAAATTTGGTCCAATGATGCTACACACCAAATAGTCAATCACGACAACAACGATATCATATATCGATATGATAATCCATCAAATATCAAAATATCTGAAATCAAATAAATACTGTTGAGGAATCCAGTTGGATCCCTCCAACCTGTTTTCCTGCATCCATAAACATTAGCACAATACCAATTCCGCTCCAGTACGGAATTATCGCGGTATATGGGATTTTAAAATATTATCCGCTTAATAGACGGCGCAATAGGGTTAGGGTCTCATCCGCTATACAAATGCGGGAAATCAATAACTCCAATATATATATATGCCAATATATATATATTGCTATTATATATAATACCAATTTCACTGTTTATGAAATATTCGCGGTATATGCTTTTAATAAATAACATCCGCTTACTAACGGCGCATAATGTCTATTTTAACAATCAATAGATATCAATCATCATTCAAACATGCATTCAAATATTTTAAATCTAACTATTTAAAATAAAATCGAAACTGATTCGATTGAGTGAGAAGTTCTCACCTTGATTTCAATTTCGTTTTAGCGATTTATTTCGAATAAAATTAAACGGACGTTTAATTTTACCCAAAATTCTCACTAACTCCAAACGACTCGAATCCAATTTCATCGCGTAGTGCTCGTCCATACGATTCCAACGCAACTGGCTTCGCGCGTTTTCGACCTCGTATGAAAAAGTTATGCATTTTTAAAGATTGTACACGATTTTATATAAATAAATTACAACTTATATAATTTTTAAACCCTCAACTTTCTGGGCCGCAAGATCCTGCATCCAACTCATCACAGCCGTGCATTGCTTCTTCCCATCCTCCCTCTCATTCACATTTACAGCTGACACCTTGAACCCATTCATCCATATTAGGGTTAATTAATTCGACCTCCATCTTGCCACTTGACGACGATCAGGATACGCCGTATCGAAGGCCTCACCTTCCTCTATGTTCGGCCTTAAGGCTTTGAAGCTCGGCCACTTCCCTCCCCTAGGAATGCGTGCGCAGCTGTAGGCGTTGGCCCCCCCCTTTCTCCCTCCATACGACGTCGTTTCAGATCTCAACCGTATGGATTGAAAGCTCTCTTCAAGATGTACAACTTTGTAGTTGAAAACATCTTCTAATTCTTCTGGGATTGAGAGAGATTAAGGAAAGAAAACTAGAGATTTCTGGCCATAGGTTGAATATAAGGCGGCTTGGGTTAGGGTTTAGAGTTTATTATTATTATTTTTTAATTTATGAAGGGTAGGGGTCTATTTATAGGAAACGAACGAAACACTATTCATTTCGGAAATTCCGAACTCCGATTTACACGTCGAAACTGACGTTCCTAGGGTTTACCCCGCGTTCCGGACACAATGGAATAGGTTTCGGAAGCTAATTCGAACATCTGTGCGAGTTATGGCAATAAACGTTCAATTTAAATTAAACCGATTTAAACGATTTTCTAGGCGTTTTAATTTGTATCGGACAAACGGTAAATCCAATTGACACGAAATTTTAAGCCTTACAATAATATCACATTACGGATCCGATGAAACTGGTTTCGTCGAAATCCGAGACTTTTTGAAAAATGGCTATTTTAACTCGCCAAATTAAAATTAAAAATAATTCGATGCGTTTCGAGCTGCCACGATCAAACTATAACTCCGATTGACACGAAAATTGAAATCCAGTAATAACTAACTATTACGGATCCAATGGAACTGGTCTCGTCCAATTCTGAGACTGTTCAAAAATTGACTATTTTCACTAGTCGATTTAAATATTAAAATATTCAATTTTCACAGATTAACTCCAAATTCAATTTTTAAAAGTTCTAAAACATCGTTCTAACTTCAATATGATAAAATAAAACTTTACAAGTCATTTTCAATCATATTTAACTCAATTTTCAATTATTTCTATAATTTAACATATTAAATTATCGATTTAATTATTCAATTAAATCCAATAATTCAAATAAAAATTCATTTGACATATAAATTCACTTATTAATATTTAAAATTAATTAAATATCCAAATTTTAATTATCAAAAATTCTGGGTCGTTATAATATATATAGGGGTGTGTGTGTGTATATATATATATATATATATATATTGAATTGGAAGTTATATTTTGAAATTAGTATGATAATTTTCGAAGAATTATAAAAAAAAGTATTTTATCTTAGAATAAGGATATATTCTTTCTTTTATATTTGAAATAAAGATAGTGTATATATATAAAAGATAATTAATAAACACATATGAAATATAAACATAATATATATGTAAATAATATATATAAGTTTATAAGAAATTTATACGACAAGGGTTTAACATTAAAATAGAAACTCTTGACAAATGTTGATAAATAAAATAACAAGTTAACAAGTGTTAGTTAGCATAGACAGCTGGCAAAATATTTTCTCCATTGAAATTAAAAGGAAAAGCCAGGCCATTTTCTTTATATTTTCAAACTAAATTAAAGGAAATAAAAACTAAAATGCCAAACCAGAGAAGATAATAATCAAACAACTATTTCAAGTTATCCTGATCTAAGCAACTTCAGATTCAAAGCAAAGATTAAGTTTCAAAGTAGGATTCAACCCAGATAATGCAAGCAGATCAAAATCAATTTAAACTTGTAGTTTTCAAGTGAAGTTGCAGATTTCAAAACTATGTCTCCCTGTTTAAGGTTTCACGGTTAGTAAACATTTATTTAAAATTTAAGTAGATAAATGTTTGTTGCATGTGAATTTATGTGATGAAGATTGTTTTGCATATGTATATATAAGTGTGATCTTTGTATATTTGTATGTGTGTAGTGTGCATGTTTGAATAACTATGTATATCCCTATTTTTAACTTCAGAGTTTAAAAATGAATCAAAAATTCAATACTCCTTATCTAATCACTGTTAAGCTTTGGGTTTCAAGCGAGATAGTTTAGTTTAAACATAATCTAGGTTTTAAAAATATGTTCAAGTATTTTAAGTTTGAAAACCTACTAGAATTTGAAAAATACAGTAGCAATTTTAATAACTTGTTAAAATCAAATATTGCAATTTGTTGATACAAGTATATAACTTGAATCGACTCTGGAAAATATGAATTTTAAAAAGAAAATCACAATTTTTAGTATGGTTATCGAGAGTGCAATTCATTGATGACCAGAAATGAAATTTTAGGGATTTTCTGGTGATCAAAATGCTCAGGGTGGTCGGGAACTTGGCTGAAGGTAGGAGGATGGTAGGTGTTTTTGGAAAAAATGTCTAGTGGAGTTCCAGATCACCGAGGTTGCGTCGCAGTGATGATTTAGTGTTTAAACCCAATATGGAACGAGGTTGGGTTTTGGTTCACCGTAGTGTCTCTGGTTGATCGAGTGGCATCGGACCTAGGGCATTGGTTTCGTGGATGTCTGGCGAAGCTATGGACGTGGTTGCGCGATGCCTAGTGGTCGGAGACGTGGGTTTCGAGAGGGTTTGGCGATGGGTTTTGGTTCCAATTTAAACTGAGTTGCTCGATTTTGATCGTGGGCTTGTGCTAGTTGTTTGAGGGACGGGATCGAAGGATTTGGTAATCGTAGTTGGGTCGAAGGTGTTGGCGGTGGTCATCGTCGTCGCGATCATCTGTGCATGTGCACGGAGGGGTTGGTTGTGTCAGTGGGTTGGGTTGTGGGTGTGACTCAAAGGGAATCTCGGGCATATGGAATGGTGACTCGAGTAGAACGTGAGTGCATACGAGTTTCCAGGTTTTAAATTTTAAATTTTTTTAAAACTAAGTTTTTTTTTAAAGAAGCAGAAGAAAACTCGGGGCTTGGCTCGAGTGATTTTCGGGTTGGACCCAAAGTAAGATTAACAAGTTTTTAAATTTAAATAAAGTAAGTTTTAAATTTTAAATGAATCTTGTTTTTAAAAATCTATTCTTTATAAATATAAATGCTTTTAAGTAATCGATTTGAGAAAGTTATGTAAAGTGTTTAACTTGAATTTGTTAAATCAAATTTTGTAAGTTATTTTAAACACTTAATTTAGAAATGAAATTAAATAGTTAATTAAAGGTATAATGTTTTAAATGCATATGTTAATGATAATTAAGTCATTATAAAGATAATGTTTTATCTTAAGTTAACTAAGGTTTTAATGATTTGAGATTAATTAAGTTAATAAAGTAATTTAAATAAAATTAATTAATTTAATTAATTAATGATTAAGGGTTAATAAATAAATAATTAAGGGATAATTAATTAGTTAATTAAAGATTAATTAATTGATTATAAAAGTATTTAAGGATTAATTAATTTGTATTGATGTATATTAATTAATAATTAAGGTTATTAATTAATAGTTGAATGATAATTAATCTGAAATTAAAAATTAATTAATTGGTTTGTAAGGTAATCAAGGAATGGTTAATTAATGTGATTAATTAATTAAGGAGATTGATTTAAAGTTAATATGAATGGTTAAGGCTAATTAATCTATGGGGTAATTAAGGGTTAATTACTCAATGTAATTAAAGTATAATTAATCAAGGATGATTAATTAAGATGGGTGATTAAAGAATGATTATTAATTGGGTTGTAATTAATAAATGGTAAGTATGCAGGATTAAGGTAATCCAAGTGATTAAAGTTGGTAATTAATTTAATTGGAGATTAATTAAATTAATTAGGAATTATATATCTATTAAAATCTTGCTTATGGATGGTTGAAGAATATAGAATGGCTTGAATTGTTGATGTCTCTAATGGGTGATTTAGAAGTGCTGTGATATGAATGGGTTGAACTGTGATAATGTAGGTTACCTATCTGAGTTGAATTGTTATGTGATATGATATCCTGGATATGAATTGTATTGTTTTAAAACTTAACAACTTGGATTTGAGATTGTTAGGAACTGAGATGATGATGTTTTGATGACAACAACCTTATATAGTTATTATACTTTACTTTATAAAACATACTAACATTTCCATATATATATATATATGTATGTATGTATATAGGAAGTATATGCAGGTATCATCGAAGACTGATCAGTATAAAGACTCAAGCATCAAGATGAAGATTAAAGATTCAAGACTCTAGAGAATCAAGATTTCAAGATCTCAAGATAAGTGTCTAGTATTTTGTTAAAACCTCATAATAGCACTCTCATCTTTCTTCCAATTTTCTTTTGGGATGGAACCCAATTTCTATCGAAACCAGTGGCTTACAAACCCATGACAAGTAGCTTACAAACATACGACAAGTGGCTTACAAACCCATAAAAATCAAAATCACTTAAACTACTTTGTACAAGTTCTCGAGTCCTATGGAGGAGCTCTGTAGGAAGGTTCTTGCAATTTCAGTTTGAATAGATTTTTCAAAATGTTTTTAAATCTGTTTTCAAAATGTTTTAGCTTTCAATTTTCAAAAATGTTTTCAAACTTTATTTTAGCCTTAAAATATTCCTCTATTCTGATTTTAAAAACTTCTAATTTTAAAACATCAAAACTTATTTTGATTTTAAATATTACTTATATAATTGACGGTCTATATCAATTATACATGTATATTTAAAATAATGTTTTATATTCATTCTCTATCTCAAAATATTGTTTAAACACTTTACTTTGCTCCAGAAAAGTTTCAACTTGTTTTAAATTCAAATGCTTTTACAAAACAACATCTCTACAATTTTGAACTGAGGGATGTCGACATAAGAGGATACCCCATGTCGACATGGTGACAGTTGGATTCAAAATTCAATTTTCAAAAGAAGTGTCCATTCGTTCAAAAACCTTTCGCCAATGGTTATGACTATTGTGCATCTATATAAAGGCTTCCAAAACAAATTTTTTAACAACTACTTTCTTATTTTCTTCAATCTTTCTTCTCCACCATTCCATATCCATAAAACTTCATATTTTCAAGATCGTGCCATCATTCTGCTAAATTCTCAATAGGAAATCATTTAGATACTCTCTCTATTTGATTCTCCATCATTCTACTAAAGATCAAAGTGCTATTCAGAGTTATAGGATTAATTTGTATTCAAAATGTCCATAGAGTCTATCCATTCAAAAGGATTGTTATTAAGAAGTATTAGGGTGATCTTGTGTCCCGTAAATCAAGAGAGTTTACCCCAGACTCGGAGATAGGAGGGTTTCTCAAAGCCTTAGAAATTGAGGGTTGTAATTTGGATATTGGCTTATAAAAATCTGTACAAGGATATTGCCTTGGTGAAGGACTGGATGTAGGAGGATTCCGAACCAGTATAAAATCCGGTGTGTTCTTTCCTTTTACTTGCTTTACTTTACTATTTGCATTTGTTATATGTTCTATGATCATTCTGTGTTAGAATTATGTTTATATTTGTGTTGAAAGTTTTAATTTAGTCATATAGTTCATATATTCTTTAAAACACTATTCACCCCCCTCTAGTGTTATTTCTGCCTTAAGATCCTTAATCCGCATCCCCAACTATATATGTGCTTGGTGTAAGGGGGAGTCATGGAGTAAGGGGAAGTTGTAGTTTTAAGAAGAAATCACGGAGTAAGGGGGAGTTATGGTATGGTAAGAATATTTTATAAATAAAGGTTGTCATCATCAAAAGGGGGGAGATTGTTAGGAACTGAGTTGATGATGTTTTGATGACAACAACCTTATATAGTTATTATACTTTACTTTATAAAATATATACTAACATTTCCATATATATATATATATATATATGTATGTATGTATGTATATAGGAAGTATATACAGGTATCATCGAAGACTGATCAGTATAAAGACTTAAGCATCAAGATGAAGATTAAAGATTCAAGATTCAAGACTCTAGAGAATCAAGATTTCAAGATCTCAAGATAAGTGTCTAGTATTTTGTTAAAACTTCATAATAGCACTCTCATCTTTCTTCCAATTTTCTTTTGGGATGGAACCCAATTTCTATCGAAACCAGTGGCTTACAAACCCATGACAAGTAGCTTACAAACCTACGACAAGTGGCTTACAAACCCACGAAAATCAAAATCATTTAAACTACTTTGTACAAGTTCTCGAGTCCTATGGAGGAGCTCTGTAGGAAGGTTCTTGCAATTTCAGTTTGAATAGATTTTTCAAAATGTTTTTAAATCTATTTTCAAAATGTTTTAGCTTTCAAAATTATGTTTTCAAAAATGTTTTCAAACTTTGTTTTAGCCTTAAAATATTCCTCTATTTTGATTTTAAAAACTTCTAATTTTAAAACATCAAAACTTATTCTGATTTTAAATATTACTTATATAATTGACATTCTATATCAATTATATATATATATATATATATATATATATATATATATATATTTAAAATAATGTTTTATATTCATTCTCTATCTCAAAATATTGTTTAAACACTTTACTTTGCTCCAGAAAAGTTTCAACTTGTTTTAAATTCAATTGCTTTTACAAAACAACATCTCTACAATTTTGAACTGAGGGATGTCGACATAAGGGGATACCCCATGTCGACATGGTGACAGTTGGATTCAAAATTCAATTTTCAAAAGAAGTGTCCATTCGTTCAAAAACCTTTCGCCATTGGTTATGACTGTTGTGCATCTATATAAAGGCTTCCAAAACGAATTTTTTTAACAACTACTTTCTTATTTTCTTCACTCTTTCTTCTCCACCATTCCATATCCATAAAACTTCATATTTTCAAGATTGTGCCATCATTCTGCCAAATTCTCAATAGGAAATCATTTAGATACTCTCTCTATTTGATTCTCCATCATTCTACTAAAGATCAAAGTGCTATCCAGAGTTATAGGATTAATTTGTATTCAAAAAGTCCATAGAGTCTATCCATTCAAAAGGATTGTTATTAAGAAGTATTAGGGTGATCTTGTGTCCCGTAAATCAAGAGACTTTACCCCAGACTCGGAGATAGGAGGGTTCCTCAAGGCCTTAGAAACTGAGGGTTGTAATTTGGATATTGGCTTATAAAAATCTGTACATGAATATTGACTTGGTGCAGGACTGGATGTAGGAGGATTTCGAGCCAGTATAAAATCCGGTGTGTTCTTTCCTTTTACTTGCTTTACTTTACTATTTGCATTTGTTATATGTTCTATGATCATTCTGTGTTAGAATTCTGTTTAGATTTGTGTTGAAAGTTTTAATTTAGTCATATAGTTCATATATTCTTTAAAACACTATTCACCTCCCTCTAGTGTTATTTCTGCCTTAAGATCCTTAATCCGCATCCCCAACAGAGATGACATAGAATTCGAATAAACTGGGGTCGGGTATCAGTAAATACCCGAAACCAATTCAATTAGTAATTGACAGTAATTCTTTATAGTTTGGTTAGAAGCAAATAGGCTGGAATGGAATAAATTAAGTAACATGGACATTTAACCTGTGAACTATTGTGTGGGATAAATGATTGACTATTACAAGTAAGAATTCGTAAAAGGTATGAGTTACCCTGGTTTGCAAATAAGTTTTATAACTTGGTATTTCATGTTATATGGGTCTACTCACGCTGGTTTCCAGCCTAACCCGGGTGTTACTTCGATGTAATGCTCGGGTCTGACCGAGTATTACAGATTTTCAGGTTAGGACGTTCCGGAGCTCAAGAGGCGAGCTGGTTGGCAGGAACGTATGGAGTGTATCCGTTGTGATATATTGTTGTATATCCGAGACATGTGATTTTAACTATCCAGTTTGTCTGTGATTGGCTGTAACTCTGATATATTGAAGTAAGTTAACTGATATAGTTTTCCTTTGTAAACTGCTATTATTTGATATTATATTTTGATCTGCTGCGGAATGTGAGATTCTATGACTTGTTTTCTGTTTCTTCTTCTACCTCTTTTCTTCTTTTCCTAACTATCTGGAATTTTCGGGATCGAAAATTTCGAGTCGTTAAATTTGATATCAGAGCTGAAGGTTAAGCAAGAACCTTGGCTCTAGTGGGTTTACTCATTAAGGATAGGGTCAGTGGTACCCTAAAATGAGTTGAGTGTGTGTGTGTGTGTGTGTGTGTGTGTGTGTGTGTGTTTGTGTGTGTATGAGAGAGCGTACTTGTTATTTTTCTTATATATAGGTTTTAAAAATGGTTTTAATGAATGATTTTTATAAAGGCTTATATTACATATATAAAGCAATAACTAGTTGTTGGATATTGAATTTGAATAAGAATTAAGTAATAAATATATATCCAAATAGGAATTGGATAGAATGAATTATACAAATAAGATGAATTAGAATTGGTTTCAAACCAGAAAATAAAATGGTTATTGTGTTTAATATTGGGATGTTTGTTTTCTAGTAAATATTGATAAAGCAAAATGAAATGTGTTAAGGAAGTAAACTTTTAGATGAGTATGACTTGCAAATTAAAATGGTTTTAAATTGTGAAATTTTGAATTCCAAGTCTAGAAATATTTGAAATTGTTTCAAAATGTTAAAAGAATGAATTAATAATATTCAGACTATTTTTGAATGTGATCTTATATTAAAATAAATAAGAGTTGTTTGAAAATTTTGAAGAAATTTGTTTTAAATTAAAACCAAAGGTGGTTTAAACTTAAGGTATGACTTGGTGGGCTAAGAAATGAATATGTATATATGTATGGATATACATAATAACAAAGATATTTTGAAATAAACTCTAAAGTGTTGATTTTTGATTTTTCCTGGAGTATGATTTAAAACCCAAAGTGAAATAAGTCTTTGAACTTATAAGTAAGAAAGAATGTTGATAGAAATTTGAAGTGGGAATTCAAATTTGAGTAAGGTTAACAGGATTAAATTAAATTTAACTTGGAGGAAGTTAAATAAGTTTGTAATGAACAACGTGAATTGGAATATTTGAAATGAATTAAGAAATGGATTGGAATAATATATATATCCATTGCAGATATAAATAGAAAATGAAATCACTTT
Source organism: Allium cepa (assembly GCA_030765085.1). Taxonomy (NCBI): domain Eukaryota; kingdom Viridiplantae; phylum Streptophyta; class Magnoliopsida; order Asparagales; family Amaryllidaceae; genus Allium; species Allium cepa. The sequence continues at coordinate 568,987,967 of CM060942.1, read as the reverse complement.
GAATTTAAGATTTAAATGTTTAAAGGGTAACTTACAAATTTAAATTGTTAATTATTGGTTTCAAGGTTGAAATTGGGTAATAAATTGGATTTCATAGATTAAATTGTTTAAAAAGGGTTTGAATTATTATTTGAACCTAGAAATAAGTTTATGAAGAAGTAAAGGTAATTTAAAATGGAATTTTGAAATTTGGACTCAGAATTAAATTGTTAGGCTGTTAAATTAAAAAGTAGAGGCTAGATTGATTTAAAGAAATTAAATAAAAATTTGAAATTTAACTCAGATTTATATAATTAGAGATGATTTAAAGTGAAATGGAAATTGAAAATTAGCCCAAATTGAAATTTGATTTGAATGATTTGGAATTGTGATTAAAGTTGAATAGTTTTAAATTCAAATGGAATTTGACTTGAATTTGGAAAGAAATTGAGGATAATTCAACTTATATTAGGATTAAAATCAATTTAATGGGATGGGAAACTGATTGGAATGAAGATTGGGTAGTGGAACAGTTTGGCTCTGGATTATTTTCAAAATAAATTGTTTTAGTATAAACCTATTTTTCCAAGCTACTTACTATACAATCTTCCTTTTAAAACCCAAACTATCTTATACTTATTTTATAATTATTTTTGGAACTATTTAACTATTCTACAACTATTGTATAAACTAATTACTATTTTTCAACTACTTATAACTACTCTTTTAAAAAAACTTATTTTGCAATCATCTAACTATTTTATAACCATTTGACTATTTTATAACTACTTAACTATTTACAGCTATTTTACAATTAATAATTATTTTTCAACTACTTATCTATTTTTTAATTTTTCAAGCTATTTTCTAAATTTAAGCTGGACAGAGTTCAAACTGTTTATAATTAAATGCCCAATTGAGATAAGAATTGAGGTGATAATCCAAATGGGATTGAAGCAATTGTGAATAAGTGAATGAAAATCAAGATGAACGTGAATAGAAAAAGAGGATTGATTTTGCTAATAATCAATGAAGATAAATACGTAGGATGTATGTATATTATTCTATTCGCATAACGATTTGATCCAGATTCGAGCACAGAATTTCAAGATAGGATATCGATCTGAGTTGGGATTTTTCACTCGATTTTCCACGACGAACCTGGATATGGATTTTTGATTGGTTTTGGAAATGCTCTATCATAGTTAAGAATATGCAAGGACAATGATGGTTTCTTATCATGAAACCAGATCTGAGTCCGCACTAGGAAGTCGGGTGGAACGATACTAGTTCGGAAGTAAAATTGTGTGATCGAATGAGCGATCAGATTGATATAGCGTACGGATGATATGTGTACATCGTACGAGTTTGAATGGAATTGATATTGAAATTTTGTGGATAAGGACTGTAAAATGGTTTTTGAAATGAAAAGTATATTTTGTGAAATATATGATGAAATAAAGTGGAAATTGGATATTTCTATGGTAGAAATTTACTTTATGGAATTAAGTAATATTGTAGGTGACTTTATAAAGTAATCAAGTTTGAATATTGGTTCGGCATAAACAAAGTTATGTATATATAATTGATAAACTCCCCTTGTTGAATCTATTGCCAGAAGAAAAGTGTTTTTGAAAGTATTTGAAGTATAAAAAGGGAATTTATACAAGTATGAAGCGATTCAAAGATTTTTCAAGGTTACATATATATCTATATATATAAAGGATTTTATGAGAATGATTTTGGGAAAAGGTTTTTGGAACCTTTGGATTTGGAAAGGCGTTGATTTTTGGGAAAAATCAATTTTGGAAATTTGGAAAGCCTAGTTTGAAAATTATCGATTTTGGGATAATCGATTTCGAGAAAGGAGATTTATATGAGATTCATACTAGGTGTATGATTTGGAAAATACTATATGCATATAGTATAAATTGTTTTTAAAATGGCTCTGGGGAAAAAGGCGCTCCCTTGAAATGAACTTCTTAGGAGTACCATAGGTTGGTACTGCCTTGAGCCCCAAGGGGGAGGCTTTAAAGTTGATCTTGTGAGGAAGTCTGGACAAACTGAAGGTCCTGAGGATTATTGGGTAGCGAAAGTCGAGTGCGCTGATGCCTACAGAGGCATTTGGGTTATGCTGTGATGACAGTGTAACTCGATGTCGCTGCGATCTACTGTGGACCATAGCGGAAATCGTGTGAAGGTGAGTGTCAACGGTCTACGTTTGATTTTGTCGGGATGGCAACGTAATATCGGTAGACTACAATCTATGGTCGAGTGGAGAAGTTTCATTTTTTGGCAGCAAAATTCGAGGGCGCTGATGCCTACAGTTACATGGGTTTTTGCTGTGATAGCAACATAAACCCCGGGTGTAGCTGCGATCTGTAGCGGGTTCCATGGTGTAATCGAGGGGCGCGGAGGCCTACAGTTATCTATGGATTTTGTCGGGATGGAAACGTAACCATCAGGTTAACTGCGACCATGGATGTGAGTGATGATTTCCAGAGCATTCTCACCGAAAGATGTTTCCTCTATTTTCAAAAATGTTTTCTATATTTTCAAATATTTTCCAAGTATTTTCACTGGATGTTGAAACGGGTTTACCAAGTGCTTATAGATTTTCAGTCCTACGATTGATCAACATATGACTGAATTTCTATGAGAACGAGGATGGACTTGTTGAAACATCGAGTTATAAAAAGTATTTTTATAAAACTATTATGGTAATATTATATAGATTTTAAAGTGTTTTAAATTTTTTAATGAAAGGGAGTTTATAGTTAAAGAGATCAAAGAGTAATTTTTCTAATATTAAGCATTTTAATAAATTATGGCTTCGTTCCTTTTCGAGGACGAAAAGATTCAAAGGGGGACGAATGTGATAACTCGGATTTTGAACATCTGAATTGGATAATTAACTGGGTTATTAAATTAAACAGATAAAATTCTGATAATAGAAAATATCTGGATATGTATATAAATGAATTTGAAAACTTCAATAAAAGTTGAATTTTAAATATCTAGAAATAATAAATTTTATATAAAATAACATATACATAAATAGATATTTGCAAACTCTATAATGATGGGAAATCTTAAGTGAATACATATACAAATTCAATTGTGAAAATATAATCATAGTAAACATATTAACATGACAATTTAATTTGGCAAAATTTATCTTTTCAAAAACAAATAAAAATGATTTTTCTAATCATAATATATATAGGTATATATATTGAGTTGGAAGTTATATTTTGAAATTAATTTGATTATTTTCAAAGAATTATAAAATAAAGTATTTTATCTTAGAATAAGGATATATGCTTTCTTTTATATTTGAAATAAAGATAGTTTATATATATAAAGGTTTAAAAGATAATTAATAAAAACACAGATGAAATATAAACATAATATATATGTAAATAATATATATAAGTTTATAAAAATTTATAAGACAAGGTTTTAACATTAAAATATAAACTCTTGACAAATATTGATAAATAAAATAACAAGTTAACAATTGTTATGTAACGACCCGATATTTTCAACCATTCGCATCCATTATAAGTGTATAGGTTGTCACTCATGCCGGAATTGAATTGCTCAAAATACCGTGTTGTAATTAAAAATTTGAAAAATCTCAGAATATACAGTAAATAAAAATCATAGATCACAGACACAGAGTAATTATAATGCAGCGAAAGTAAAAAGAGATTGTAGTTCATGAAGCTACTATATAAAAATATCAGAGTTACATAAAATACAACAGAGGAAATAAAGTACAAAAGAAGTCTCACTTCATAGATGTCAACTAATACAAGAGCTGAAAGGAACAACAGATTTCAAAAGATAAACTTGACAAGTAGATAATCTCCAGCGATTCCAATCTCCAGAAAGTGGAAATCCAAATCTGTGAATAACTCATGCTGACTCGTGCGTAAATAAAAATACAAACACTCGAGTCAGGACATACATACTTATACAATGTAAACCAACTCAAGTGAACTGTAGTAAAGGTACAAGTAACTTAGAAGATGCGTGGGACCGCCCATCCTCCAGGGATCTGTTAAACTATTTACTATGTAGTATATTGCGCTATATACAGTAGTGTCTAATCAGTAAAGTATAATCATATAGAAAATAGCGTTAAGGGAATGGTGAACCTTAACTAGGTCGGATCTTTAAAACCAAAATCGTAGTGGGCTCGATATAAGGATATGACACGGCACGCGAGGCAATGCCAGGGTGGATACACCGTTTGCACTCCCGGACCGGTGGTGATGGCAAGCCAGCAGCTTCCTCCCACCTCGAACAATACCCCCGAATCAAAGTGGCGCCACCAAATCGAATCACAACAGTAATAGAATGGTTTCCGATGGAGCATGCTCGATGAAAGGGTGCGACCCTTTGTGTAGCCCGGTATAGCTCCTATTTTAGTCATATATGCCAACTCACAGGAGTTGGGTCCACGTAATATACCTCGAGAACGTCACCACCATCCTTCTTCATTCTGGAATCTCCACCGCGTACACAGTTGTTAAAGTGGTTTTCGGTATTGGCCGGCTATAAGACAATATCCAATCCCGGTCTCTTTAACAACCAATCGTTATTATAACCCGTAGTTATAACCTTTTAAAATAATATTTATACTTCAAAATAAAATATTATTTCAACCCAAATCTTTATCAAAATAAAGATTAAATCATTCCAAAATATCATATCTTTCGGATCTTCTTTTCAAATCATTTTAATATCAAAATATCGTATCTTTCAAAACTCCATTTTCAAACCATTTTAATATATCAAAATATCATATGTTTTCAAAACCACATTTCAATCATTTAATATATCAAAATATCATATCTTTTTGAAACCACATTCATTTCAAATCATTATTCATTTTATTCAATTTAAAATATCATTTCAATCCATATTTCAAAACAGTATATATTCCAAAAATCATTTTCAATCATTAAAATGAAGTTATTATGTTTAATAATTAAATTATTAAATTTCCAAAATTTTCGACTTCCAAAGTTCATTTATTCACTTAAGTTTATCAAAGCAGTGAAAATTCACTTTTCGTGGCATTTAGAAAACGCTACGGAAAAATACATTCAAAACAGTTCAATTTAACAAAAGACAACATTTTAAAATGTTGTAATAGGGTTTACTTAAATTTCGAATAAACGTACTTAAATTCAACAATTTATAGCACTTACAAAAATTGCTATAATAGCTTTTAATTCAATTTAGCTTTTTAGTTCATTATCATCAACTACAGCATTTTCAAATGCTGTAATATCATTTACATTGTAATTAATAGCATTTCAAAAATATAGTCAATTAACTTCAAATATTCAATATAATTTCTCAACCAATTATATTTTTATTTAAAACATTTTTAACTTATAAAATCACAAATTTTCACATTTATAACATCATTTAATTTTTCCTCAAGTTCATGATCTTATAAAGTTAAATTTCTATTCAAAAATCAAGATTTAATAATAATTTACTTATTAAATTGCAATGTTCAATTTTAAATCCATTACATTAAATTTCAACTTAACACTTAAGTTCAAATTCTCAAATATAACTTAATTTTATTTTTATTTACTTAACTAAAAGTTCACTTTTAAGTCAATTTCATAAATTTCCAATTTTAGTTATATTTCAAAATTTCAACCTAAAATATTCTTTCATTTCACATTTCAAATTTGTTAAAAATCATTAATATGATATAAAATCACTTATAGTTCATTTAAATTCAAATTATCATAAATTTATCATAATTTCATATTCAATTTAATTTCCAATTATAATTAAATCAAATTTTCCAAAATAACTTACGTTCAAAATTTTCTAACTTTTCATTATTTCATTTCACTTACAATTGTTCATAAAATCAATAATATTTTACAAAATTTATTTTTAATAAATTTTAAATCAAAATATTATAATAATTACATTTCTAAAATATTTTAAACATTTTAGAAAAACATATTTTAACTACGGGCCTGTATATAGTTTTCTACGCTAGGTAAAGTGATACGGGTAATATATCATTTCAACCCGTAATTTACAAAGAAAAATCCGGGTTTTATCATTTCAAACCCGCAGTCCCAAGTAAAAGAAATAAATTTGAAAATCATTCAGGCCTATCATTTCAGCCCATAACGATTTTTTCCTATTCTAAAGTCCGTTCGGGTATGTATCATTTCAACCCATAGTGATTCTAGTCTACATGGAACTTGCAATGGTGATAAACAGATATGAATGAACAGTAACAACATATATATAATAACAGATGATTTGACATGAAATTTAATAGGTTTAACATAATATATAAATAATCACAGTCAGTTATAACATCACATAAAATTCTACACATTCAATTGTTGTTGTTTCACAACTGCATAAGTATAAACGTCGTGTGAGTTTTACTCACCTTTTATGGCTGGAGATTTCAATACCAATGACACAACTGATTCCAGAAGGCACGATGACACAACAATAGGCTCAAGTGGGAAGAGATCCAAGCTTAGAACTTGTGTTACAGCCCAAAACAAAATATCCAAACAAACACAAATTCAATAAAACTAGATATGAAATAACTTTGAAATAAAAAGGAATAAAAAGAGATATGAATGCAATGACTTTTGCCTTGCTTTCTCTATTCTTTTGCATGACCTAGGGGTTTATTTAGGTCAGGTTTGACATGACTTTGGCTCAGGTTTGATCATAGGAATGCATGGCATAAAGGCTAGAACATGTGGAGGAAGTTACAACATAAGAATATCAAGAGACTAAGCAACATAGTGTAGTTTTGGTGCACCACAAGGCTCGTCTACATGCATTGTTTGGCTCGGCTCTTGATGTTTCAGATCTAGATAGAGGTTGGAGGGGTGTGTGATGATCAGGTCAGAGGTGGTGGTTGCTGCTATGGTGGTGGTTAGGGTGGTGGTTGAAGTGGATGAGCAAGAAAAGGCCAAACAAGCATAGATCTAGGCTTTTGGTTGCATTTGGAAGAGTTTGACCATCAAGGGGTGTTCGTCTATGGTCATGGCTGTAGGCTTAGATGGTGGTGATGGTCGGGAAGAGATGGAAGGGGGTGGTGGCCGTGGAGCAAGGGGGAAAGCCGCTCCAATCAGGGGAGAAAGCAAGGCAAATTTGCATAGAAATAGGAGAAAAAGTAGAAAGAAAAGAGGAATTTACCTAAATTTTTTTCTTTAAGATGGAGGCCATGATTTTTAGGGTTTTGGAGCTTTGAAAATTCATGAATAACAGGAGGAAGTCGGCTGGAGAAAAAAAAATGAGGAATAGTTAGGGTTAATTGGTGAAAGGTTAGGTTAAAAGTAAAAGGGTGGACTATAAAGGCCCATAGGAAGATAGAAAGTTTAAGGCCTTTCAAATTTCTCTTTTCTATTTTGTAAATACATAAAAAAACCTGATAAAATAGATAAATAATCTCAGAAATAATGTAAATAATAAAAATAAATAAATACATTTTAAATTATATAATTTATATAAATAAAATATCAATATATGTGAAACTAGGCTAAATAAATTGAAACAACCCAAATAATCTTTGGAAAAATCTATTTTTAATCAAAATAAATATAAAATTAATATTAATAAAGTATAAACACAGCAAATAAAAGCAAATATATAAAATAAATAAATAAAGTAAGGAGTGGCTAAAATAACTGATGAATTGATGACAAAAGAAACTGTAAAAGAAACGTGAAACGACATTACGTTTCTTAGCCTTTAAACCTTTCAAACTTCTTAAATTTGTTTACATAACTTGATATTCTGGAATTAATAATAATAACAGATAAGATTTCGAAAATTTATCAAAATATAAATATATATATATAATATTTATTAAATATATAAAGTTAAATTAAAGAAAATAGCTAAAATAGTAAACTAGTCTAGAAAATTTGAAACTACACGAAATAAATTTTAGAAAATTCATATGAACTTGTAATATATTTTTAAACATAAATAATAATATAAAATAAAAGTACATTCACAAAAAAAATAAAAAAATAAAAAAATTTAAATATAATTTTAATGAAGAAAATAGCAGAAAAGAACAAAACAACCTTAAAAAATAGGAAATAAATACGGTAAATTTTTGAAAAATTCTATTATCATTTTAAAAATATCCAAAAAACAAAGTATACATAATATAACATAAATATACAAGTTTTAATAAGATGTATCAAATAAAATGTCATTTATAAAATTTAAAATAAAGACTATTGCTGAATAACCCAATATACACACAATATTGAAAACAGTATAACTTTTGCAATTTAAATCCGTTTTCAACGAAACGAAAAGCAGTGTTCTTAAAATTTTATATACTTTCATAATAAAAGATAAAATTTAAATTTTCAAACTTTTAAAAATTTAAATTAAAAGTCAAAGTTTGACTAATTTGACCAAAATTCACTTTTTGGAAAATATTCTTTTTAGTCATGCTTTGGAATGATAATTCATATCAAAACTAAAGTTTATATTTAAAGTAACAAAATTAATCATTAAAAATAAAAAAATAATAAGTTTTTAAATTAAATTTAATTAAAATAATTAAAATATACAAAAAAATAAATCACAATATACAGGGTTGTTACACTCTCCCCCACTCAAAACTTTTTGTCCCCGAAAAGGAATGAGGTACGAGAAAACACAAAAAAATAGAGTGAAATAAGATTAGGACAGGATGACAAGGAGATTTAAATTATACCTGATAACTATTGTTACAGGTATGTTTAACAAGGTGGAGATGATCTTTCCAATATTCTCCAAAATCAAGAACTCAAGCACGCAAAATAGATTCAAATGAGTACCAAAGATTATCAAAGATTATAGAAAGATGCCTATACCAGTCTATAGCAAGATAAGGATGATAAGGACAACCAAAAGATAGTTTGAAAAACAAAATAAGGAAATAAATTTGAAAGCATGGAAATTTCAACTTAAATAGAGAATAAATCTTTACACAAGTTAAATAAATCTTAACTATCCCAAATTTCATTATCTTATTATCCAATCATCTTAAATTAACAATTTTTAAAACCATGGGTTTGAAAAATAATCATTTATTAAACTCACAATGTACTTAATAAATTTAATTCTTCTTTATTCCTAATTAAAATTAAATTTATTCCTCTCACTATATTTATCACTTATGTTAAACATACTTACACTTATTATAACTGCTTTCTTTCATTCTTAGTTCTTTTAACATCATTTTATTGTAAGTTATTCAATTACCCTTTATTATATTTACCTCTACTAATCATTTTATAATTAAAATTTAAGTATATAACATTTATTATAACCACTCAAATTTTATTTATAAAATCTTTTTATATTGTATATTATCCAATTACATTGTTAACTTCTGAAATTAAGTGTAACGATCCCGGATTTTAATTGAGTGTAAATTAATAATTAATTTAATTTTTGAATAAAAAATTGTAGAATTAATTGGAAATCAATATAAAATATTAGATAAGGTATGAATTAATTGAGAAATATATTTGAATTAAATTTGAATCAGGATTTAACATTTTAAATATCTTATAAAATAAATTTATATCTGGATTTTGGATATGATTAAATTTGATGTTAAACAAATATTTTAAATAAATTGATAGTCATGTAAAATATGAAATGAATCTATATGAGATAAATTGTATAGTGATGTAATTATATATGTAAAATAAAATAACTATTGAAGTTAGAAATGCATATTTAATTTGGGAATAGGAAATAGATATGTAAGTTAGAAATAAAAATAATTGTTTACATTATAAAGTGATAGAACTTTATTTACTTTTCAAAGTACTAAGACAAAAAAAATTATATTTGCAGCTGTTAAAAAGTATGCAAGCAAGTAAGCAAAACAAAGTAAAATATGAAAGAAAGAATATGAATATCTTAGGCTTGCAAAGGAAAACAAAGGAAATAAATGCAAACATCTTTAGCACACAATTTACATCATTTCGGCCACCAAGGTAAAGAAATATCAGGCTAATTAATAAAGCAAGAAGAATTATCTTTGTACAAATAAATTAAGTATGAACACAAAGGACTTAAGTAATAAATGCAAATGTCCTTAGTCACCAAAATATTATCCATCAGCCACCATACAAGGAAGAAAGATCACTGCCTATTGTACAAGTAATAATATAAACCAATGCAAAGCAATTAATGCAAGCCTCAACATATCTTTCAGCCAACATGTTGAAATAGGAAATCTCTGAGCATATTAATAAATAAATAAAAAAGAGATCTTGTACCTGTTGTACAAGAATATAACCCTGTACAAGATATTATCACTATTACAAATAATAACATTACCCTGTAAACTTATTTCGTATATCAACTTCATCTCATTTCGTTCCATTCAAACAAAACTAAGCAAAACTGAAGTGAATGTCATGTTAAACTTAAACAAACTTTAGTTAAAAACATCAGACAAATCAAAACAAACCAGATTTATCAAAGAAGCAAGAAGAAGATCTTCAGCAAGCATTTTCTCAAAGGCCTGGTTCAAAAACAAGTTCTGTTCTTCTTTGTTCTTTCTGGAAAATCATGTGAGTAAGCCAAAACTTTTAAAGCCTTAAGTTTGTATGTATGATGTATTGGTAATCATATGTTGGCATATGTATTTGTTTCATCATTCTGTGTTCTTATATGAGTACTCTGTAAGTTGAATATACAGTTTCTTTAGGTTACATAGTTAAGTAGATGATCAAATTATAAAATATCTCCTCTCACTCATTTATAGGCTTATGTTTTAGAACAAAATAAGTTGTTTGAATATAAATCAAGTTTTTAAAACTTGTTTTCAAATTGCCAGTGAAGCATATCAACTGTTCCAGTTGATTTACAGGTCAACCAAAAATCCTATGATGAATTCAAGTATTTTAAACTGCCAATTCAACTATATAGCTTGAATCTTCATGCAAAAGTAGGATTTTTAAAACAAGAATGGAGATTTTTAGATGAGTATATAAGGTGTATTTTGTAAATGAACAAAAATTGCTTTTTTGTAAATCTATGGAGATTCAACAAATCGTAAATGTTGAAACTTGTTGTATAGCTTGCTTGATACTTGTGGATAATAGGAAAAATGCTAAAGAATTTTTCGAATGCAAGGTTTTTGGGCTTGAATCGAAAGTAGGGTTTTGGTCATATGTTTTCGTTGCTCTGTAAACTTGAGTTTTTGTCGCCGTACTTTGATCGAGTGCCAAGGGGTTTTGGAGGTGGCTTGAGGAATGGTAGGTGAAGCGGTGGCCACTGGTGGTGGTCCTCTGGTGATCGGCGTGGGAGAGGCGAAGTGTTTTTGTTTAATGGGTTTGAGTTCAGGTTCGAACGAAAGGCCAGATTTGTGATCTCAAGTTTTTGCATTGAAGTTAGCTTTGATTTCGAGTATAGGGGAGTTTCGAGATTTGTGGGTGGTGGCGAAGTTCGCCAGAGTGGCGGCGGCTGGTCGTACATGTGCACAATTTTCACGTCGCTGGGTTTGTTTGGGAACGATGAATTTCCTCTAGTTTGGCACGAGTTGTTTGGTGGATTTCTCGAGGAAATTGGGTTGCCCATTTTTCTCGAAGCTGGAAACGAGAGAAATCTCGTATGGCTCGGGTTGATGATAGAAGTTAGCGTGTGTGTGTGTGTTGTTTAACAGATTTAAAACTTAAACAAAGTTAAAAAGAAAAGGGAAGAAGAAGGGGATTCGAAGCAGGGGAATATGAAGTGGGTTTCTTAAAACATCTCGAGTGTTGGCCCAAGAGAAATTGGTTTGGGCCCGAGTTTTATTTTAAATGAATTAACTAGATATTTAGTCTTTTTAGTATTTTGAATTTAAAAATGAAGGTTTAAAATGTAAGTGAGTTTTAAATCTGAGTTTAATATGGAATTAAATTTAAATCTGTATAAGAGCTTTTGAAATAAAAGAAAATTTATAAATTAAATTGTTTTAAACAACTTTAAATTGTTTAACATATATTTTAAAGGGTAAGAAATTTAAAAGTAAATTGGGTTTAAATTCTTAAAGTTCTTTTATAAGATGAGTATTCTTCAACATATGTTTTTTTTTAATTTTATAAAGGGTTTTAAACTTGGTTAAGTTAAAGTTGTTTCTCATTTTAAATTGTAAATTTGGAATTGAAATTTGAAAGAAAAGTTTAAAATTAATCGTTTTTAAATACCATTGATAATGATAATTTGATCATTAATAAGTAATGTTTTTATCTTTAAGTAAATGAAGATTTAATGATCTGAATTTTTTAAGTCAATTAAAATGGATAATTTATTTATTTAATTAATTATGATTTGTAATAAATTAATCAAAATTTGATAATTAATTCTTAAGTAATTAATTTAATTGGAAAATAAATTGAATTTATTAGGATTAAATAATTAATAAATCCTACTTATAAATGTTTATTGAATGCTTGACCTTACTTATGAATGATTGAATTGAATGAGTTGCCTTAAATTGATTGTCATATATGATCTGTGATATTTTGTTCTGTGGATTAAATTGTGTATAGTTTCTTTATTTATTTACATTTGCATATTATCTGTGAATTTGTGAATGGACGATAAGCGTTATAGTTATATCGCTTATCAATTATATTTCTGTGATTTGATCTATGATGATGATGTTGTTACACTATTGTGTGTTAAACCCCTGGACCACACTTATACACACACAAATATGGATTTCACGAGGAAATCGATTAAGTCACAGATTTTGAAATAATTTATAAATTTGAATATCTGAATTCAAATGTTTTGGAAATGGAGTGAGTTTAAAGTGAAAAGCAATTGAAATGGAATTTCAAAGATGAAATTATTTTGAATAACTTGATTAAGATTTAGAATTTAAATAGTTTGATTTAAATTTGAATTCAATACTTGAAATTGAATTCTATATTTTGAAACTAGGGATTATAACGATATTATACTAGTTATATATGAGTCAAACCATTTTTAAAGTATTGTTCTTTTGAGAATTTGAATTAACCCAAAGATTATAACTTGTATAAATGAAATAAGGTTTTTCCGAAATAACACTGTTGTTTCTAAATGATAAAAAGCTTTCATAGGAGAAATGAATTTCAAATTGTATTAAAAGGATTTCAAGTTTAAACTGAAATAATCTTCCAAGTTATAGATGAATATCTGGAAACGATTTTTGAAAGAGAATATTTGGGAATAAACTTTGAAAGATATAAGTTAAATCTTAATTTAAAGATTTAATGAATTAAATCCAATTGAATTGGAATTGTTTTGAAATCCAGGAATGAATCTTTGAGAAACTAGGTGAACTTTATGAAATAAACCCTTTTGTTTTAAAAGATTTGAAATGGTAATTCGTTTTAAACCATTTAGCGAAAATTTTAGGTAATAAGTTGTGACTTAATTGAAATCCCAGTATCCATATGTTTTTGAACAATTTCGCTCAGTATTCGGTTTAACCGGGAGAGGACCTTTGTGTCGTATAACCCATTCCGAATATGTGATTCGTCATTATGGATAGCATTTGAAGACTGGTGGTGAAGACCGGGTATTTGCGAGAACGATAGGATGACCTATCGATTGTCTCTGCACCGAGTAGCTACGGTATAGAGATTTCCTAAGTGATGGGAAGTCCGATCGGAATTGTGAATACCCGGATTGCAAGGACTTCTTTGGAAGTACCTTCGGTTCTGTTCGAGCCCGGAACAGACTTGTATGGATTGTATGTCTGACATTACAATTTGAGATATAAAGCAGATTTCTTTCAAATACATTTCTGTTGGTGGCGGAGAATTTATTCTTTTAGCTTAGCACCCTTCTCTGAGACGTACGAGCTCAGAGGTTATGTAGTTGAAGGTTATCAATGATATATTCCCAATTTGGTAATGTGACATGCTAAGTGTTGCTGTGAAATGATCATTGTTTGATCATTTATCTTTGTGATCATTACTTTGATCATCTATTGACCCAAAGCATGGCTTTGTACCAAAGCGTGGCTTTGTGGACGTGACCTCGTCGAGCCTCACACCCCGGAATGGTCAAAACAGGAAAGATGCAGCAAGGTTATTATGGGGTAGCGCCCCTTTAGGGTATGTTCATTTCCTACTGGATAGAGGTGGTATCATGGTATGGAGCCCAGATACTTAACCTATGTGGTTACTACAAATTTATTACTTCGTAGTTGTTGGTTATCGGGATCCCGGATAAAGGTTGGTTATGACCGGGGGATGGCATACTCGTGTCAGTAGTTACCCAGTTAGGGGTAACCCGACCTTGTGTTGGCAGAGATCCGGTTAGGTTCTCGGGGACGTCCTTCCAGAGGCGTTCTCATGTGGCAATTGGAAGTTCCTTGGCCTGACCATTTGTTGGAAATCCAAAGAAACAATACGAGCCTTGTACGGTTTTAGATGTAGAACCTGCCTCCTCAGGAGGTAGCTATAGCGGGCATAATATAATGGTACCTATGCTGGCTAAGATTAATATTCTACTTTCAAAATGCTTTTCTTCACCGTGCACTTATAATAATAATATCAAAGAAATTTTCTGCGTATTAAGCATGTTTGACTATCATAAGAAGAAATCTCCTCCAAGTCTGCGTTTGCATTGTGTGTGTGGTGGGAGGTCTTATGGTAGTTTCATTTTCAAAAAGCATTGCGAATTTACTTTAAAATTCTCTTGTTGATTGTTTTTAACGATAAACTGTTTTTGTTACTCACACCAGTCCCATGACTGACTCGGAGTTTATTGTTCCTTTCCTAAACTCTGGGTGCTCACTATTTTCCACACGAGCAGTCTAGAGTTGGGTTTTTCAGATAGTTAGATATAGTGGATTATGTGGAGTTAGTTCAGTCTTTGGTTCGCACCAGTCTTGCCTAGCTTGGTGTATTGTTATGGGGAGTTCGAGCTATTGCTGGATTGGTTCTTGGAGATGGAGTTCAGATTTGGAGTTCTTCGTTGAAGACTATCTTAGAGTTATTTGTTCCGTTGCTAGTATTATCTATATTTCTTTCCGCTGCTATTTTCTTGTATCTCTGATGTATATTGATATTCATTGTATCAAATATTGTATCTGTGATGTATATCAATGCATTATTCTTTTTATTCCACTGTGTTGTTTACTTGATGTTGTTATAAGCTCCGGCGAATCGGATTTGAACGGTCGAATCTACGGCATTCGAATACGATTTGAAGCATGGATGTCGATTTTCGAGCGAGCAAAATCCGACTCGTTACAAGTAGTATCAGAGCTAAGGTTGAACTTTAGCTCAGGAGTATAACACATTAAGTAGCTCATTAGAGATAGGGTGAAGTATCCCTAGAATGAGTATATCCCTAAGATATCCTTTCAAATGCCTCAGTAAATTCTCTTGCTATCCACGGATAGCAAGTATGAGTGCAAGAAGAGGACGAGATAGGGGATAGGGAAATACGACTATAAATGGTCAATACCCTGCAACAGTGGAAATAACTTTCTTATCAATTTCTTTGATTCGATTCTAAATTCTTTTGATTTCTTTGTGATAGCTCCAGAAGAAGTTTTGATGTGATGATGGCCCTACGAATCGTTGTTGGAAATTCTTACTTCGTATCTTTATCGGTTTCTTATCGGTTTTTGATTTTAAACCCTAATGAAAATGAATTGGATATTTGGAATTAAAATTTTATATAAATTTGAAATTTGAAAATTGGAAATTTGAAGCTGAAAATTTTAAGTAAATTGAAAATTTTAAATTGAGTTAAATTGATTCATAGAATATGAAGGCTAAATTTGAAATTGTATCAATAAAACGATATCGTTTAAAACCAAATTTGAAATTCTGCTTTAATTTCTTAGGTAGATCGAATCCATTTGTCTATCTATTCTATGGGGTCCGATATATTCTACGAATGGTTAGTTGCCCTTCGAACTAACCAATACCCCCGTAAACTTCATAGATCAGGTAACCCAGTCGTTTCATAATTGATTGAGTTTGTTTTCATATCTATTATTGATATTCTGATTTGGTGAGCCAAATGAAGAATTGATATCCAGTTTGATCTGAAAAGATATTTCTCTATCTTTCATCTATCTTTGTTGTTTTCGTGCCTGCGAATTCGAGGACGAAATTCCTTTTTAGGGGGGGAAGTCTGTAACGATCCCGGATTTTAATTGAGTGCAAATTAATAATTAATTTAATTTTTGAATAAAAAATTGTAGAATTAATTGGAAATCAATATAAAATATTAGATAAGATATGAATTAATTGAGAAATATATTTGAATTAAATTTGAATCGGGATTTAACATTTTAAATATCTTATAAAATAAATTTATATCTGGATTTTGGATATGATTAAATTTGATGTTAAACAAATATTTTAAATAAATTGATAGTCATGTAAAATATGAAATGAATCTATATGAGATAAATTGTATAGTGATGTAATTATATATGTAAAATAAAATAACTATTGAAGTTAGAAATGCATATTTAATTTGGGAATAGGAAATAGATATGTAAGTTAGAAATAAAAATAATTGTTTACATTATAAAGTGATAGAACTTTATTTACTTTTCAAAGTACTAAGACAAAAAAAATTATATTTGCAGCTGTTAAAAAGTATGCAAGCAAGTAAGCAAAACAAAGTAAAATATGATAGAAAGAATATGAATATCTTAGGCTTGCAAAGGAAAACAAAGGAAATAAATGCAAACATCTTTAGCACACAATTTACATCATTTCGGCCACCAAGGTAAAGAAATATCAGGCTAATTAATAAAGCAAGAAGAATTATCTTTGTACAAATAAATTAAGTATGAACACAAAGGACTTAAGTAATAAATGCAAATGTCCTTAGTCACCAAAATATTATCCATCAGCCACCATACAAGGAAGAAAGTTCAATTGCCTATTGTACAAGTAATAATATAAACCAATGCAAAGCAATTAATGCAAGCCTCAACATATCTTTGCAGCCAACATGTTGAAATAGGAAATCTCTGAGCATATTAATAAAAAAAAAAGATCTTGTACCTGTTGTACAAGAATATAACCCTGTACAAGATATTATCACTATTACAAATAATAACATTACCCTGTAAACTTATTTCATATATCAACTTCATCTCATTTCGTTCCATTCAAACAAAACTAAGCAAAACTGAAGTGAATGTCATGTTAAACTTAAACAAACTTTAGTTAAAAACATCAGACAAATCAAAACAAACCAGATTTATCAAAGAAGCAAGAAGAAGATCTTCAGCAAGAATTTTCTCAAAGGCCTGGTTCAAAAACAAGTTCTGTTCTTCTTTGTTCTTTCTGGAAAATCATGTGAGTAAGCTAAAACTTTTAAAGCCTTAAGTTTGTATGTATGATGTATTGGTAATCATATGTTGGCATATGTATTTGTTTCATCATTCTGTGTTCTTATATGAGTACTCTGTAAGTTGAATATACAGTTTCTTTAGGTTACATAGTTAAGTAGATGATCAAATTATAAAATATCTCCTCTCACTCATTTATAGGCTTATGTTTTAGAACAAAATAAGTTGTTTGAATATAAATCAAGTTTTTAAAACTTGTTTTCAAATTGCCAGTGAAGCATATCAACTGTTCCAGTTGATTTACAGGTCAACCAAAAATCCTATGATGAATTCAAGTATTTTAAACTTCCAATTCAACTATATAGCTTGAATCTTCATGCAAAAGTAGGATTTTTAAAACAAGAATGGAGATTTTTAGATGAGTATATAAGGTGTATTTTGTAAATGAACAAAAATTGCTTTTATGTAAATCTATGGAGATTCAACAAATCGTAAATGTTGAAACTTGTTGTATAGCTTGCTTGATACTTGTGGATAATAGGAAAAATGCTAAAGAATTTTTCGAATGCAAGGTTTTTGGGCTTGAATCGAAAGTAGGGTTTTGGTCATATGTTTTCGTTGCTCTGTAAACTTGATTTTTTGTCGCCGTGCTTTGATCGAGTGCCAAGGGGTTTTGGAGGTGGCTTGAGGAATGGTAGGTGAAGCGGTGGCCACTGGTGGTGGTCCTCTGGTGATCGGCGTGGGAGAGGCGAAGTGTTTTTGTTTAATGGGTTTGAGTTCAGGTTCGAACGTAAGGCCAGATTTGTGATCTCGAGTTTTTGTATTGAAGTTAGCTTTGATTTCGAGTATAGGGGAGTTTCGCGATTTGTGGGTGGTGGCGAAGTTCGCCAGAGTGGCGGCAGCCGGTCGTACAAGTGCACAATTTTCACGTCGCTGGGTTTGTTTGGGAACGATGAATTTCCTCCAGTTTGGCACGAGTTGTTTGGTGGATTTCTCGAGGAAATTGGGTTGCCAATTTTTCTCGAAGCTGGAAACAAGAGAAATCTCGTATGGCTCGGGTTGATGATAGAAGTTAGCGCGTGTGTGTGTGTTGTTTAACAGATTTAAAACTTAAACAAAGTTAAAAAGAAAAGGGAAGAAGAAGGGGATTCGAAGCAGGGGAATATGAGGTGGGTTTCGTAAAACATCTCGAGTGTTGGCCCAAGAGAAATTGGGTTGGGCCCGAGTTTTATTTTAAATGAATTAACTAGATATTAAGTCTTTTTAGTATTTTGAATTTAGAAATGAAGGTTTAAAATGTAAGTGAGTTTTAAATCTGAGTTTAATATGGAATTAAATTTAAATCTATATAAGAGCTTTTGAAATAAAAGAAAATTTATAAATTAAATTGTTTTAAACAACTTTAAATTGTTTAACATATATTTTAAAGGGTAAGAAATTTAAAAGTAAATTGGGTTTAAATTCTTAAAGTTCTTTTATAAGATGAGTATTCTTGAACATATGTTTTTTTTTAATTTTATAAAGGGTTTTAAAATTGGTTAAGTTAAAGTTGTTTCTCATTTTAAATTGTAAATTTGGAATTGAAATTTGAAAGAAAAGTTTAAAATTAATCGTTTTTAAATACCATTGATAATGATAATTTGATCATTAATAAGTAATGTTTTTACCTTTAAGTAAATGAAGATTTAATGATCTGAATTTTTTAAGTCAATTAAAATGGATAATCAATTTATTTAATTAATTATGATTTGTAATAAATTAATTAGAATTTGGATAATTAATTCTTAAGTAATTAATTTAATTGGAAAATAAATTGAATTTATTAGGATTAAATAATTAATAAATCCTACTTATAAATGTTTATTGAATGCTTGACCTTACTTATGAATGATTGAATTGAATGAGTTGCCTTGAATTGATTGTCATATATGATCTGTGATATTTTGTTCTGTGGATTAAATTGTGTATAGTTTATTTATTTATTTACATTTGCATATTATCTGTGAATTTGTGAATGGACGATAAGCGTTATAGTTATATCGCTTATCAATTATATTTCTATGATTTGATCTATGATGATGATGTTGTTGCACTATTGTGTGTTAAACCCCTGGACCACACTTATACACACACAAATATGGATTTCACGAGGAAATCGATTAAGTCACAGATTTTGAAATAATTTATAAATTTGAATATCTGAATTCAAATGTTTTGGAAATGGAGTGAGTTTAAAGTGAAAAGCAATTGAAATGGAATTTCAAAGATGAAATTATTTTGAATAACTTGATTAAGATTTAGAGTTTAAATATTTTGATTTAAATTTGAATTCAATACTTGAAATTGAATTCTATATTTTGAAACTAGGGATTATAACGATATTATACTAGTTATATATGAGCCAAACCATTTTTAAAGTATTGTTCTTTTGAGAATTTGAATTAACCCAAAGATTATAACTTGTATAAATGAAATAAGGTTTTTCCGAAATAACACTGTTGTTTCTAAATGATAAAAAGCTTTCACAGGAGAAATGAATTTCAAATTGTATTAAAAGGATTTCAAGTTTAAACTGAAATAATCTTCCAAGTTATAGATGAATATCTGGAAACGATTTTTGTAAGAGAATATATGGGAATAAACTTTGAAAGATATAAGTTAAATCTTAATTTAAAGATTTAATGAATTAAATCCAATTGAATTGGAATTGTTTTGAAATCCAGGAATGAATCTTTGAGAAACTAGGTGAACTTTATGAAATAAACCCTTTTGTTTTAAAAGATTGGAAATGGTAATTCGTTTTAAACCATTTAGCGAAAAGTTTTGGGTAATAAGTTGTGACTTAATTGAAATCCCAGTATCCATATGTTTTTGAACTATTTCGCTCACTATTCGGTTTAACCGAGAGAGGACCTTTGTGTCGTATAACCCATTCCGAATATGTGATTCGTCGTTATGGATAGCATTTGAAGACTGGTGGTGAAGACCGGGTATTAGCGAGAACGATAGGATGACCTATCGATTGTCTCTTCACCGAGTAGCTACGGTATAGAGATTTCCTAAGTGATGGGAAGTCCGATCGGAATTGTGAATATCCGGATTGCAAGAACTTCTTTGGAAGTGCCTTCGGTTCTGTTCGAGCCCGGAACAGACTTGTATGGATTGTATGTCTGACATTACAATTTGAGATATAAAGCAGATTTCTTTCAAATACATTTCTATTGGTGGCGGAGAATTTATTCTTTTAGCTTAACACCCTTCTCTGAGACGTACGAGCTCAGAGGTTATGTAGTTGAAGGTTATCAACGATATATTCCCAATTTGGTAATGTGACATGCTAAGTGTTGCTGTGAAATGATCATTGTTTGATCATTTGTGATATGATCATTTGTTTGATCATTTATCTTTGTGATCATTACTTTGATCATCTGTTGACCCAAAGCATGGCTTTGTACCAAAGCGTGGCTTTATGGACGTGACCTCGTTGAGCCTCACACCCCGGAATGGTCAAAACAGGAAAGATGCAGCAAGGTTATTAGGGGGTAGCGCCCCTTTAGGGTATGTTCATTTCCTTCTGGATAGAGGTGGTATCATGGTATGGAGCCCAGATACTTAACCTATGTGGTTACTGCAAATTTATTACTTTGTAGTTGTTGGTTATCGGGATCCCGGATAAAGGTTGGTTACGACCGGGGGATGGCATACTCGTGTCAGTAGTTACCCAGTTAGGGGTAACCCGGCCTTGTGTTGGCAGAGATCTGGTTAGGTTCTCGGGGACGTCCTTCCAGAGGCGTTCTCATGTGGCAATGGGAAGTTCCTTGGCCTGACCATTTGTTGGAAATCCAAAGAAACAATACGAGCCTTGTACGGTTTTAGTTGTAGAACCTGCCTCCTCAGGAGGTAGCTATAGCGGGCATAATATAATGGTACCTATGCTGGCTAAGATTAATATTCTACTTTCAAAATGCTTTTCTTCACCGTGCACTTATAATAATAATATCAAAGAAATTTTCTGCGTATTAAGCATGTTTGACTATCATAAGAAGAAATCTCCTCCAAGTCTGCGTTTGCATTGTGTGTGTGGTGGGAGGTCTTATGGTAGTTTCATTTTCAAAAAGCATTGCGAATTTACTTTAAAATTCTCTTGTTGATTGTTTTTAAAGATAAACCGTTTTTGTTACTCACACCAGTCCCATGACTGACTCGGAGTTTATTGTTCCTTTCCTAAACTCTGGGTGCTCACTATTTTCCACACGAGCAGTCTAGAGTTGGGTTTTTCAGATAGTTAGATATAGTGGATTATGTGGAGTTAGTTCAGTCTTTGGTTCGCACCAGTCTTGCCTAGCTTGGTGTATTGTTATGGGGAGTTCGAGCTATTGCTGGATTGGTTCTTGGAGATGGAGTTCAGATTTGGAGTTCTTCGTTGAAGACTATCTTAGAGTTATTTGTTCCGTTGCTAGCATTATCTATATTTCTTTCGGCTGCTATTTTCTTGTATCTCTGATGTATATTTATATTCATTGTATCAAATATTGTATCTGTGATGTATATCAATGCATTATTCTTTTTATTCCGCTGTGTTGTTTACTTGATGTTGTTATAAGCTCCGGCGAATCGGATTTGAACGGTCGAATCTACGGCATTCGAATACGATTTGAAGCATGGATGTCGATTTTCGAGCGAGCAAAATCCGACTCGTTACATTAAGGTAAGTTATATTTGAATGCAATTATATTATACAAATAAAACTTTCCAATTCAATTCTCTCAAGTTTTAATCATTTATCCAAATTTTTGATTCTCTTTTTATAATTGAAATTATTATTTAAAATAAAATTTAAGAATTGTATTTCCGATTTCTCCAAACCATTTAGAGATAAGTAATAATATATATATATAATATGTCAAATCAAATTTCAATCATATATCTATATATATTATAAATCAAGTCATATTGTAGAAATTCAAATCAATTAAATTCCCCCGAAACAAAACTGTAGCAAGACTACAGAACAGTCTCTTCACTTCGAAACTCGAAAATGAACGTCGATGATGTCGCGATCATCACCGAAGTTATTTCCCAGCGACAATGAGAAGAGCACTGTAACGACCCGTAAATTTTAACCGGTTTTAGTACGTATTTTATTTAAATTTCAAGTATAGTAAGTCTTGTGTTTTGTTATACTGTTCGTGTTTACTGTTCGCGTTTTCTTTTTTTTTGTACTTTACTGTTCGTGTTTATATAACAATGTATATAATGTATATGTATGTCTTGTATTTTGTTACATATGTATTTATATGAGACGTGTATAGGTTAGATGTATATATATGTTTATATAGGCGATTATAACTCTTGCCTGCATACATTATACCTC
The DNA here is from genome assembly GCA_030765085.1 of Allium cepa. NCBI lineage: Eukaryota > Viridiplantae > Streptophyta > Magnoliopsida > Asparagales > Amaryllidaceae > Allium > Allium cepa. The sequence goes on along the minus strand of CM060942.1, from coordinate 568,965,258 downwards.
CAACCTTGCTTTCCAGAAAGTGCATTCACTTCTGCATTAACGGACAAATATTTGCAAACACAGTTTGCTGTTGTTATATACTTGTAGTAACGTGTAAATGATTTTTTTTATGTGTGTGTTTCCAAAGATTTGCATTGTGGCTAACGTGTATTATATGTATGTTATTGTAACCTTGACTTTTAAAGTAATGATATTATGAGTGATGTGTTCGATTTTATACAAATATTTCTTTGCAAATATCGTTTAAGTATTGTTTTGGAAAAATAAGATATTTAGACGTTAAATTATATGTGTTCCTTAATATTGACTTTTAATTATATGTGTTTGAGGATAATGATTTTTAATAATATATATATTATATTATCTTAATATTTGTGTTAAGTTAAAATATTGATAAAATAATAATAACAATATATACTTCTGTATATCATCAAAACTAATTTGATTTGTTTCATCGATTCTTGTCATCAGCTCTGTTCGTCGAATTCGTGTCAATCTCGCTTTTCTTTGGAATTCGTATATGGATTCGTAACTCATTTCATTATCCTTCGTCTATAACCTCGAAAGGTGAGCAATCACTCTCGATTAATATTCTTTTATTTATTAAATTTGATTTCAATTGAAACGACAATTGAAATATGCTCCTGTTATTTGTTGCACTGTTATTTATGAATCTGTTCACCTTGACATCTGACACCATTATCTGTTAATTATACGATGATAATCCAGTTTGGCTGATGAATGATTGATTGTTTGTTGTGTATATTGAATGTAAATTGAAATGCGAAAAGTGATAAATATTATGCAATTGAATTTGACGTAGAATAGTTTAAAAATGTGAATCGACATATGTGTTGATTTTGATTAGTTAAATTTGTATAATATGACCTTTTTTAAACTGTTAAATTCATTGACATATAGAATAGTGATAATTACACTTTGAATCATTGAACGTATATTGGATAAATTGTTGTAGTATAAAATTGAAATTGAACGACAAGTGGAAAAACCGAATGTAATAATCTTTAATCTACATGAAATGATAGTGTAGATTCTAGAAATAATTATATTAATCCGCACAAACAACAATGCGAATTAATACGATTATTTCGGGATTATTTGAATTGATTATTGGATTGTTATTGATTGTTGTTATTGCTTGTTTATTTACTTTGACACCATCCCTGTTATCACACTGCAAGTTCCCTTTGCTATGTTTTGATTTTTGAATTGAAATGGAATCGGGTTGAAATGATAAATACCCAAATGAACTTGACTTAGGATAGAGAATTAAATAAAATCCGATTGGTCAATAATTTGATTTGAAATAAAATAAAGATTTTATTTGAATAATAAGGTTTTGAAATAAAATTGGAACGTAAATTTTGATGAAAGGAAAATGTTAATATTGAAATCTGAAATGAAATATTAATGTAATAACTGATGAAAGAACGTTGTTTTGAAATGAATTATTTAACAATAAAATTTGGAATTATTCCTTGAATTAAGTTTGAAATGATTTAATAAGTAAGTTTAAATTTATAATTAAATTGAAATTATTAAGTTTGAAATGATCGAATAATTAAGTTTGAATTTATAATTAAGTCGAAATGATTAAGTTTTGAAATTACTAAAATATTAAGATTAAATTTATGTAATAATTGAATGAGATTGAATTATTTGATAATTAAATGAAATTTGAATTCTTTGATAAGAAAGATTGAACTTTGGAATAAGTGAACTTGAACTTCGTTAATAAATGAAATTGGGTTTCTTTACTTATTAAGTTTTGGAAAATTATTTAAGTAATAAGTGAAATTGAACTTCTTGAATATGTGAAATTAGTTTCTTTATTAAGTGAGTTTTTGGTATTAGTAACTAAGTAAACGAATAAATGTAACTGAATTTCTTTAACAAGAGATAATTGCGTTTTATTGAAACAATCGTAAGGCTTGTAATTTAAAGAATTTGATTTGACGAATTTAATTTAATTTAATTTGTAAGTTTTGATATAATGGATATGGCTTAAGTAATTGATTTAATGAATTGTAGATTTAACGTTAATTGTTTTGAATTGATAAATTAATGTAATGAATATTGAATGGAATCGATAAATGAATTTAGATTGGTTTGAATGTAAATTAAATTAATTTAAATGATTTCAGAATGAAATTTATATACGAACTTGAATTGATATGTGAATTGATTAATAAAAGTTGAAATTGAATTATAAGATTTTGAAATGGAAAGCTGGAAGTTTTGAAACGTAAACTTTGAAAATTGATTTAGAAAGACAAATGAAATGTTAATTTATGAATTGAAATTGAAATTGAATTTGATTTGGTTTGAAATTTACTAAACGACCAATCGGTGTAATAATTACGGAAGTTATTAAAGAAACCGGAATCGGTTATGGGTATACTCTCTATCTAAACCGAAAACCACTTTAATAACTATACGCGGAGTGATGATCCAGAATGAAGTGGTTGGAATGATGTACGTGATGACTGAAGAAAGAGAACGATAATGGATAGCCTTGACCCTTGTGTCAAATTTGAAATGACTAAAATTAGGAGCCGTGCCGGGCCAAATGGGGTTAGCCACCTCGAGCGAACACACTTCTTCGTAACTACTATTCATTACTTGTGATTGATTGGTGAACCCTCGTACTTTTCAGGAGTGTTGTTTCGCGGTGTTGCGATCGCTGTGGCGATGCGTTCTCACCAGTCCGGATCAGGCGAACGGTAGTTTCACTACCTTGGGTATTGCCTCATGTGCCTTGTCATACTTGTATCCCTATATACGCGACCACTACGAATTTGTTTTGTGTTATACCTATGGAGTACTCCCTGTTATCCTTCCAATTTACGGTGGAATTTACAGTGCTGTATAGACTATGACATTTATATAAAAACGTGTTAAGGGGGACAATGGTAACGCCTTAACACTATTTTGATACTTTATATTACTGATAGACATTATCTATTTAGCGTACATTACTACATAGTAGATAGTTTAACGGATCCTTAGAGGATGGTGATTCCAACATCCTTTAAGTTACTTGTATTTCGATTGCTATTTCACTTGAGTTGGATTTATTGATATGAGAATATTAATCCTGACTCGAGTGTTTTGTATTTGCTTTACGCTCGGGTCAGACTGAGAGTACCAGTTTTCGAGGCTCATCTTTGGGGTTGGAGCTTTGCTTGAAGATCCAGCCATCTACTCTGCTTTCAGTATTCGATGATTCCAGTGATGTATTCTAATTTGTATTTGATGTATCGTATTTCTCTTCTGTTGTAAACTCTGATGTATCTTATATATTTTTATAGTAGCTTCATGAACTACTATCTCTTTTACTTCCGCTGCATACTATTACTCTGTGTCTGTGATTCTGTGATTATTTATTTACTGTATATCTGAGTTTTTTCCAAATTTTAAATTAACAACTCGGTATTTTGAATTATTCAAGTCCGACGTGTGCGGATGCGAATAGTCCAAAATAGCGGGCCGTTACAGTTGGTATCAGAGCATTTGGTAGCTCTAGGCAAAATTTAGCATATATGGTAAATGTATTTACAGAATCACTCCCACTCGAGTTTCAATCTCTTCCCTTAACTCAATTCCATTGAATTTTGGAACGTTCTCTGCGGTTTCAAAATTCATTCATATGCCTCGCTATTTATCTTTTTGATTCTGGAGTACCCCATAACTCCACTTCGAATGATCTTTATAGTGAGTCGGCGGTCTCGCCAATCCCAAATTTATCTGTAAAAGGGTGAAACTCCTTTACAATAGACATCGATTTACCGAAGATTTTTGTATTTTCGGTTTACGATGCTATCTATTCCCTGCTATACCTGAATTCCATCTCTTGAGATCGAGTGTTGATTTATCTCGAAATTCAGCGTTGATCTTATTCTTAAAGTTACGGTCGATCTGGTTAGGGTTCCCCGTGAATTAAATAAGCTTATCCATCTCCCGATTCTGTAAATTGAATTATCTTATCTTCTGTTTCGAACTTATCATCGAATCAAAATTCTCTTTGATTTGATTTCCATCAAATTTGAATCTCTATACTTATTTTGAAATCCATCCTTGTATCGTTGAGCGAGGAAGTGTATTTGTATTTATTTTAGAAATGTTTGAAATGTTTATATATTGTGTTGTTTGAGTTGTTGAGGTTGATTTGGATTTTCGATCGATTCGTCTGATCAACGCTATCGATAGAATTTCCAAAACACCTGAACAGAACAAACTGACACAATAATTTTTTCAAATTGGGTGAATAAAATAAATTTTGTATGATTATATTATATATAATAAAAATTTTCTGAAATTAAATTAATAATGAATCTGTTGTCCGAAATGTGAAAAATTAAATTTCATTTATTGTTTTATAAATCATTGACTATTCCATAAAATAAATGAATTTATAAAATTTGGTTATAATTTGATTTGGATTTGAAATATATTTAAATCAAGACTTTGAGAATTTAATTTCCGATAATTTCGAACTATGGTTTTAAAAGTTTTAAAATGTATATTATTTAAAATATTTTCGAATAGAAATGGATTTGCCAAAAAATTTTAAATGATTAAATTTGATCTCTTCCCTTTTTCCGCTGGAAAATAATTTCGGTAATGACGGCCGCATCATCGATATTCATTTTCGAGTTTCGAAGTGGAGAGAACATTAGTAGCTTGCTACACTTTTGTTTTGAAATGAATTTGATTTGAATTTCTAAAGTATGACTCAATTTAAAATATATATATATATATATATTAGTATTTGATTTGACTTGGATATATTGTATGTATATAATTATCTCTAAGTTGTTTGAAGTTAATCGGAAATTTAATCCTTAAAATTTGGGTAAAAGATGATTTCAATTATGAATGAAACCAAAATTTTGAATTAATATTTAAACTTGTGAGAATTGAATTAGAAATTTTACTTGTATAGTACTCGATTTCATTATATATAACTTACCTAAATTTTCAAAAGTCAACTGTATTATTGAATATTATATAGTGTAAAATAATGTTAAGAAATTTTTAAATAAATTTGAGTAGTTATAATAAACGTAAATATACATAATATATGTAGTAAGATATAGTAAGTAGAATAAATTTAATAATAATTTGGAATAGAGAAGAATTAAATTTGTCAAATAAAGTATGATTATAAATGACTATCTAAATTTATGATCTTTGAAATTGTTAATTTAAGAATTTGGATAATATACAATATAAATCGTCGTTATAAATAAAATTTGTGTATGTATAAAAATGTTATACACTTAATTTTTATTATAAAATGTGAATAAGGATAATTAGAATAATAAGTTAATAGAATAATAAATGAGACAAATAAAATAAATTCTGTTTTGAAAAAAAAAATTCAATTTAAATAAGATCAACTTAATGAGATATCTCGATATTAATTGAATTTGAATTGAATTTCATTTGAAAGAAACTTTTGTACCTAACATTAATAAATGTGAAATCAAAGAAATTTAATGAAAATCTTGAATATAAAAACAAAATTGTTGAATATGAACTTATTTAAATTGAAATTTATATGGTTTGAATTAACTGTTATTATGTAGTTCAAGTCTATTTTCTTTTGATTGTTTCTATTCTCCTGCTCCCTTCCTTTTCGGGGACGAAAAGTTTTGAGTGGGGGAGAATGTAACGACCCGTAAATTTTAACCGGTTTTAGTACGTATTTTATTTAAATTTTGTGAAATTTTAACGATAAAATTTTGAAATATAAATTTGATATTTGGAATGCGTCTAGTTAAACATAGCAACTGGTAAAGTTTCGTCCGAAAATATGAAAGTTTATTTCGCGCGTAAATTTACTTCAATTTAATCAGTTAAAAAGCGATGAAAATAAAACGTTTTCAAAACCAAAATATTTTTACATAGAAAAATTCTAAACAATCTTCTGAGCAAGATGTCGGTTGGTCGTTTTTCCAAATTCGAACATCTTTGGCTCCGTCGATCTTATTTTTCTGCGATTTTTATGCATTTTTCGTAGTAGAAAAATTCAAATTTTTATAATTCGATTCTACCACTAATATCTGTATACCGTTTTGATCGTCTCGTCGTGCTGACCTCTACGGTATGTTCAACTGTCTAATTCGGAGTCCGGTGAACGTTGCACTTTGCGTAACGCCTACCGTACCGGTACCGGTTCATTGCCTCTTATTATTCTTGTGACCACTGGTTTTCTATCGGGAAACTGTATGGCCAACAGTTGTTAATATTTCCAATATCCAACTTTTTGACTTTTGAATCCGAGACTTTTGCTATCCCAAATTTATTATTCATCACCTATTTGCTCGGGAAATGCTGCCTTTCCTCTTTCCTCTGTTACTTTTCTCTTCTTCCAAATAAAAATAAAGTGAAAAGGTACGCAAGTTTGCCTGGCTTTTAACGTCCTCACTTTCCTTCCTTAGTATATTGGCATGTCTGTAACTCTCCTCCTCTGCCAATTTAGTTTCTACCTTGCCTGCTTCTCAAAACAAAGTGTGCCATTTTAGTTTCTTCTTGGCCTACTTCTCAAAACAAAGTGTGTATTGTTTTATATATATGATAGTAATTTACAGCTTAATATTGCTTCCTATTTCTTTCATTTGCACGCAACCAATCTACCCACTCAGCAAGCACCTCCATGACACCACCTCTTGCAAATTCCCCATCCAAACGCCTTCCCGCACGAACCAAACCCCACCACAGTTTGTCTGTGACAGCCTCCCCACTTTTATTGGCCATGTCTTCCCACCTTCACCCCTCTGTTACGTTTTAAAAGCTATAGAGGTCAAGCTGCGTATTTTTAGTTTTCATTAACATTGTTCCTCATTATAACCTCGGTGCATGTTCTTTCCTCCTATGCTAGCCTCGCATCACCCTTCACGGCTTCGCCCACTGTACATCCGGCTACCATGTTTTCCATTGCGCAGCCCTCACTTCACGACAAACCATCTGCCAATACCTCACATCAGCCACCATGGCCGCAACCTCGTGCCCGCCGCGAGCACCACCTCGGCCTACAACATACCCTGTCAACCGGCCATCACAACTCACAGCACAGTCCAATGGTCTTCACATCTCCAGCCTCCTCCTCCGCCACGTCAGCTACCCATGTCGCCACCCACTTTGCTTCTCTTCCTCCCGCCTTTCCTTATCGTCTCTATAGGTATGTCGTACGACTTTATATATATTTTGCTACTTAAACTTTGAGATGCAAAGTATGTGTGTTTTGGAATAATTATAAATATGAGTTCATATGGGGGCGATAGTTTTGATGAATAAACTATAAAAGTTTTTAATATACATCTGCATATTTATGATAGTTTATAAATTGACAACAGCATAGTAAGTCTTGTGTTTTGTTATACTGTTCGTGTTTTCTTTTTTTGTACTTTACTGTTCGTGTTTATATAACAATGTATATAATGTATATGTATGTCTTGTATTTTGTTACATATGTATTTATATGAGACGTGTATAGGTTAGATGTATATATATGTTTATATAGGCGATTATAACTCTTGCCTGCATACATTATACCTCCAACCTTGCTTTCCAGAAAGTGCATTCACTTCTGCATTAACGGACAAATATTTGCAAACACGGTTTGCTGTTGTTATATACTTGTAGTAACGTGTAAATGATTTTTTTTATGTGTGTGTTTCCAAAGATTTGCATTGTGGCTAACGTGTATTATATGTATGTTATTGTAACCTTGACTTTTAAAGTAATGATATTATGAGTGATGTGTTCGATTTTATACAAATATTGCTTTGCAAATATCGTTTAAGTATTGTTTTGGAAAAATAAGATATTTAGACGTTAAATTATATGTGTTCCTTAATATTGACTTTTAATTATATGTGTTTGAGGATAATGATTTTTAATAATATATATATTATATTATCTTAATATTTGTGTTAAGTTAAAATATTGATAAAATAATAATAACAATATATACTTCTGTATATCATCAAAATTGATTTGATTTGTTTCATCGATTCTTGTCATCAGCTATGTTCGTCGAATTCGTGTCAATCTCGCTTTTCTTTGGAATTCGTATATGGATTCGTAACTCATTTCATTATCCTTCGTCTATAACCTCGAAAGGTGAGCAATCACTCTCGATTAATATTCTTTTATTTATTAAATTTGATTTCAATTGAAACGACAATTGAAATATGCTCCTGTTATTTGTTGCACTGTTATTTATGAATCTGTTCACCTTGACATCTGACACCATTATCTGTTAATTATACGATGATAATCCAGTTTGGCTGATGAATGATTGATTGTTTGTTGTGTATATTGAATGTAAATTGAAATGCGAAAAGTGATAAATATTATGCAATTGAATTTGACGTAGAATAGTTTAAAAATGTGAATCGACGTATGTGTTGAATTTGATTAGTTAAATTTGTATAATATGACCTCTTTTAAACTGTTAAATTCATTGACATATAGAATAGTGATAATTACACTTTGAATCATTGAACGTATATTGGATAAATTGTTGTAGTATAAAACTGAAATTGAACGACAAGTGGAAAAACCGAATGTAATAATCTTTAATCTACATGAAATGATAGTGTAGATTCTAGAAATAATTATATTAATCCGCACAAACAACAGTGCGAATTAATACGATTATTTCAGGATTATTTGAATTGATTATTGGATTGTTATTGATTGTTGTTTTGCTTGTTTATTTACTTTGACACCATCCCTGTTATCACACTACAAGTTCCCTTTGCTATATTTTGATTTTTGAATTGAAATGGAATCGGGTTGTAATGATAAATACCCAAATGAACTTGACTTAGGATAGAGAATTAAATAAAATCCGATTGGTCAATAATTTGATTTGAAATAAAATAAAGATTTTATTTGAATAATAAGTTTTTGAAATAAAATTGGAACGTAAATTTTGATGAAAGGAAAATGTTAATATTGAAATCTGAAATGAAATATTAATGTAATAACTGGTGAAAGAACGTTGTTTTGAAATGAATTATTTAACAATAAAATTTGGAATTATTCATTGAATTATGTTTGAAATGATTTAATAAGTAAGTTTAAATTTATAATTAAATTGAAATTATTGAGTTTGAAATGATCGAATAATTAAGTTTGAATTTATAATTAAGTCAAATGATTAAGTTTTGAAATTACTAAAAAATTAAGATTAAAATTATGTAATAATTGAATGAGATTGAATTATTTGATAATTAAATGAAATTTGAATTCTTTGATAAGAAAGATTGAACTTTGGAATAAGTGAACTTGAACTTCGTTAATAAATGAAATTGGGTTTCTTTACTTATTAAGTTTTGGAAAATTATTTAAGTAATAAGTGAAATTGAACTTCTTGAATATGTGAAATTAGTTTCTTTATTAAGTGAGTTTTTGGTATTAGTAACTAAGTAAACGAATAAATGTAACTGAATTTCTTTAACAAGAGATAACTGCGTTTTATTGAAACAATCGTAAGGCTTGTAATTTAAAGAATTTGATTTTACGAATTTAATTTAATTAAATTTGTAAGTTTTGATATAATGGATATGGACTTAAGTAATTGATTTAATGAATTGTAGATTTAACGTTAATTGTTTTGAATTGATAAATTAATGTAACGAATATTGAATGGAATCGATAAATGAATTTAGATTGGTTTGAATGTAAATTAAATTAATTTAAATGATTTCAGAATGAAATTTATATACGAACTTGAATTGATATGTGAATTGATTAATAAAAGTTGAAATTGAATTATAAGATTTTGAAATGGAAAGTTGGAAGTTTTGAAACGTAAACTTTGAAAATTGATTTAGAAAGACAAATGAAATGTTAATTTATGAATTGAAATTGAAATTGAATTTGATTTGGTTTGAAATTTACTAAACGACCAATCGGTGTAATAATTACGGAAGTTATTAAAGAAACCGGAATCGATTATGGGTATACTCTCTATCTAAACCGAAAACCACTTTAATAACTTTACGCGGAGTGATGATCCAGAATGAAGTGGTTGGAATGATGTACGTGATGACTGAAGAAAGAGAACGATAATGGATAGCCTTGACCCTTGTGTCAAATTTGAAATGACTAAAATCAGGAGCCGTGCCGGGCCAAATGGGGTTAGCCACCTCGAGCGAACACACTTCTTCGTAACTACTATTCATTACTTGTGATTGATTGGTGCACCCTCATACTTTTCAGGAGTGTTGTTTCGCGGTGTTGCGATCGCTGCGGCAATGCGTTCTCACCAGTCCGGATCAGGCGAACGGTAGTTTCACTACCTTGGGTATTGCCTCATGTGCCTTATCATACTTATATCCCTATATACGCGACCACTACGAATTTCTTTTGTGTTATACCTATGGAGTACTCCCTGATATCCCACCAGTTTACGGTGGAGTTTACAGTGCTGTATAGACTATGACATTTATATAAAAACGTGTTAAGGGGGACAATGGTAACGCCTTAACACTATTTTGATACTTTATATTACTGATAGACATTATCTATTTAGCGGACATTACTACATAGTAGATAGTTTAACGGATCCTTAGAGGATGGTGATTCCAACATCCTTTAAGTTACTTGTATTTCGATTGCTATTTCACTTGAGTTGGATTTATTGATATGAGAATATTAATCCTGACTCGAGTGTTTTGTATTTGCTTTACGCTCGGGTCAGACTGAGAGTACCAGTTTTCGAGGCTCATCTTTGGAGTTGGAGCTTTGCTTGAAGATCCAGCCATCTACTCTGCTTTCAGTATTCGATGATTCCAGTGATGTATTCTGATTTGTATTTGATGTATCGTATTTCTCTTCTGTTGTAAACTCTGATGTATCTTATATATTTTTATAGTAGCTTCATGAACTACTATCTCTTTTACTTCCGCTGCATACTATTACTCTGTGTCTGTGATTCTGCGATTATTTATTTACTGTATATCTGAGTTTTTTCCAAATTTTAAATTAACAACTCGGTATTTTGGATTATTCAAGTCCGACATGTGCGGATACGAATAGTCCAAAATAGCGGGCCGTTACAAGCACTAATTTTAAACTTTAAAATTCTTTGGAAACAAATTTCTATTTGAAAATACTTTAAACAATATATCCCTTTTAAAACTTTTTAAACAAAAGGTTTGAAACCATTGGAAATCAAATTCTCAAATTTCTTGTTCTAAATTCATTTCAGCTCCCAAATCAATTTATAAACAACTATTTATAAATTCATTTATAGAACAATAAATGATAAATTAAGTATTATCACTTCAAATAATCAATTTAAATCAGTTTATTAAGTTCCATAAATTTACTTATATATCAAAATTTTATTTCATTGACCAAATTTTAAAATAATATTGTGTCAGTTTGTTCTGTCAAAGTGTTTTAGAAATCCTATCGATAGCGTTGATCAGACGAATCGATCGGAAACCTAAATCAACATCAACAACCCAAACAACACAATATATAAAACAAAACATAGATATACAAGTACAATTCAAAATGTTTAGAAGAATAGATTGGAAACAAAAGACAAGATGATTAAATAACAAAATAGGGAGGTGGATTAACTTAAATAAATCACGGGCAACCTTAACCGGGTCAACCTTGACTTAAAAAATAAGATCAATGTGGATTTTCTAGGGTAAATCTAATTCGATCTCGAGAGTTAGAGTTTGGAATAACAAATGATATTAGCATCTAAACCAAGGATAGATATAAATCTCTGGTGAATCGATGCTAATTTGTAAAGGAGTTTTCCCCCTTTTTTTTTCAATTCAATTTGAAATTGGTGTGACTGCCGACTTACTAGAAAGATCATTCGAAGCGGAGTTATGAAATACTCCAGAGTCAAAAGAAGATGAATAGTGAAGGATACGAATGGATTTTGGAATCGTAGGGAACGTTCCAAAATTCAAAGGAATTGAATCAAAAAGGAAGAGATTCAAACTCGAATGTAAGTGGTTCTATAAATACATTCACTCCATATGGCGAGTTTTGCATAGAGCTACCAAAGCTCTGATACCAACTATAACGACCCGATATTTTCAACCATTCGCATCCATTATAAGTGTATAGGTAGACACTCATGCCGGAATTGAATTGCTCAAAATACCGCGTTGTAATTAAAAATTTGGCAAATCTCAGAATATACAGTAAATAAAAATTACAGATCACAGACACAGAGTAATAATAATGCAGCGGAAGTAAAAAGAGATAGTAGTTCATGAAGCTACTATATAAAAATATCAGAGTTACATAAAATACAACAGAGGAAATAAAGTACAAAAGAAGTCTCACTTCATAGATGTCAACTAATACAAGAGCTGAAAGGAACAACAGATTTCAAAAGATAAACTTGACAAGTAGATAATCTCCAGCGATTCCAATCTCCAGAAAGTGGAAATCCAAATCTGTGAATAACTCAGGCTGACCCGAGCGTAAATAAAAATACAAACACTCAAGTCAGGACATACATACTTATACAATGCAAACCAACTCAAGTGAACTGTAGTAAAGGTACAAGTAACTTAGAAGATGCTTGGGACCGCCCATCCTCCAAGGATCCGTTAAACTATTTACTATGTAGTATATTGCGCTATATACAGTAGTGTCTAATCAGTAAAGTATAATCATATAGAAAATAGCGTTAAGGGGATGGTGAACCTTAACTCGGTCGGATCTTTAAAACCAAAATCGTAGTGGGCTCGATATAAGGATATGACACGGCACGCGAGGCAATGCCAGGGTGGATACACCGTTTGCACTCCCGGACTGGTGGTGACGGCAAGCCAGCAACTTCCGCCCACCTCGAACAATACCCCCGAATCAAAGTGGTGCCACCGAATCGAATCACAACAGTAATAGAATGGTTTCCGATGGAGCATGCTCGATGAAAGAGTGCGACCCTTTGTGTAGCCCGGTATAGCTCCTGTTTTAGTCATATATGCCAACTCACGGGAGTTGGGTCCACGTAATATACCTCGAGAACGTCGCCACCATCCTACTTCATTCTGGAATCTCCACCGCGTACACAGTTGTTAAAGTGGTTTTCGGTATTGGCCGGCTATAAGACAATGTCCGATCTCGGTCTCTTTAACAACCAATCGTTATTATAACCCATAGTTATAACCTTTTAAAACAATATTTATACTTCAAAATAAAATATTATTTCAACCCAAATCTTTATCAAAATAAAGATTAAATCATTCCAAAATATCATATCTTTCGGATCTTCTTTTCAAATCATTTTAATATCAAAATATCATATCTTTCAAAACTCCATTTTCAAACCATTTTAATATATCAAAATATCATATGTTTTCAAAACCACATTTCAATCATTTAATATATCAAAATATCATATCTTTTTGAAACCACATTCATTTCAAATCATTATTCATTTTATTCAATTTAAAATATCATTTCAATCCATATTTCAAAACAGTATATGTTCCAAAAATCATTTTTAATCATTAAAATGAAGTAATTATGTTTAATAATTAAATTATTAAATTTCCAAAATTTTCGACTTCCAAAGTTCATTTATTCACTTAAGTTTATCAAAGCAGTGAAAATTCACTTTTCGTGGCATTTAGAAAACGCTACGGAAAAGTACATTCAAAACAGTTCAATTTAACAAAAGACAACATTTTAAAATGTTATAATAGGGTTTACTTAAATTTCGAATAAACTTAGTTAAATTCAACAATTTATAGTACTTACAAAAATTGCTATAATAGCTTTTAATTCAATTTAGCTTTTTAGTTCATTATCATCAACTACAGCATTTTCAAATGCTGTAATATCATTTACATTGTAATTAATAGCATTTCAAAAATACAGTCGATTAACTTCAAATATTCAATATAATTTCTCAACCAATTATATTTTTATTTAAAACATTTTTAACTTATAAAATCATACATTTTCACATTTATAACATCATTTAATTTTTCCTCAAGTTCATGATCTTATAAAGTTAAATTTCCATTCAAAAATCAAGATTTAATAATAATTCACTTATTAAATTGCAATGTTCAATTTTAAATCCATTACATTAAATTTCAACTTAACACTTAAGTTCAAATTCTCAAATATAACTTAATTTTATTTTTATTGACTTAACTAAAAGTTCACTTTTAAGTCAATTTCATAAATTTCCAATTTTAGTTATATTTCAAAATTTCAACTTAAAATATTCTTTCATTTCACATTTCAAATTTGTTAAAAATCATTAATATGATATAAAATCACTTTTAATTCATTTAAATTCAAATTATCATAAATTTATCATAATTTCATATTCAATTTAATTTCCAATTATAATTAAATCAAATTTTTCAAAATAACTTACGTTCAAAATTTTCTAACTTTTCATTAATTCATTTCACTTACAATTGTTAAGAAAATCAATAATACTTTACAAAATTTATGTTTACTAAATTTTAAATCAAAATATTATAATAATTACATTTCTAAAATATTTTAAACATTTTAGAAAAACATATTTTAACTACGGGCCTGTATATAATTTTCTACGCTAGGTAAAGTGATACGGGTAATATATCATTTCAACCCGTAATTTACAAAGACAAAACCGGGTTTTATCATTTCAAACCCGCAGTCCCAAGTAAAAGAAATAAATTTGAAAATCATTCAGGCCTATCTTTTCAGCCCATAACGATTTTTCCCTATTCTAAAGTCCGTTCGGGTATGTATCATTTCAACCCATAGTGATTCTAGTCTACAGGGAACTTGCAATGGTGATAAACAGATATGAATGAACAGTAACAACATATATATAATAACAGATGATATGACATGAAATTTAACAGGTTTAACATCATATATAAATAATCACAGTCAGTTATAACATCACATAAAATTCTACACATTCAATTGTTGTTGTTTCACAACTGCATAAGTATAAACGTCGTGTGAGTTTTACTCACCTTTTATGGCTGGAGATTTCAATACCAATGACACAACTGATTCCAGAAGGCACGATGACACAACAATAGGCTCAAGTGGGAAGAGATCCAAGCTTAGAACTTGTGTTACAACCCAAAACAAAATATCCAAACAAACACAAATTCAATAAAACTAGATATGAAATAACTTTGAAATAAAAAGGAATAAAAAGAGATATGAATGCAATGACTTTTCCTTGCTTTCTCTATTCTTTTGCACGACCTAGGGGTTTATTTAGGTCAAGTTTGACATGACTTTGGCTCAGATTTGATCATAGGAATGCATGGCATAAAGGCTAGAACATGTGGAGGAAGTTACAACATAAGAATATCAAGAGACTAGGCAACATAGTGTAGCTTTGGTGCACCACAAGGCTCGTCTACATGCATTGTTTGGCTCGGCTCTTGATGTTTCAGATCTGGACAGAGGTTGGAGGGGTGTGTGATGATCAGGTCAGAGGTGGTGGTTGCTGCTATGGTGGTGGTTAGGGTGGTGGCTGAAGTGGATGAGCAAGAAAAGGCCAAACAAGCATAGATCTAGGCTTTTGGAAGAGTTTGACCATCAAGGGGTGTTCGGCCATGGTCATGGCTGTAGGATTAGATGGTGGTGATGGTCGGGAAGATATGGAAGGGGGTGGTGGCCGTGGAGCAAGGGGGAAAGCCGCTCCAATCAGGGAAGAAAGCAAGGCAAATTTGCATAGAAATAGGAGAAAAAGTATAAAGAAAAGAGGAATTTACCTAAAATTTTTTCTTCAAGATGGAGGCCATGATTTTTAGGGTTTTGGAGCTTTGAAAATTCGTGAATAATAGGAGGAAGTCGGCTGGATAAAAAAAAAGGAGGAATAGTTAGGGTTAATTGGTGAAAGGTTAGGTTAAAAGTAAAAGGGTGGACTATAAAGGCCCATAGGAAGATAGGAAGTTTAAGGCCTTTCAAATTTCTCTTTTCTATTTTGTAAATACATAAAAAACCTGATAAAATAGATAAATAATATCAGAAATAATGTAAATAATAAAAATAAATAAATACATTTTAAATTATATAATTTATATAAAGAAAATATCAATATATGTGAAACTAGGCTAAATAAATTGAAACAACCAAAATAATCTTTGGAAAAATCTATTTTTAATCAAAATACATATAAAATTAATATTAATAAACTATAAACACAGCAAATAAAAGTGAATGTATAAAATAAGTAAATAAAGTAAGGAGTGGCTAAAATAACTGATGAATTGATGACAAAAGAAACTGTAAAAGAAACGTGAAACGACATTACGTTTCTTAGCCTTTAAACCTTTCAAACTTCTTAAATTTGTTTACATAACTTGATATTCTGGAATTAATAATAATAACTGATAATATTTAGAAAATTTATCAAAATATAAATATATATATAATATTTATTAAATATATAAATTTAAATTAAAGAAAATAGCTAAAATAGTAAACTAGTCTAGAAAATTTGAAATTACATGAAATAAATTTTAGAAAATTCATATGAGCTTGTAATATATTTTTAAACATAAATAATAATATAAAATAAAAGTACATTCACAAAACAAATAAAAAATAAATAAATTTAAATATAATTTTAATGAAGAAAATAGCAGAAAATAAGAAAACAGCCTTAAAAAATAGGAAATAAATACAGTAAATTTTTGAAAAATCTATTGTCATTTTAAAAATATCCAAAAGTGAAAGTATACATAATATAACATAAATATACAGGTTGGAATAAGATATATCAAATAAAATGTCATTTATAAAATTTAAAATAAAGACTATTGCTGAATAACCCAATATACACACAATATTGAAAACAGTATAACTTTTGCAATTTAAATCCGTTTTCAACGAAACGAAAAGCAGTGTTCTTAAACTGTTATGTACCTTCATAACAAAAGATAAAATTTAAATTTTCAAACTTTTAAAATTTTAAATTAAAAGTCCAAGTTTGATTAATTTGACCAAAATTCACTTTTTGGAAAATATTCTTTTTAGTCATGCTTTGGAATGATAATTCATATCAAAACTAAAGTTTATATTTAAAGTAACAAAATGAATCATTCAAAATAAAAAAATAACAAGTTTTTAAATCAAAATTTAATTAAAATAATTAAAATATACAAAAAAAATAAATCACAAAATACAGGGTGGTTACATGTTAGTTAGCATAGACATTTGGCAAAATATTTTCTCCATTGAAATTAAAAAAGAAAAGCCCGGCCATTTTCTTCATATTTTCAAACTAAACTAAAGGAAATTAAAAACTGAAATGCCAAACCAGAGAAGATAATAATCAAACAACTATTTCAAGTTATCCTGATCTATGCAAATTCAGATTCAAAGCAAAGATTAAGTTTCAAAGTAGGATTCAACCCAGATAATGCTAGCAAATCAAAATCAATTTAAACTTGCAGTTTTCAAGTGAAGTTGCAGATTTCAAAACTCTGTCTCCATGTCCAAGGTTTCACGGTGAGTAAACATTTATTTAAAAAGCTTAAGTAGATAAATGTTTGTTGCATGTGAATTTCTGTGATGAAGATTGTTTTGCATATGTATATATAAGTGTGATCTCTGTATATTTGTATGTGTGTAGTGTGCATGTTTGAATAACTGTGTATATCCCTGCTTCTTAAGTTCAAAGTTTAAAAATGAATAAAAAATTTAATACTCCTCATCTAATCACTGTTAAGCTTTAGGTTTCAAACAAGAAAGTTTAGTTTAAACATAATCTAGGTTTTAAAAATATGTTCAAGTATTTTAAGTTCGAAAACCTGCTAGAATCTGGAAAATACAGTAGCAATTTTAATAACTTGTTAAAATCAAATATGGAAATTTGCTGATTCAGATATATAACTTGAATCGACTCTGGAAAATGTGAATTTTGAAAAGAAAATCACAATTTTTAGTATGGTATCGAGAAATTGATGACCAAAAATGAAATTTTAGGGTTTTTCTGGTGATCAAAATGCTCGGGGTGGTCGGGAACTTGGCTGGAGGTAGGAGGATGGCAGGTGTTTTCGACAAAAATGTCGGGTAGAGTTCCAGATCACCGAGGCTGCGTCGTGGTGATGATTTAGGGTTTAAACCCAATATGGAACGAGGTTGGGTTTTGGTTCACTGTAGTGTCGCTGGTTGATCGAGTGGCATCAGACCTGGGGCGTTGGCTTCGTGGATGTCTAGCGAAGCTATGGACGTGGTTGCACGATGTCTGGTGGTCGAAGACATGGGTTTCGAGAGGGTTTGGCGATGGGTTTTGGTTCCAGTTTCGACTGAGTTGCTCGATTTGATCGTGGGCTTGTGCTAGTGGTTTGAGGGTCGGGATCAAAGGATTTGGTAATCATAGTTGGGTCGAAGGTGTCGGCAGTGGTCATCGTCGTCGCGATCATCTGTGCATGTGCACGGAGGGGATGGTTGTGTCAGTGGGTTGGGTTGTGGGTGTGACTCGAAGGGAAGCTCGGGCATATGGAATGGTGACTTGAGTAAAAACTCGAGTAGAACGTGAGTGCATACGAGTTTCCAGGTTTTAAATTTTAAATTTTCTTAAAACTAAGTTATTTTTAAAGAAGAAGAAGAAAACTCGGGGATTGGATCGAGTGATTTTCGGGTTGGACACAAAGTAAGATTAACAAGTTTTTAAATTTAAACAAAGTAAGTTTTAAATTTTAAATGAATCTTGTTTTTTAAAATCTATTCTTTATAAAAATAAATGCTTTTAAGTAATCGATTTGAGAAAGTTATGTAAAGTGTTTAACTTGAATTTGTTAAATCAAATTTTGTAAGTTATTTTAAACACTTAATTTAGAAATGAAATTAAATAGTTAATTAAAGGTATAATGTTTTAAATGCATATGTTAATGATAATTAAGTCATTATAAAGATAATGTTTTATCTTAAGTTAACTAAGGTTTTAATGATTTGAGATTAATTAAGTTAGTAAAGTAATTTAAATAAAATTAATTAATTTAATTAATTAATGATTAAGGGTTAATAAATGGATAATTACGGAATAATTAATTAGTTAATTAAAGATTAATTAATTGGTTATAAAAGTATTTAAGGATTAATTAATTTGAATTGAGGTATATTAATTAATAATTAAGGTTATTAATTAATAATTGAAGGATAATTAATCTGAAATTAAAAATTAATTAATTGGTTTGTAAGGTAATCAAGGAATGATTGATTAATGTGATTAATTAATTAATTAAGGAGATTGATTACAAGTTAATATGAATGGTTAAGGCTAATTAATCTATGGGGTAATTAAGGGTTAATTACTCAATGTAATTAAAGTATAATTAATCAAGGATGATTAATTATGATGGGTGATTAAAGAATGATTTATTAATTGGGTTGTAATTAATAAATGTTAAGTATGCAGGATTAAGGTAATCCAAGTGATTAAAGTTGGTAATTAATTTAATTAGAGATTTATTAAATTAATTAGGAATTATATATGTATTAAAATCTTGCTTATGGATGGTTGAATAATGTTGGATGGCTTGAATTGTTGATATCTCTGATGGGTGACTTAGATGTGCTATGATATGAATGGGTTGAACTGTGATAATGTAGGTTACCTATCTGAGTTTAATTGTTATGTGATATGATATCCTGGATATGAATTGTATTGTTTTAAAACTTAACAACTTGGATTTGAGATGACATTGAATTCGAAGAGGCCGGGGTCGGGTATCAGTAAATACTCGAAACCACTTCGATTAGTAATTGACAGTAATTCTTTATAGTTTGGTTAGAGGCAAATAGGCTGGAATGGAATAAATTAAGTAACATGGACATTTAACCTGTGAACTGTTGTGTGGGATAAATGATTGACTATTATAAGTAAGAATTCGTAAAAGGCACGAGTTACCCTGGATTGCAAATAAGTTTTATAACTTGGTATTTCATGTTATATGGGTTCACTCACGC
Source organism: Allium cepa (assembly GCA_030765085.1). Taxonomy (NCBI): domain Eukaryota; kingdom Viridiplantae; phylum Streptophyta; class Magnoliopsida; order Asparagales; family Amaryllidaceae; genus Allium; species Allium cepa. The sequence continues at coordinate 568,945,284 of CM060942.1, read as the reverse complement.
TGGTTTCCAGCCTAACCCGGGTGTTACTTTGATGTAATGCTCGGGTCAGACTGAGTATTACAGATTTTCAAGTTAGGACGTTCTGGAACTCAGGAGGCGAGCTGGATCGCAGGAACGTATGGAGTGTATCTGCTGTGGTATATTGTTGTATATTTGGGACATGTGATTTTAGCTGTCCAGTTTGTCTATGATTGGCTGTAACTCTGATATATTGATGTAAATTAACTGATACAGTTTTCCTTTGTATAACTGCTATTATTTGATATTATATTTTGATCCGCTGCGGAATGTGAGATTCTGTGACTTGTTTTCTGTTTCTTCTTCTACCTCTTTTCTTCTTTTCTGAACTATCTGGAATTTTCGGGATCGAAAATTTCGGGTCGTTACAATTATTAGCGATTAGCCCTTGCACTTCTTTGCTCCATCTTCGACTCTGTGCTCTTGTTTTCTCATCGAAAACGTACTCGTTGGATCAAAGTGGTTTTCGGATAAGAAATCTGATCCTGGTCTCTTCGAAACAACGTTCAATATTTCCAGTAAACTCAACCCCGGTTCTCTAGGAAATAAACAGACGAAAATAAGATCGGAGATCATCTTCTAACCGTTAGTGGATGGATTTTCTTATAAACGTCCTAGAAGAAGGAAAAGAGTTTATACGTACAGTATAGCACCTCGAACGGTAACTGTACCATATAATTCCCGTATCTCTCCTAGATATTCCCAAAGTTATATTTTGGGTCCTGATTTTATAGTCGGCTATTTAACTATCAAATAACAATCATTCAACCAAATATTTTCTTTCCCACCGAGAAACCTAAGTCTTATTCAATTAAATTTTCAATCACTTAAATCTCTTTATCCAAAATATATACTTATCTTATCGAATTTAGTATATTCGCAAACTATCTTTTTCAAAAATATTTGAAACTCTTTTTAAAATAATATGGAAAGTACCACTGCGGTATCAAACCATGGATTCACAGCACAATGGTTACGTTTCTATCCCCGAGAAATCCAAGACTTAACTACAGGCACTCACTGCCTCCGATTTCGCCATGCGGGTATACCATTACTTTCCGAAAACTTATTTAAAAGTTTTCAAAATAATACTAATAAAATTCCCATAATAACTTTCCAAGTTTTAAGTTTAGGCAAATACTTTTCGAATAAAGGTTATTTTATAAAATATTAATATTGATTACTTTATCCCTTAAAATAATAAGATTGGTTAATTCTTAAATAAAAATTAACTTAATACCAACCATTTATAAAACCACTTAATTAATACTTAAATATACTTTAAACAATTTTAAACAACTAAATAAATAATTTTTCTAAAATATTCTTAAACACTTTTAAATTTTCTAGTAAATACTTAAATCCCTTTTTAAAATAAACTTAGCTTCTCAGAGAAATATATTTTCCAACTCCCATATAGCCAGTCTAATATTAATAAATCCTTTTTGATTTATTTTCAATTTGACTCACGTCCCAATTCCGTAACTTTCCTTTTTCATTTCTAAAAATAAATCTACCATTTATTTTTAAGCCAATTTAGCCATCACCTTACAAATCCTCGCCATGAATTTATAATTCCCGTTTATCCACTGATAATTTACTTTACTTTATTTATAAACATCGTTTATAAATAAGGGAATTAATGTGAGGAAAAAGCTGAAAGTAATTTTAGTCTGGAGGACACAACTTATAAAATTTATTCCTAAGGACAACGGAATGCTATATTCATATATCATCTTATATATAAAATATGATATATTCATATAGCATTATATATATAATAAAATATGATATATTTATATAGCATTATACATATAGAATGCTATTTTCATATAGCATGCTACCCAAACTACGATTCATGACGCATTATACACTATATATTTCAATTAGTAAAATCTACTGCGAACATAGTGAAGCTCTTTCTATCTAAAAAGAACAAAGCCAACTTCTATTATAGCTTTCTATCTAAATTTATGTTTATCTAAATGATATTCTATGGACTATGATCAATTTTTATGCAGCTCGTATTACATAATATACTTTTTTTACAAAAAGAATTTGCAAAAGAAAGCTGATTTCCTCTTTTCCAATTTTTATTCAGGTATTATTACTACAATAACATCAGCAACAATAACCTGTATGTACATTGAAACAATAACCCATGTTATGTTCTCAAAACATGTCAATGCAATGATTAGGAAATTTGACCTAAGTTATATCATTTGGAGCTTTATTTGCACCGTACAAATCAATTGATACTAATGTCATAAAAAGCAGCGGTACCAAAAGTGTACTGTTCATAAAGCATGCGACTCATACTTCAGTAAATGCTTTTAATATACAAGGAAGATAAGTTATGCAGTTCCAAATTCTTTTCACTACATCAATATAATCATATATGATATATAATTTATTTTGTTAAAAAATCAGGCGGTTGGGAAACATATCGGATTAAATCTATATTGGACTAAATCTATGTGTAATGCTATATGAATATAGAATTTTATATATGTAATGCTATATGAATATATCATTTCGTTGTCCTTCAGACTAAATTTTAAAAGTTGTGTCTTTCATACCAAAATTATTTTCAGATTTTTCCTTCAGACTAATTCCCTGTTTATAAATTCCATAGTCTCATTTCCCGTTTATCACTGTTTCACAACACTTAATCAATTTTAAATCGATTTTTACTTTAAATTCCATTTTTAAACCAATTCCACTTTCTTTTCATGATTTAAAAATCTTATTTAAAATCAAGTATAACAATTTCATACTTTATTCCTAAATTTTCTTTTTATTTTTCCCAAACTATTTTAAATCTCGATTTTAAAACAAATCCCTTTTACACTTAAACAATATCGCTTAAGTTCTATTATTTAAAATTCTTTTATTTACATTATTCAAAATCCCTACTTACAATATTCCAAGATCTCTATTTACACTATTCCGAAATTATTAAATATAATTTAAATCAAACTATTTATTTTTTCCCCAAATTCATTTCTTTTAATTTATCCAAATTTCACTATAATTATTTTACCTCCAATTTTTCTCTTTATTTTCTTTTAAAATTTTAAACATTTATCATTGGTATTTATAAATACCAAAATCTAACCAGTAATTCCATAGCACCAAATAAATTCAAATCACGCTATATTCTATCATAGATTATCCAATATATCATATCATTGAATATGAAAATAAGTACAACATTTTTGAGGAATCCAGTTGGATCCCTCCAACCAGTTTTCTTGCATCCACAAATGTTAATACAATATAAAAATACCAATCCCACTTCAAGGGGATATCGCGGTATATAGGGTCATCCCCTATATATATGCAGGAATATCAATCACTCCAATATATATACTACTATATATAATATCACATCTAACTGATAATAATTTATTAATTCTATCAATCAATCAACAATTAATTTTAACCATTTAAAATTAATTATGGCAATCCAAAATTGAGCGAGATTAACTCACATTTTTTTGTCGCATTCGCGTTCGAATTTAGCTAAAAATTCTGGAAGCTCCACAATTGTCCAAACCATTTTCAATGTGTAGATGACGACATCACGATCCCAATGAATCTTGAATCGTCCGAATCGGACCTTGTCCGCATGAGATATAAATTTTATAAGTTTAAATGTAATTTGTATAAATAAATTCTTTTTTTTTAAAACAAACAGAAAACAACCCATACCATTGTACACGACCCGACCCAAAACGATCTTTTTCCCCAAATCACTTCGCCTGCAGTCCCATGTTCGTGCACGCAATGACACACCCAACAAAGGCCATGAATCGACCATCGCTTCCCTCATTCGATCCCTCTCCTCGATCCCCACCTAACCAAACCCAAGGTGTCGAACTCGATCCCTATTTTGAAGCACCACCTGCTCTTTCTCCCCTTTGACGTGAAATGTCGCTCCCCTCCAACATCCCATCGCAAGCCAAAGAAACTTGGGTGAATGTGCTATTCGACGTCACGAACCCTAAGAAACCATTCCCATAGCCTCTCGCCACCTGAATCACCAAAGAAGCCCAACCCTAGTTCTATACAGCTTTCGCCTTAACTACCGAATCCTAAAACCAAAGTCGAACAACACCAAATGCACCCAGGAATGAAGCTCCCATCGATACTCGAATTTGAAATCATGGCCATTATTCATTGCTGCGTTTTTTTTATTTGTTCGACCATTTTTTTTGAACGATGGATTTTTGAAAAGAAAAGCTCGGTCGTGTTTTGAAAAGGGAGGAAAGTTTGTTTTACATGGTAAGATGTTTTCACATCAAAGGGTAGCTGAGAAAGATAGAAAGCAAGTTGATATAAACGATTGGCAAATAAAGATATATAATTTAAAATTTTAATTTACCTCGATTTCGCAACTTAAAATCTCGAACTCCTATCGAGGCGTGCCGCTGGGCATTTATAATGTTATACGTCTATTCCGAACGCAATGGAAAAGGTTTCGAATCATAATTCGATTGTATAGAGAAGATAGCTTTTTGGACCCAATTATTATATTAAATTTTCGATATAAATTTCAGTGCGTTTCTAACTCTACGACCAAACGATAAATTTGAAATCCGATAATAATACACTATTACGGATCCAATAGAACTAGTTTCATCGAATTCCGAGACTGTGCCCCGGAAGGCTATTTTTAAATGTAAATTTAAACAATATATTCTTAAACTGAACCAATCACTTTTAAATTCAATTTAAAAAGTTCAATTATCTTCCTTATTATAAATATAAATTTTATAAACCTTTAAATTATTTTTAACAAGCAACAAACTCAAGATTCACTAGTTTAACCAATTTCCAATTATTAAATTAAATAACTAATCTAATAAATCATTTTATTTGAAATTCAAGTTAAAAATTAACTTTTAAATATTTAAAATCAACTAAATATTCTAATTTCAAATATCTAGAATTCCTTGGTCGTTACATTACTCATGGTTGTTGGGGGCACAAGGGCTTATGTACTGATAGTCATTTGATAACTATGGAATGACTCACTCGAGAGTTTTCTGTTAGTTAATATAACCAAGGTCAAATAGAGCATCTCTAAGTGAGGATATTTCATAGTTTTCTCAACTTGAGAATACCATTAAACTTCAATTTGGAAACCCCACTTTGATTATAGTTAAATCATAGCTTGGTAATTATCGAGCGACAATAGTTAAACTTCAATGAGGAAAACCCACTTTTAAAGGCCCTTATAGACACAAACTATAGCCCGCCTAGGGCATATGGGAGAGGGGTTTTAAGTGTTCAAAGATTGTTTCAAAAAAGCAAATAAAGAATGAGTAAAAGAAGCAGATATTTTCTCTTCTTTTACCTCTTCTTAAAACCACTTAAACACTAACTACACATAATTATTTATTGGCTCCATGTCATTCTCCATTTTGATCGTGAGTTTTAGAAGGCCATACTCAACAAATATTTAACCAAAAATCAAAATTAAATCAAATAAATAAAAGGTGGTATTCATCTCTAGATCGTAGAAAAATCCAGATGTTGATTCAATCCAATCTTGGAGTCATTTAATCATTTAAGGTGTAAATCTTAGTCTACTTCATAAGGTGATTATCAAATCTCAATTTTTTACATCATGATAGTATAGTTTATATCCCTTGTATCATAAAACGGATTTGTATATGGATGTACTATCCACTTTACGACATGATAAATGTTTTATGAATTGATGTTTAAATTAAAAATTTTAATACAACATTATAATGAAAATTATATTTTGACCAAAAAGTTTTAAATAAATAAAAATAGTTTTAGGATAAAAACCTATTTTTAATTAGCTAAAACAATTCTACAGCATAATAAATACGTGTGTATATGTTACATTTATTAAATTGTTTAAAAGTTATTTTATCAATATATTTACTTTCGACTTTAAAAAATTATAATTTTTTCCATGAATTAATAAATTATAAAGAATTTCAAAATCATTTTGAATATATGAATGCAAATATATATATATATCAAAATAAAATAAAATCTATATAAATTTTAAAAAAATAAACCTTACGGCCACACACACACATATATATATAATATTTTAATATGTATATTGATTTAATAATAATATTATCAAATTTATAAATAAATCTAATTTTATAAAATTGGATATATATATATATATATATGTTTGAATATAAAATAAATTTCATGTACATATATTATACTATATTAAATATATATATATAGTTGAAAATTTATTAAAAGGTATTTTGTTTAAAATTATAGGTCCTATTGAATTTTCCAAGTCAAAACTAAATTTTAATTTCAGTATACACACACACACATTGAATTAGTCAAAATTATTTTAACTAAAAGTATATGTAGTTATTATTTTCTTATAATTTCAAATTTAACTTATAACCTCATATATATATATAACCAGGGATAACAAAAGGCATATATAAAAGGTGAATGTATCCAATGCGCTACATATCCTAGCACCTATAAACGTACATATTAACCATGTATGTCATTTATATGTATCACATGCACTAGATACATATGAGTATATTTGATATGCTCATATTAATATACTTAATTTAAATTAAATAAAATTCTTTTAAACAAACTAAATAAATAAGGTTTTATGTAAAATAATTTTAGATTGGATCTAAAATCGATTAGAATTCATAGGCCCAAAAAAGATCCACAAATGGAAAGAAAAAATTAAAATTCACTCATTTAACCCATTATGACCCGACCCGGTTCCTTCGGTGTGCACTATTACTTTTGGTTAGTGTTTACATGTGTAATACTTTGTTTATGAAATATTATGGATTTGTATTATGGTTTGGCTTAGGAATCTATTTGCATACTTATAATGTGTTGGATACTAGATATGGTAATTATAGTATTTTGAACTGTTAAAATATTTATACATCAAAATAAGCTCGGCAAAATTGTAAATGAAATCATAAATGTAAATAAAATTAAAAACACTATGAAAAATAAGTTATAGCATTTTAAAAATACTAAAAAGAATGCACTATCATTGCTTTTTCTTGTTGTAGCATTACGTCAATGTTAGAAGAAGTACTCTACAAAGTTTTAATGGTAAAAGATAGGAAATAAACAATGATGCAAAAGGTAAATTGTAACAAAAACAAATTGCTTTGTTAAGATTAGCATTGCATGTGAATAACGCTATAATAGATGCCACAACTCAATAAAAACAATATACATAGTATAAGATAACATAAAATAAATGCTAACAATTAACTTTTGATAGCATTTTTGTTTCACTATGGTATCTACCAGACATATAGTAACTTTATGCGTTTACAAAAATGCTATTAAAGCTTTAATAGTGTGTCTACGCTATTAAAGAGTCAGATTGTTGTATGCGTCCACTAATAAGTGTTGTATGGTATGCTTCCACTATTTCTTCTATTACTATAACAACATATGAAATACGAAGCTCCATTCAACCGTTGAATATGGGCTATTTATTTCATTTACTACAGCTATTTTACACTCGAAAGTTTCAGATCAAATATTTTAAACTCGAAGAAATAACTCTCATAGAAAATAATTTTTAGTAATGAAAAAATATTTGAAATAGAAATCACATTTCTCACTTCGTATTAAGTATCTACTAGTATATTATACAATTCTCATTTCCAATGTCTCTTCATGAAGTAGAGGTGACCATTCATTTTCTTCATCTCAACCGTGCCTACGTTACATCCACTCTTGTACATTCACTTTTCTTACCAAATGGTCAAACCACACGAAGGAAATCCTTACTATAAGGTCACACTGAACTCTTTAAAAAAGTGCACTTAGTCATCTTTAACATTTAAGGATATCAAATATGTTGCACTTTCCGTAAATTGATCAAACTGACATTTCAGTGATCATTCCTAAGTCCATCTTCTAGCTCTTAGTCTAGTGCTTCATCTAGCACAACAAGATCCTTACTGTAATCAATCATATTAAATACATGATCTCGTATTATGGTTTACTTGAACATTTCGAATGAACCAATTTCACCGAAATTTCGTACAATACGAACGCGATTATACACCACATAGTTTTTGTATGTCCTTGAATATGGATCATATATCCATATTCTTATATTACTTTTCGAGTTCAAAACTCATAGAATATAATACATAGTCTCGGGCAAATAATCATCTAAGTGACCAAGGTACAAATGTATTTGTAGTTGTATAATTTGGCTCTAGCATGGGTCTTGAATTGACAACATGCCAAAGGATTTATTGGCAAGTATATTTTACATTTCTATATCAATCTTAACCCAGTTCATTTGTGTATTTTAACCGATATACATTTTATGAATTAAATTAGTTGCATAAATTTATCGAAGTACATTATTTTAACTTTATATAGTATGCATTCTTACAATATTGGAAAGGTTAAATGTGTTTAATTCAATTTTATAATAAGGCTCCCACTAGATTTTTACATTCCTCAAAACTCTAAGAGAAATATAGAAATATTTTGATTTCTTCGATGAATGTTAGGACTCGCTTGCCTTAGTATTCCAACCTTGAGTATGAAAATTTTTAGCGGTATGTCCTAAGGGTAATTATATAATTTGTTACATATATCTAACTCTGTAGTTAACCTTGTTCATGGTAACGGTGTTTGTTTTCTTTTATATACTTTGTTATATTATGATATAAATAATTAAGTAATTAATTTACAGTATATAATTAAGAAAATACTTAAATGTTATGTGATTGTACTTTCAATTAGTTTTAATCGTCGAAAATTAACCACAAAACAAAATAACATTTTGTCTTAAATATTCCTGGTTAAGATGTTTAGAGAAAGGATATCGACATATATGTTGAGACCAAAGCGCATAACGCTCTACAAATGTTGAGTAGTGTATTTACTCATAGCTACTGGGGAAGGGTCTATGTACATGTAGTTATTAGATAATAATGGAATGATTTGTGTGAGAGTTTCCTATTGGTTACTAACAACTAAGTCAAATAGGAAATTTAAGCGTGACAATGTTACACGGTTCCCTCGACTTGAGAATAGTATGAAACTTCAATGTGAATACTCCACTTTGATTATAGCTAAATTATGGCATGGTAATCCATTGAGCAACTATAGTTGGGTCTGAGTTGAAGCATTCGAAGTGATGCACTATTCAATAGGGAATTCGTTCTCCTCATTTGTATGAGGTTAGTATCACGGTCAACTATAGTCAACTCAAAGTCAAAACCTTTGGCCAGAGTAATATGGTTAATAATAAATATTATTATTGAGTCGAGAGCTTTGTTTGTGGACTAACTGAGTTGAATATGGATAGTATTCGAATTTTGATGAATACCAAATTCCATATATCCTATTGTAATATAGTTTTGACGAAGAAATGTGTGCAAATTATCATTACTAAAAGGTAACGCTTAAGAAAATAGGAAATTGGATTTTTACTGAAAAAGATTTTTCTGCGATGAACTTATCTAAACTGCCACACCACTGGTTAAGGTGATGTGTGGACGTTAATATTTGAATTGTTCATTATTAATTGCTAATTGAATTAATACCTATGAATCTCACAACTGCATTTGCAAATTCTTCGATAAACCACACAATTTACTTTGTTTATAAATTTTATAAATCAATTAAAATGATTAATATTTTTGAATTATTAATTATTAGTTTATTCAATGTTTTGGGTGGTGTTAGTAATTATTTGGATGTATATATAAGAGTTATACATATATGTATCGATATACAATATCAGTATATATTTAAACATGTATTAAATAGAGACAATTACTTAAACGAGCTTATGGAAATTTTGTTCCATATAGAGACTAATATGTAATTAGAAATGCTAGGGAGGGACTGGTATTTGGCTTGTTTGAAACTTAAATGAGAACTAAATGGGAAGTTTTTAATAGAGAGAATAGGAAAGGTTTCATTTTCCCTATTAAAACAAAATTCCTTAATTCTCTCTCCCTTGATTTGTTCCTTCCTATTTTTTATCCTCCTTCTTATGGCTAACCTCCCCATTCATTTCATGGTTGATTTTTTTTGTTACGTTTACCCAAATAAAATCAAATAAAATAAAACAAAGTGGCTCATCCGATTCTAGCAAATTTTGGATGTTGGTTCTTAGAATTTAAGAAGAATCTACAGATCAAGGTGTCACTAATTGGCTATATGTATAAGGTACAATTCCTATTTACATTTTCATATTTTGGTTGTATCATTCTTATTACAGTTTTATGTCAGTATTTGTGCCTCATCTTGATTTGGAATTAATATTACATTCTTAACAACCAATTATTTGATTTGGTTTGATTTAATTTAATAGATTAAAATAAAAAGATGTACTTAGCTATGAATATATTTTAAATAGCCATATGATAACCTTCTAAACATAGTATACAATTCTGTAATTTAGTTATCTAGCTTTGAATTTTAATCATTAGAAACATAAAATTAATAGACCTTTATTTAAGTTAACCGACTTCAAACTTTTGGTTTTAAAAAAATAGAAAAATAAAGGGGTGGTTTGCAAATGGTTATTTACATAATTACACTCATACACGATACATACATGCATGCATGCATACATGTGTATGTGTTTACCTAAATGTGCTGATAAGTGGATTAGAATAGTTGAACATAACACGTGTGCATATTTTGAATTAATTGCAAATTATTTTAATCTTATTATTACATATGTGTGTGTGTGTGTGTGTGTATATGTATGTATGTATATATACTTTATAATATTAATACAAAGTCAATTAAAGATATTTTACATTAGTTAACTTAATCTAGACATGTATTCAAATATACTCTACAAGTCTAACTTAGATCTTTTGATTTACGATTTTAAATTTGTAACTTTAATTCAATCAATTTGTGTTAAATGTTGTCAATTCAAACTTTATCTTATTAAGATACGTATTTAGAAGTTTTATATGTATATATGTATGTATCTTCATAATAATTAAACCAAGGGTATATACATATATGTGTTTGTGTGTGTGGCGAATACATATATGGTAGATATAAATCCTAATATCTAGACATATATATATATATATATTGACTTTGTCATTATTTGTAATATCATCATGCTATGCCATGTATGTGTTATTAATAATTGTGTGTATAGGTATTAGATGTAGTAGCCCAAATATAAATCATTATTATTTGGTTAGCCATACATGGAAGTATGTGGTCTAATTATTTGATCTAATATTAAAGGTAAGTTTTATAAGAGAGAAATGAATAGGTTCCTTATCTGAATGAAAAAACCTTCCTTTCATTTGATTGAATATATTTCAATTTATTCATTCCCCTATGGTTGACCACTCCCTCCTCTACCTCTCTTGATTGTATATTCACACTAAATATATTCAATTAATTGGATTAAACAAATAAATAAATGAAATTTATTCAAATAACATATGTTTCACTAAACAACTGGATTGGATCCAGGGTTAAATATTATATTTCATATGTCCACTAAGATCCAATTAGGGAATTCTTTTTCTAAATTTAAGCATTTCACCCATTGTAAATTCAATCTGATTCCAATAATGGTATCAAATCTCAAATGGTCTATACGGTTTAATTCGTCAAATGGTAATGGCCAACCAGAAAAACCTACTTATCTGTTGGTTGTCTAGAATAGTAGTTACTAGTCTTGAGGTTGAATAATCAAGTATTGTCTCCTCCCTAGCTACTGACCTAGCCCAATGGGTAGAGAAAATCCAAAAGGTTAACCCAGATGCAAGGCTTGGAGATTTTTTAGCCATAGGCTGATTTTCAAATTAAGATTCGAAAATTTAAAAATATATTCTAAATTTAAAAGTTAAGTTTAAAAAATAAAATAAAAAATTATAAAGATTATAAAATGAATTAAGAATTTTCAAAATTGTTTTGAAAAGTGAAATAATTAATCGAGAAATTTTAATATGTATTTAACTAATATAATTAATTAAATTAAATAATTAATTAAAAGCTAATTAATCATAACAAATTTATACTAATATATTTATGTAAATGTAATTGCTGTAGCTGTATATTTATCTTCAATTGTTTAAGATAAAATTAAATTAAAAATTTTGAGTTAAATAAATTAATTAAATTAAATAATTTATTAAACAAATATTTAATCAAAGTTTTATGTATGTATATTGATATGTATACATAAATAAAAGTATAAATGTTATAGTTGATTATATATCTTAAATAGTTTAAGATAAATAATAAAAAAATCCAGAAATTTTAAATAAATTAAATTAATAACATATGATTTAATTGATAAAATTAAAATTGATTAAATATGGTTAATCAATATGAATTTAAATAATTAAATATGATTGGATTAAGAAGATACTAATATATGTTACATATGTTAATCAAATTATAATAGTTATAATCAAATTATAATAGTTATAAACAAACTGAACTTGTATAAATATATATATATGTATGTATGTATGTATGTATATATGTATGTATGTATCTATGTATAGAAAAATGTAAGTGGAATTGTAATAAACCCAAATAGATTTTTGGAATAAGTGCATGCGTAAAGAACGTATACCGTGATTTCTGATGTGTCCAGCACTTGAATCATTAGGGTATTTCATAAGAAATACATTATTTCTTAAATCGATATCGCTCAAAATATATTAAAGATTATGAATTGTTAATATAGTTTCCCTCTATCCTTTATATATTGATAGATTACTTGCATACATTCTAGTTTTTGAGCAAACTCAAGCTAGCTATTACATGTTGTACTGTTAATATATTGCCTAGACGAGGTAAGATATATTGAGTATTTATTGAGCAAACTCAAGGTACATGCATTATCCTTAGGACGTTGAGAAATAACAGATAAGACTGAATAATATCTCTTGATTTGTTGAGAAAACTCAATGTCAAAGTAGAGATTAGGGCAAAGAAAATGATTATAAGTTGTATACGATGCAACCGATAAAGAGTAATCCATCACTTGCGGGCCTATGATTTGTTGAGAAAACTCAAGGTCAGAATAATAAGCCAAGATAATCATAACACTCACTAGAAAAATTGAAAGATTTCTATATTTCTCTTGGGGTTTTGAGGAATACAAAAATCTAGTGGGAGCCTTATCAGAAAAATGAAATGAACACGTTTAATCTTTTCGATATTGTAAGAACATATGTTATACAAATTAAAATTATCTAATATAATAATTTTGTGCAACTAACCTAAATAATAAGTTTTTTTTTGATTTAAGTGTACTAAATAACTGAATAAGGATTGAAAAAGAAATCTAAGATATACTTACCAATAAATTATTTGGCATGTTGTCACTTCAAGACCCATGCAAGAGCTAAACGATATGACTACTGTATACATTCATACATTGGTTGCTTAAATGTTTATTTGTCTAAGACTTCCTATTGTCTTCCATGAGTTTTGAACTCTAAAGCAATAAAAGATTATGGAAATATTATCCATATTAGATCACATACAAAAGTTGCATGGTGAAAAGTCGCATTCATAATGCACGAAATCTCAATGAAATTAATTATTTTGAATTAAACAAATAATTCATAATGCAAGATCATGTGTTCAAATGATTTAATATAATAAGAATCATGCCATGTTGAAAACAGCGGTAGACAAAACACTAAAGGCCGACCTAGGAATTTGATCACTGAAATGTCAATTTTGATGAATTTACTTAAGTGCAACATATTCGATATCCTTAAAATGTTAAGGGCAACCTTAAAATTTTAAGGATTCCTTATGCATATGAATTAGGAATTATCATATATGATATTATTCTACATATTGTATTTGATGCATTAAGCGAATATCAAATCCGACTTAGTATCATTAAATTGTAATAAAGAGTATTCTTAAGCATTTATGAAATATTAGAGAACTATTTATAGAAACAACAAACTCGTTATAAAGCAGTGTTCAAACTCAAACTTCATAAGTGATATCAAATATAGTTTGTCAATCCTAATCATGTTCAACCTTAACTAAGGTGCTTTGAGTTGGAAGTGTTTCAAACAAGAAGTGATTGCCGATCAACCGAAATATATTGCCTTATATAGCACCGCAATAAAAGCTGTATACATAAATGCACAAATTTATAACCGAACCATGGGTGAGAATCCCACGACATTGTTTTATGAAAGCAATTTCACAATATTGATCGTAAAAGAAACTAGGGCTCACAAGATATTTAGACACATACTCCTACCATTCCACATGATAAAGGCAGTTTATCAACGATGGAGAGATGTTAGCTGACAGAGTAGATAGTAATATAATATAGTAGATCTATTAACTAAGGGATTAGCTTGATCAGTTCTGAACTGATCAAAGGGATGGGGTTAAGATTTCATAATTGACATCATGTGCAAGTGGGAGATTGAAAGAGTTAGTGGTATGCTCCAGAGGCAAATAAGTAATTTGTTACATATATCTAATTTTATAATCAATCTTGTTCATAATAATGACGTTAGTTTTCTCTTACAACTATGTTATACTGTGTAATGACCTGCCTTTTCGAACCTAGGAAGTCGACACTAATACATCCACGGTATTTACGTGTCGAACAACTAAGTGTCGAAAAGACAGATTGTTAGGGGAATGAAAGGAGATGGAAGATAAGAAGAAACTAAACAATCACAGAATCTCACAACGCAACAGAATAATTTATGTTAATCAACATAATACTTTATAAAGTCATTTCAAAAATGATACATCAGAGTCATACTAATACAATTTTACTCTTGGACAGTTATAACAGCTTGTCTCTTCCTAACCGATACAAGATACATATAATACAGCGAAACAGGATAATAACTAGCTATCGATGAAGCCTTCTGCTCCAAGCTCCTCCAAAAATGCATCCGTGGGAAAACCTGGACTACTTGACCGCCCATAAAAATAAAAGCACCCAAGAGTTTTAGGAAAAGAAAATAAAACTCTGGGTCAAGCATGGGTCTGGTGTGAGCAAACTCAAACAAATGAATTATTATGTTTGAAACCCTTTTGAAATCAAGGGTATCACGTAAGACCACGTCGCATATAAACACGAACATATTTTTACCTTACGATAACCAAAACACATTTTATAAAAAATCCAGTTATATAATGATAATGTCTAAAGGTTCAAAGTAAATATATAAAATAGCTGAAATGCTTGCATCTAATATTCCAACATATTTGGGCACAAATAAAAGCATACAATACTTATTGGATAATGGATTCCATACAATGACTAGGCTATTGGGGTACCACCCACCATAGTGCATCTCTAGATAAACACACCGAGAACCTCGACTGGATTCCCAGCCAACATAGGACTGGCCTACCCCTTGCTGGATAGTGCTGAATACATCACCACCATGGTTGGGATCAGCAACCGTACCGAAGCATACAAAAATGGGTCAAATATCGATTCTATTTGGTGATGACATTTCCTAATGGGAGCGACCCACATGGCCCTTCTACATCTCCCCTATTTTAGTCATTTCTGGTTGACGAGGCCTGAGGCTACGATTACCTTTTTATATAGCAACCATCTTGGAATGCTAATACTGCCCTCCAAGTAGCAATATAACGCCAACATTCATTCATACAAGTTCGTTCTGGTTTGAACGAAACCGAAGGAACTACCTCCACTACATCCATTATGGAATCACTCTCAGGGTTAATAGAAAATAGCCCTTGCACTTAAAATCTTCGTTTTCGATTCCATACTCTTCAAGATGCCTTTAGTTTGAAACACTTGAGTTGGATCAAAGTGGTTTTCTGATAACATATCTGATCCTGGTCTTTTCGAAACAACTTTCGATAATTTTTGGTAAACTCAACCTGGGTTCTTTAGGAAATAAACGAACAAAGATAAGAACGAAGGTCCACTCCTAATCATTAGTGGACGGATTTTTGTATCATTTATCCCAAAAGAATGAAACGAATTTACATGTACAGTATAGCACCAAGACGGTAACTGTACCATATAATTTCCATGTTTCTACTATATATTTCCAAAGTTACGTTTTGGTCCAGATTTTGATAATCGGTTATTTAACTATCAAATAAACAACATTCAGCATTGATTTGATTCCATATGGGATCCACTAAGCCTTTATTAATTAACCTTTAATTAATAAAATCACTTTATAAAATTTGATCAAAAGATCTTAGCACAACCCTATTTCCAAATCCTTTACTTTCCCTTCATACTTGGGAAACATTTATACTTATCTTAGCAGTATAAGTATATTATCGAAACATTTATAAAATTCTCTCTTTTCAAATTCCTTTTGAAAAAACATTACTTACTATAACCCAATCCACTTATCCTTTATAACAATTTCCTTTTTAAAAGCTCACTTCATGTTCAAATAACTTATAAATTTCCAAAGTCAATTTATAAAAATGCTTTATAAGTCAACAAGTCAATTTACAAAACCTCTATACAAACCTCTAAAATCATTCACGAAACATTTCCTCATTTAAAACTTCTTTGATAAATCTTCTTTAAGAAAAATCCTTTAAAAATATCTTTGCAACTCATCCTTTTAAATCACTTTAAATAAATCTTTTTACTTAGTGAAACCCATTTTTATAAACAAGTTATTATTTATAAATACCTTTATACAATAATCATATAACTAGAAAAATCATTTATAAACCTTAAATCCCAAACTGATTAAAGAATTGGAGATAATTTAAAACCATACTTCATAATTTCAAAAAAGGCTTAGCAAACCCAATGGTAGTAATTTAGGTTACCATTTAACATCAATTTCACTTTCAAGTCACTTAACCTTACATAAGTCAACTATATGAAAATACAATACATATTCAAATCAGGGAATAACATGTCAGTGCAACTCCACTAGCATATACATGTCCATATAACATAATAGCATGATGGTGATTTGTCCTGCTAAATAGGTGTCTAACAATTCAATCAATTTATAGCAGAATGAGGATTTATTCTGCTATCAAATGTCCACACAATCAAGCAATCAATTTGTAACTCATTCATAATCATTTATCTGCTTAATAGTACAAACATTTCAATTCCTTGAGTTCAAAACCATCTTTGAAGGAGAAGTACCTTTAAAACAATTTGATTTTTTTAGAAAACGGGATGACTTAAAACTCCTTTTTAAAATAATTATTTACAAGTTAAACCCTTATTTAAATCGTAATTAATCTTAATTAATTCTTAACTAATTTAATTCTAAATCAAGAAATAATTAAACCTTTAGTAACTAATTAAACAATAATTAACTATTACATTAATAATTTAACCTTAATTTATCCTTTATTAATTATTAAATAATAACTTAAACCTTCGTTAATAATCAAATATTAATTAATCTCATTTAGTTAATAAATTAACCTTTAATTAAAACTTAATTAATAAATTAAACCTTAAATAAATAATTTATTTTAAATTAAAGCCTTGATTAATTAATCATTAACAATTGATTTATTTAGATAATTATCCATATAGTTAATTAAAAATTAATTAAAAAAAAGCATATACTCTTAAATTATATTTAATTAAAGATTAATCTTATCTTTAAAAGATTATTAATTAATAACTAATCTTTACTTAATTATAATTAATAAAACCTGTTTATCTTAATTAATTATTAATTATTTAAACTTAATTAATAAAATTTAATCATTAACTTTACAAAATATTTATAAAAGAATTTCAAAATACTTTGAGTTAATAAAACCAAATTTTGCAAAAATCATATTTTTATGCAAAACGGCATCCGTAGCGACTGTCGCTGTGGATACCGGTAATCTCAACTTGTTTTTATCTTTCCTTTTGAAACTTCACCTTAAAGTTTACTAACTCTTTTTTTTAAACTTAACTAAAGTAAAAGATTTGAAAAACCAAAAGAAATAAAAAAACTTTAAATTTTTAAAAATTTTAAACAAATAAACTAAGTTTCCAAGGGACTTGAATCTTGCTTAACAACTTTGCAAAACTAGTTTTCCACCAATCATCATATCCAAGTACACTTACAATATCATAACCAAATCCACTTAAATAACATATCTCATGTTCACATACTATATCACTTCCATGTTCGCAACTTCAAACCATACAAAGTGGACTTCAATTCAAGTCCACTTTTACCATCTCTATCAACCATAATGAAAATATCCAAGACATAACCAACCAAACATAAGCCAACATACATCATATAGGAAAGATACATCATATATTTCAAGCTAATAACTTTTAACTTTAAACTAATGTTTACTCACCAAAACTTTTTAGAACTCGAAATGCTTTAGACTTGCAAACCTTGGAAACCCGCTCAAAAACCACTCGAAAATGAGTTATTTTCTCCTCAATTTTTTGCCATCTTACTTTCGGAATTTGGATGAGTAATAAAAAGAAAAGTTTTAGGAAATTCTTTTCTCTACAACTTGAAAAATGAATCACTTAATTTTGATTTGTTTTGGGGGAGATATGGTCAAAAGAAGGAGTGGTATTTTCGGCCTTGATAATATGGGTCCAAAAATGAGTAATAAAAAATGTATTTTTGACTCAAAAATATTCAAAATTTGAAAAACTAATGTAATTAAAAGTTGCAGCCACTGAAATTCTATGTGGTTTGAAAAAAAATCTTGATTTGGAGTAGTATGTAAGATGTTATAGCCGAATGAAGTGGGTGTAAAAATGGAGAAGTGGAGTATTGAATGTAGAAGTGTTTTAACAAGTTTTTAAAGAGATTCACGTAGAAAACTATAGTTACTTAGGAAAATATTATAGAAGCCGTGGAAGTGTGTTCAAGAACATATGAGGTTTTCAAATGAAGGAAAAGAGAATGAGAAAGTGAATAAAAATTAGAAAAATGAGTTTATATACTAAGGCATAAGTTGAATTACCACTTTATCCTTTGTCCTTTAACCTCCACACACTTGCTTCCAACTCACCATGCCACCTAACCCTTGTCTCCTTGCAAATTTCGAAATTTACTTTGTTCCCCCTCTTTATAAACATACCAACATTGATTTAATGACATTATGTACTTTATGTTTCCAACATGCCTAAGTACTTCTCGTACTAAATGTTTGTATATGTTTCACTTTACTTTTATTTATTTCTATTTTTATTTTTAAACCTTTCATAAAATGTCATCTCATATATAAACATATATACATATACATACATACATACATACATACATACATACATATATATATATATATATATATATATATATATATATTTGTATGTATGTATGTATATTTTATTAATGCTAACTTTTTTATAAATGAAAGTGAATATTTAACTCAAATGCGCACAATGTTTTTCGACAACTTTTATTCGACGAAAAAATCAAAAAATTCAAAATATAAATTCCAGTCACGTTTTCGATTTTTCTTCGAACTAAATATTTTTATAAAAAAATTGAAAATTATTTCACCATCATTAATTATTGTCCAAAAGAGTTTTATTTTCATCATAAAACCTATATATTGAATATTTAAAATTAATTTAATATTCGTGAATTAAAGCAGTGAAATTCTGGGTCGTTACATATTGTGATATAAATAATTAAGTAATTAATTTGGGGTGTACACTTAGAAAATCCTTAAATAAAATGTTGTGTGATTGTACTTACAAATAATTGTAGTCATGAGTAATTAATCATAAAATGAAATAACATTTTTTTTGAATATCCCTGGTCAAGAAGTTTCGAGAACGGATATCGATACATGCATCGAGACAAGAGTGTGAAGCTCTCTAAATATTAGATAATGTGTTAGTAATAACTGACGGGGGCACCAAGGATTTATGTACTTGTAGTTATTGGTCAACAATGGAATGACTCATCCGAATGTTTCTTATTGGTTAATAATAACTTGGTCAAACAAGAAATCTTAGCATGATGATGTTACACAGTTCCCTTGACTTGAGAATACAGTGGAACTTAATTGTGAATACGCCACTTTAATTATATTTAAATCATGGTAGGCAATCCATCGAATGACTATAGTTGGGTCCGATCGAAGCATTGGAAGTGAAGCATTATTTAATAGGGAATTCGTCACTATGGTTGTACGAGGTTAATATCATGGTCAGCTATAGTCAACTCAAAATTAAAATCTCTGTCAAGAGTAATATGGTTAGTAATGAATGTTAATATTAAACAAAGGATTTTGTCGATGGACTAACTGAGTTGAATATGGATAGTATTGAAATTTTGACAATTCCATATATCCTGAAGTGGCATAGTTTCGATGCAGGGAACATGCGTAAATTATCATTACCAAAGGTACCAGTTAAGAAAATGTGAAATTGGGTTTTACCAAAAAGAACGTAAATGATGAGTTCAACAAAACTGTAACACCACTAGCTAAGTTAATGTGTAGGCGTAATATTTGAATTGTTCGATTTTAATCGCTGATTGAATTCACACATCAGAATCTCACAACCACATTTATGAAATCATTGGAAAACCATACAATTTAATCAGTTTATAAAATTTTATAAGTTAATTAATATTAAATATCAATTTATTAATGGTTTGGGTGTTATTAGTAATTATTTGGATGTAAATATAAAAATTATATATGCGAGTATCGATATACGATATCGGTATATAATTAAATAGGTTTTAAATAGAGATAACTACCTAAACGGTCTTATAGAAAGTTTGTTCCATATAAAAAATGATATATAGCCGGTGGCTAGGGAGAGATTGATGTTTGGCTTGATTGAAATTAAATGAGAATTAAAAGGTAAATTTTAATAGAGAGAATAAGAAAGGTTTCATTCTCCCGAATAAAAAAACTCCTGGAATGTTCTCTCATTTGATTTATTCCTTTCTCTATTTTCATCGTCCTTGTCATGGATGAACTCCCCATTCATTACATAGTTGAATATCTTTTTGTTCCATTTACCAAAAATAAAATTAGATAAAATAAAACAAGGTGGCTAACCTGATTCTAGCAAAGTTTGAATGTTTATTTTAGAAATCCAAGGAGAATCTACAGATAAAAGTGTCACTAATTGGTCATATCTACAAGGTACAATTCCTTATACATTTATACATTTTGGTTGATCATTCTTATCCCAATTTTATATATGTATTGTTGCCTCATCTTGATTTGCAGTTAATGCTACATTTTTAACAACTAATTGCTTGATTTGGTTTGATTTAATTTAACAGAATAAAATCAAAATACATATATGTTAAAATTATGTTTTTATCAATGAATATATTTTTAAGAAACGTGTAATACCTTTGTAAACATAGTATACAATTTTTATACTTCAATTATTTAGTTCTGAATTTTGATCATTTAGAAACATAAATTTCATTGATCTCTTATTCAAGTTAACATATGTTTTTCGACTTCAAACTTTAAGTTGTTTAAAAAAATAAAAAATAAAAAATGGGTTATATTACAATATGTTTATTTGTATAATCATATGTATATATATGTGTGTGTGTGTAAGTATTTGTATTTATGGGCTTGTAAATGGATAAGAACAGTTAACACAATATGTGTGTATTTTAAATTTATTAAAAATTATTTTAGTTTTATTATTCCATATATATATATATATATATATATATTCATAGATATATTTTATAATATTAATGCAAACTCAATTAGAGATTTTACATTAGTTAACTTAATCTTGATCTAAATTCAATATATTCTACAAGTCAAAGAAATTTAATCTACAATTTGAATTTGTAACTTTAATTCAATCAATCCATTTTAGATATTTTCAATTTAACCTTTATGTTATTAAGATGTGTATTTTATAAACGTTTTATAGCTATGTATGTATGTACGTATGTGTATCTTCACTAAACTATTAAGTCGAGGCTATACATATATATAGTGAATACATTCATGGTAGGCTAAACCTTAATATTTAAACATGTATATATTGACTGGTCATTATTTGTCAGATCATCATGTTATCCCCTGTAACGATCCGCCTTTTCGACTCCTAAATTTTGACACTAATACATCCATGATATTCTTAAGCTAAGCATCCAAGTGCCTGAAAGACCGACTGTTGGGGTAAAATAAGAAAAAGAAACAAAACAAGAAATAAGGAATGCAATATCAAAATCTCACAGCGAAATGATAGCATACAATATCAAAAGATAGTACAATACTGTCACTCTAAGATACATAACACTTCAGAGTTATAATTCTAAATACTATCATTAGCCTAGACAGTAATAATAGTTTGTTTTCACAAATGTTGCTATATACATAATAGAAATGCAGTGGAAATAAGAATACTACGGTAGGTGAAAAATCTAGCTCGTTTCCCCAAGCTCCAATGAATATCAACAAAAAATTGCCTTTCTCAAACTACTCAAAAGAGAACATGAGAAATTTAGGGGGAAAAAACCAAATGTTGGCCAACATATAATAGTACTTTTGAGGCCGCACGGAATGCATCCCCTTAAATGAACCACCATCTAATAAGTATATAAGGTGATATAGTAGATAAATTCAATAGTGTAGAATATAAATCAGAAAATAACCGTGATGCTTACATTGATCACACCATAACAATATTGAGGGTACAATCAAAACCGCTAAGGTATGCACATATATGGATTTTCCATGGAGATGCCTCCAGTAAACAGAAGCGGATCTCCATGCATAAGGATCAGAAGTTACCTTCCATGCGTCGTATATCTTTGGATAAAATATACCATCAGGGAAACACAACTAATCCATGCTTGAACATAATAACCACGTGAAACCAAGTATCATCAACTCCCATGCACAATATCGATAAGCATACTCTAAATTTGCAGCTTATATACCCTGACGCGGGTCAGCTAAACCCCAGGTTATGCAGCTTACTCTATCTTTGGCCATTTTCGATGTCAAGGTCAAGTTCAACATCTCTCATATGAGTCTTCATCACTCGAACAGAATACAAATCCCCAAATGGATTTCAGCATCTCGAACAGATCAACTCCACATAGATTCTTGCATAAGTCCTTTGAGGATTGCTAACGCTGACCTCTCCCTTGGACTTAACCTTAGGATAAACAATTCAACACTATAGCATTCCACTTCACAACCGCTTCCAAAACATAGAATCGGTATATCAATTTTGAAGTGGTATTCAATATGTAAAACACATACCATTCCAGGTCTCTTCAAAACTAAATCAATGAATTTTCGGTTAACTTAATTTCGGTTCTTTTAGAAGTAAGCGAATATTCTATAAAGAGGAGTCTAAGGGGATCTCGTATATATAAGTTCTTAAAACTAAAGACGTTTCATACCAATGCTCCTCCCCTGGGGTTCTTAAATCATACGAAGCCGTGAAGCTTTAGATACTTCCTAAGTTAATTTGGTCAATTTCAACAACAATGAAAATTACCGCATATGAAAACTAAGTATCGTATACTTGTCACACTTCCTAACTTCTCAACTTATATTATCCATCGGTTAAGAGTAAAGCCAGGTAAGTTAGAGCATTGGTTGCGTCAAAGCTTTGCCTAGACACTTCATTGTTAACTCTTACAGATAGACAAGCCTACTTAGTCGACTTTTAGTGCTAACTACATGACTAAATACTTTCCATAAATGAATAAACACACAAAACACAATTAAGTCACAAAAGCACAATTAAGTCACATAAGCGAATTCTAGTCCCCTTTTTATTTAATTAATACTTTTATTAATTAAAACTTCCTTTATTAGTGAAACTTCTTTTATCTAATTAAACTTCATTTATCAATCACTAGTATTCATTTGTACTCTTTCAATACTTCAAAAAGTATTCATATACTTATCTCAATTGGTATAAGTATTTTCATAAATCTTTAACAACATTTCTTGTTGTAAATAAACTTTTACATTTTCTGTCTTTTCCAAAAGAGTCCATACTTGTTATTACCTTTGAAATATCCATTTAGAAGGTCTAATTACATTTACAAATTTATTTCGAATGGTTTAAGATAAATGTTACTAACACATTATCATAACAACCCAAAACCATTTCACTTATCCTTATCTTTAAAACATACTTTTCAAAGATCTATTTACATACATAGTATAATAAAAAAAGGTTTAAAGATAAATGATGTTAACCCATTGTCACAACAAATTCAAACCATTCCATACCTATTATTATCTTTAAAAACATTCTTTTAAAGGTCTAAGTGTGTCTACATTTATTAAACAAGTTAATATACTTGTTAATTACTTTGCAAAACCATTTATTATAATATAATTGTTATAATAAAAAACCATTTCTTATACCTTTTACAAAATACTTAACTTACTTTCCCAAACTTATATATATAAAAATACTTTAAAAATACTTATAAATAGGTTTCAAATATCTATATAAAATATTACTTAAAAATAACTAATCTATAATTTGATGAAAATAATTTAAAAAGCAAGTTATGTCTGACAAGTCCCACTATACGTTCAACCCAAACCGCATCTTCCTCTCCATGACTCCAAAAAAGTACTTTTGGTACAACAATGGGCATTAAATTAAAGAAAAAATTTAAGTACTATACTTCAATTTAATATGGAAATGTAAGAATGAGTTTATTGTTTTCTTTGAAGGTTTTTAGAGAAAGATAGGATGGAGCCAAGTTAGTTCGATCGCTTAAGCCCGCGATAGAGTAGGCCGCTTTTGTTGGCAAGCACCTTAGTTCCTACAACTAGTTCACAAAGCCTTTCTCACTGGTTATTACACTTTGACCAATAGGATTCGTCTACCTAGAAGAGCTATAATCATTCCTATTCTAGTCCCATAGTATTCAGGGGAGTCTGTGCTGACTATCAGCAGTAGGAAGAGATTGACAGGAAACGAAAGCATGCTATTAAAATCCCCTTTAATTCAAAATTCATAAATAACCACTAAAAATATATTAAAATTCCAAACCAGTTTTAGAATAATGCAAAATATGTTAGAAAACATCCTTGAAAAGATTGTGGAAAAATACCAAATTTAAATATCATTTTTGAACACTTAAAACCTCAAACAGCTTACTACAGCATTTACAAATGATATGAAAAGTCTTGCACAAAGAACAATATAGAAAAGCATGAACTTTGCGACCAGTTTTCACCACTTTATCAAACGATTTAAGATATATGTTTTTACAGTAAGTACTACCCTTAAGGTATCTAAACCATAGAAAGAAACCCATAAGAATAATTTCCAATTTATTTATAAAAATTCCCAAAAACAATCTATATTTTCAAAGTGTATTTATAACTACCTTTTGCTCTAACTTTAGCCATTTTGTTTGACCAGTTCCAAAATCATTTAAAGTTTGATTTTTCTCCAGTACTGACATTAATAATTATTCAAAATGGAAATAAACCCATAAGGATGTCGTTCAAATTAACTACAAAAATTCCCAAAATCAAGGTATTTCAAAGTGCTCATATAGTGACCTTCTTCTCGCTATAAATTTTTGCTACTTTGTTTCACAATTTAATGAACGAATTAGAATTTAATATTTTTCCAGTAATAAGTAATCTAATAGTACTTATCGAAAATGCAAAGAAGCCCCTAGGATGTTTCTCATAGTTGACTTTGGAAATCGTCGAACACAAAGCATTTTTAAAGTGCATCCATAGCGACATTTTCGCTTCTAACTTTCACAATTTCTATAACTTTCAAAACCATTTCTTTAATATACCATATACCAGAATATGTGTATAGAACAAACAAAAAAATTATACCAAGTTAAGTTCATAAAACTTTCATTTACACAAGTTAAAGTTAAGGGATATCTAAGTGCACTTATAGCGACTATTCTCACTTCAGACACTTCCAAACATACTTCAATTCAACACACAATCCAAACAACCATTTAAACATCAAATCAAGGCCATGCCATATGTTATAAAAGGTAATAGGGGTGATGTTATATAATATAAAGTTGTCTTTTGAATTCACAAGCAAGGGGGTCCAAAGTTTATAACTTTAATTAGTTAATGTCACTTTAACTTTATATTTGCACACACACATATACACACACAATATATACATATAAGATAGTGAGATAACTCACCTAAATCCAAGCCTAACACATGCTCAAGCACTCAAGAACAAAGAACCAATTCCTACCATCACCAAACTCCTAAAGCTACCACCTTTAGCTCCAAAATCACAAAGCCAAGTCCCCCTTCATCCATGCTCACGGCCTACACAACACCCCATCCTCTTCACTTTTCCCACTTTTTACTTAAGATCCAAGCTTCATAAGGTGTTCTAAGGTTTTGATGCAAGTTCGGTGGAGTTTGGAGAAGATCTAAGTTAATTAAAGAAAGATTAGTGCACTAATCCACTTCCATCATTTTTCAGTTTTATTTCATTTGAAGCTTTTGAATTGGTAAAGTCTTTAACACACCTAAACCCTCTCCTTTAGCCTTTTTGGCCAGCCAAAAGATCGTCTCCCCTATGTGCCTTGCATGCTTTTAAATTTACACCTTATTTCCTTAGCAAATTACGCTTTTACCCTTACACAAAAATATCTTCTATGACCTCATGCATTACATCGTCATATTCTGTTTTCCATAAATGGAAAAATATTTTTATTTCTAATTAATCATTTCCTAAGCATTTTAGTGTATTAAAAAAGTTTGAACAACTTGTGATGAGTAAAAAGCTATTTATCGATAAATCGATTTTCAGTCACATTATCGATGTTTCTTCAAAGTATTTATTTTTGTAAACATTTTTCTAAAACAAGTTTACCATTATTAGTTATGATTTAAAAGGAGGATTAATATGATTATTAAATCACTTTAATCATATTTTATCCAAGGTTTAAATATTTAAATAATTCACATATTTAAATAAGAAGTGTTTGAAATTCCGAGCTGTTACATTCTTCCCCACTTAAAATTTTTCATCCTCAAAATTCCAACACAAGCAATAAATGGAAACAATCACATAGCACTACTTAATTGTATTCAAAATTACTAGTAAACAAAGACCACTGTTATCCCATTTTTGGTCAAAACTGGAATATCAACGAATTGGCAAGGAATGATGGAGATCAGTTGGAATCAAGGCCACGATCGATATCGCCAAAATTTGGTTGAGCTCCGATCGGGACAAAATTGATCGGAAATGATGATAAGGACTAGGAAAGGCTATGTTTCAAATTTCATGTTAATCGGAGTTCGTATGAAGGAGATATAACCAAGCCAAATGAAAGGAAGCACTGCCGAACCATCCATTCTCCACTCCCAAGCACTGCCGGTCCAAACCAAACCTTGTTCCAACTCCCTACCGAACCAACTCCCTGCCGAACCAACACACTTCCCACACCTTGGCCGGACCAACCTCCACCGTCCAACTCCATCCCCATGCACTGCCGGTCCACTCACCACCGAACCAACCTCCTGCCGAACCATACCATCTACCACCTACCACCGAACCAAGGCGTACCGGACCGACACTACTAGGCCAAATTGCTTCAGCCCAGGCCCACCAGCAGCTATATACATCCAGGACCCCTACCCTCAGCCCCACTCTATAAATAGAGGGGCAGGGGTACAACAATGGCAGACAAGTTTGAGAGCTCCAGCATGGATAGAACTTTCAAACAACTTTCTGTTACTTGTAATCAAAGCTTTGTACTTGTAATCTGAATAGAAAAGGAGAATAACATATAAAGTGGACGTAGGCACGTTTTGGCCGAACCACTATAAATCTGTGTGTCTTTTACAGTTTAGTCCCTGCTCTTTATATATTTGCGTAAATCACCCAAATCACTAAAAACAACATAAAATTGACTAGTTCATACGACTTGGAGGTGTTTGCCTATTTTTTGTGAAAACATTTTTGGTGCTTTCACTGAGAGAAACTCAGGAGCGCTTTAATCATTGCCTCGCAAAGATTTGTTGAGAGACTCTCTTTAAGAACCAGAAGTCTATCCGAGATTATGGCTCTTGGAAGGAAAACAAGTAGAAGACAGAGACCAGAAAGAAGTCGGCATGAAGAGAGTCAAGGGGCTTCCTCAGGAGAGGACCAAACTTCAGTCTTCATCACCAGGGATGAGATGGAGACAATGATGAAAAGACAAGAGGAGTTGATTCAGAATTTGTTTCAGCAGATTGGGCAACTTGGAGCACAGAATAGGGAAGCGGATGGAGTTCGGAACGGAGCAGGACCATCCGGCATAGCACCTGGATTAGGAGGCACACCCATGGAGAACATAGATCTAATTTCGGAGAGAGAAAGAAGAGCATCTGCACAACCTGGGAGCAGCAGAGGAGTGAACGCTCAGTCAAGTGGGCAGACCCCAGAATTCCCTCGTGGACTCGGGGGGCAGGTCGAAAGTAATGAACAAAGATTGCATCTCGGAGACAATGACAGGTTGGCGGAGATGGTTAGAAAAGCTATGAGAGGCGATTTGGTAAACAAAGATTTGGAGGATGTTAATAGGAGTCCTTTTACTCCAGCAATCAGACAAGCTAGAAACCCACCGGATTTCAAGTTACCATCGCTGGACATGTATGACGGGAGAACGGACCCCACGGTTCATCTAACGAAGTATATGAGGCATATGGAAGTGCTGGGGGCATCAGAGGAGGTTATGGCCCGGTGCTTTCCATTGTACTTGGCGGATATTGCAGCATTGTGGTTTAGACAATTGGAGAATGGATCCATCGGAACGTGGAATGATTTAATTGAGAGATTTATGAGGCAATTCAGGGTCCACATTACACGACCCAAGAATGTGATGACTTTGGCAACCCTAAAGTAGAAAACCGGAGAGACTTTGAGGAGTTACCTAACGCGATTCAATGCGGAAGCAGCTTCGGTGGATCGACCAGATCCATCCATGGTTATGATAGCGGCTGTGTCCGGGATAGCTGACGGAACAGAGTTCAAAAATTCATTAACTAAGGATCCACCCGTGGATCTAGGAGAATTTTATCATGAGGCGGAAAAGTTTCTACGATTGGAGGATGCGAACGCCGAAAGAGAAGAAGGAGAAGGTATTGATATTTATGCGATCAAAGGAGGAAATCCCCCTGAAAAAGGCGCGGAAACTAGTAGAGGTAAAAGAAAGACTGAGAATGACGGGGACAGGTCAAAGCGGCAACGGAGGGAGCCGCGATTCACCACTTACTCTGAGCTGAATGAGAGTTTGGAACGAATTTATCAGGATACTAAAGGGCAGGTTACGTATCGTAGACCGATGCAAAGGGATCCAACTTCTGACGAAAGAAAATCAGACAAGTTTTGTGTATTTCATGAATTGAACGGTCATAACACTAATGATTGTAGGCATTTGAAGGACGAGGTGGAAGGGCATATCAGGAATGGTATGCTCCTTCAGTATGTGAGGAGGCGAACTCCAGCAGTGGAGCCAGAGCGATCACCGTCTACATCGGCTAGAGGTGACCCAGGATCGGGGCACCGTTTGATTATCCATTGATTGCTTGATTAAAATAACGATGAACAAGTTGTAAACCTCTCACTAACGCGGTTAAATCATTTACACATGTGAGCAATCGCGCACGATCCATAGGCATGCTCTGAATGACTACCAACCGCGTTATAGTAAGAGTTTACGCTTTAACATCTTCATTTTGCCTTTTGCTTTGATTTTGATTTGAACATTTAAATTCTTCCTGTTTGGACATTTCTGCTGTATGGTTCATATGATTATTGCTTTAATATTCACAATTCTATGGAAAAAAAAATCTACCCGTTGGATCGCGAACGGTCCACGAGCACCTCTTGCATGGCAGTGAACTGCGAAGTCTTTGATTCGGAAACTCCCCCAAACAATAACTCCGGCACTGATAATATTAAGTCCCCCCCCCCCCCGGGCACGCTCATTCGCCTCGAACGGCACCCGACCTCGAACGGTCACAACTCGCCTCGAACGGCACCCGACCTCGAACGGTCACAACTCGCCTCGAACGGGGCATCCGACCTCGAATGGTCACAACTCGCCTCGAACGGCACCCGACCTCGAACGGTCACAACTCGCCTCGAATGGCACCCGACCTCGAACGGTCACAACTCGCCTCGAATGGCACCCGACCTCAAACGGTCATAACTCGCCTCGAACGGCACAACTCACCTTACCTCGAATGGCTCGATCACGAATGGTCGTCATTTGAGGTCCGCCACTTGACCGCGCACGGTCGCACTTCACCTCAAATGGCTCGATCCCGAACGATCGTCATTTGAAGTTAGGCGCTTGACCATGAA
This sequence comes from Allium cepa, assembly GCA_030765085.1. Classification (NCBI taxonomy): domain Eukaryota; kingdom Viridiplantae; phylum Streptophyta; class Magnoliopsida; order Asparagales; family Amaryllidaceae; genus Allium; species Allium cepa. Next base: position 568,914,980 of record CM060942.1, on the reverse strand, counting down.
CGGTCGCACTTCACCTCAAATGGCTCGATCCCGAACGATCGTCATTTGAAGTTAGGCGCTTGACCATGAACGGTCGCACTTCACCTCAAATGGCTCGATCCCGAACGATCGTCATTTGAAGTTAGGCGCTTGACCATGAACGGTCGCACTTCATCTCTAATATCTCGATCCCGAACGGTCGTCATTTGAGGTCACATAAAACTGTAAATTCCTTTGCAGGACATCAACAGGATATGAACATCCAGCTCATGGCATTACAAAACACGCCTTCCTATCATAAGGCATGTTTTGGGGGGCAAAGTGTTATCCCATTTTTGGTCAAAACTGGAATATCAACGAATTGGCAAGGAATGATGGAGATCAGTTGGAATCAAGGCTACGATCGATATCGCCAAAATTTGGTTGAGCTCCGATTGGGATGAAATTGATTGGAAATGATGATAAGGACTAGGAAAGGCTATGTTTCAAATTTCATGTTAATCGGAGTTCGTATGAAGGAGATATAACCAAGCCAAATGAAAGGAAGCACTGCAGAACCATCCATCCTCCACTCCCAAGCACTGCCGGTCCAAACCAAACCCTATTCCATTACCTGCCGAACCAACTCCCTGCCGATCCAACACACTTCCCACACCTTGGCCGGACCAACCTCCACCGGTCCAACTCCATCCCCATGCACTGCCGGTCCACTCACCACCGAACCAATCGCCTGCCGAACCAAACCATCTACCACCTACCACCGAACCAAGGCATACCGGACCGACACTACTAGGCCAGATTGCTTCAGCCCAGGCCCACGAGCAGCTATATACATCCAGGACCCCTACCCTCAGCCTCACTCTATAAATAGAGGGGCAGGGGTACAACAATGGCAGACAAATTTAAGAGCTCAAGCACGGATAGAACTTTCAAACAACTTTCAGTTACTTGTGATCAAAGCTTTGTACTTGTAATCTGAATAGAAAAGGAGAATAACATATAAAGTGGACGTAGGCACGTTCTGGCCGAACCACTATAAATCTGTGTGTCTTTTACAGTTTAGTCCCTGCTCTTTATATATTTGTGTAAATCACCCAAATCACTAAAAACAACATAAAATCGACTAGTTCATACGACTTGGAGGTGTTTGCCCATTTTTTGTGCAAACAACCACGGTTTGCTCAAGTTCACAAATCCACTTATCTCACAAGGACGATAAGCAATACTAAGTGTACCTTAGGCAAAACCGCCTTGGGTTATTACTTAGATGATTATTCTTGTTACCTCATAACAAATCGAAGAGTCATCACCTAAACTCTCCATAAGCTAACAAAACACCGTATGCATACACTAAATCCCGTATGATGTGCATGAATCATCTGTACACAATATTAAATTCGATCACTTGCTCAATCACATAATTTCACTTCCAAACTAATATTGATCACCTGACCTCTCTACTGTGGACTCTGATAGGTTTCCTTAATTAGAAACCCTTGTTCTCCTTATATAGCCATATGTTGTGATAGAAAATCTCGAGATCATATCAAGAATTTGTATCAAGTATATATCGTCAAGAATCGAGTGAAAAATCCTTGTTTGGACTGGTGTAAATCACCTCGAAATCATGTACTCAAATACCGGATCAAGAACAGTTATACGAATAAAATGATCTACGTACAACTGATGTACTTATCCTATTTATTTCTTAACTATACCAATTACTTTTTATCACATTCATTTATCCAAATAGTATATCTTATTCAATACTAAACTGTTTATGAATCATTTCATAAAAACATAACTTCAAGTTATTAAACATTTTATAACTTAATTTTGTACTCATATAATACTTTACTACATCCTAAGACTACATATAAAACATCAAATTTGTTTTATTTAATAAGGATGTTCAATAAATCCAAAACTTGTTTTAACCTTATCGACTAAAGAGTTACAAAAACTCAACTTTTACATTTTTATAAAAACACTTAGCTTCAAGTTCTATAATGATCCAGAAGTTTCTAACTGTAAAAAATTATTGAAAACCCCATTTCATTTTAACCAATGAAGTCTTCCCAACAACATATCATAACATGATGCACATATCATACTATCCTAATGCATATGATACATACGTCCATAAAATTATTTATCAAACTTACAGTTATTTATTAAACACACTTCACTATAAAGGAAAAACATGAGAAGTTTTCTTTATTTATATTGGGTTATGCCACTACCACTCCGTTTAAATCCTCTTCATTTATAAACCATACTTATATAAAATCACTTTCTTATATAAAATCTTTTCACAAATATTTACTCGAAAATATCTTGCTTTTCTTTTAGATTATAGTGAACATCTTTTACTAAACTTAACTTTTAACCCAACATTATCACCAAACGAATTATAGTCAAACTGTGAAACTAAATTCACTAAGTGTTCGCTTCAATACATCTATATATATTGTCTACCGAACCCCTGTGGTGAAAAGGTAAAACTGCTCATAAACTAGTCAAGCACAAATCAACAATCAACAATCAACAAACAATAGTCAATGCTCATAAACTGGCCGAGCATGACTAAGCTACTAAATCTAAAAATGATAATAATGCTCATAAACTGGTCAAGCATGTCAAATCATTCTACAAAGGATAGCAATGCTCATAAACTAGCTGAGCATGGCTAAACTAATTAATGAGGGGTAACGAATGAACATCATTTATCCATAAATTAATTAAACTACATTATCAACTTATAGTTATATAAGTTTATATAATATCTTTAATTTTCATTGTTGGATGTACATTTAAGGCATATGTTTATAACAAATAAAAATATGCTCTCATCTGTATAATACACTCAACTCATGCTAAGGCATTCAATTACCATGTCTCTTAATGAGTCATACCCAACCAAAGCCAAAGTTCTCACTTAACCTTCAACTTTGATACCAGATGTAACTATCTGCCTTTTCGACTCCCAAATGTCGACATTAATACATCCATGTTATTATTGTGCTGAGCATCCATGTGCCAGAAATACAGACTGTTAGGATAAAATAAAAAGAAAATGAAATTGAACAAAAAAGATGTAAAATAATATTAGAATCTCGTAGTGGAACGATAACATATAATATCAAAAGGCAATACTAAACTTTCACTCTAAGATACAAAGCATTTCAGAGTTACAATTAAAAATAGTATCATCAGCTTGTAAGGTTATAATAGCATGTTCACACAAATGTTATATACATAATAGTAATGCAGTGGAAATAAGAATACTACGGTAGGTGAAACATCCAGCTCGTATGCTCGAGCTCCTATGAACATCAACGAAAACCTGCCTTTCTCGTATACTCGAAAGCAGACAAGGAATTTAGGGAAAACAAAAACCTCGTATCCAAAAAAGTCCAGCATGGGAAACTCAAGAAATATGCGGCCAACATATAGTAGTGTTTTTGAGACTGCACAGAATGCCATAACAGTTATCCCCTCAAAAGAACCACCACATAATAAGTACATAAGGTGTCATAATAGATAATGTTTAGGGTGTAGAACATAAATCAAAAAATAGTCGTGATGCTTACATTGACTACACTATAACAATATTGAGGGTACCATAAAAACCGCTAAGATACGCACGTATATGGATTCTCTATAGAGATGCCTCAAGTAAATTAAAGTGGATCTCCATGCATAAGGATCAGAAGTTACCATCCGAGCGTTGTATATCTTCACATAAAATATACCATAAGGAAAACACAACTGGCCCATGCCCGAATATAATATGAACCACGTGGAAACAAGTATCATCCCACCCATACACAACATCGATAAGCATGCTGTAAATTTGTGGTTGATATACCCTGATGTAGGTCAGCGAAATCCCAGGTTTTGCAGCCTACTCTGTCTTTAGTCATTTCTGATGTTAAGGTTACATTCTGTATATCACATATGAGTCTTCATCACTCGAACAGGTTATGAATCCCCAAATGAATTCCAGCATCTCGAACAGATCATGAATCTCCATATAGATTCCTATATAAGTCCTTCGACGATTGCTAATGGTGAACTCTTCCTTGGACTTAACCTTAGAATAGATGGTTCAACCCTATAGCAATCCACTTTACAACCGCTTCCAAAATATAGAACCCATATATCGACTTTGAAGTGGTATTCAATAAGTAAAACACTTGTCGATCCTGGTCTCTTTAAAACAAAATTGACCAATTTTCAGTTAACTCGATTCTAGTTATTTTATAAGTAAGAAACGATATATAAAGAGGAGTCCTCAAGGATCTCATATATATATATATATATATATATATATAAGTTCTTAAATCTAGAGATGTTTCATACCAATGCTCCTCCCCGGGGGTTCTAAAATCGTATGAAGCCATTAAGCTTTTAGATACTTCCTAAGTTAATTTGGTCAATTTCAACAAAAATGAAAATGGTCACATATGGAAACTAAGTCTCATATACTTATCATGTTTCCGAACTTCTTAACTTATACTATCACTCGGTTAGGAGTGATGCCAGGTAAGTTAGAGCACTGGTTGCATCAAAGTCTTGCCTGGACACTTCATTCTTAACTCTCACAGATTGACAAGCCTACTCTGTAACGACCCGTATTTTACGTGTCGATGGATCGTAGAATTTACAGGTCGTTAGTGTTGTTTGTGGTGTTCCTAGCCTGAGTCGTATAAGGAGATAACTCGTGTGGTTAGTGTTGAGTCGTGACCGACTCATAGGCATTGCCGAGTTAAGGGTTGAGTCGTGACCGACTCATAGGATAGGTCGTGTACAAGTTACGACTCATAGGATGGAAGGCTTGGGAGTTAGGTCGTTTAAAGGATAGGTCGTAGGTAGGGGTGAGCGACCTAAGGAGCTAACGGGTTAGGATGTTAATGTGTTGAGAGTTAGGTCGGTTGAGCGACCTAGGATAGAGGAACGACCTAAGAAAGTGACCGACCTAGTGGAGAGCGACCTAAGAGGGGGTAGCGACCTAAAGGTTAGGCGACTTAGAGATGGACCGACCCAGGAAAGTAGCCGACTTAGGGTTTAGAGAGGCATGCTTGAGTCGTTGGTAGATGAGTCGTTAGGTCGCTAGCGCGACCTAAAGGAAATAGGTTGAGTCGTGAGTCGGCTATGTTGTTAGGTCGTAGCATGATAGGTCGGCAACGACCTAAGTTAGGTCGGAGGCTTTTGTATTGTGTGTTTGTTAGGTCGTTGGGGACATAGGTCGGCAGGGGTTTGAGTCGGCACTGGTATTAAGTCGTAAGTCGGCATGGTGGTTAAGTCGTCATACGACTTAGGACTTGGGATATGCGGCCTGTGTTTTAGGTTGTGTCTGGGTTGTGTCGTAGGTCGTTAAGGTTATAAGTCGTTAGGTCGGCCTTGGGCTTAAGTCGGCCTTGTTTGTTAGGTCGCAGGGGGTTTAGGTCGTGAGACCCTGTGTGTTTGGATAAGCCGTAGGTCGCTAGGGCGGGCTGGTTTTAGGTCGTAGGTCGTTGGAGTGTTAGGTCGGGGACGACCTAAAGGGCGACGACCTAAGGGTTGTTCAGCCTATAAATAGAGGGGTTTGGCTCACTTTTTGGCACCGGTTTTTGAAGCGACGAAGTGCTGCCATTTTGGGAACTCGACTACAACATTTCTTCATCTTCTTTTCTCCATTCCAATCTAATTCTAACATCCATCCAAGATCGAAGATCGAGATCGAAGATCCAAGTGCCAAAGTTGAAGATCTTCATCCGTTCGAGCTAGAATTCATCGATTGGAGCGAGATATTGCCGGATCAAACCTTGATCTTCGCTGTCCAGATCTGAAGTGTGTAGTTTTTGTAGTGTTTGGGTGATTTGGTGAGTGGTAGTTATCTCTCACGCGGATCCAAAGGAGTATATTGGATTGGTGGCATGTTTGGGTGTTAAAGTTAGAGATTTCATGCATTTTTCTTAGATCGAAGTCTAGATCCATGGTTTTTTGAAGATGTTTACTTATGCAAGTTAGTTTAACAAGTATTAGAGACAAAACCCATGTTTTATATTTGATAGATCTATGCTAAAAACTATGGTTTCACATATGTTGGACTTTTGCTCACTTATTTACGAAATTGCCATTATAGTTGATATTGCTTATATTGCTTGTTAGATCTTGTTTGAATGATTGATATTTGAATGTATGATTGATTTGATTGTTTCCAAGTTAGCTAGTAGTTGATTTGGAACAAGAGGATGGAAGAGGATTCAAAAGCTATGGGAGAAGGCTCTTGAATGGTGAAAGCTGCTTAAGGCATATGTAGCGGATGTTGAAGCTCATATGTATAGATTGGATGATGTTGAGATGGGACTTTGCCATGATTTGATGAGGCAAACCATGTTGTTGAGTTGAGACTTTGCTTTGATGCGATGAAGCGAAGTATGATGTGAGTCTTGGCTTAATCCAAGCAGGGATCATTCCAAGCATGTTGATAACTTGAAGAGTAGTTCAAGTTGGTTGATAATGGATTGTTCAAGAGGTAGCTTGAGCTTGTATGAGGATAGTCGTCAAGAAGGATGGCTAGGAGGCTTGGATCTCGTCGTTGTTGAAGGTTCTAGCATGCTCAAAAGCAAGAGTACATGGGGCGCCCATAACGACTACAGGTAGGTAGTCGGGACACCCAAAAGACTACAGGTAGGTAGTTGAGTACTCTGGGCAAAGTAGATAAGTCCTAGGCACAAGGCAGTGTGCGGAGTTATGGTTAGAACCGGGGTTACCATTAGCCCTTGACAGATGGTCATTCAACTAACGGTGAAATCGAGGCAAGGATGACAGTGATAGCCAGAGTCATGGATGTTTGGTTGTATTATCATTCGGCTTCAAGAGCGGTGTTTTCTGGGTGCTTATCTGATCTTGGTTTAGGCCTTGGGGGTTTGTATTTGGAAAACATCGTCCTTGACTCGAGTGGTATTCGCTTTACCTTAATTGTCTATGTTGTTATGCTTGCTTCTCCTTAGTGTATGTCTGGGGCTATTACTGTAGAAAGAGGTGGAGTGGGATGGTTTGGTTCCTATTCCTTTTATCCTTTATGCTCTTTTGGTATGTTTGATAGTTAATTTACTGCTCACTAAGACTTTGTCTGACTCAAGGTTTTATGTCTCCTCTTATTACCTTGGGCTGTTCATCCATGTTTGGGATGGGCAGACTAGGTAGCAGGTGACAGGTGCTGCGCTAGGAGTTCTACGCTGAAGATGACGAAGACGAGCAGGAGGCTTTGCATATTAGTTTTCTTACTATATGTACTGGGTATCCGCTGCTGTATTTGGTTGAGTGATTTGTAGTGAGGCTTTCATGTATGGATTTGAGTAGATGGTTGTACAAAACTACTGTGATGCTTATATGATGATGTTCTGTTCTATGGAGCTTCACTATATTATATTTCTCTATTGTATTTTATCCATGCGCTGTGAGTTATGCGATAGAGATTCTTTTGTTTTGTTTTACCATGACTATCGTCCATGGCTGCCTGGCACACCTTTCAGCGCACTATTCTCTTGTTTTGGTGCGGGAGTCATGGGCGGTCGTCACATTTGGTATCAGAGCGCTTTGGTTAATCGATTTCAGCCAACGCTCGCTGACGTAACTACGTATGAGAGACGTAATTGTATTTTGATGGATGATTACTATATATAATATAGTAGCCTAGAAGGATTTGAACTCCTTATGCAGTTGTTTCTTAAGGTGTTCTAATCATTCTTATTACAGATATTAAGGATGAGTCGAAGAGGGAGACCAGCTGCAAGGGAAAGCCGTGCTGATGAAGGAGCTGTTGATTATGGAACTATGTTCGAAGCGATGATGACTTCGATCATGAGAAGGATACCAGCTTCAGGATCATCAGTGGATGTGGGAGTTCAAGTTCAAGCTCCAAGACCGGTGGATTTTGCTAAGCTTTGCAAGGATTATACTTCTCTTGGAGGAAAAGCTTTCTTGGGGACGGAGTCGACTATTGAGGTGCAGAGATGGATTGATGCATGTCGAAGGATCTTTGGTGACTTAGGGATTGAGGATGCAACTAAGAGAAAGCTTGCATCGAGACAGCTTCAGGGAAGAGCTGCTGATTGGTGGAATTCTATCACCATTGATACCCCAGAAGAAGAGATTACTTGGGAGCAATTCCAAGTTAGATTTGAAGCCAAGTTCATCTCTACGGCTCAGAAGTCTGTTTTGTTCAAGAGGTTTGTAGAGCTCAAGCAAGGTGGGAGACCAGTTCTTGAGTATATTTCTGAGTTTGAAGCTTTGTCCAAGTATGCCAGATCGTACATTGATTCTCCCTATCAGAAGAATGAGAAGTTTGTGACTGGTCTGGATGCTTATCTTGGGAGGCAGTTAGTGGATCATTTGGACGATCCATTTGAGAAGCTTGTGGAGAAAGCCCTTAGGCATGAGAGTTTGTTTCCTAAGGAAAGTTCTGTTGTTGCTGTAACCAGGGAAGGATCTAAACCACACCAGAATGGCAATAAGAGGAGGAAGCAGCAGCAGCAGAAGGGTAAGGATGGCCAGAAGAAGCCGAAAGGCGAAGTGACTTGTTATAACTGCCAACAGAAGGGCCATCTTTACAAAGATTGTAAGAATCCCAAGGTGCCGGGAAAGTGTTATAACTGTGATAAGCTGGGACATATCAAGAAGGATTGCCCAGAGCCGAGGAAAGATAGGCAGATTGTGCAAGCCTATGCTTTGGGAGTTGTGCCGTCGTCTTCAAAAGCTCCGACTGCTGAAGAAAAGGGGAAGAGTGTGGTGGTTCAAGGTACTCTTTCTATTTGTGGTGTTCCAGTTAGAGTGTTGTTTGATACTGGAGCGTCGCATTCTTTTGTTTGTGATGATTTGGTAAGCCGGTTAGGTATGAAACCGGATATTGTTGATAGGCCATTGGTTGTGACTAATCCGGTAGGGGGTTCGTCATGTTTGTGTATGTTATGTCGTGGTCTAGTTGTGTCGAGTCATGATTGCTCGTTTGTTTGTGATTGCTTTGTTCTGAACTTTGCGGGGTTCGGAATTATTTTGGGTATGGACTGGCTTAGGAAGTATGCGGCAAGGATTGATTGTGAGAGGCTTGAGGTGACAGTCGGGAATGTGGAAGGGCGAAAGGTTGTGATACGATGTAAGCATGAAGAAGGCGTCTTCATGAGCTTCATGTATTCGCTAGTTGTTCCACGGGATGGACTGTCATCAGTGCCTATTGTGAATGAGTTTGGTGATGTCTTTGAGGAAGTCAAAGGGTTGCCGCCGCATAGGGAGATCGAGTTTCGTATCGATCTAGTTGAGGGAGCCAGACCTGTTGTGATGCCTCTTAGGCGGATGGCACCGAGGGAGCAGCAAGAGCTGAAGGTGCAAGTTGATGACCTTTTGCAGAAAGGATTCATTCGGAGAAGTGTGTCCGAATGGGGTGCGCCAGTTGTGTTCGCAACCAAAGCGGATGGATCGTTGAGGTTGTGTGTTGATTATCGTGAGCTGAATAAGGCGACTAGGAAGAACAAGTATCCATTGCCGAGAATAGATGACTTGTTTGATCAGCTTCACGAGGCTAAGGTGTTTTCTCAGATGGATTTGGCAACGGGATTTCACCAGTTGAGAGTGGCAAAGGATAGTGTGCCGAAGACTGCTTTCAGGACACCATCCGGGTTTTATGAGTGGCTGGTAATGCCGTTTGGGTTGACTAACGCGCCAGCATATTTTGTGGATCTTATGAATAGAGTGTTCAGAGATCAGTTGAATAAGTTCGTGCTTGTGTTCGTGGATGATATTTTAGTTTATTCCAGAACTGAGGAAGAGCACAAGACGCACTTGAGGATTGTTTTAGGAATCTTACGGAAACATCAGCTGAAGGCTAAGTTTTCGAAGTGTCACTTCTGGAAGAATGAAGTGAGGTTCTTAGGTCATGTTATTTCTGGAAATGGAATAGCGGTTGATCCCGCTAAGGTGGCAGCGATCCAGGATTGGGTTAGGCCTAAGAATGCATCTGATGTGAGAAGTTTTCTTGGATTAGCAGGATATTATCGACGGTTTATCAAAGACTTTTCCAAGATAGCTGCACCGTTAACAGGGTTGACGAAGAAGAACCAAGTGTTCAGATGGGATGATAAGTGTGAGCAAGCTTTCGTGATCCTGAAAGAGCGACTGACAAGTGCTCCTGTTTTGACAATTCCTAGTGTGAATGATGAGATGGTGGTCTACACCGATGCATGTGGCACTGGACTAGGAGCGGTGCTAATGCAGAAGGATAAAGTTGTTGCGTATGCTAGTCGACAACTGAAGCCGCATGAAAGGAATTATCCGACTCATGATTTGGAGTTAGCGGCGATTGTGTTTGCTTTGAAGATGTGGAGACATTATCTATTGGGAGTTAGATTTGAGTTGTTTACAGATCATAAGTCGTTGAAGTATCTGTTTTCCCAAAAGGATTTGAATCTTCGACAGCAACGGTGGCTAGAGTTCTTAGCATCGTATGATTTTGGTATAGCCTATACTCCAGGGAAAGGTAACGCAGTGGCTGATGCGTTAAGTCGAAGACATGCAGGATTGGGAGCCATGTTTTCGGAGTGGAAGAGTCTCGAGTATTTGGCTGAGTTTGATTTCAGGCCTAGATGCGAGTTGGAACCTGAGATGTTGGCAAACTTATCAATAAGGCCTACTCTAGTGGAAAGAATTGGTGAGAGGCAAAGGGGAGATGATAAGCTTATCAAGATTATCCGTGATTTGGAATCCGGATTGGATCCAGAAAAGGATAAAGGATTTGAAGTCGATCGAGAGGGTTGGCTTCGAAAGCAAGGGCGACTAGTTGTTCCCGATGTAGATGGATTGAGAGATGAAGTTCTGAGGGAGAGTCATCACTCGAAGTTGACAATTCATCCAGGTGGAAATAAGATGTATCGGGATATGAAGAGAACCTACTACTGGGAAGGTATGAAGAAGGATGTTGGGAATTTTATTTCCAAGTGTATGAACTGCCAGTTGGTGAAAGCTGAGCAGAAGAAGCCCAGTGGATTGCTTCAGCCATTAGAGGTTCCTACATGGAAGTGGGAGCAGGTGTCGATGGATTTTATCGATGGTCTGCCTAGGACAAGAGCGGGAAATGAAGGGATTTGGGTCATTGTAGATCGCTTGACCAAGAGTGCAAGATTCATTCCTGTTCGGTCGACTAGGACTGCATCGAAGTTGGCTGAGCTGTATGTTAAGGGGATAGTTCGTTTCCATGGTGTTCCGAAGAGTATAGTGAGCGATCGAGACCCGTTGTTCACTAGTGGATTTTGGAAGAGCTTCCAGGAAGTTTTGGGAACTGAGTTGTGTTTGAGTACAACTTATCACCCTCAAACAGATGGTCAGACTGAGAGAGTCAACCGAGTTTTGGAAGATCTTCTTAGGGCATGTGTTTTGGACTTCGGAGGATCATGGGAAGATCACCTTCATTTGGTGGAGTTTGCTTATAATAACAGTTATCAGTCGAGTATTGGTATGGCACCATATGAAGCATTATATGGAAGACCGTGTAACTCTCCGACATGTTGGTTGGAAACGGGAGAAAAGCTGATGCTTGGGCCAGAGATGATTCGTCAAACTACGGATTGTATAGAGATCATTCGGCAACGAATGAGGGCAGCCCAGGATCGTCAGAAGAGTTATGCAGATAATCGTCGAAAGGATTTGGAATTCGATGTGGGTGATATGGTTTTTGTGAAGATTTCTCCATTGAAGAATGCTATAAGGTTTGGGAAGAAAGGAAAGTTGACTCCGAGATTTGTTGGACCATTCCCGATTATCGAGCGTATTGGAAAGCTCGCTTATAGATTGGAGTTACCGGAAAAGATGGCGGGTGTGCACAATGTTTTTCATGTAGCTTATCTACGGAAGTATGTGCACGACCCAAAGACAGTGGTTTCTGCTGATAGCTATGAAGATTTGGAGGTTGATCCAGTGGTTAGAAGACCTCGTAAGCCTCTTCGTATTGTTGAAACCGATACGAGACAGCTTAGGAGGAAGACGATTACGTTGCTCAAGGTACAATGGAGTGATGATGTTAACGACTGTACATGGGAGGAGGAAGAGAGGATGAAGGCAGCTCATCCCGGACTCTTCGAGGTATCGCCCTAAAGTGTCGTGACATCTCATGAATTTGTAGCTTGTTCTGAGTCTTAGAATTCTGCATCCTAGGCTAGAATTGGTTGCATGGTTTGTTGATTGCTTTGGATGGTAGGCATGCAGAATATCTTTGATTTCTGATTGTTTGCTTGGAATTTCGGGGGCGAAATTCCTAAGGGGGAGAGAATGTAACGACCCGTATTTTACGTGTCGATGGATCGTAGAATTTACAGGTCGTTAGTGTTGTTTGTGGTGTTCCTAGCCTGAGTCGTATAAGGAGATAACTCGTGTGGTTAGTGTTGAGTCGTGACCGACTCATAGGCATTGCCGAGTTAAGGGTTGAGTCGTGACCGACTCATAGGATAGGTCGTGTACAAGTTACGACTCATAGGATGGAAGGCTTGGGAGTTAGGTCGTTTAAAGGATAGGTCGTAGGTAGGGGTGAGCGACCTAAGGAGCTAACGGGTTAGGATGTTAATGTGTTGAGAGTTAGGTCGGTTGAGCGACCTAGGATAGAGGAACGACCTAAGAAAGTGACCGACCTAGTGGAGAGCGACCTAAGAGGGGGTAGCGACCTAAAGGTTAGGCGACTTAGAGATGGACCGACCCAGGAAAGTAGCCGACTTAGGGTTTAGAGAGGCATGCTTGAGTCGTTGGTAGATGAGTCGTTAGGTCGCTAGCGCGACCTAAAGGAAATAGGTTGAGTCGTGAGTCGGCTATGTTGTTAGGTCGTAGCATGATAGGTCGGCAACGACCTAAGTTAGGTCGGAGGCTTTTGTATTGTGTGTTTGTTAGGTCGTTGGGGACATAGGTCGGCAGGGGTTTGAGTCGGCACTGGTATTAAGTCGTAAGTCGGCATGGTGGTTAAGTCGTCATACGACTTAGGACTTGGGATATGCGGCCTGTGTTTTAGGTTGTGTCTGGGTTGTGTCGTAGGTCGTTAAGGTTATAAGTCGTTAGGTCGGCCTTGGGCTTAAGTCGGCCTTGTTTGTTAGGTCGCAGGGGGTTTAGGTCGTGAGACCCTGTGTGTTTGGATAAGCCGTAGGTCGCTAGGGCGGGCTGGTTTTAGGTCGTAGGTCGTTGGAGTGTTAGGTCGGGGACGACCTAAAGGGCGACGACCTAAGGGTTGTTCAGCCTATAAATAGAGGGGTTTGGCTCACTTTTTGGCACCGGTTTTTGAAGCGACGAAGTGCTGCCATTTTGGGAACTCGACTACAACATTTCTTCATCTTCTTTTCTCCATTCCAATCTAATTCTAACATCCATCCAAGATCGAAGATCGAGATCGAAGATCCAAGTGCCAAAGTTGAAGATCTTCATCCGTTCGAGCTAGAATTCATCGATTGGAGCGAGATATTGCCGGATCAAACCTTGATCTTCGCTGTCCAGATCTGAAGTGTGTAGTTTTTGTAGTGTTTGGGTGATTTGGTGAGTGGTAGTTATCTCTCACGCGGATCCAAAGGAGTATATTGGATTGGTGGCATGTTTGGGTGTTAAAGTTAGAGATTTCATGCATTTTTCTTAGATCGAAGTCTAGATCCATGGTTTTTTGAAGATGTTTACTTATGCAAGTTAGTTTAACAAGTATTAGAGACAAAACCCATGTTTTATATTTGATAGATCTATGCTAAAAACTATGGTTTCACATATGTTGGACTTTTGCTCACTTATTTACGAAATTGCCATTATAGTTGATATTGCTTATATTGCTTGTTAGATCTTGTTTGAATGATTGATATTTGAATGTATGATTGATTTGATTGTTTCCAAGTTAGCTAGTAGTTGATTTGGAACAAGAGGATGGAAGAGGATTCAAAAGCTATGGGAGAAGGCTCTTGAATGGTGAAAGCTGCTTAAGGCATATGTAGCGGATGTTGAAGCTCATATGTATAGATTGGATGATGTTGAGATGGGACTTTGCCATGATTTGATGAGGCAAACCATGTTGTTGAGTTGAGACTTTGCTTTGATGCGATGAAGCGAAGTATGATGTGAGTCTTGGCTTAATCCAAGCAGGGATCATTCCAAGCATGTTGATAACTTGAAGAGTAGTTCAAGTTGGTTGATAATGGATTGTTCAAGAGGTAGCTTGAGCTTGTATGAGGATAGTCGTCAAGAAGGATGGCTAGGAGGCTTGGATCTCGTCGTTGTTGAAGGTTCTAGCATGCTCAAAAGCAAGAGTACATGGGGCGCCCATAACGACTACAGGTAGGTAGTCGGGACACCCAAAAGACTACAGGTAGGTAGTTGAGTACTCTGGGCAAAGTAGATAAGTCCTAGGCACAAGGCAGTGTGCGGAGTTATGGTTAGAACCGGGGTTACCATTAGCCCTTGACAGATGGTCATTCAACTAACGGTGAAATCGAGGCAAGGATGACAGTGATAGCCAGAGTCATGGATGTTTGGTTGTATTATCATTCGGCTTCAAGAGCGGTGTTTTCTGGGTGCTTATCTGATCTTGGTTTAGGCCTTGGGGGTTTGTATTTGGAAAACATCGTCCTTGACTCGAGTGGTATTCGCTTTACCTTAATTGTCTATGTTGTTATGCTTGCTTCTCCTTAGTGTATGTCTGGGGCTATTACTGTAGAAAGAGGTGGAGTGGGATGGTTTGGTTCCTATTCCTTTTATCCTTTATGCTCTTTTGGTATGTTTGATAGTTAATTTACTGCTCACTAAGACTTTGTCTGACTCAAGGTTTTATGTCTCCTCTTATTACCTTGGGCTGTTCATCCATGTTTGGGATGGGCAGACTAGGTAGCAGGTGACAGGTGCTGCGCTAGGAGTTCTACGCTGAAGATGACGAAGACGAGCAGGAGGCTTTGCATATTAGTTTTCTTACTATATGTACTGGGTATCCGCTGCTGTATTTGGTTGAGTGATTTGTAGTGAGGCTTTCATGTATGGATTTGAGTAGATGGTTGTACAAAACTACTGTGATGCTTATATGATGATGTTCTGTTCTATGGAGCTTCACTATATTATATTTCTCTATTGTATTTTATCCATGCGCTGTGAGTTATGCGATAGAGATTCTTTTGTTTTGTTTTACCATGACTATCGTCCATGGCTGCCTGGCACACCTTTCAGCGCACTATTCTCTTGTTTTGGTGCGGGAGTCATGGGCGGTCGTCACATACTCAGTCGAATTTTAGTGCTAAGTACACAACTAAATACTTTCCATAAACAAGTAAACACACAAAACACAACTAAGTGACACAAAGCACGATTAAGTCATATAAGCGACTTCCAATCCCCTTTTTATTTAATTAATAGTTTATTAATTAACCTCTTTATTAGTAAATCTTCTTTTATCTAATAAAACTTCATTTATCAATTACTAGTATTCATTTGGACTCTTTCAATACTTCAAAAATTATTCATATACTTATCTCAATTGGTATAAATATATTCACAAATCTTTAATAAGATTTCTTACTTTTAACCTTTAATTTTTCTATTTTTTCCAAAAGATTCCATACTTGTTATTGCCTCTGAAATATCCATTTAAAAGGTCTAATTTCATTCACAAATCTATTTCAAGCGGTTTAAGACAACAATTAAAACAACCCAAAACCATATCACTTATGCTCATTTTAAACCATTCTTTTCAAAGATCTATTTACATTCATAGTATGATAAAAAAGGATTAAAGACAATTATTGTTAACATATTCTAACAACAAACCAAAACCATTCCATACATGTTATTATCTTTAAAAACATTATTTTAAATATATAAATATGTCTACATTTATTAAACAAGGCGATGTACTTGTAAATAACTTTCCAAAACTATCTCTTATTCCTTTTAAAAATACTTAAATTACTTTTCCAAACTTGTGTGTGTATATATATAAATATTTTAAAATTACTTATAAATAGATTTTAAATTTCTATATAAAATATTACTCAAAAATAACTAATTTATAATTTGATGAACATAATTTAAAAAGCATGTTTTGTAATAAAAACCCCCTTTACTTTAAAAATTCGTAAATAATCACTAAAAATATTTTAAAATTCCAAACCACTTTTAAAATACTGTAAAATATGTTAGAAAATATACCTAAAAAGATCAGAGAAAAATATCAAATTTAATTATCGGTTTTAGATACTTAAAACCTCAAATAACTTACTACGGCATTCATAAATGCCGTTAAAAGTCTTGTACAAAGAACAACATAGAAAAGCACGAGCTTTGCGATCGATTTTCACTACATCAACAAATGGTTTAAGACTTGAAATTTTTACAGTAAGTACTACCCTTAGGGTACTTAAAACCCATGGGAATAAACTCCTAAGAATAGTTTTTAATTTATTTATAAAAACTCCTAAAAACAAGCTATATTTTCAAAGCGTATTTATAACGATCTTTTTGCTATAAATTTAGCCATTTTGTTTGACCAGTTCCAAAATATTTTAAACTTTGACTTTTGTCCAATAATAAGTAAACATATAATACTTATTAAAAATGGATAGAAACCACAAAGGTTGTCTGTTAAATTAATTACAAAAATTTCCAAAATCAAGGTATTTCAAAGCGCTCGTATAACGACATTCCTCTCGCTATAACCTTTTACAACTTTATTTTACAAGTTAATGAATGAATTAGACTTCAATATTTTTCCAGTAGTAAGTACACTTATATTAATTATCAAAAGGGAAAAGAAGCCTCAAGGATGTCTCTCAAAATTGACTTCGAAAATCGTCGAACACAAAGCATTTTCAAAGTGCATCCATAGTGACCTTTTCGCTAATAATATATAACTTTCCAAACCATTTCTTTACTGTACCATACACCAAACTATGTGTAGAGAACAACCAAAACAAATTATACCAAGTTAGCATATATCTTCCATTTACACAAGTTAAAGTTAAAGGATATCGAAGTGCACTTATAGCGACTATTCTTGCTTCAAGCACCTTGAAACACACTTCAACTCAACACACAATCCAAACAACCATTTAAACATCAATTCAAGACCACACCATATATTATAAAATGTAATAGGAGTTATGTTATACAATATAAAGTTGTTATTTGCTTTCACAAGCAAGAGAATCCAAAGTTTATAACTTTAATCAGTTAATATCACTTTAACTTTATATTTGCACACACATATATACAACATACATATAAGATAGTGAGATATCTCACCCAAATCCAAGCCTAACACATGCTCAAACACTCAAGAACAAAGAACCACTTCCTACCATGACCAAACTCCTAAAGACACCACTTTTAGTTCCAAAATCACAAAGCCAAGCTCCCCCCCTTCATCCATGCTTAAGGCTTATACATGAAACCCGCATCCTCTTCACTTTTCCAACTTTTTACTTTAGATCTAAGCTCCCTAAGGTGTTCTAAGATGTTGGTAAAAGTTTGGAGAAGATTTGAGTTAATTAGAGAAAGATTGTAAAGAACAAAGTATACTAGTGTTAATCCACTTCTACCATTTTTCAGTTTTTATTTCATTTCAAGCTTTTGATTTTATGAAGTGTTTAACATACCTAAACCCTCTGTTTTAGCTCCTTTATCCAGCCAAAAGATCCCCTCATGTGCCTTGTATGCTTTTAACTTTACACCTCATTTCCTTAGCAAATTATCATTTTACTCTTACATACAAAATATCTTCCATGACCTCATGCATGACAATATCATATTATATTTTCCATCAATAGAGAAGTATTTTTATTCACTATTAACGATTTCCTAAGGATTTTAGTGTATGTAAAAAAGGTTTGAATAACTTCTACCGAGTAAAAAGCTGTTTATCGGTAAAACGACTTTCTGTCACATTATCGATATTTTTTCGAAGTATTTATTTTTCTAAATATTTTTTTTAAATAAGTTTACCATCATTAGTTATGATTTAAAGGGAATTAATAAGGTTGTTAAATCACTTTAATCATATTTAATCCAAGATTCAAATATTTAAGTAAGTAAGATATTTAAATACGAAGCGTCCGAAATTCCATGTCGTTAAATACCCTATATTTATTAATAATTGTATGTATACATTTTGCATATAGTAGCCCATATATAAGACATTATTTGGATAACAAAACAAGGAAATATGTGGATTAACTATTGGATCGAAAATCAAAGGAAAGATTTAAAAGAGAGAAATTAAAAGGTTTCCTTCTCTAAATGAAACAAGACCTTCCTTTCATTTGACTGAATTTGATTCAATTTATTCTTTCATAGTGGTTGAAAACTCCCTCCTCTGCCTCTCTTGATTGTATTTTCACAGCAAATAGATTTAATTAATTAGATTAAATAAATAAATAAAAATTTACTCAACTATGTTTTATTAAAAAACTAGGTTGGATCTAGTGTTGAATATTGGATTTCATAGGGCCACTAAGATCCAATTAGGATAAATTTAAGATTTACCCATTTGACCTGTTGTGAATCAGACCGAGTTCCAATAGAGTTTTCTCAACAAATCATGGGCCCTTATGTGATGGATAACTCTTTATCGGTTATATCATATATAACTCCCAACCATAGTCTTTTCCCTAATCTCGACATCGACCTTGAGTTTTCTTAACAAATTGAGAGAGATTATATACTCTTACGTACCATTTCATGATGGCCCAAGTATAATGCATTTACCTTGAGTTTCTCAATAAATACATGTATGTATCTTACCTTTTCTAGGCAATATATAATAAGTCCTACACATAATAATCCAGCTTGAGTTTTCTCAACAATTAGTGCATATGCAAATAATGTATAAATGGTAGTAGGAGGGAAAATCAACATATTAAAGATTCACAATTTTTAATATATATGTATATATATGTGTATGTGTGTATGTGAGTACAAATGTTTGTATGTATGTATGTATATTAAGTGATATTGATTTAGGAAATAATGTGTTTCTTATAAAAACACCCTCGTGAATCAAGTGTTGACACATCTGAAATCACGGTATATGTAATTTATGTATGTACTTATTCCTAAAATTAGTTTTGGGTTTATTCTGTTTCCATTTACATTATTTTTATACATATAGCTATATAAGTTTAATTTTTTGTAACTGTTATAATTTAATTAACTTATATAATGTATACACGTATCTTATTAATTAAATCATATTTAATTAATTTAGTTTATTTAAAATTTCTAAAATTTTATATTGTTCATCTTAAACTATTTAAGCTAAATAATCAACTATAACATTTATAATTTATTATACATACATATCAATATATATACTATCAATTAATTAACTTTTAATTTATTATTTATTTAGTAAAAAATTAATTTAATTAATTCAAAAAATTTAATATAATTTTATCTTGAACAATTTAAGATAAATATAACAGTATAACCATTATAATTACACACATATATTAGTACATATATGTTATAATTAATTACTTTTAATTAATTATTATTTTTAATTTAATTGATTATATTAATTAAATATGTATTAAAGTTTTGAAATTAATGATTAAATTTCTGAAAAAAATTTGAAAAAAATTAAATTTGTTTTATAACCTTTATAAAATTTATTTTTCATTTAAACTTAACTTTTAAATTTAAAATATATCTATAAAATTTCAAATCTTAATTTGAAAATTAGCCGAAGGTCCACAAACCTCTAGGTCTTATATTTAGGATAACCTTTTGGATTTACTCCACACATTGGGCCAAAACAGTAGTCAAGAAGTGGATAATACTTGATTATTAAACCCCAAGCCTATAAACTATTATTCTAAACACCCATAGGATAAGTAGATTTTATCATTTGGCCCTAAATGTTGACAAATTAGATTGCATAGACCATATGGACTCTGATATCATTGTTAGGTCCGATCCGTCTTGGAAGCAGGTGAAATGGGTAAATTTCAAACAAATATCCCAATTTGGAGCTTAATGGGACTATGTAATATATTAAGTGGCATTAAATCTAATCTAGTTGTGAAATAGAATCATATTTTGTTTAAATTATTTTATATTTGTTAATTATCAGAATGTATCATGAATACATTCAATAATATAATAGTATAACTAATGAAATATAAACATATGTATATATATATAAATACACACATAGATATTGAGATTTATATCCATTGTATATACACATATATTACAATTACATATGCATATAACAATTCCATATAAATATCGAGAATATAAATGTCCAAGTATGTGTGTGTGTGTGTTTATACTATAATATGTGTATTGTATATAGATATTTATAGTACCATATATATTGATGGTAAGTAGAGAGGAACTCTCTTTTTAGAGAGGAACTCCAAGGGAAATAACAATGAGGCTGTTTGTGTCGATCTGGATTTTAATTTCAAACAATGTTGTACAAAGCAACAGATCTATTTTCATATAGGAAACGACTTTTGTCTGAATTGGTCTACCTTTTCACTATCGCTTCTTCCACTTTCCACAACCTATTACCTGATCTAGGATCGGGTTTAGGCTCCTTTGGGAATAGAGATTGAAATTAGTGATCATACATAAATGTCTTAGGAAATGTCTGTTAGGACTTTATGGATAGGTTGACATTTATGAGCACTAAACGAGGATTTATGGATAGATGAATATTTAAGGTAAATCTTATTGCCTTAAATAAAAAGGAAATTTATAAGCTAAGTCCAATATCTGCCTAGTATAATATAAATAAGGATTTAGGATGGTTAATTTGACTTAGTAGATTACTGACGCGAGGTCGGTAGAGTTACTTGACAGAGACTGCCCTTCACTTTGAGGCTACCAAAAGTTGGGTGTACTTACTATTGATCTGAGATATCACTAATCCAATGACCCGAGATGACGTGAGAGATTGGGCTTACTAATTGGAAAGTATTAAATGGTCCAAATTTGAAATTAGGAACGGTGTGGGATATCTCCATAAGGGTTCGCTTTTGGTTTAAGGTCTTAAGCGGCTGAAGGGTCTGCTTCTCTCCTAAATGGAAGTATTAAGTAATCTAGTGAGATTCCAAATAAATAAATAATGATGTCTCTAAAAAGGGTTTACTTCAATGTTGTGGTCTTAAGTGACTGAAGGGTCCTTCTCCCTACCGAAAGAAGTAACCTAATAAGATGCCATATTTATAATTAAAGAGTGAGAGTGGATATCTCGAAAGGGTTCGCTTTAGGTTTGGGGTCTTAAGTGACTATAAAGTCCACCTCTTTCATATAAAAGAAGTATTAAGTAGCCCAGTGAGATTCCCAAGCAATGACAACTAGATAGTACCATTGAGGAGCATGCTTCTGGAATTAGGTCTTAAATGATGGGGCCTAAATATTTTCCACTGGGAAGTATTAAGTGCCTTGGGACAGTATCTAACATTGCTAAAGCTAAAACAATAATAATACCATTTAGTAGCATGCCTTGGGGATAGGTCATAAATGATGGGGTCTGCCTTAGTTAAGGTCATAAATGACAGAGTCTGCCTATTTCTCTTTTAAAAAGTATTACAGAAGCTCATTTCATATTTAGAAGTATTGATTGGCTGATGGATTTGGAAGTATTGGGTGGTTGTTATGGCTTCATTAATATTTCGTACCTTGGGAAGGGATGAGTATGTAATCGTCTATGCAATGTAAGGTTAAATTAGAATTGTTAACTTTAATGGACATAACAATCAAATGGAAACCTATTGATATAAGTTTATGTTATGGACAGTTTATATTATTTTTCCAGTCGCCAAAACATTGTTCTAACCCCCTCCTCATTATAACCCACAGGATAGATTTAGAGGAATAGGTCACTGGAGCTAGATGTGCTTTGTTGTTGGAGAGTCTTCTCTCTCTCATGCTCAATGCAGATGTGAAAATCTTCCATCTAAGGAATACCCTTAGTTCCAAGGTAGTACTCATAGCTAGTATTCTTATATATTATTGTTTCCGCTGTGAGTTTAGATTTCTATCATTTTATGATAATGCTCATGCTTATTTGCAGGTACCAAATCCAACAACCTGTGCTTTGATGGACCTGGGTTTCGATTTTTATCAAAATTTAGGCCCATTAAGGTGCGTGTTGTTACATTTGGTATCAGAGATCAAGGTTAGTAGATCGGGGGAATTAGGATAAATTGAGAGAACGTATTCATACTTTCCTATCTAGTAATATTATATTCTTACACTAGATTCTAACGGTACCGACTATAGAAGTAGTTGTAGTTCCATTCCGAAGGAATGGGCAAAGCAACTATGAGTTGGAAATATCTTATAGCTAAGATTTTCACACCGACTTCGAAGTACCACACGAAGTGCTAGCGATGCATAAAGTGCTATTGATAAAGAGAATGAGCACGACGTACGGTTGAATCCCGAAGATTGGAGATGTTCAACTTGATGGTTGCGATTCTAGCTACCTTGTGATTTTGGATTTTGAGTTTCAGTCGAAGGCACACAATTATTCTAGATGGATGGGAAATTAGATTCTGTATGTCACAATTGTCTGGAAGCAAGTTTTGCTGGGGTGCATTCATCAATCACCTCTTTGATAGAAGAGCGGATTTTTATTTGAATAATTAGTGTCTATTCCTTGGTCTAAAAACCCGTGAGAGAATTTTTATAAAGCATATTTTGGAAATGCCTTGGATTTTGAAAAGGGTTTTCAAAGGATTTCTTTTTCCAAGGATTTATTTTGGAAATTTAATTTTGGGAAAGTTTTTAAATTTTAATTTTTAAAGAAACACATATACCATTGGATTGGTCGTGTTAAGGAATTTTTGGTTTATAAAAGGTTAATTCTTCAAATACTTAAATATTTATATGTATATTTCAGTAAAGTCTTCATATTCATTTTTGAAAAGAAAAATAGTTTTCCAATTTGGGAAATTTATGTTTTCAAAAGGTCTTTGGAAATCCTATATATATATATATATATATATATATATATATATGCGTGTGTGTGTATGTAAGTTTGACCATTAAGGGAAGTTTTGGTATGAAGTAGTTTCTATTATTTGGAAACAAGAATAAAGTAGCATATACTGAGCTCAGTGATTTTTCGGTTTATAAAATTGAGGGTTTTTATATTTTATCTCTTTAAGGTACAAACAAAATAGGAATGACGTTCAACTTCATTGGGATATGTAGTTTGAAGTGTTGTTGAACCCACCGGCTATTCAAAGAAATATTTCTGTACGAAGTTGGCATGAAATAGTAGCTGGAATATTTTTGGGTTTTTGAAACTGTTGCTAGTCGCAACAGTTTTGCTGAGGCTATCACAATCTTTCCAAGGAAGGGTCTACACGGTAAGGTGGATACCCATGTGGAAGGCATAATTTTTCTGGATGGGTTAAGTTGAAGATGGTGTGCGGAATGGTCATAAGAATATTAATTGATTTAACTGGCCCTATTGGGTTCAAGGTCAGGCCGCGTCGAAATATGGGCTAGCGGTCGACCAAGCAGTAGAATGTAGAGGTCGACCGCTAGGCGGATTCAGGCCGAACCTGAACCTGTAACGCGACTATAAGTCGCATCTGAACCTTTAAGCGCCACACCCCTTACTCTCTTCCTCCTCTTCAATTTTTAGCTGAACCCAATTCCACCTCCCTCTTCCTCCGCTTAACCAAGGCCTCTCTTCTATTCCTCCACTAACCGACGTCAAAATCGTTGCGCGCCAGATCTTGCTCCATCAATACTCCAGATCTAAACATTTTCTTCCTTTTTCCAACCGCCTCTCAGCCTATGACACCACTATGTACCACCGGCTCTTCCTCTCGTCATCCTGGCCTCACTCCACAAGAAGCCGGTTAGCTTGACCAAAGTGATTAGAAGATCGCCACCTATCTTGGAATGGCGGACTTTGATTTCCTTCACCGATGACCAGTGAAGTTCATAGATTTTACCGTTCTCGGGCTTGAAGAGCTTTTCGTCGTGGAAGGACTTGCATCGATCCTCCTCTTTGAGAGTTATGAGCCAGAATATTACCCACACTGCATCCATCTTTTTGATTCACAGATGGCGTAGAATTTCGATGTTGGCAATAGCTACATTGAGTCTGAGGTGAATGGAGCTCGGATTGAGATGTCAAATGATGATCTTGTTGGAATTTTGGAGATATCTGGAGAAGGCATAGATTTGGACGACATTGAGATGACTGACCCTGAGATTCTTTAGCGGATCTTTTCTGGAAATGTCGATGATTGGAGGACCAACAGTTTGCGACCGATGGCCCGTCTCGTTGGGCGCATCATTCAACACAACATCATTTCGAAGACGGGGAGTCTTGACCAGATCTATACCTCAGTGCGGAAAGTCACATATGCTATAATTGGTGGCGTAGCTGTCAATTGGGCTTGTGCCTTGATGCTCCATATGGTCGATTAGGGAGTTGGTACACCAAGGACTCACTTCCCACATTGCCACTTTCTCACTCGAGTGTTTAGGCATTACGGGGTAAATTTGAGCGGAGAGCCAGTAGTGAGGAAGGTCCCTCCCACCATTAACCGGACCACCATGAAGAGGATGAATATTCCTTTGCCGTCTGCCACACCACATGTACCACCACTAGAGCCACAGCACCAGTATCAAGGGATGGCGCACGACGTTGAGGGATACATGAGTCCTAAGCTTGTTGCTATCTGCTAGGTTCAGACAAAGCTCCGAGAGATTAGGGCGGAGCAGTAGTGCCAAGGGCATGAGATTGGGTGCATAGCTGCCATGCTATGACCATTCCGTGGTCGTGGCAATGGCTCGAGCTCTAGCCTTGGAGCGAGTCCTTTCCACGGTTCTTAGCTGGTGTTTTATATAGGATTGCTATATCTTTTTATTTCCAGCATTTGTTCTTTTCTTTGGGTTTAAACTTTTAGTTTTCTCTTATAAAAGGCACGCACGATATTACGTGTTTCTATTCGTTTTCTGTGTAATTGTTTCTAGATATGTGAATCACTCATATATGCGTAGTAGAGAAACAATATAAATATGGAACTCTCATAAAAACACTTAACTAACTGTAAATGCAATATAAGACTGAAAATTTAGAACAGTTGAAAAATTTAGCGAAGGATATGGTAAAGTTGTTTTGATATCACGGGTCTTTTCTCATGTTCCTTAAAAGCTAAAATTCTTATATAACATATGTATTGACATTTTTAAATAAAATGTCAAATTCTTGAGTAGAGGTTAGTTGTAGAATTTTGAAATTTGGTTTATGTGCCTAGTGCATAACCGACTTCCGACTATGCTGAAATTGTGGCTTGATTTGTCAAAAATTTCAAGAAGGAAAAATTTGGAAAATTTCCCCTCGATTTGAAAAGTTCCCTTTTGAAGAAAAAGCAAGAAAACATTTTGTGTTTTAGTTATTTTTTACTCTTAGATTATTTATAGAGTTTTTGTTCAAAAATTTATTTTCCAAATGAGTACAATTTTGAAAGTGGGAAAGATTTTTGTGAAAACTTTGATTTTGAAGGCCACCTGTTAAGCGTAGGGAAAGCAAACAGAGTTAGAATTTAAGAATTTAGCAGTGCATTAGGGTTGACGATGTGATAAATGCAAACGATAATAAGGGAAAAGCTTTTTTAGCCTTGGAATTTTTATTTTCGTATCTCGTCGACGATGCACTCAAGTCTATTTTTAGACTTAATTTCATTTTAGTGCTTGAAAATAAGCGTCCTTATGCGTTTTGTGCATGGAAAATTTGGAGTGAATCTGGGGCAGCAAAGAAATTTTCACTGTACTACAGGAATGGGAAGATTATAGTGTGGTAAGAATGTTAAAATTCCACCTAAATTCCTTTTTCTGGTGTAAGAGTAAAGTGTAGGAAGCGATTTTTTGATGCGTTATATTATTGGATGATAGGAAGTGGATGCAAAATTTGTTGCTTCATACTTCTCGTTGTAGCAGTATGGGGGTTTTGGTTGAAAATATTTTTCAAAAAATCTACATACATGTAGAACTGTCAGTATATATGTAGGTTGTATGCATCATATTTTTCAAAAATGTTTTTCAAAGAAATGCATTCATATAGGAGGATCCGATTTAGAATCATTCTACAAACATATTTTTTGTGTGGTGATACAGTAATACACTATGCACTTATGCATGTTTAGTTGCAAAATTGGTTGTACACTCATTGGTTGTGTAGTTTAAGATAATTAGGAGCCAAAACCTTGACTTAGTCATTGGTGAAATTTCGAAGACGAAATTCTTTTTAGAGGGAAAGAATGTAACACCCCGTAATTTGGCGCCAGCTATTTAACCAGTTAGTTGGTTAATTAATTAGGCTTTGAAAAAGGAATTTGTATAAAATGGAATTTGATCACGAAACTTGCACCATTGTGTTCGTGGCAAAATTCTGAGCAACTTTCACATTTGGAGTTTTGCGATTGGAGTTCAATCAAAGAAGTTAAGGATGAAAAATGAATGTGAAATGAAAATAATTAAATAATAAATAATTAACGTTTTCATATTGATTGCCCGAGACCACAGGCCGACCCAACATTGGGGACAGTCGACCTCTAGCGGCCGATCAGTCACCCAACGACGATTGACCGATGGCAACCTGGAGGCGCCAATAAATCTAGGTCGCAACGGCCCGGATTTAATATATTTTGATCTAACGGCTCTGGTTGATTCTAGTGCCTATAAATTTAAGCCCAGCCCTCCTTTCTTTTCTCATATTTTTATAGAGGCGGTAGCGAAGCTCTGCCATTTCTTCTTCTCCACTTTCTTTCTAAATTATAATGATAAGAAATTTGTATCCGTATTCATATAAATCGGAGAAGAGTAGAAATCTAATAAAAAGGAAAAGAGAAGGGAATCAGCCATATTCGTATTTGAGGTAATTTATATATTTATATATATGTAAATATATCTATTTTCTCTCCCTATCCCAAATCTCTTCTCAAATCCGTAATTCTAATGTATGTATATCCCCTTTAAAACATATCTCTTGGAATGAAAACGAGTAGAGATGAATCAAAGGTTCTACTTCAGATTTGGAGATTTGGATCGCTTTTAAAAGGTGAGTGGGAAATTTTTATAGATTGTTATAATATGAAAATTATCCTATTGGTGTTTATTTTATTTTTTACGCCTGACTGGATAATTGATATGAGTTGTAGGAAAGGAATTGAATACGATCTGAATATAATAAATATTGCCTATATATTCTTGTTTATGAATTGATTTAGCATTATATACAACCTGATTTGGAAATCAATTCCAAAAGTATGAATTTAGAATGTTAATTTGAATGAAATTTAATCCAGATCTGAAATAGGTTATATAATAATGTTATAAATTTTGATTGTTACCCTAATCTTGTTAGAATATAAACTTTTCTATGTTTGAAATTGTTGGAATTTGGATCTGTTTAATATTTGTTAATTAGTTTGATCTCTTTCTCTTTTAGAAAGATACATTGCTCAATCTAACAAGGAATAAATGCAAATAGAAAGAGAAAGAGATGTGTAAACTATGAACTCATTGTATTTCACAATATCTATTTCAATAATAAAAGGAAACGATTATTTCTTGTAATTTCAAATGGTGTAATCTTTTATATTCTAAAGTTAAATCTTTTGTTTTGGACTAATTTATGGAAATTATAGCAGATAATCCTTTTAGACATGATTCCATCAATTTAACATGGAAACGTATATTCCAGTTAAGGTATATAACAAGAACATATTTAAAAGTAAATATTTATACGTAATTACTGCACTTATAATAATTAAATAAAAAGCTAATAACGATGCTTGCACGTAATATTCGCATTTAGGATAATTAAATAATAAGAAAAGAACTTAAAAGGTTGCAACTCCAACATATGGTAATAAATGTGGGGTTGCAATAAATTAATAGGGTAAATGGATTAATGAGACTGATAAAAATGGAATAGATATAAAAGGTTACTAATTTGAAATTAGTAATCGTACATAAATGCCTAAGGAAATATCCGTTAGGATTTTATGGACTGATTGACATTTATGAGTGTAATGACTCGAAATTTTGGTCATTTAAATTTGAAATATTTTAATTGATTTTAAACATTGAAAGGTTAATTTTATAAGTTAAATAACTTGAATTTCAAATATAGAGATTTATTGGATAATCAAATCATCGAAATAAATATTTGGTAATATTTAAAGTAATTGAATCATGAATTAAAAATGAATGAATGATTTTGAAAGTTGATTTAAATTCGATTTTGATAGAAATGAAGATAGTAAACTTTTAGATTAAAAATAAAAGTGAATAAACTTGTTTATAATGATTCATTTTAAATAACGTGTGAAAATAGCCTTCTAGGGCACTGTCTAGGATTTGGACGAAACCAGTTCCATTGGATCAGTAATAGTGATTTATAGTATGCTGTCGAATTTCGCGGCAATCGGACGTATCATTTGGTCGTACAAGCTCGAAATGCATAGAAATTAATTAATTAATTAAATTTAAATTAATATAATTAGATTTTGAAAAGCTAACTTCTGCATACAATGGAATTGGTTCCTAGTATATATTCCATTATGTCCGCAATAGGGGTATAACATGTAGAATGCTAGGCGGTATGCCTCGTTTGGGGTTCGAAAATTTAACAAATGAATAGTGCTTTAAAATTTTCTATATAAGGACTTGTTCATTTCATTTTTGGTCAAAAACCTAACTAACAACCCTAGCCGCCATTAAACCCAAGCAACCCAACGGTCGAGATTGTCTACGTTGATTGGCAACATTTCGACTGAAGTGTTCAACTACAAAGTTATAGAGAGCGGCAAGGCGAGTTCATCCATGATGTTAGATCACCGTAGTTCGGCGTGGTTAGGTGGCAACTTCATGATGAAGTTGTTTGAATTTATGGGGATAGTGATGGAACTACAGGTCGGTAAAGGGGGAGGCTTGAGTGGACGAAGGTCGGGGACGGCTTGGGGTGTCTGGGCGACAACGCATTCAGGGGGAGATGGGCTGAGGTGGTGGTACGGCGAAGTTGAAGGCGTGTTTGGGTATCGTGATCGTGTGGCCTGATGATGATTAGGGTTTGGTAATAGGTAATTAGGATAATGTTGTAATTTAATTAAGTTAATTATATTATTTAAAATCAGATGCTTATAAATGCGATAACTTATTCATACGAGGCGGAATCGGGTGCGACTAGTTGCGTTGTACTCGTATCAGCGAATTCTATGTTATGGAGTTGGATTGGATGGGTACGAAGTTAGTAGGAAATTTGAGTTAAAATTGAATGCCTGTTCAACTTTAATTCAAACCGGAACGTTTTGAAGAAACTGAAATCAAAGTGAGTTAATCTCACCTTTTTTGTTAATCAGAAATATTATATAGTCGATAAAATTATTGTTTAGATGTGTGAATATTTATTGTTGATTGTTATTGACCGTTTGGATGATTTACTATTTAATTAGTTGGTTTGGATATATTCCTGCCCTTGGAGTGGATGAGACCCTATTATGTTCCCATGTAAGAGCGGATGACTCTTTGTATATGATCCCACCTCGAAGCGGTTGATTTATATTATTGATTATATATTGTATGTGATGCAGAGGACAGGTTGGAGGGATCCAACGGGATTCCTCACATTGTTGATTTTATTTTTCATATAATTTGATATATGATGTGTTGGATACCATAGTTGATGACATGGATATGGATTTGCTTATTTAGTGCTTAGTAGCAGTGGGCCTTATTCCTAGTATTTTAAAATACTATAAAATAATGATTTGATTTGAAAAGGGATTTCAAAGTGATTTTGGAAATTATTTATGTTTAATAATTTTTCTTAAATTTATTTAAAGAAGTGGTTTACTTTAAAATAAAAAGTATGATTTTTAAATATTACAAACTAATAGTTTATGAAATATTTTAAATAAAGATTTTTGAATTGAGGATAAAGATTTTAAAAAAATCTTAAAATAAGTCCATCTTTTATAATAAAGGGATATAATTTTAAAAAGAAAATAGAAATATTTTGATATAAATATTTATTCACCATTTTATATAAAGTAATATATAGGTACATACATTATAATTTATTTATAAATTTGATAAATTATAAAAGTGATATTTTTACAAATGAAGTGAAGATTTGTAAAATCGTATTTTGTTAATAAAAGTATGGATTTATAAATGGTGTTTTTAAATTAAAGGAAACTATTATCATTTATTAAATTAGTGAAATAAATCAAACGGCGTACTTACTATTGATGTGAGATATCACTAATCTGACCTTCCGTGACAACATGAGAGATTGGACTTGCTTTCTTGATTAGAAAGTATTAAATGATCCAAATTTGAAATTAGGAACGGTGAGGGATATCTCCATAGGGGTTCGCTTTTGGTTTGAGGTCTTAAGTTGCTGAAGGGTCCACCTTTCTCCTAAATGAAGTATTAAGTAATCTAGTGTGATTCCAAATAAATAAATAAGGATGTCTCTAAAAGGGGTTTACTTCAGTGTTGAGGTCTAAAGTGACTGCAGGGTCCTTCTCCCTACTGAAAGAAGCAACCTAATGAGATGTCATATTTATAATTAAAGAGTGAGAGTGGATATCTCGGGAAGGGCTCGCTTCAGGTTTGGGGTCTTAAGTGACTATAAAGTCCTCCTCTTTCCTGTAAAATACTTATTAAGTAGCCCAATGAGATTTTCAAGCAACGACAGATAGATAGTACGTTTGAGGAGAACGCTCCTAGAATTAGATCTTAAATGACGGGTCTACCTATTTTCCACTGGAAAGTGTTAAGTGGCTTGGGTACGGTCTCTTACATTGCTAAAGCCGAAATAATAATAATAGTACCATTTAGTAGCACGCCTTGGGGATAGGTCTTAATGATGGGATCTGCCTTAGTTAAGGTCTTAAATGACCAAAGTCTGCCTATTTTCTTATAAAAGGTATTAAATGGCTTGGGTGCTGCTTATTACATGATTATGATTTTATCGACGATAGATGCAGTAATAGTTGGACATTAAATGTCATAAGTTTTAAATAGTGGTTGGAGGCCTTGTAGCTAGGATCCACAGACCATTGACAACATTGTTAGGCAACCACCTTGGGAATAGGTCTTAAATGACGGGGTCTGCCTTGATTAAGGTCATAAATGATAGAGTCTGCCTATTTCTCTTTTAAAAAGTATTATAGATGCCTGCTTCATATTTAGAAGTATTAAGTGGTTAATGGATTTGGAAGTATTGGGTGGTTGATATGGCTTCATTAATATTTTGTACCTTGGGAAGGGATAAGTATATAATCGTCTATGCAATGCAAGGTTAGATTAGAATTACTAACTTCAATGGACATAACAATTAAATGGAAACCTATCGATATAAGTTTTTGTTATAGACAGTTTATATTATTTTTCCAATCACCAGAACATTGTTCTGACCCCTTCCTCATTACAACCCACAGGATAGATTTAGAGGAACGGGTCAATGGAGCTGGACGTGCTTTGTTGTTGGAGAGTCTTCTCTCTCTTATGCTCGATGCTGGTGCGAAAATCTACTATCCAAGGAATACCTTTAATTCCAAGGTAGTAGTCATAGTCAGTATTCTTATCCTATTATTGTTTTTGCTACGAGTTTAGATTTTTATCAATCTCTTATAATGCACATGCTTATTTGCAGGTACCAAATTCAACAATCTGTGCTTTGATGGACATGGGTTCGATTTTTGTAGAAATTTGGACCGATTAAGGTGTGGGTCGTTACATGATTCTTACCTTCGGAGAGGCACTTGAACTACAGTGAAAGAAGAATGGCTGATGTGATTAAATAAGCAGTTATCTTCAATAAGCGGTTACCAGAACATGATGACTCACACAGTTACAACAATCAGAAAATAATGGCACATGCTGAGACATGATTTGGTTAACACAACGGTACAATGGACAGAAAGTAGCCTGTTATTAACTCATTATATTAGCAGTTGACTTTTCTCGTTAGGGTTAGAAAGGGTATGTGAACCACCTTTTGCAGTTGCTAAGAAGATTAGGCTAAATGTTCTCAATGCACACTGCTGCATAGTGATCTTTGGAACGAATAGAATTATCTACGATCAATGTCTATTTGGAATTACATATGTTTAAATTTTGTCGCAGTATATTGAACTGTTATTGCTGGGCCATATTATATGATTGTACTATGTAGTATTAATGGCAATAAAAGGAACCCATTTTCAAATATATATTTTTGATGGTAAGAGTGACACTTTATGCAAGTAGAGCACTCATTTTAATATCTCGGGAGTTTGAACCCATGACCTCTAGAACCTATGTCTAGAGCGTCATACCACTACTAGTTGAGATAGTGCTCCTTGACATAATATCATATGTACACACCCACAAACATGCATGCATGTATGTATATAGTTTAGACATATATATACATATATGTGATATCTATATTGCCCCACACACACAGAGATATATATAGACACACACTAATATATGAAAAATACGCACACATACAGATATATATAATAAGATTAGATATCTTCAAAATAAGAGAATGCTTGTTGTATATACATTAGATCTAGATATTAAATCACACATCAAGATCAAAATAGAAATAGAAAAAGGTGATACTTTACTTGATTCCAACATCCTCTTTTACAAACATCCAATTAATAATATGTTCAATATTTGATGAAAGGAATTCTATACTTATTTGTAATCAAAATATCCTAGTTTTTATATTACAGATCTAAAAAAAATAACCAACATGTAACCAAGATTATTATAAAGCATTGTCATAATTAATGAATATTGCTCCAATCACATGATTAATTTTAAAAACATTCTGTATATATACATATACACATATGTGTATACTATAATTTAAAATTTAAATTTCAAATATATACATTTGAGTAAACAATAAAACATTGAGTATATTAATTTGAATACAAAATTAACCTAACCAAAAGATCATTGGTTTACAATTTTGGATAACATAAAATGAACGTATATAAATACATACAGTTCAATTAAATAAATATCAAATCCATAATTATAAGTAAACTAAATTATAAAAAATGCAAAATTTATTATACAATTAAATCCACATTAACAAGTAGTTTTAGATCTAATGAACAATAACAATACACAAATTAAATAAAAGGTGAAATTAATTTTATAATTAAATGACTTTACATAAGAGGCTTTAGATTAAATCCAATAAGTGGTAACTTAATTTACATATATATGAATTTGGTCAGGGTTAAACATCATGAATGAATAAACTAAAAAGGAACCGAACCTAAAAAAGTCTTGTCATTTGTAATAGCTTAATTTGAAAATTCTCCTTAGATTTCTTAAATCAACATCTGGACTTTATTTTATTTGAATTAATTTTGGGTGGATAGAGAAGAAATTCAACCATTAAAGAGAGAAGTAGGTGACCATGATGGGAGGAAGGTTAAGAAGAAACTAAAATACTTAAAGAAATGAAATTAGGGGATTTGTTTTAATAAGAAGAATGAAACCTTTCTAATTCCCTTTATTTAAACTGCCCTTCTTTAATTCCCATTCAACTGTCAATCATGTCACCCCATTCCCAATGAAGAATGGTCGACCATTCTTTTCCTTGATTGGAGCAAAGTTTCGAAATGCCCGTTTAAGGAAATATCTCTATTAGATCCCATTTGTAGAGTGTTATGCATTCTGGTTTCAACAGATAAATCGATATCCTTTTCATGGAACAGCTTGACCAAGTATATTCAAAAAAATGTCATTTTTTGTGATAAATTACTCATAATTGAAACTATTTGCTACTATAATTAGATAACATTTTATTTAAGAATTTTCTTATTATATACTTTAAATTAATTACTTAATTAATTATATCACAATATAACAAAGTATATAAAACGAAAGCAAACATCATTACTATGAAAAAGGTCAACTACAGAGTTAGATATATGTAACAAATTACATAATTGCCTCAAGAGTATATTACTAACTCTTTCATTGATAAGTGTAACTCACGTTGAGTGCGTAATCGATATCATAAAAATAAAATGATAGCATGATGTCTTAATATGTATAACTTGCTCCCCTATTGATATGCTCTCCCTACATATGTGGAACATATGTTTGTGAATAAAATATTAAACCAATAATCGTTCTTTAAATATTAATAATGAACCCACAATAACACCAAATCTTAACCTCACTCCCCTTTTTTGTTTTCATTGAAAGCATAAATGTCAAATTAACATAAGGAAAAGTGTATAGCGAATGACGAAACATGATGAAAATATGACACTAAATATCTTATAGCAACTATATTGAAACAAAACATATCCCATGATTAGAAAAAAGGGTGACAAAATAAATACAGTTATATGTAGTGAGGTTCAAATGATAATAAATTCCATCGTTCTAACCACAATCCATATGATAATAATCCAAGTGAAGTATTTATATGAGGACGGTTTTTTCCCTGTGAGGACTGAAACTGAGGGAGAAGCATTACTTGATGAGTGTATATACACCGATGATAAAGAATTTTCAACATTGGCCAGATACCTGTAGGTAATATAACGCTATGCTCATAGCGCTTTCTTTTTTCATGCGTAGGCCTTTAGCCATTTAAATTCAAAATTATGGTATATTAATTGTTTTGCTTTTCATATGGAGTGTGTACATAGCTTGTCCCTGTTACTCACTTTTAAGTTAACTAATCTTTACCACATTTCAATTTATGTTAGTTTATCCAACGCAAGCATAAAACTAAAAAATACGAGTCGATAGAATATGAATATCAAATGATAGATTAAGAGATACTAAGGGTTATGGAGTAGTCAAAAATATAAACTTTAAAGTATGTTTGATTATCAAAAATATCATAATGAGATTATTTAATCAAGAACAAAATGCAATATCATTAATCATCTATGTAATCAGCATCAATACTTTTGACAATCCAAAAAAAATTCAATCAATCATGATATGGTCTTAAAAGTAAATCCTTTGTAAATATTTCAAAAATATTTTCAAATTCATATTCTAACCGTGAACACAATATAAAATTTGTTTTAAAGATATTTGTGTGAAAATGAGCACACGGTCAAAGGGCACACATATTAACATATCAGAAACAGTAAAGACTCATCTCAAATGGTTTCATTAAAAAGTTCAAAATTTTCATATCAAAATTCACCTCCAAAAAATCATTTCAAGTGTTGAATACCAAAAATTCATCTTAAGATGTTCCATATCAAAATTATCAAGTTGAGTTTCTCATGTCGAAGGGGAGTTTCAAATCATAATTCATGTTAGAATTTAAACCAAAAAGTCTCATGTCATAATATTCACATCGAGAATAAATATAGAGAGCAAAGCAAGAAAAAAAATCTAAGAAAATAAAAAAATTATATTTTTGGGGTTTTAATTTAGCAATTTATTTGTTGTTTTCCCGTTTTTAAGAAAGTAAAAAACATATTTTTGAATCTTTGGAAATAAAATAGTTCAAAAGCAAAAATCAGGCTCTCCACATATGCAGGAAAAAAAAGTGAAATAAAATTTAACTCGTCAAACATATGAGACACAAAAATATCTGACCCGAACAATCATAAAAGTCAAAAGTCGTACCACAATATTCTGACAAGAAAGAACAAGTTATGCTTTCCTGATATCACATGCACTCATTAGGTGTCTATGGTGACGTACAATGATACTTCATGTACAACTTAGTATATTAACGACATCTTTGCGGCTGTGGTAACAAATTTCATAATTCTTTTAATTAACCACCTAGTCATAAAACTGGTTATTACAAGCATCCGTCGCCGAAAACTAGATAAAAAATACTCTCATCATTAAGATAAATCTTGAAAGTTAACCATCACCAAACAATCATACTACATACTCCACAATGTCATTCAAATAGGCTCCACATTTTCGAATTTCTCAACCAAATCACCTATAGTAAATGAAAGCACAAAATATCTGGAGCATATGATTTGTTAATTATCATTCGAAATGAAAACATGGTATCATCTTATAAAGAAGAATATTAATCACATGTATATTAAAACATTATCCTCATTTTTTGAACATCGATCATTGTTTTTTGAAAAATCAATCTACTTAAACCGTTATTTGAAACTTTTAAGTTTAGAATTTTATTTAGCACAAAAATTGAAAGTTTTAGACATTTAAAATTGCTAATCAATAAAATTGGTCTTAAAACAAAATGACAGACAGATCAAAAGTTATGTCCAATAATTTGGAGTTGTTGTTGGTACCGTGCTTGCATTACTTGAGAGTCTGGAAGTTTCTGCTATAATTGAATAATGCTTCTATGTACTTATTTCTTTGAGAAACCTATGGTTGCTTGATTAAATAATGAATTTGGACTTGTGTTAATTAATCTGATGATGTTGAAAGTCGCTATAGATTGTATAACAGGGAATATTAAACAATCTATCTACTTGTGCGGAATGTAGACAATTATAGCGATAAAGTAAATAACACTAGTAATTTTTATATCGGTTCGACCTTTCACGTTCTACGTCCAGTCCCAGACTCTTTCTAGAATTCAACTATCAACCCTCTCTTAACCCGGAGGAATATGTATTACACCGCCTGAGCAACCAAACAGGACTTCAACCGCCTAAGCAACAGAGTAGGACTTTTAACCGCTTGAGCAACCGAATAGGACTTCAAATACAAATAGTAGAAATGTTTTCGACTGAGTATGCTCTTGAATAGCACTGATAAGTCAATAACGTACACCCTTCCTATATTCTTCTTCTTTGTTGTATATCGTGTAGTTTGTGAAGAAAGGAAGTAATTTTGATCACGAGAAAATATTCTTGAATGATCGTGTGATCAAAAATATAAAGCAGTTTGTAATTGAATGCTTAAAAGTTCAATAGTAAAGATAGAAAGATTTTAGAATAGAATTGATTATTGAATCAATGAAATGAATTGTATTATATAGAGTTCAATAGTTGCAATCATTCGTGAAAAGAAACAGTGAAAAGTTATGACTGCAACTCTTGATCAGTTAATTTTAGCCCATTTTCTGTCGGCTGAATGTTGTCAGTCAGTCGGTTGAATTGTAACAACCCGCATATTTATCGATTTTACATTTATATATATTTTTTTTAAATATTTTGTCGTTAATCGGATATTGGTCCGAAAAGCTACTTTTTGCAAACGGTCAAATTCGGACTCGAGACCACTTCCATTGAGTTCGAAATGCCGTTTACAAGTTTTTAAGTATAAACATCGATAGGTTTGGAGTTAGAGAAATTTCACTAACTTTTCCCGCTTTGGACTTTGGGTTAGTTTAGCCTATTAAGCCCAAGTTCCAACCCCCTTCTCCTCACTCTTCATAAATTTCCTAACTAACTCAAGCTTGGGCATTAATGGTGAAAAGAATGGGAAATTAAAACTCCAAGCACAAATTCAATTGCAAATCCAACATTCAACTCCAAATTCAAGTAGAAGATATTGGATTCAAGCTTTGGATTGCTTCTCCTTGCTTTCAAGCTTCATCTTCATAAACTTTAGTGCAAAAGTGAGATTTTTATCTCACAAATCTAGTCTATAACTATATTGGACTGTTGGGAATGATTCCCTATCACTTTTGCATGCACATTTGCATTTGGTTTGGATTGGATTGGCGAAAAACTCCAATTTTTAGCGTTTTGGTGAATTTTCTGCACTTAGGTCGTTCTGGCCATTTTCGTGTGTTCGGTGTTAGGTCGCTCGCGACCTAACCCTTAGGTCGTTCGCGTGTTATCGCGCTAGGTCGCACTGCCTTGAATTTTCACTTCGGAGTTAGGTCGTTTCACGTTAGGTCGTATGGGGTTTAGGTCGTAGGTCGTTTCTGGCCTTAAATCCCCTCTGCAGCGTTAGGTCGCTCAGCCTTTCCTTGTTAGGTCGTCACCACTTAGGTCGCGACAAATGTTAGTACATTAGGGCCTTAGGTCATAGGCCTTAGCTCGCATTTGAGCTTAGGTCGTAGGTCGCTAGCTCGTAGCTCGTATTTGAGCTTAGGTCGTAGGTCGCATCACCCTTAAGTCGTTCGACCTGATGCCTCTCTTAGGTCGCGCATCCCTTTAGATCGCTAGGTCTTAGGTCGCGCATCGCCTTAAGTCGCTCGACCTGCTCTCACCTTAGGTCGCGCCATCTTTTAGGTCGCGTACCATACTTTAGCCCGTTGTCCCTTAGGTCGCTTGCACCTTAGGTCGGCCTCGTTAGCTCGCAGATCCTCTAGGTCGCGTGGCCTTTAGACCGTGGGTCGTTAGGTCGTAAGACCTTAGGTCACCTGACCACTTAGGTCGCTTGACCTATTCAAATGTTAGGTCGCGAGTTCCTTAAGTCGCTCGTCTCTCTTAGGTCGCTCGCTTCGGTTAACTCGCGAACACCACTAGGTCGTTTGACCCCTTAGACCCCTAGGTCGCAACCATTAGGTCGCTCGACCCTATTCCTCTTAGGTCGTTAGACCTCATTTTGTCTTCACTAAGTCGTACCGTTTTGGACGGGGCGCTGCCCCCTGGACCCCCGCGACCTGACCGGGCAGGTCGAACCCCGTAAGCGGTGGCGTTGCCCCCGCACCCCCACCTTGGGGGGTTGCCACCCCCCTGGACCCCCCCTCCGTAGGGGATCTTATCTGAAAAACATTGAGCTGATTTCCTTGGATTTTATTCACATCTCCGTATGCGATTTTTGTGATTGATTGTTTCTACAATTGCTTCTGTGTTTTGTCACTTTATAATATAAAGGTTTCAATACTAGTAGTAAATATCAAAACTCTTTTAACACACAATTTCAACTCTATTTTTAATAACAAAGCTCTTTTCTTAAACTGTTTTCCATTCTATTAGTATATACAAGCCTTTACCTCACTCGGATGAGAAATCTAATTAAACGACTTAGTAAAACAAGTGGTATGAAACGCTTGCGTTCACTTCGCCGGTTAATTCTTGGACTTGTTCGATTGAACCTCTTGTGACAATTTTATTAGTGAAGATTTACAGTTTGTTCTTAAATATTTAAGTTAAGCAAGTGGTTATGGGACATGAAGCTAAACTTCTATATTTACTAGCTTAGTGTAATTGACACTTCTCGTTGATCTTGATGATCGCTTCATGAATTAGACTAGCAATTGCGCGATGTCTCTTTCATTGCAAGGTTAGACTAGACACCACTTGTGTGATTCCATTCACACATACCTTTCTGCTTTTTGGTTAGTCTTGACCTCAATCTGTGTGATTCCATTCACACATGCGGGGTAGCTCCCCATGGTCTTCGGACTGTCATGTGATAGGCCTCTTTCCTTTTTTATGATTTCTGGATTTCTCGTGTTGATTTCTGGAATTTATGTCATTGACTTGTTATGAGTACAAGTTTAGGGTATGATGCCCTCTTTGGATCTTTGAAAAGATTCTTGTGATATTGATTTACCTCTTATCGATTGATCTTCTGTTGATCATCATTTGCATACTTATAGTAGTATGTCAGTATGGATATTTTATGTTTATGCCATGTCTTTTATTTTATATCATGTCATCTGATATTTATAGCTAGACTGATCCGTTTATTATTTTCTCAAATAATACTCGGGTCAGACCGAGATGTTACAGGTGCTTCTGCTTGACTTCTTCCCGGGATTTGCTACTCTGACTTTTGGCTAACTATTTAGATTAGCAGTTTTTTGTTGTATACACTTGAGATATAGACTCATAGTTGTATTCTATTGTATAGCACGTATTGCTATTCTTTTGTATTATTGTGGATCTTTTTGACCACTACTCTGATGTACACTTTCATGTGTTAGTTATATATTCATATCTTCTTCCGCCCTTGTGATATGGATGTCTGTGACTGATTTTTGTTATGCTTATTTCTATGTTTGTTTCCGAAGATTATTTAAAGCCACCTTGTGATAAGCAATTACATGGATGGTCGCTCCTCAACAGCCTTATTCTCCGCGCTAGTTGACAGCACTACTCCGTAGTGTTCTTGGCTAGTGTGGGTATAGAGGTGGGGCGTCACATGAATATTCGACAATCAATAGTGCATGTACACAGATTCAGTCGACTGAATTATGTTGATGAATAAAAATTGCCTTAGCTTAATTGGTTAGAGCACTTGCTTTTTAAACTAGCGACCCGAGTTCGAGTCTTGCTCCATGCATTTTTGAAAACTTGATTTTCATTTAAAATATGATTTCGCCGATGACCCGAGTTCGAGTCTTGCTTCATATATAATTATTATTATTATTTTAAAAAAAATTATTGTTTTATAAAATGTTTTTCATGTGTATGTATATGTGTGTATACCACTTTGAGAAGATTTTAACATCTGTATACTCTAGACATGACACTCGATGACTAATAATACTTTGTTTGTCACCTTCGTCTTGTCTCTATCGTGTATATCTCTTATTGTATCTCCATATATATACTTTTATCCTCTTTTTTACTGTGTATCTTCATGTTGAATTTATTTGTTTGTCTCTGTTTGATACTTATGTACCTGCATGTTAGCTTAGAGGTTCTTTGGCATAATTATATAGTTGTTGTCAGTAAAATCCAATAATAGAGGTTCTAACATTCTCCCCTTTTTTGATGAGGACAACTATAAATTTTTTGAAAATATTCATTCTATATAAAATAATATTAGTATGTTTAAAGCTCCCCCTAAGTATAACATCTCCCCCTGAGTATAATATCTCCCTCTATCAATTTGCATATGAATTTCTCCCCCTTTGTCATTATCAAAAAGAATGAGGGAATATAATAAAATTTATAAAATATCTTATAAGTAGCAAGATGAACCCAATATTAATTATAGAGAAAATAAATTAGATTTTACTGTATTTGCTGAAGTCCATATTTCATTGTAAGCACGTAATTCGATTAAATGTATGGAACATCCTTTAAAATTCCAAAATCTATCATTTTCCTTTTGTTTCTCCAAGTACATTGAAAATTTAAACATCACGTCTGTGGCTTCATTTCCATAAGTATCAGAAAATTTAGAATATATCTCCCCTTTCATATGTAGTGTGGTTGAAAAAAATGAGATATATGTTCTGATACCCACTTCCTATGATAGGGTCCGAGAGTTAGGTCTTGGGAAGCTATATCCATTTGGGTGTGGTTTAACCTTTATAAATATAATTTTCATTATTAACGACTATATCAAAGTAATCATCAATGTATTTTTCTCTACTTTTTCAATTAACAGGAACCCAGATACTTAGATAATTTTTATTCATATTTCTTGTCAATGGTTTTGTACTTCTAGAGATATTATAAACATTATTGGCCAACTTGAATTTCTATAAAAAAAACAGATTTAGACTTTACTCGAAATCTAGTATTAGCACTAACATTTTTACTATACATGAAAGTATATCTGGTGTTATTTCTACAATCAGTTTTATTATGTCCTAAACCACTTTTATCATGTAAAGGTTTAGAACTAGGTAAAATCATTTTGACCTTTATTAAATTTCATGAATTCATTTTTACATTTTTCAAATTTAGTTTTAAAGTCACAATTATTATTTTTAAAAGAAATATTACTATTTTTCAAAATATTAATTTTCCCATTTAATTTAGATTCTCGTTTTTTAACGTACAGTTCTCATTTTTGAGAAGAAAATTTTGAGATTCTGAATTATCTAAAGAGGATTGTAATAAATCATTTTGTCTTTTAAAATCAAAAATTTCTTTTGAAAATTTTTCTTTCTCTTTTTCAAATAAGGTGTTTTGTTCATCTAGAAATTCTTTAAGAATTATAAAATTATTTTTAAAACGCAAAGTTGATTTTCTAAATTTAGTCTCATTTTTCAATTTGTCATTTTTCAAGTTCGACAGATTTCATCTTTTCTAAGATAATAAAATTAAACTTTGAGATCTTATCGCTTATACTAACTAATTCATTATTATCATTTACTGAAATTTGTAAATCGGAAAGTACCTTTTTGTAGTTCTCATTGGTGGCTTTGACGGGTTTTTTTATTGTTGTATTTTGACGTAATCTTTCTCTGGCCATTATTCTATAATATTGTGACGGTCATAAAAATCCCGGCTCCGATACCAAATGAAAGTCACTATAGATCGTATAATATGGAATATTAAACAATCCATCTACTTGTACAGAATGTAGGTATAAAATTAAAGCAACAAAGTAAATAACACTAGGAATTTTTGTACTGGTTCGAACTATCACGTTCTACGTCCAGTCCCAGACTCCTTCTGGAATTGAACTATCAACCCTCTCTTAACCCGGAGGAATAGGTATTACACCGCATGTGCAACCGAACAGGACTTCAACCGCCTAAGAAACAGAGTAGGACTTTTATCCTCCTGAGCAACCGAAAGGACTTCCAATACAAATAGTAGAAATGTTTCTGACTGAGCATGCTCTTGAATAGCACTAAAAAGTCAATAACGTACACCCTTTCTATAATCTTCTCCTTTGTGGTATATCGTATAGTTTGTGAAGGAAGGAAGTAATTTTCATCACAAGAAAATATTCTTGGATGATGGTGTGATCAAAAATATAAAGCAGTTTGTAATTGAATGCTTGAAAGTTCAATAGTAAAGATAGAAAGAATTTAGAATAGAATTGATTATTGAATCAATGAAATGAATTTCTTTATATAGAGTTTAATAGTTGCAATCATTCGTGAAAAGAAACAGTGAAAAGTTATGATTGCAACTCTTAATTTAAAAGATGTATCTCAACATGATGAAGAGATACCCTTTTAGAAAACTAGCCATTATACAGATTCAGCCGGTTGAATAAAATTTGGTAGCCATCTGAATCAACAATTTTTTAAAACAGCAAGAAAACGGTTAATTTTAGCCCATTTTTAAGTGGCTGAATATTGTTAGTCAGTCGGTTGAATATTCAACAATCAATAGTGCATGTACATAGATTCAGTCGTCTGAATGATCTTGTTCAATCGGTTGAATTCTATTGATAAACAAAAATTACCTTAGCTCAATTGGTTAGAGCACTTGCTTTCTAAACTAGTGACCCAGGTTTGAGTCTTGCTCCATGCATTTTTGAAAACTTGATTTTCATTTAAAGTTTGATTTCACCACTCCCGAGTCCGAGTCTTGCTTCATAGATTATTATTATTATTATTATTATTATTATTATTATTATTATTATTATTATTATTATTTTAAAAAAAATATTGCTTTTATAAAATGTTTCGAATGTGTATGTATATGTGTGTATACCACTTTGAGAAGATTTTAACATCTGTATAATCAAAACATGACACTCTATGACTAACAATAATTTGTTTGTCACCTTCGTCTTGTCTCTATCGTGTATATCTCTTCTTGTATCTCCATATATGTATGTATGTATGTATGTATGTATGTATGTATGTATATACACTTTTATCCTCTCTTTTTTATTGTGTATCTTAATATTGAAATTATTTGTTTGTCTTTTTTTGATAGTTATGTACTGCAAGTTAGCGTAGAAGTTCTTTGGCATAATTATGTAGTTGTTGTCATTAAAATCCAAGAATAGAGGTTCTAACAGATGTCTATGCAGTAGGACTATGGAAAATGAAGCTTTTGAGTTTATATAGACTGGATTAAGAAAGAGATGTGTAGAGAAAGACTAGATCTTGAGTTGAGCTAGTCTCTTGCTTAAAATGAAAAAAATCAATG
This sequence comes from Allium cepa, assembly GCA_030765085.1. Lineage (NCBI taxonomy): Eukaryota > Viridiplantae > Streptophyta > Magnoliopsida > Asparagales > Amaryllidaceae > Allium > Allium cepa. Next base: position 568,871,280 of record CM060942.1, on the reverse strand, counting down.
AGATTGTAGAGGAAAGGTACTATTAGCTAAGAAAGATTATCCAATAGATTAGTTCTATTGAAATTTCAAAATTCGAATAATGATGGTGGTTGAATTTCGATAAGATGATAGAGTTGAGTGAAATATATCATTTGCAAGTGTTGTATTCATTCTGAGAATCAATGGACAATACATAAATGTAATATTTAGGCCAATGCTTGTTATTATACATGCATGTGAATTGTTGAATGAGATCATACCATGAGCCTTCATGCTTGGTTCACTTACTTTGACAATGGAGAAGATTTGTACTTGAAAAGAGAGTGTGGATATGTTGTACAATAGGGCCTTGTATGTAGCTTGCAGAGAATTTTGTAACGACCCGCAAATCCGTACCCCTGAGTCAACGCTATTCTACATCAATCAACTCAAGACGAACAGAAATGCAAACCATTTTCATTAAAGAAGAAGAGGTAGAAGAAGAGAAAACAAAAAAACAACAGAATCTAACTAACGCAGCGGAATAAAATATAATATATATTAACAGATCTTTACACAAAAGTAAACTATAATTGTTTTTACATACATCATCAGAATACATCATCAGAGTTCCACATCAATAATATACAACAGGATACACAGCGGAATAGTAATAAACAAGTACGGGAGTACGTATCGTCATCCAGCTCCACAGCATCATTTCCTGTAATCTATAATACTCGGTCTGACCCGAGCATTACAGTTAAATAACACCCGAGTCAGTCTGGAATACCAGCGTGAGAAAATCACACTCAATTGATTATTAAAGTTTCAAAATCCATTGAAAACAAAAGCATCTCGTAAGACCACGCCACAAATAAACATGTCGGGTTTTTACCTTACGATAGTTATAACATTTTTATTAAAATCCTCAAATATTATAATAGTGTCTATAGAAAGTAAAATAGAATCTAGCTGAAATGCTTGCATCTCACGTTTCAGCAATAGTTGGGCACAATCAAAACCGTACGAGCGCGTAGGGAAATTGGATTCCAAATAATGGCTAGGCACTGGGGTACCACCTGTCACAGTACTAGATCAGCGTACCGAGGAGCCACCCTAACTCCCCTGCAATACAAGACCGGAACCATCCTTTACTGGACAGTCCCGAGCAAGATCACCCCGCGGTTGGGATCAGCAACCGCCCACTAAGCCGAAATAAAAGAGACATCTAGACAGGGATGACCTCACCCTCCAGTGAGGGCTACCCACGAAGCTTTGCTGCATAACCCCTGATTTTCAGCCATTCCCATTTGATGAGGCTTGAGGCTAAGTGTTACCTTTATAGAACATATCCCTTAGAATGCCCATCGTCCACCTGGCGATGTTTCGCAAGCATTCATCCATACAAGTCCATCCCGGGTTCGAACAGAGCCGAAGGCACTATTCCTACTACATCCATTTTGGAAATATCCTCAGGATTAGTAGCGACTAGCCCTTGCACTTCACTGCTCCAGCTTCGAATCCAAAATCGTTTCCATGAAACGTACAAACCGGATCGAAGTGGTTTTCGAGAAATAAATCTCGATCCCGGTCTCTTCGAAACGATCAACGCATTTGTCCAATATTGATAGTCGGTGATTTAACTATCAATTTATATTCCAAACAACCATCAACCAATAAATAATTTTCCAAATTATTATTTATCTCAAAATATCTTTACAATATATATTTTCACTTTCAAACCCCTTTGAAAACAGTTTTCAAACTATCTTCCTTTCTCAGAATTAATTCCAAATATTTCTATTTCCACTGAAATCACCAAGCACAAGATTTTAGATTTTTAAAATAATTTCAAAACACTTTATTGAAAAAATATGTTAAACATTTAATTTAGAAAAATTACTCTAATACTTAATTTATAATAATACTTTTAGAAATAACTAAAATTAGGTTACCTTATAACTATACATTAGATTTTCTTCTTTAAACAAAATACCAAATCATTCTTTAAATAATTATTACGATAATAGATGAAACAAAATACTTACTTTAGAATTTACTTTAAAATATTTAAATTAAAACTACTTCAATAATTGATTAAAAATATATACTATATGAAAATTTGAAAATAAGGTTACTTTATAAATATAAACTAGGTTCTCACTCTTAAAACAAAACACTAAGTTACCTTTAAAATAATTACTACGATAATAGATTTGAAAAAAAAATATTTACTTTAGAATTTGAACATTTAGAAATAATAAATTTCCAAGAACATACTTTTTTTAAAACAACATTAAAACCTTTATCTTATTATTATTTTTTAAAAAACTTACTTTGAAAACGTACTTGACTATCCAAAGAAATATACTTCTCTTCACATTCTTCTTGAAATTTCCAATTTCGAACACTTAAATCAATTTCCAAATTCATTTTCAATTTACTCCCTTTTACCTCAAAATCTATTAATTTCAGATTTTATTTCTTAATTATGATTTAAAATAATTTTAACTAAGAATACCAATTTTTTGATTTCTCAAATTACATCTTAATCCTTTTCAATAAATTTAAACCTTGAATTTTAAAATAATTCTTTATTCCTTTAATTGACATAACTTAAGTTTACAATTCATTAATTTTGGTTTATTCAAAATTCCTTTCATGCCCGAAGTTATTTATTATTATTTTCATATTACTTCTACTCTTTTCAATTCATTCTTAATTTATTCAAATTTCCTATAATTATGTCACTTACAAGTTTACATCCTTTATTTTCTTCCCAACAATCCAATTTATATATATTTTTGGTAATTCATTATACTCAAATATATCCAATCAAATCATAACATTCAATGTTCCATATATTCATCATAGAATATCAAGTAATCACAACAGAGAATATTAAATAATAAATGTTGAGGGATCCAGTTGGATCCCTCCAACCTATTTTCCCTACATCCACAGACGTTAGCACAACATAAATATCTCCGCTATATAATGCGAAAAAATCAATCATTCCCAGATATAGTATATACTATAATATAGCACATAAATCAATTCAACCATTCAACCAATTATTTAAATCTAATCATTTAAATTTAAATTTTAAATTAACTGAGTGAGATTAACTCACCTTTGTCCTTTAAATTTGCAATCCACTTCATTCTTGATTTGATTCCACGATTTCAGACATTGAATAGACATTTTTACAATTTATGAATTTTCGAACCAATTAAACAATCAATCACTATAAATATTCATTTTAAACTTAAATCTATTGGGTAAATAAAATTTCAATTCTTATTTTATTGTTTAATCCCTGATAAACAACTTTAAAGGAATAGTTTCAAACTTACTTATCATTAGATTAAAATGTTCAAAATAATTTAATTAACTAATGATTTAATTCAACTAATAATTTGATAAAATATTTTTAGTGACTAATTCATTAAATGAGTTAATTAACAAAAAAATTACCCTAAATATATTTTCTAGATATTTTTATATTTATAAATTACTTTTCTATAAATCAAAATAGTAATTATGTTTACTGTACAACAAATGTACCAATTTATCATTTAATTTGGAAAATAGCAAAAATGTTGCCTTTATCTATATCTATATATATATATATATATATATATATATATGTATGTATGTATGTATGTATGTATGTATGTATATCAGTTTAAATTCTACAATCTAAATTAGTTTTAATCACTAACTTAAACAATCAACACCAAAACTCACCAGATCTCGAAACCCTCCATCCCAAAAAATCAGGCCGCACTCTCAAAGTCGAAGAACCCTTCGTCCTCCACGAATACGTTTCACGACTTCCAATAGCCGTCGAAGCCAAAACTACCGCTTCCGCCTTCAATCGAGCAAGCTGAGCTCCGATCCTCTCACCGTCGTATGTGAACCTTCCTTGCTCGACTTTGAGCTTTCGTCCATCCCCTCACTCCCCACAAGAACACGTCGCGAATCCTTCTACGAAGAAAACAACGAGCTCGATTCGCCGCCCTTCCACCTTTAATCGAGATCCCCTCGAGTTTTGATTCGCAAAAACGAATTGAGATGGTGACGTGAATTCGAATTGAGTTCGAACTGAGAATTCTATACATTCGAACGAAAATCGATTTCGTTTGAATTCGTTGTGTTCCACCATTTATTTTTCTTTACTGTAAACGAATTGATTCGCTTTGCTGAAGAAAATAAAGGAGGGGGTTATTTTATCTTGTTCGTTTTTTTTTTGAACTGGCTTAGAAAAAGGAAAAGACGTGATATTGGCATGTTTTTCAAGGTTTTCTACAGTAGCCTGAAGTGATAAAAAAATAGTTGATGTGAAATGTATTTGACTAGTTGAAATATTATATTTAACTTCCGATCCGGCTATTATCAATTAAATTTTCAATGCTTTTGCCTATCGTACGATCACACGACGACTCCAAACACCACCAAATTTGAAATCCAATAATTATTCAATATTACGGATCCAATGGAACTGGTTTCGACGAATTCCGAGATTGTGCTTCGGAGGGCTATTTTTAAATATCGATTTGAACAATAAAATTTTAAAACTAAACAAACCACTGTTAATTTCAATTTTAGAACTTCTATTATCTTCAGAATTATCAATATAAATTTTACAAGCCTTCAAATTATTTTTAATAGGCTTAAAACCCCAGATTCAATATTTTATCCAACTTCAAATTATTTAATTCAATAATTTAATTATCAATAATTAGTGACATTTGAATTCAAGCTAAAATCTTACTTTTAAATATTAAAATCAATTAAATATTCCATTTTAAATTGCTTAAAAATTCTGGGTCGTCACATTCCTCCCCCCTTAAAAGAATTTCGTCCCTGAAATTACTAGTTAGGAAATATGGTCCAATACTCATTACTATTTTCCAAAACCAAACAGTTTTTATAAACTTTCCAAAACAAATACAGAACATCCTATCACAATCCCTAACCTTCCATACTTCTTCATTAGGTTCCCACCAATATCATATACGCAACCATTCAAATTTCAATTTAAAACCAAATTTTAAATTTTCAAAATTACTCAAAAAAATTCTAACTTTCTAAATTTTCGAAAAATTTCACCAACGTCTCCTTTGCGCGGCTAGCTTGGTACAACTACAAAATGGCTCTACGGCCCCCAAATCTCAAAAAGAAGACAAAAAGCGAAGTGGCTAGAACCAAAAACCCAATCAAATTTCACAGAAATTTAAATACATACCTTTTTAGTCGGGCAATTTAAATTTATCTTCTGAAACCAAAACCAATTTTCTATTCCTTTATAATACCTGCATATCTTACCTAGCAATAATATCCCATCATAACATTCCAAAAACATTTATCGACTTTCTTACAAAATGACAATATTCATTCCATTTAAGCCCGTTCGATGTACCTATACCATTCGTACGCAATACCGAATCCGATCGCCTACTCGATCACACAATTTCACTTCCGAACTAGTATCGTCCACCCGACTTCCTAGTGCGGACTCAGATCTGGTTTCCTGATTAGAAACCGTCATTCTCCTTACATAGTCATAACTATGATAGAGAATTTCCAGAATCAATCAAAATTCCATATCCAGGCTCGCCGTCAAAAATCGAGTGAAAAATCCTAACTCGGATCGATAAAATTATCTCGAAATTCTGTGTTTCGAATCTGGATCAAATAGCTATGCGAAATAAATAATATATGTACGTCCTACGTATTTGCCCCAATTGATTATCAACTATATCAATTTCCTTTTTATTCTCATTTATTTTGATTGTTATTCACTTATTCACACTTTTCCTTGTCACAACCTCCAGTTTTAATCTTTTTGTATTCCAATTCCAAATAAATTCAATTTGCTTCAATTTGCAAATTAATTTAAAACCTAAATACTTTTATTCTCATCTTTTATCCAAATTTCATTTTCGATTTTACTTGAGTTTAATTCACTTTCCAATCCATCACTGAGTTCAATTTATCTTATTTCAAATGATATTCGATTAATCATTTCTTAAATTAATTTCACTTACTAATTTGTTTTCATATCTCAATTAAAAGTTGTTTGTAAACTTTTTCTATCTTCAATTTCTTTGAACGATATCTTTAGTTCATCTTACTTTACTTATACAATTTAAATTAGATTTCAATATTCAGTTTCAATTCTATTTGCTTACAAATTTTAATTCATTTGTCGTTAGTGAAAATTTTCATAAGATTCAAAAAAAATTCTAACTCTCAAAATTTTTGAAAATTTTTGGCAGAGTATCCTTTGTACGGAGGAGCTTTTGCAATTTGACAAGAGATATAAATATATATACATCGACCCACACGATCGGAAAACAGAAAAATAGTTCATATTTCCTATTTGTATTGCGTAGGCGTACCTTATTTAGCATTTTAAAGCAAGCAACTATTTATTTAAGCAACTAGCGCAATCAAAACCAGTCAAACGGCTCCCAAAAACCTGTACTTACTCAATTTAAACATGTCAGTGTCAAATATACAAAGTTTATTAACATTTCACTTATCATAAATAACTAAAACATGGATTCTATATATAGTGCATATTATATATTTCCATAAGCACATATGAAATATTTCAACACTTATTTATAATGCTTTCAAACAATATTCAAACCATCCTATTCAATTCAAATGATTTCACAACTCTCTTAACTTAAACTTATTTTAAGTCCAAGCAAACTTATTTGAATTGAATTGATTTCCAAAAGCAATCTAACTCCCATTTTTTTATTCGAAGTCAAGTTCTCATTAATATAACTTAAGTTAATTAACTCAATTACTAATTTCATTTACCAAACAAGTTTTATTTAAAATCATTTCATAAAACTCGACACTACCATATCTCAAATTACTTAAGTCAAGCTTTTATTCAAATATTACTTAAGTTATTTTATTTTTCGTCAAGTTATTTCAACTTTAAAACTCAAGTTATATATATTTTATAAGCACTTTCCACTTTAAATTCTTAATTTGATTTCAATTACCAATCAATTTCTTATATTCAGTTTATTTTTAATCCAAACAAGCTTACATTCAATTCAATTGATTTCAAAATCAGTTTTATTTCACTTCTATCAATTCATAGAATTTATTTAATCTCGCTTTCGTCAAATGACAATTCACTTCTACGAAATTTGACCATATGCAAGTGAATAGATAACTACGTAAGCTTGTAACCCCTTTAATTTGATTTCAACTCAATTAATAGTCAATTTCTTCCATTCTAATTTATTTGCAATCATTTCAATTTTTATTTTATTTTTTTTATTTTTTTTATTCACTTGAATTTTATTTACCACTCAAACCATCACTATCTCAAATCTATTTTGTTTAACTTGAGTTCATTGCCAGTTCCATTCGTTTAAATTAAATTAGTATATTTCATTGAATCAATATGAATTCTAATTCACATTCAATAATTTATTTTTGAATTCCTCTCATTTTATAACGAGCCATTTCAAATTTATCTCTCCTTGGATTTTTATTTGCAATACAAATCATTTTTATGTAAATTCAATTCCATTCAACTTCAACCCAAATTTAATCCTCTTACAATTTTAAGTTGAATTTCTATTAATAACTCAAACTTCACTTTCAAATTCTATCATTTATTCACAACTCAAATTTTTATTAACCAATTCGAGTTCCATTTCCATTCATTAATCATTTAGTCTATTTAAAAATTTACCCAATATTTGATTTTTATTCCAAAAATCACTCTCACCGTTTTACTTGAGTTCAATCTATTTTATATTTTAAATTTTGGATTATATTCATTATCATTACAAACAATTTTATTTGGCCTATTTATTTTACTTCCAAATTTATAAGTCACAACTTATTTATTTTCATATTTCATCTATTTATGATCAGTCTCATTCACATTTTACTTGTTAACTCGGAATTATACCTTTTATTTGCCAATATATTTTTATTATTCCATAAACATTTAAAACAAGATTCCAGAGTTTAAACAATTTTCCAAAATTTCAATATCACCTTAGAATTCAACTATATCCAAAATTCTTTGGCAAAAACAATTATCCCTTTGAATTTCAAAACCAAACCCAGTTCGCAAACAATTCCAATTTAAAAAACTTGGTAGCAATTTCTCTTCTAGAACTCGAAAATGAACTTCGATGATGCTGCAGTCATCACCGAAATTATTTTCTAGCGATCGAAAGAGAATTAATTGCTTTTATCTCTTTAAAATCCCTTCCAGATATTTTTAAATTCCAAATCTCTCCATATTCAATTCCAATTCAAAAATATTTCCGAAATAATACCACTATTATTTTTTTCTCCAAAACTTTTGAAAACCATTTTCAAATCCAAGGAATTTAAACCCTTTTCCAAAATTCCAAATTTGAAATCCATCCAATTTATATTCCAACATTACTCTGGGATTTATTTCCAATATTAAATCACATTCATAGTTTATATTTACCAATTTCTCTAGAGGTTTATTTTAATTTATACATTACGTTTATAATCTATATTTCAAATTCCATTTTGTTATATAAATTCATTCTTCAACTTTGGTTATAAATTTTCAATTTCATATTCAATTTCTACATAATAGTGTTAATAATTTAATATTATCATTCCTTAACAATAAAGCATCCAAATACTATAATACTTTACAAAAATTATATTCTTTTATATATAAAAATAATTTGGGTAAAATTATTTCATTTACCCTACTTTAAAACAATACTATGTCGAATTGTTCTATTCAAGTGTTTAGAGATCCCTATCAATAACGTTAATTACTCGTATTGACCAGAATCCATAAACTACTCAATAAACCAATCAACACAATATAAAACCATTTTATATTTACTAACAAATACGCGCTCATGTCTATTAATACACTCAAACACATCCTAGAGTACTATCGACTCTATTCCAATGAGTAATTCCCACCAGAGCCATAGTTATGACCAACCTAAGCTCTGATACCAAGTGTAACAACCCGCAAATCCGTACCCCTGAGTCAACGCTATTCTACATCAATCAACTCAAGACGAAAAGAAATGCAAACCATTTTGATTAAAGAAGAAGAGGTAGAAGAAGAGAAAACAGAAAAACAACAGAATCTAACCAATGCAGCGGAATAAAATATAATATATATTAACAAATCTTTACACAAAAGTAAACTATAACTGTTTTTACATACATCATCAGAATACATCATCAGAGTTCCATATCAATAATATACAACAGGATACACAGCGGAATAATAATAAACAAGTACGGGAGTACGTATCGTCATCCAGCTCCACAGCATCATTTCCTGTAATCTATAATACTCGGTCTGACCCGAGCATTACAGTTAAATAACACCCGAGTCAGTCTGGAATGCCAGCGTGAGAAAATCACACTCAATTGATTATTAAAGTTTCAAAATCCTTTGAAAACAAAAGCATCTCGTAAGACCACGCCACAAATAAACATGTCGGGTTTTTACCTTACGATAGCTATAACATTTTTATTAAAATCCTCTAATATTATAATAGTGTCTATAGAAAGTAAAATAGAATCTAGCTGAAATGGTCGCATCTCACGTTTCAGCAATAGTTGGGCACAATCAAAACCGTACGGGCACGTACGGAAATTGGATTCCAACTAATGGCTAGGCACTGGGGTACCACCTGTCACAGTACCTGGTCTAGATCAGCGTACCGAGGAGCCACCCTAACTCCCCTCAACACAAGACCGGAACCAACCCTTACTAGACAGTCCCAAGCAAGATCACCCCACGGTTGGGATCAGCAACCGCCCACTAAGCCGAAATAAAAGGGACACCTAGACAGGGATGACCTCACCCTCCAGTAGGGGCTACCCACGAAGCCTTGCTGCATAACCCCTGATTTTCAGCCATTCCCATTTGATGAGGCTTGAGGCTAAGCGTTACCTTATAGAACATATCCCTTAGAATGCCCATCGTCCACCTGACGATGTTTCACAAGCATTCATCCATACAAGTCCGTCTCGGGTTCGAACGGACCGAAGGCACTATTCCTACTACATCCATTTTGGAAATATCCTCAGGATTAGTAGCGACTAGCCCTCGCACTTCACTGCTCCAGCTTCGAATCCAAAATCGTTTCCACGAAACGTACAAACTGGATCGAAGTGGTTTTCGAGAAATAAATCTCGATCCCGGTCTCTTCGAAACGATCAACGCATTTGTCCAATATTGATAGTCGGTGATTTAACTATCAATTTATATTCCAAACAACCATCAGCCAATAAATAATTTTCCAAATTATTATTTATCTCAAAATATCTTTACAAGATATATTTTCACTTTCAAACCCCTTTGAAAACAGTTTTCAAACTATCTTCCTTTCTCAGAATTAATTCCAAATATTTCTATTTCCACTGAAATCACCAAGCACAAGATTTTAGATTTTTAAAATAATTTCAAAACACTTTAACGAAAAAATATGTTAAACATTTAATTTAGAAAAATTACTCTAATACTTAATTTATAATAATACTTTTAGAAATAACTAAAATAAGGTTACCTTATAACTATATATTAAATTTTCTTCTTTAAAAAAAATACCAAATCATTCTTTAAATAATTATTACGATAATAGATGAAACAAAATACTTGCTTTAGAATTTACTTTAAAATATTTAAATTAAAACTACTTCAATAATTGATTAAAAATATATACTATATGAATATTTGAAAATAAGGTTACTTTATAAATATAAACTAGGTTCTCACTCTTAAAACAAAACACTAAGTTACCTTTAAAATAATTACTACGATTATAGATTTGAAAAAAATATTTACTTTAGAATTTGAACATTTAGAAATAATAAATTTCCAAGAACATACTTTTTTTTAAAACAACATTAAAACCTTTATCTTATTATTTTTTTTAAAACTTACTTTGAAAACGTACTTGGCTATCCAGAGAAATATACTTCTCTTCATATTTTTCTTGAAATTTCCAATTTCAAACACTTAAATCAATTTCCAAATTCATTTTCAATTTACTCCCTTTTACCTCAAAATCTATTAATTTCAGATTTTATTTCTTAATTATGATTTAAAATAATTTTAACTGAGAATACCAATTTTTTGATTTCTCAAATTACATTTTAATCCTTTTAATAAATTTAAACCTTGAATTTTAAAATAATTCTTTATTCCTTTAATTGATATAACATAAGTTTACAATTCATTAATTTCGGTTTATTCAAAATTCCTTTCATCCCCGAAGTTATTTATTATTATTTTCATATTACTTCTACTCTTTTCAATTCATTCTTAATTTATTCAAATTTCCTATAATTATTTCTCTTACAAGTTTATATCCTTTATTTTCTTCCCAACAATCCAATTTATATATACTTTTGGTAATTCATTATAGCTAAATATATCCAATCAAATCATAACATTCAATGTTCCAATATATTCATCATAGAATATCAAGTAATCACAATAGAGAATATTAAATAATAAATGTTGAGGGATCCCGTTGGATCCCTCCATCCTGTTTTCCCTACATCCATAGACGTTAGCACAACATAAATATCTCTGCTATATAATGCGAACAAATCAATCATTCCCAGATATAGTATATACTATAATATAGCACATAAATCAATTCAACCATTCAACCAATTATTTAAATTTAATCATTAAATTTAAATTTTAAATTAACTGAGTGAGACTAACTCACCTTTGTCCTTTAAATTTGCAATCCACTTCATTCTTGATTTGATTCCACGATTTCAGACCTTGAATAGAGATTTCTACAATTTATGAATTTTCGAACCAATTAAACAATCAATTACTATAAATATTCATTTTAAACTTAAATCTATTGGGTATATAAAATTTCAATTCTTATTTTATTGTTTAATCCCTGATAAACAACTTTAAAGGAATAGTTTCAAACTTACTTATCATTAGATTAAAATGTTCAAAATAATTTAATTAACTAATGATTTAATTCAACTAATAATTTGATAAAATATTTTTAGTGACTAATTCATTAAATGAGTTAATTAACAAACAAATTACCCTAAATACGTTTTCTAGATATTTTTATATTTATAAATTACTTTTCTGTAAATCGAAATAGTAATTATGTTTAATGTACAACAAATGTACCAATTCATCGTTTAATTTGGAAAATAGCAAAAATGTTGCCTTTATCTATATATATATATATATATATATATATATATATATATATATCAGTTTAAATTCTACAATCTAAATTAGTTTTAATCACTAACTTAAACAATCAACACCAAAACTCACTAGATCTCGAAACCCTCCATCCCAAAAAGTCTGGCCGCACTCTCAAAGTTGAAGAACCCTTCGTCCTCCACGAATACGTTTCACGACTTCCAATAGTCGCCGAAGCCCAAACTATCGCTTCCGCCTTCAATCGAGCATGCTGAGCTCCGATCCTCTCACCATCGTATACGAACCTTCCTTGCCCGACTTTGAGCTTTCGTCCATCCCCTCACTCGCCACAAGAACACGTCGCGAATCCTTCTGCGAAGAAAACAACGAACTCGATTCGCCGCCCTTCCACCTTCAATCGAGATCCCCTCGAGTTTTGATTCGCAAAAACGAATCGAGATGGTGACGTGAATTCGAATTGAGTTCGAGCTGAGAATTCTATACATTCGAACGAAAATCGATTTCGTTTGAATTCGTTGTGTTCCACCATTTATTTTTCTTTACTGTAAACAAATTGATTCGCTTTGTTGAAGAAAATAAAGGAGAGGGTTATTTTATCTTGTTCGTTTTTTTTAACCGGCTTAGAAAAAGGAAAAGACGTGATATTGGCGTGTTTTGCAAGGTTTGCTACAGTAGCCTGAAGTGATAAAAAAACAGTTGATGTGAAATGTATTTGACTAGTTGAAATATTATATTTAAATTCTGATCCGGCTATTATGAATTAAATTTTCAACGCGTTTACCTATCGTACGATCACACGACGACTCCAAACACCACCAAATTTGAAATCCAATAATAATTCAATATGACGGATCCAATGGAACTGGTTTCGACGAATTCCGAGATTGTGCTTCGAAGGGCTATTTTTAAATGTCGATTTAAACAATAAAATTTTAAAACTGAACAAACCACTGTTAATTTCAATTTTACAACTTCTATTATCTTCAGAATTATCGATATAAATTTTACAAGCCTTCAAATTATTTTTAATAGGCTTAAAACCCCAGATTCAATATTTTATCCAACTTCAAATTATTAAATTCAATAATTTAATTATCAATAATTAGTGACATTTGAATTCAAGTTAAAATCTTACTTTTAAATATTAAAATCAATTAAATATTCCAATTTAAATTGCTTAAAAATTCTGGATCGTCACAGAATTTTGTATCATGTGAAATATTGTATCTGATATGAAACTTAGGATAACACTCTCTACTTTGCTTACTTGAATTTATGAACATTTTATTGTACGAGTGAAATTGAATTTTTTTTGTAATCTCGAAACCTACATAAAAAGCTAAACAAACACTTTAAATGGAAAGATATGTTTATTAACATCAAACAGAAATTGGTTGTAATATCTCACAATCTCTCCCTTTAAATAGTAACAGCATATAGTGGGTTTTACAAGTAAAGCGCAAACTTGTCTAATACGTGTACATCAAGCATATGGAAGATAATCGATGACAAGTTGATTAAAGACAAAATAGTGTTTTTTTGATATTTTACCTATTACACACTCTAAAAAAATAGGCTTTTGTCATCATGATAAGACGTATACTCCACATTCTATTTCTTTAGAAACACATCATGGTCAATTTCCATGTACCATAATATTATTTGCCATTAGATATGACTATAACACCCCGTAAAATTAATAAGAAATTAATTAATTAATAATCAATATGAAAATGGAATTTGTGTAAACTTCTGAATCTACCTACAAAACTTGAATCACTATGTTCGTTGCGATTTTCTGAGCAACTTTCATAGATAAAATTTTGCGATTGGAGTTTAAAAGAAAAGGTTATCAACGTTTGAAATTTTCGAATCAAAAATAATTCAAAATAAATATTTTAAACCTTAACATTAAAGGACCATAATAAAACTTAAACGTTAAGAAATCGTTAAAATTAACTAATAAAATGGGTAATAAATATAAATTAAATATTAGTTTATGTTTAACGGTAATTGGTGCAAGGTTCGAAGGCCAGTCGATCGCCTTCATTAGGCCAGTCCACCGCCCAAGGAGTATTGGTCGATCATTTGTGTTGAGGCAACTAGGGTTTCTAAAGGCCTGAATGGTCCAGATTTAATAAGTTTTGATTGTATGGTCCAAGCGCATCTTAATAACTATAAATAAGGGGTTAGCCCCCTCATTGTTATTCAAAAAAGGAAAAATACAAGACAATGAAACTCTATCATCTTCTTCATCCTAAATACAATTCTTAAAATCAATAAATTAAGAAAAAATACATATACAAGATTCAAGGGTTTGGAAAGATGAAAGAATCAAGCAAGAAAAAGGAAATGAAATTATATATGTGTGTGTTCTCTACTTTATTCTTCCCAAAGCTAAAATATTCTGAGGCTAATACACTTAATTGAATTTATATATTATAAAAAATTAAGAAAAGATGATTAGAGGGACTTTCCTTTTCCTTATTTTAGGTTGAGGTATTAAATGGTAGGGACTTGCCTTTTCCTTATTTAAAGAAGTACTTAGTGGCCAAAGAAATTCCGTACGATGTCGATTAGGAAGTACCAGGGAGTGGTTCACCTTGGGTTTGGATATTAAATAATGGAACCTGCCTTTTCCGTATTTAATATGGCATTAAGTTACCCAATGGGTACTTGCCATTCGCATCGTTATGATATGACTTTACGGGAGATGGGCTGTTGAACCCGATATCTCTATAGTGGCATTGCCCCGTTTTTACAATTTTGGAGTTATATTGGAAAGGCGATTGCCCTACGGTTAAAGGTATTTGGAGATGCATTATTTCTATATATATGATTCGACTGGAAAGGCCATTGGCCCATAGTCGGAGACATTCTTGGAAAGATATAGTAAAATATTAAATAAGTAAGACATAATTCCTATCTAAACGCTTACTGCCCATAATATTATTATCGTAAAATTAGAGGTTTCAATTCACCAGACATTTGTTGTTCTAACTCCCTCCTCATTACAACCTCGGGTTGGGAAGAAAGTTACAATTGATGATTTGATGAGTTTGAAGGTGGTGGTAAAGATCCGGTGATAGTGTAGCTCTTTATTTTTGCTAATTTTTACATACCCAGATTTAGAGACTTTGGTATATTATTTTAAACAATGTATTTGTGGATATTTAAAATAGTGTATTTCTGAGATATGAATCACATGAATGGGTACTTGTTTGCTTATTATACTTGTTTGCACATTTTAATTTTACCAAACCATCAGCCAGCCCCATAATGAACTTAAGGTTCAACGGGCTTTTGTTGGGTCGATATTGGGCCCATTTCGAAGCGGGTTGTTACATTTGATATCAGAGCTTAGGTAACCCGATCAACAGGAATGGGAATATGTGAGAGTACGCATTTGTTATTTTTTAAAATATTTTTCAAAACCAAACAAAATAAGTATACATATGGACATACGTGAACACACTAGGAAATTTTTTAATTCAGCAAGTAATACCTTCGTAGGGATCTATGACTAATCCAAAATTATGAACCTATAGATAGTTGGAAAATGGCTGAAAACAATGGCTCTTGAGTATTGAAGGAAAGGTGTTTTTAAGGATTGAAGACTTTGAAGAAATGAAGGCCTGGATAGTTGATTGTGATCGGATATTCAAGGAGTGAAACTAGAGGACTAAGTTAGGCGGCAATTAGCGGCTTGGCATTTGAATGGTAAAGCGCTAAATTAGGGGACTATAATAGTTGAGGAAAATTCTAAGGAGGAAATTCCCAACTGGTAGAATTTAGAACATGTTTTGGGTCGACATTCATCTCCAGCACGGAAGCCAATTTCCAGTTGGAGAATTTCATTCACTTGAAACTATGAGACTCCATGCTGAAGGAATGGATTAATAAGTTCACTAAGTTTGCTAAGTTTAGAATGGGTTTGATTGGTACCCAGGGGTAGAAGGCAGTAAAGTTTATAAAAGTCTTGAATTCTCCATTAGGGGAACTGTTTTTAACCCAAGTTCCCGCGGGTGTGAAATGCTTATTAAAACGACCTTGCTACAGACAATTAGTAAGGAAGAAATGGAGAAGGTTGGGCAACCGGTGATAAAGTAGGAGAAAAGAAAGAAATGTTTTGGAAGAAGAATAAAAGGGAAGTTCAAAAGGGTGGACCAACATGTCGCAGATGCCAATGAGGGGACATGTTGCTAAAGACTGCAAAGTAAGTTTGATGAAGAAAGAGTTCAAAGGGAGGTGCTTTAATTGCAATAAGGAAGGACGCTACAAGAACCAGTGTCCGAAGCTAGCAAAGGAAGGCAAATAGTGCAGGCATATGTTATCGAAGCTTTACCTAGTTCGAGTAAGCTACCTCCGTAGGACAAAGGAAAGGCAACGATGGAAGGTATAACTCTTATTTCTGGGTATACTATTCGTACCCTATTTGATTCAGGAGCATCTCATTCATTTGTAGCCTGAAATATAGTTGATGCATTGGAATTAAAAACCCAATTTGTCATAGGCCCTATAGCTATGTCGAATTCTGTCAGGGGGTCAACACACCTTCTTATGATTTGTAAAGACCTAGTTGTGAATATACGTAATGTTGTTTTCATGTGTAACACGTATGTTATGGGTTTTAAGGGGTATGGACTCATATTAGGGATGGGTTATTGTCATACTATGGTGCAATCCTAGATTGTGAAGGAGGATGGTATGGTTAAAGAGTTGTAGGAGGCGTGACATAGATGTTTGTTGTTTTCCCCAAAGCTCGGTTATGTTGAGCTACTTATATTCCCTTAGCCTATCATAGGTGCCGCTAGTTTGAGAACTTCTGGATGTCTTTGAAGAAGTTTTTGGTCTTCTACCTTGAAGAAACATAGAATTTAGAATTAATTTAGAGAAGGACGCTAGGCTAGTTGCATTGACACTAAGCCATATGGCCCCCAAAGAAAGGCGAGAACTGGATAAGTAGATTTTGGAGTTGTTGTAGAAGAAGTTTATTTGCCGTAGTACTTTAGAATGGGGTGCACCAGTTGTATTCACCACTAAGGTGATTCTTAAGGTTGTGTATCAATTACAAGGCGCTCAACAAGTAGACTAAGAAGAATAGGTACCATATACCCTGAATCGATGATTTGTTTGACCATCTTATTAGAGCCAAAGTCTTCTCTCAATTGGACTTGGCCATGGGATTCCATCAGTTAAGGGTGCCTGAGAGTAGCAAGGAAAAAATTGCTTTTCGTACTCTAGACGTACTTTATGAATGGGAAGTTACACCTTTTGGATTGATGAATGCCCCTTCATACTTTGTAGATTTGATGAGCATAGTCTTTAGGGGGCAGCTAAATAAGTTCACCGCAGTATCCATGGATGACATTTTAATAATCTCAAAGAGTGAAGAGGGGCATCAAAATCTCTTAAAGGAAGTACTAATGCCTTTGAGAAGGCACCGGTTAAAAGCCAAATTCTCAAAATGCCATTTCTGGCGAAAGGAAGTGAAGTTTCTCGATCACATTGTTTCCGAGAAGGGGTTTTACGTTGACCCTGCAAAAGTACCTGCTATTCAGAACTGAAAGATTCCAAGGAATGCTACAGAAGTTAGGAGTTTCTTTGGTTTGGCGGGGTATTATAGGAAGTTCATTAAGGACTTAGAGAATGTAGCAGTGCCCTTAACTTGCCTTAGCAAGAAGAATTTAGTATTTTCAAGGGATGATAAGTTCACAAAAGCCTTCAAGAAGCTGATGGAGTGATTGACTAGTGCACCAATACTTACTATTCCAGATGGGTCGAAGCCTTTCATTGTTTACATTGATGCATGTGGTATAGGTTTAGGAGCTGTGCTTATGCAAGAAGATAAAGTGATAGCCTATGCAAGCAGACAGTTGAAGGAGCATGAGAAGAGGCATCCTACTTATGACTTAGAGTTAGAAGCTATCATATTTGCCTTGAATATGTGGAGGTACTATATTTTGGGAGAAATATTTGAGTTATTTACCGACCACAAATCTCTAAAATACATGTTTTCCCAAAAAGATTTGAGTCTTAGGCAGCAAAGGTAGATGTAGTTTATAACATCTTATGACTGTAAGATTCAGTATACATTTGGAAAAAGGGAATGTTGTTGCCAACACCCTTGGTCGAAGGAACGCTATTTTAGGTGCTATATTTGAGTGGAGACAATTGGAATTCCTTTCAAATTTCAGTTTGCAGCTGCCATCAGAATTCACTCCAGGATATTTAGCGGCGATGGAAGTGAGGCTAGCTTTGATGGACCGCATCGGTCTGGAGCATAGAAAAATGCGATAATATTTGATATTTTAGCTGAGTTGAGTAAGAAAGAGCATTTTCCCCATCGCAGTAGGTATCTGATCGATGAAAGAGGATGACTAAGGAGAGATTGACGGCTATATGTGCTAATAGTCAAGAACGTTCTAGAGGAAGTACTAACGGAGTGCCACGGTTCTAAGATGACTACTCATCGTATGGAGATAAGATTTTATATGGAATGAAGCGGATTCAATTGGTCAGGGGATGAAGAAGCTAGTAGTGGAATATGTCACTAAATGTTTGACATGCTAACGGATAGAAGCGAAATAAGGGATGTCCGAAGGTCTATTATTGTCATTGGAGGTACTGACTTGGAAATTGGACATATATCAATGGACTTTATCGATGGGTTTCCTAAAAGTCAAAGAGGCAATGAAGCTGTTTGGGTTATAGTGGATAGACTCACTAAAAGTGCCCACTTTATTTTGGTAAGGAGTAATAGGACAGCAACATCTCTAGCACAAATTTATATCAAAAAAGTGGCACGATTGCATGGAGTTTAAATCAGTATTGCCAGTGATAGAGACCCCTCATTTACTAGTGAGTTTTGAAGAATTCAACTTTAGGAATGACGGTGGATCTTAGCACCAAGACCGATGGACAGATGGAAAAGGTGAAGTGGATTTTGAAAGATTCATTGAGAGCTTGCATCATGGATTTAAGAGGACATTGGGAGCAGCATTTACCCTTAGTAGAGTTCACATACAATAATACTTACCAAGCGATGATAGGTATGGCACCCTTTGAAGCTTTATACGGAAGGACGTATATAACAATCGACCCTTCACAATACCTTGAAATCGGCACCAAATGACAACGTCTGACTCCCGAATAACACAAAAGACAGGTTGTAGAGGGAAAGAAAATCTGAATCAAATACTATGCCAAGGGATATCGATATAATCTTACAGTGGAATGATAACATATAATATAATGTCTATACATGAACATAATATGGTAACAACATATATACAAGAGACTGCATTGGAAAAATTAACTGATAGCTGAATATCAATACAGAAAGTCAGAATACCCCAAACTCCACATAATGCAGGGTTCTAAATTATTATGTAGTACATCAAGTCTCATATATAAATACAAGTCTGTCATGTACTACTACAATATTAAGTATATATATGAAGAATCAATATTGCCTCCACAGAGTGCTTTGGATGTCCTGAAAGTGCATCCCCAAAAGCACCAAACTCCCAAGCTACTCAATCAAGTAGCTGAGAGTTGTCATGACTATAACAGCCTGGGTTTTTGACCCTCAAAAATTGACACTAATACATCCACTGTATTGCGTGCCGAGCATTCAAGTGCCGAAAAATCGATCGTTAGGGGAAAAGAAGAAGAAAGAATAGAAGAAGAAGAAAGAGAAGAAGAAACTAAATAATCAGAGATTCTCACAATGCAATGAAACAATCTATAATATAAATATGATCTTTACAAAAGGAAAAACTGTAATATACATACATCCATCGGAGTACAACAACAAATCACTAATCATAAGCCTGGACAGTTGTAACAACCTGTCCTCACAAATGCTGATAATTTTAAACAACCAATACAACATAAATAAGATAATAACTAGCTATCGATGAAGCCTCCTACTCCAAGCTCCTCCAAAATGCATCTGAATCTAATCTGTAAGTACACTCGGTCTGACCGAGCATTAAAAGGGAAGAATGCCCAGATTAGTCTGGTAAACCAGTATGATAAAACACATATCAATTAGATTTTAATGCTATAAAACTTCTGAAATAAAGGTATCTCATAAGACCACGCTGCACATAAACACGAACGAGTTTTTTCCTTACGATAATCAAAACATTTTTATCAAATCATTTGACATTATTTATAATGGAATTCTTTGAAAACCCTTTCTAAATAACATATTAAAATAGCTGAAATTGTTACACTAATTAAATTCCAGCATACTAGGCTTCATAATCAAAACCGTAAAGGCATGCATTGGAGAATGGATTCCATACAATGACAAGGTAAGAGACTACCTTCAAATAGAACATCCATGAAGAATGTACCAAGGCACAGTCCCATTTCCCTCTACCAACAAAGGACCGGCCTACCTCTACCATAGATAGTACTGAATATGTCATCACCATGGTTGTTCCCGACCTATCCGTGGCCACAACATATACAACAACCCGAAATATAGAGGGTAATCTAGAAAGGTGATGAACATCTCCCAACAAGAGCGACCCATTTAGCCCAGCCGCATCTACCCTATTTTTGTCATCCCCGATGTGTAAGGCTTGAGATAATGTTTTACCTTTCAAATGACAAATCCCACTTTGAATGCCACTTTGCCATTTCTGATGACACATTAATTGGCTTCCACAAAAGTACAACCCCCGAGTTCATACGCCTCTGGGAAGGGTATTAAATATAAGAGGGCTTACCTCCTACACCACCAAACAGATGTACGTTTTTTAAAACCAATGTACGTGTTCTTAGAAATGCAATGTCAGACATTCATCCATATAAGTTGTCCAGGAATAAGACAAACCAAAGATACCCTCTACTACATCCTGTTTAGGAACAATCCCAAGGATTAGTAGCGAGCAGTCCTTGCAAATCGAAGATTTTCATAATGAAGGAACTACTGCCACCATATATATAAAATATAGGAATCACTCGAGAGATTAGTGGCAAGCATCTCTACATGATGAAGATATCCATCTTCAAAATCATTATCTTCAAGAAAATTTTACTTTCGAACGAATACGTTGGTCCGAAGTGGTTTACGAATAAATCTGATCCCGGTCTCTCCGGACCAACAATCGATAAGAGGCCTTCAACCACATAAGGAAACTAATTCTCACGGACTTATCATGTTTCCAACTCTCAACTTGCTACCCTTCGGCCAAGAAGTAAGCTTCATAGATTGGTGTGCTATAGTCACTCCGCTCTACTCGAGTTATCATTCTTAGCATCAAACGATAATCAAGCCTACTCAGTTGGCTTCGTGCTAAGTACATGACTAATCAGTTTACCCATTCGGTCAGGGAATCAAAAATAAAATCTAGCACACAAGCATTCACTAGGCCTATTTAATTAATCTCTTATTAATCAAATCACTTTCCAAATATTTATGTCAAAATATCTTTACAGTGATATATTCTCCAAACCACTCTTAAATCTTTGATATTTGGAAAACATTTTCATATACTTATCTCAACGGTATAAATATATTCACAAACTATTTCATTTTCAATAGTTAGAAACTATTTCTATATACTTAAATCTATAATAAGTATATTTACTAATCTTTGAGGAAAGCTTCGTATTTTTTCAAAACACACTTTATTAGGTCAAAATTGAATGTTGCGTACAACAACCCCAAAACACTAGTATAGGGATCCGATTAATTATACTTAATATAAATCTTTGATGTTGAACTTAAACTATTTATTAGTTAACAATGAAGCCGACGAAGTTGGGGTACCATTACCTCTCAAACTTTGAATGGATGACATTCTTAACATCGAAATAAATATAAGTTACACCTCGAATATTAACATCAGATGAAGGATATGAATAAATCTTGTATACTATATAAAAAATCTCCTTTTGGAAATCACTTACTATAACAACAGTGTTACAGTCTATGTCTTCCTCACTTTCTCGAAAAACATTTATCACAACAAAAATGTTAAAATCCATGTCTTCCTATGACTTAACACATTTTAAATCACTTTTAAAACCATTAAACTCCATTTGCAGATATCACTTTCAAAACATTACTTTAAGAGATTATTTTAACTTTTAAAACGAAATGTACCCCCTTTATAAAAACCATCCTCTACTTATCAAGATAAACCCTTTTATAATTGTAAATTCATTTTTTTAATCTCCTCCTATTTTATAAAAGTGGAAAATAGGTACAAGAACAAACTTTGAAAATAATTTAGGCTGAAGGACAATAAGTTTCATTTTTAGGCTGAAGGACAAACTTTGAAGAAAAAATAGACTAAAGGACAATGCTAAATATAGTTAGCATTTTGTACAGTGTAAAACTGAATATAATGCTAGTTATAACTAGCATTTTGTATAGTGTAAAAACTGAATATAATGCTAATTATAACTAGCATTGTCCTTTAGTCTAATTTTCTTTCAAAGTTTATCCTTCAACCCAAAAATGAAACTTTGTGTCCTTCGGTCTAATTTTTTTTCAAAGTTTATCATTGTGCCTAATTCCCTCTTTATAAAACTTATCTTTATAAAATCTCTTTATTCATAAAATTCCATTTATAAATCTATTCATTTTTAAATCTCATTTATTTATAAAATCCCATTTATAAATCTATTTACAAAATCTTAATACAAATTCATTTTTAATATTTATAAAACACCATTTATAAATCTATTACTTTATTTATAAATATTACATTTAAAAATCTTTTATATAAACCATTACAAAAATATTTATTTCAAATTATTTCTATCTTCTTTAAAACTGTATTTCCTTTATAATAAAAGATGGACTTAATTATTAAGTTTTAAAACCATTATAATATAGTTTGAAAATCTCTATTTAGAAATACTTCACAAAATAGTTAAATTAATATTCCAAAATCATTTTATTTTATTTTAATAAACTCCTTCTTTTATTATAAATAATTATTAGAACATGTATTATTTCAAGTATCATCTTAAAAATCATTTCAATTTAAAATCGCTAGTTTATAGTATTTTGAAATACTAAACATAAGGCCAAGTGCTACTATATCACTAAATAAGTAAAATCATGTCCATGTCATCAAATATGGCATCCAACAAATCATATATCACAATATATGAAAAGTGAAATCAACAGTGTGAGGAATCCAGTTGGATCCCTCTAACCGTTTCCCGACATCACAGCTCATATATATATATATATGTATGTATGTATGTATGTATGTATGTATGTATGTATGTATGTAAATAAAATAAACCATGGTGAGGAATCCTGTTGGATCCCTCCAACCCGTCATACTGCATCACATACTGTATATAATCATATAATATGGGTCATCTGCTATTAGGCAGGTACATATAAAGGTCATCCACTTTAAGGGCGGGAATAAATCTAAACCAACTAATAATGTAGTAAATCATCCAAAAAAGCAATAAACATGCATTAGTTAAAATATCTGCACTTGTATAAAATATAAGTGGGCTAGAGAGGTAAGTTAACTCACCTAAATTCCGGTTGTCACTGAAACGTTCTAATTCTGACAAAAATAGAGCAACATTCGATTTTAGCTTGAAATTCTACAAGCTTCGAATTTGACGAATCCCACTCGACGATGTAGATATCATCGCTACAAGTTTAATGCAACAGACCATGTACAAATCCAACCTCGTATGGATAAGATACGAATTAATGAACATTTGAGATAATTAATTTATTAATTAACTTTAATTAAAAGGGTAATTAACTTAATTACCATCTCCTACCACGTTATCATCTCCAGGCTGCACATTTTGAAACTCGACGTCGTCGTTTATTTTCAAATAGCCACCACCTCGGTTGATCACACACCGCTGCTCCTTCATTGAAAGTTGCCCCACCTTCGACGCCTCTAACACCACCAACATCGTCCCTCCTCATTGCCTCCACCGCGAAAATGAACCTAATATATTTGCACCATTCAACTCGAGATCCATGTCGTCATGTTCCTCCATTCAACAATCCACCACCACATGTCTACTCCCCTGGCCCACACGCACTCTTCTCAAGTTGGAGTCGAGGCTTGAAATGGCTCCGTTCATCATGCAAAATCTCTGTTGTTGGTTGGAGACGGCTAGGGTTTTATTTTTTATAAAATAGATAAAAAGTGAGGTCCTTACATAGAAAATTTTCAAACACTATCCACCCTCCAAAATCTCGAACTCCAAATGAGACGTGTCACCTGCGTTCTATATTAAATATCCCAATTCGGAACACATTGGAACTAGTATCGGGCCTAATTCCATCATATACAGAAGTTAGCTTTCAAAATCAAATTATATTATATTAATTAATTAATATGTGTTTCGAGCTCACAAGACCACATAATACATCTGATAGTCACGAAACTCATCGGTATACAACAATTTGCTACTCCAGATTTAATGGCAATGATTTCGTCAAAATCCAAGATAATGTCCCAGAATAATAATTTCACACGTTAATTAAAATGAATTATTACTAAAACCATTTTAATCACTTTTAATTCTAAATTAAAAGTTTACACTACCCATTTATTATTTAAATTGAATTTAAATAAGCTTTTGAAATCCATTTATTCAAATTAAATTCAAGATTAAATCATTTAAATAATTTCAATGTTAAATCATTATTCCAATATTCAAATAACCCTCGTATTTGAAATTTAAGCTGGTTGACTTATAAAACTAATATCCAATATTTAAAATTAATTAAATATTTCAAATACAAATGTCCAAAATTCTGGGTAGTTACAAGGACAAGACGCGGGTCAGACATAAAGCCTGGTGTGAGGGGAACTGTCTCAAAATATTGTATATTAAAACTATATACACATAAAAAGGAACTACAAAGGCACAGCCGGTCCTCTACACGAATATGACTAAGGGGTAATCCGGACTGTCCATAAATAAGTAGAGTAAACCCATCACAAGAATAGGGGATCATACTATAACATGCTCTTCTCCTGTAATCAATGAATCAACACAACTAATATAATGTGACTGATATGTAACATTATACCATGATAAGCTAACCCAATATATAAATGCAGAGACAATATAAATATCATAATAAAAGCACATCCTAGAATACACAACAATACTATCAACTAACTAATATAACACACATAATATAACGATAAGCGATAGACAGAGAATACAAATTGATACTCATAATTACTAAAGAGTGGAGTCTGCGGTAGACTCGTGCCCATGATAAATAGAGTCAATACCTTGGAGTATGATAGACCCTGAGTCGCGCCTAGTGTGGTCGAACTCGTGTAGGCCTCACTGTATCCCTCAACGTCGATCTATAATTCAAATTATCATAATCTAATGATTTATGTTGAGGGTCCAAAATAAACAGAGTCATCACCTTAGTGTACCATACACCCCGAGCCGTATCCTTAGTGATCAAACTTGTGTAGATCTCACCATACCCCTCAGTTAGCATAAGTGATATAAGGTCTACTGTACCTACTTGAAACCTATATGGATTTCACCATACCCCTCAGTGAGCATAAGTGATATATGATCCACTTGTAGACAATTGTCATCATCTCCTCATCGACTCACATACTATCTCAACAAAAGGGAATGACAGGCTCTGGTACTAGTAGGAGTAGATTTTTGTTCTTAGTCGTTGATATGTTATGTATGGTTGGTAACTATTTTGGCTTGTCATTGGTGTTGCTTGGCTACCTGCAATATTAGTGCTTCGATGGTTTTGAAGACTTTTGTCTTCACCTCATGTGTTGTAAGTATTTACTTAGTTTTTCCTCCTTTGGTCTAGATTCGAGCTTGTAGCAGTTTTCATTTTGCTATGGTGTTGCTTTAAATATGTTAGAATGTACTTGGGGAGTTACTTCTTCTCCTTAAGTTATCATGTTTCCTTTTAAAATCGAGATTGTTTCAGTGTAATTATGTGTACGTATGTGAATATTTAAGGGATTGCCTTGTGCATCTAGTCTCGTCATCGTCTATTAATACAGATGACCTCTATTATAAGACTAATATTCGTATGGCTGCCAATATAAGGCTAATACAGTGTATGATCACTAATAAAAGATCAATAGTATGTATGGCCACTGATATAAGACCGATAAAATTCATCAAACTATGCATACCTCGAGATCAAAGCCCGAAGGTACGGACTTACTCCGTTCGAGCGTGTATGCTCATCAAACATGATCATGTGGCCAATCGTCATGCTGATCCTATGCGCGATCATTGTTGATACTATAGGAATCACTTAACATTTGCGTATGGATCTCGAGTTTTGCCTTGCATTCCGCCTCCCCAGGTAGCCCATAGTCTTCCCCGAAGTTGAGCCAAAGCTTCGTACGAACCCGCATTCGAAACAAAAGAAGAACCCCTGCTTAAATGGCACCTGACATAGGCTTTACTGCCTAGCTTATTGCACTACCATCCACTAGTATTCCACTACCGGTCGACCGGTGGTAGCCTATCCCGGCCAGTAAAGCCTAGGGAAGGTGCCATCGATTGCTACAACCACCAATTCACATTATGTTTCCTCCATTGCTTCACCCGATGAGCTGCCTTGCTTTCGAAGCCTGCCATCATCCCATCAGACCTCTTTTGGAGTTCATTAGTTGATGTTTTGTAAGTGGTTTCTTATATGTTCAAAAGCTGATTTCGACACGAAATTCACTCTTTGCGCGTGTAAAGTTCAACGGGCGAATCTAACGACCCAGCACCCTCTAACATGCCAAAACAACAAAACCGGCCTTCCTACCTTATGTGATGCCTACATGTACACCCATACACCCATTTGTGTATGTTTATACACACACGAACACACAACCACACTTTCAATTATATAAATCGCATTTCGGACTTCATTAGAGCGATTACTTGACCCGGTATCTTCTCATGCAACTTAGGACATGTAATAGTCATTATGGCTACGTGAGACGCTCGCCACGTGTTTATATACAAATAAAGATATACACATGCATATATTTACTATAATTCATATATATATATATAATAGAGTTAGGGTTATGCCCTAGGGGCAATTATATAATTTGTTATATATATCTAACTCTATACCCAATCTTATTCAAAATAAAAGATGATTTCATTTTATAATATACCTGATATAATGTGTTATGTTAATCAATTAATTTAATTAAAAGTGTATATAATAGAAAATCCATAAATGGTACGTTTTCGTGATAGTAGTGATAAAATGTTGTGACCATGAGTAATTTATCACAAAAAAATAAACGTTCCATTTAAATATTCCTAGTCAAGATGTATTAAGACTGGATATCGATGCATCCATTAAGTCTATAGTATGTAACGCTCTTCAAATGTTGGGAAGTGTATTACTCGTTACTACTAGGGGCACCAAGGCATTACGTACTGACTTAAAAATACTTTTTTTATAGCAACTTGAAAATATTATTGATCTTCAATATGAAAGCTCCACCACGTCCATCAAATGACTATAGTTGGGTCGAGTGGAAGTATTGGAAGTGAAATACTATTCAAGAGAGAATTCGTCTCCTCGGTTATATAGGGTTAATATCATGGTTAACTGAAGTCAACTCAAAGTCAAAACCTCTGGCCGGAGGTTAATAATAATTGTTATTATTGAACCAAGGAATTTGTGCTTGGACTATAGAGTGGAATACAGACGATTGTGGAATTTTGACCATAACCAAATTCCATAATTCCAAAGTGATATAGTTTTGACAAAGAGAATTGGTGTAAATAATTGTCACTACCGGGTAATGCTTAAAATTGTAAAAATTGGATTTTTACCAAAGCTATATAAGCAATAAATTTGGCCAAAATTTTAGACCACTAGCTAAGGTGAAGTTTGACCATTGATATTTGAATTATTTGATGTTAATCATTGACCAATTTACACCTAGAGAATCAATACAATAACAATGTTGAATCATTCGTCTACTCCTCATTTAATTACATTAAAAAAATTATAATTAATTTAATTAATTAATATTTATGAAATATTATTTTTTTCTTTTATTGAATTGTGTTGATCAATATTAGAACTAGTGCATATATAATTGTTATACACACATATTATCAATATACGATATCAATGTACGTTTAGATTTGAATTAAATGTGAAATATCCATCAGGCTTGAAGTGAATTGAGGCCTAATAGGAGGACATGTGTGGCTATCCATGAAAAGGAGAAATAGGCTTGGAATTTGATTCCAAAAGTTGTGAAAATATCTAAGGAAATGAAAGGTATGTTACCTTCATTTAGTTCATTCTTTCCTATGTTATTTAAGCACCTCTTGCCTTTCTTTTCACTCCAATTCTATTCTAGGGTTTCAGCCACCACTCCGCCTTTCTACCATGGATGAAAATTATTCCTCTCTCTCTCTCAAGCAAAACACAACACAAATTGAATAAAAAGGAAAAAGGAAACGATGTGTATCTTTCTCAAAGGGGTTGCGGCTTTTGGAAGTGTTGATATAGAATCCAAGCAAAGTATTATAGATTTAACGTTCAAGGTAGTCACTTGGGCAATAGGAAGGTATCATCTTAATATACAAATTCTTATAATCATTTATAACTCCTTATTACATGCTTTTATTTAATTAATTTATCCATTATCATGGTTCCCTATACATATATGTTGTCGATATAAGATGAAAATATGAACATATGTATGTGTATTTTTGATTAAGATTCTGTTATATTCATATGTTTGGAGATATAATTTTGTTGATGAAATCATAATTGTATTTTTCTTTTTGATTTTACTTTTGACAGTAGTTGAAAACAAGTTTTATTAGGTTGACTTTAATCTATACAAATATTTCGCATGTAATTGTGTAATCATATGGTCTTACTAATCAACTAAACTTGTTCATATGTTTTATTTTATAACAAAGAAAATTGCAATTTTAATATGTAGTTGTTAAATTTAATCATATATGTTTATATTTGTTTAATTGTTTGTACATACGTTAAATTAAATTCACGTATATATTTCATTAGATACTAATTATGTAATTTAAAATAAAACAAGTAAAGTTTTGCTAATTTTTTTTGTGGAAAGAAAGTTTTATTAAGATGTTTTTTAACCATATATGTGATAGTATGTAAAGGAAAGTTATGATAATTTGTTTAGTGTAAAGAAAGTTTTGTTAAGATGTTTTGTAACCATATATATGATTGTATATACAAACACACACATACACACACTAATATATGTGTGTGTGTGTGTGTTTTAATCTTTATATTCATATACTTATATATAAACATCTATTTAGTTATAACGTATTTTATGTAATTTTAAAGTGCATTTAAAGTGTATTTAATGTGTATTCAAAGTGTATTTAAAACTTTTGATTATGGTCTAGAATTGTAGAAGATGAACAGTCATTTGTTGTCAATTATTACTTATTCAAGTTTTATTTATTTGGAGTTGGAATCTTAAAATTAAATTTTCAATCTAATTTACACGTATTATATTGATGGTTAGAAATTTTTATATTTTTACTGTAATTGTATAAGTATGTATATATGTAAATAAATGTGTAAACTTGTATCATTTATAAACACCACTATGTTTCATATTAAAATGCACGGACACACATCAAAATCAAAACATTACTTATAAATAAAATAAAATAATAATTTTATTTAAAAGAAAATTGAGATAAGATCCAAATGAATTTAGATTTCATAGGCCCATAATATAGAAATTTTTTGAAGTTTACCCTTTCATTTCGTTACGGTCTAGCGCAGTTCCAACAACGGTATCGGAGCCCAATAGCCTATGCAGTCTAAATTAGTCATGTTAGGGCTAACTAATTAAGCTTGCCCACTCAGTATAGTTTCTAAAAAGTTAATGTATAGGATTGGAATTGAGTAATCAAGTACCCCGTTCAACCTGGTTACCCATCTAACTTGAAAGGTGAAGTGAGCCCAAAGGTTGCCACTAATAGAAAAGGCCCAATTTGAATTAAGCCTTCGGCTAATTTTGAAAATTATTTTGAAAATAAAAAAAAAGATATAAATTTAAAAGTTAAGTTTAAAATAAAAACATGTTTATTATAAAAGTTGTAATACAATATAAGTTTTCAAAATGTTTTGAAAAGATAATGATATTTTCAAAATGTTTGAAAATATTTAAATATTAATTTCAAATTTTAAAATTTATTAATAAGGTTAATTAAATAAGTTAAGTAATTAATAAATATTTGGATGTATTATATATTGACATATGTTATTTTATTTTAAAATGTTTAAGATAACATAAGTATACATATATGTATAAAATAAATTTTTGAAATTAATATAATTTAATTAAAATTATTTGATTAAATAACTAATTAAAGGGTAGTTAAATAAATAAATAAATAAAAGGGCAATTAAATAAATAAATAAAAGGCTAATTAACTAGATAAAAAAACATATATATAAGATATATGTATATTACTATAAAAATTATAGTTCAATATAAAATGTTATAATTGACTAATATAGTACTATTTAAGTGTTAATTAATTAAGCTAATTAAATAAGATTAAATTAATATAATGTTATACATAAAATATTATAAGTTACATAAAGTATGAAAGTTATATAATAATATAACTTATATAATATAAATGTATAAACTAAAGGTGGAATAGTAAGAAACCCAATTAGACTCAACGAATATACCCAAATGCACAGTACGCATACCGTGATTTCCGATATGTCTAATACTTGAATCACAAGGGTATTTCATAAAAAATCCATTATTCAATAAGTTGATATCACTCAATTAAATATATCAAAGATTATGAGTCTTTATATAAGTATTGTCCTCTACCATTTATATATTGACAAATTACTTGCATACTCTCTAGTTATTTAACAAACTCAAACTGCGGATGTTATGTGTGGTATTATTAATAAATTTACTAGACGAGGTAAGATAAATATATGTATTTGTTGAGAAAACTCAAGGTACATATACTATACTTAGACAGTTACAAAATGGTAGGTACGGAAGAAAATTTTCTTTCGATTTGTTGAGAAAACTCAAGACCAAAATGAGATTAGGACAAGGAAACATGGTTTAGGAGTTGTATATGATACAACCGATAAGGACTTGTCCATCGTTTGTGGGGCTATGATTTGTTAAGCCAATTCAAGGATAGAATCCCAAGAAAAATGGTTCCTTGCACACACTAGTGAAGTTTAAAGACTTTTATGTTTCGTCTAAGGCTTTTGAGAAATATAAAAGACTAGTGGATGCCTTATTAAAACAATGAAATGGTAACATTTAACCTTTCTAATTTTGTACGAATATTTGCAATAAAAAGTTATAGTAATCTACATTAATAAATTTGTGCAATTAATATAATTGATAAAACGTTTATCAATTAAAATATACAAATAAACTGAATTAATATTGACAAATATAAATATAAAATATACTTGCCAATAAATTGTTGCATGTTGACCATGCAAGCGCCTAATTACGCAACCACTAAATACATTCATAACTTGGTCACTTATAAGTTTACTTGCCCGAAATTGTGCATTTTTTTAATGAGTTTTGAACTCTAAAAGCAATATAAGAATATGGATATTTTATCTATATACGATCACATATAGATTTTACATAGTGAACAGTCACAATTCATAATGTATGAAATCTTGATGAAATTAGTCCATTGAAATAAAGAAGTAAATTGTAGTGTGAGATCACATATTCAATATGATTTATTACAATAATGATCTTGTTGTGTTAAATGTAACATTGGACCAAAGGCTACAAGATAGATCTAAGAATTCGATCATTGAAATACCAGTTTGATTAGTTTACATAAAGTGCAATTTATATAATACCTTTAAAAGTTAGGGATGACCAAATGTACTTTTGTAAAGAGTTTGTTATGATAATATAGTAAGAATTTCATTTGAATGGTTTAACCATTTAGAAAGGAAATCGAATGTATAAGAATGGATGTAACCTAAGGCACGGTTGGGACGATTAGTTTACAACCAAATGCTTATTTCACACCATGGTCATTTTTATTTCAAACAGTTTATAATTCATATCAAAATATCATATTCATTTCAAATCATATCACTTTCAAAAACATATCCACTTTCGAAATCATTATCACTTTCGAAATCATATTCACTTCCAAAATCATAACCATAAATAGTTTAAACCATTATATCTAAATATTCGCATTTAAATCCATTAAGTCTAAATCATAACAGTTCCAACTTAACCTGTTTAGATATTGAAAATAGTTTATACATAATGAAATGGTTATAAATTAAAAATAGTTTATATATTTAAAAATAGGTTAAAGATTAAAATAGTTTATATATTGAAAAGAGTTTATGTCGAAAATAGTTTCAAATTAGAATTGTTTCTTTCCATTTCACAAATTAATTCAAATCAACTTTAGTTCTAAATTCAATTTAAAGCAATCCCAGTTCAATAATTTCAATTAAAAGGGTTAAAGGTTCACTTCAAATTCTTAATAAAACCATTTTAATTTATATCGATTTTAAATCCAAGTTTGAACTATATATTTAAACCACTTCAAATCCAATCGGTTTCAAAGTTTAAATATTCAGACAATTTACAATAACTCAATTTGATAAATTTCATTTATCTTTCAAAATTCAACTTTAGTTTTATTTAAATTTGAAAATATTCGCTTAATCATTTTTAATAACATTTAAATAAAATCTCAAATTACAAATTTAAATCAAAATTAAATATTTAATTTTATTTAAATTTTATAATGTTCATTTAATCACCTTTTATTAAATCAAGTTCTAAAATCATACCTTTCAAAATCTCAAAAATCAATAAGTTTTCAATCAATTCTTATTTATGTTCAATTCTCAAATAAATTAAATTACAAAATAACTTAATTTATCTTCCCAACCTTTATTTTATTAAAGTTATCACAAAATCTATTTTTAAAAATATTAATATAAATTCAAATAAATATTTAACATATTATATATATTATTACATAAATTAAATTCTTATTAAATTTTATTATATTAATTCTTATTAAATTAAATCTTATTTTACTAAATATATTGCATAAAATCTTATCTTATATATTTAAAAAAAATTATAAGTAAATAAAAAAATTATTTTTTTCAGACTTAACTTATAAATTTAAAATTTCCAAACATATAATTTAAAAATCTATATTTTACACATATATTAAAATAAAATATTTATATTATATCTAAAATTCAATATTTTTTAAACCATATATTTCTTTTCAGAACTTTGGAAATCATTTTTCAAAAATAGATCAACGTTGTCCGTATATAATTTTCTATCCTATGGTCAAGTAATACGGATATCTATCGTTTTAATCCGTAATTATTTAATATTTACGAGTATATATAATTTCAACCCGCAATCCCAAAATTTCAAAATCAATAAAATCGCTTGGGTTTATCATTTCAACCCATAACGATTTTCCCTAATCTATAATATCGTTCGGGTATGTATCATTTCAGCCCATAGGGAATTCCTAACGAACAGGGAACTTGCAGTGTGAGAACAATAAAATAAAATAGCATAATATATCAATTACAAGCATATATAATCTTAAACAATTAAAATTTAATATATATACTAACAGGTTATGGTGTCTTATGTAAATCAATATAGGTTAACAATTTTAAATGATAACATATCATATTCGGCAATTAAATAACTAACAATTCAAATCTAACAACATATTTCAATCGTCATTTCATGTGAAATCAATTTACTAAACATAAGAATGTTAATCGTGACTGATCGCTCACCTTTCGAGGCTAGAGAAAAACAACGAAAGCTAAGAACAATGCAAACTGGCATGGATAGGTGCACACGGACATGCGCACACACAACGAGACAACGACAAGCCAAGAGTTGCTGTAAAATCACCGGACAACAACAAAAACAAATCAAAGCTAGCACGATCATGAATTTTATGAAAAACAAATGATGTGTGTATATATATACCTTTTTCCTTTCTTTTGTTTCAAGGAAGGAGAGATAGTCACTGCTCGGAGTTGCTATGCTCGGCTCAGATGTTGCCAGGAGCTGGTCGGTGAGTTGCAGAAGATGGATAGGAAGAGCAGCTGAGGAAAGCAACGAATTCGATGAGAAACAATAAAATTTATATAATATGTAATTCATTATTTTTTTATATATATAACAAGAAAGAAAAATGCTAAGAGCTACTGCCCGACAGGGAGGAGAAGCAAGAGATAGAGAAGTGGAGTTCGGTGATGGAAGGAGGACAGGCGTGCAATGATGGAGAGGTGTGGGCGCGGAGGACCTGCAGGTGGCTGACGTGGAGAGAGAGGGGCGGAGGGAGTGAGAAGTGTGTTTTCTGGGGGATGGAGGATGAGAATGTTCACGGAGCACGGAGGCGCTGAGAGGCGAGGTGATGAGCAGCCAATGGAAGGGCGGGTTTGCTTCGGCAAAGTGAAAATGGTGGGTTATGAGAAAATGAAGGAGGAGGCACAACTTTCTCGAATTATATATGTGCTGTCATATGTATGTATGTATGTATGTATGTATGTATGTATGTATGTATGTATGTATCTTTTTCAGAGAGGGCTGCTGCTCAGTGCTCAGGTGTTGTTGAAAGCTTGGAGTTGTGCGGCGTTGAAGGGTTGTTCGAGAGGCAGAAGGAGTGAAGTAAAGTGGAGCGGTTACGGGTGAGGGTGGAAGAAGCAAGAGGGTTGGCTAATGATGAGAATACCGACTCGGTGGGGAACATGGTGGATCGACAACTGACAGTGGGTTGTGGAAGAAAGATGGAGCGGTTGTTGTCTGACATGGAAGGTTTAGGAAGAGGTGTGGCGGGTCGGCAGTGGGCTATGTGTTGAACGATGGGAGGGTGAGACGATGGCTATCGTGGTGTTTGGGTCGGTCGGCAGAGGAGTGGAAGGGTTGAAGAGACGGGCGGTGGACGGTGGATTCGAAGAAGGCAAGGGCTCGATGCAAGACGGAGTTGCTTAGGAGGAATGATGAAGCGGATCTGAAGGGGATGGCAGCTACAACAAAGATGATACGAGCAGTTTCATGAAATAAAAATGCAATCGTATAAATATAAACTTATTATTTTTTTCTTAGAAACTAGGCATAGAACAATGAAGAGGAAGGAGAAAGGAGTAAACGAACTAGGGAAAATGGAACGTGCCAGCAATATAAATCAAAGCTAGGGAATAGTGAAAGCCAGATATTAAATTCTGGGAATATTAATAACTAACGTCCATTAGCTTTATTAGCTGGACAAAGGAAACGACAAAGAAAGCCCAAAAGATTCAAATCTGGAACCGATACGGCTAATCGTTTCGCCGATATCGCAGCGCACCGGACGCCGAAACACACAAATGAATATACTGCAGAGATCAGCATGATGAAATGAATAGAATGGTACACAGATATCAGTGATACGACTCACCTATCAAAACTCGATATTCGTGCTGAAAATGCTGCTAAAATGTTGAAAATAAGATAAACGGGGCTAGAGCAGTCCAAATTCGGCGAGACGAAATATGACGTCTCACTCGGAAAATGATTTACATTTTTATTATATAAAAATATTCAGATTTCAAAAATATTTTAATTCCATCAAATTTAACTGATTTAAATTTAAAATTGAAATTTCCACAATATAATAAACTTTTATATTTACAAACGAAAATCTGCCATTTGCTATATTTAAATAGACGCATACCAAATATCAAATTTTCATTGCTAAATTTTAATTATTTATTTTCATATAAATTTCAATTAATTAGTTATTTAAATCATTAAAATTTCTGGGTCGTTACACTCTCCCCCACTCAAAACTTTTCGTCCCCAAAAAGGAACGAGATAGAAGAATAGAAGCAAATAGAAAAAAAGATAGACTCGAAATACATAGTACCAAATACAATAATTAATTTAAAACCATATAAATTTCATTATTTATTATCATTCTAATTAACCCACTTTCAATTATTTTACATTCATAACCAATTTATTTGCATTTACCCTCTTTTTTTCAATCATATTTTTATCCACTTTCACATTCAATTTTATTTTTGTTCATTATTTTATTTCATTCATATAGTATATTTCCTTTAATGACAATATTACTTAATTAACCCTTTAACAAATTTATTTAATGTTTAATATTAACATTCCATATTCTCCGTATAATTTAAGTCCATTTTTTCTTCAAAACAAATTCTATTTTATTATTTATAAATTCTCTTAATCAAAATTAATTTCGGATATCTTATTTCTTACATTTATATTGTATACCATTCAATTACATGTTCTCACTACATTCAAACTTTTTCCCATGTAAGTTTTATTAATGTTTCCAAATGTAATTGAGCACTATACAAATTTACCTTTTATTTACAACATTTCTACTAAGCAAAAATTTAGTTTGAACATTTTTATTACTTAAGTTTTCTCTTGAATAACCTTCAATTACAAATTCACATTAACATTTTAACTCTTTGAATATTTAAGGTAAGTTATATATATGTTTTAGAATGCAATTGAGTATTATACAAATTAATTTTATCCTAGTTCAACTGTTTCAAGTTGTTTCAATTCTATTTCTCATCTTAGGCAATTCAATTATTCAAAAAAAAATTCATTTCAATAATTGAAAACTATCACTTAACATAAAACTTAAGAGTTAAATTTCCGGTTTCACTTCTAACCATTTTGAAATAAATATATACATATATATATTTTATACATCAAATCATACTCAAGAAATTCAAATCAAATCCATCTTTCAAAACAAAAGTGTAGCAAAGCTACTAAGTGTTCTCCCCACTCCAAGACTCGAAAATGAATGTCGACGATGCTGCAGTCATCACCGAAATTATTTTCCAGCGACATAAGAGGGGAGTACTGACTTACTTCTTTAAAAATTCTTTGGAAACAATTTCCATTCGAAAATACTTTCAAATAATAATATTTTTTTCAAAAATTTGAAAACCAAAATATGAAAAGTACCAAAAATTTAATTCTCAAATCCTTAATTTAAATTCATTTCATTTGAAAATCAGATTTACAAACAATGTTTAAAAATTTCAACTTCTTATAACATACAACATTAGTTAATGGTTTAGGAATGTTGACAAAACAATAAATTATAATCTAGTATTATCATTTCTTACAACCAATTTATTTAACTATCTAATTTCACAAAATTATACTTTTATATATATAATCATACATAAAATTATTTCATTTACCTGTTTTGAAAACAATATTATGTCAGTTTGCTCTGTTCAAGTGTTTTGGAATTCCTATCGATAGCGTTGGCCGGACGAATCGATCGAAACCCAAAATTCAAACTTAACAACTCAAACAACACAATATAAATCATTTTATATCAATTACAAATATGTTCTCTCAAAGGATGATTCAAGAATGGATTTTAGAAAAAAATAGAGATTCAAATTTAGAGGAAACCTAATCAAAGAGAATTCTAACAAAGAAGATAGGCTCGAAAGGAAGATAAGGTAATTAAATTACAAAAGAGGAAAGATGGATAGACTTATATTAATCGCCGCGATCTAAATCGGGTCAACCGAGACTCCATTTTCAGAAACAATGCGCCCAATAAATCAGACTTCATCCCTCCAGAAATGGCATTAAGAAAATCTGGCTTTCAACTGATGACTCCAAAGAGTTTGGAGAACATAGCTCAATTGAGATTCATGCTCCTTCTCTGACTTAGAAAAGACGAGAATATCATCAACGAACCAGGACAAACTTGTTGAGAACATCGCGGAAAACGCAATTCATGAGATCGACGAAGAAGGCAGGAGCATTGGTTAATCCAAAGGGCATGACTAACCATTCATAGAAACCATTCGTCTAGGAGGAAGGACAACAGGTCAAGCTCAATTTCCCGCTTAGGAGGAAGAGAAGTGACTTCACCAAACAACGGGATAATCCCTGACTAATCGAGGTGGAGTCTAGATCACTAGGCTGAGAATCAAGCGAGAAGATTAAACTGCCCGCATAATCCTAAGGCAATCGACATTCGATCACAAGAGAATTACCCTGGTTGTATACTAAAGAAACGATTCGGGCTTTCAAAGAAATAACAGCATCAAAACCGAGGACATATAAATCTCCGGTGAATCAACGCCTATTATAAAGGAGTTTCACCCCTTTACAAAACATACTAAGGTTGGCGGGACCGCCGATGGGATTAGTCACACATCAGGATAAAGTTGCCAATTGGGGTAGCAAGATGAACTCAAATTTATTACAGAGATCAACAGAAATAAAGTTATAGGATGCTCCAGTATCAAAAGAACACGAACAGGACAAGACAAGAATGGATTTCGGAACAAAGGGGAAAGTTCCAAAATTCAAAATAAATCCTAATTCAGGAGGATCCTAACGAAGAATTTCATGCTCGAACGAAGATGATTCTGTAATTAATTCCACTCATTCTAGGGTATTACTACCCTATCTCTAATGAGTTTTTAATCCATACGCTAAGTTTAGCTTAAATCAGAGCTCTGATACCAACTGTAACGACCTGCTATTTCGAACCATTCAAATCGACAATAATCCACATATGTTAGAATTGAATTGCTCAAAACAACATATTGTTAATTGGTATTTAGAAAAATTTGGCATATATAGTAAATAAATCAATCATAGAATCATAGACACAGAGTAATATAATAATATGCAGCGGAATAGATAAATAGTAGTTCATGAAGCTACTATAGAAATATCAGAGTCTGAAATAAATACAACAGAAAATCCCAAGTACATAGATGTCACTAATACAAAAGCAATTGACAAGTCTGAACATAAACAACAGGAAATAACTGAAAGTTGGATAGATATAAGACAGATCTTCAAGCAAAGCTCCAAGCTCTAAAGGTCAGTCTCAAATGCGGTGACACTCAGTCTGACCCGAGCATAAAGCAAAATGCAAAACACTCGAGTCAGGATTAACATTCTTATGCAAGTAAATCAACTCAAGTGAAATGTCAAGCGAAATACAAAGTAACTCAAAGGATGTTTAGGATTCGACCCTTTAAGGATCCGTTAAACTATCTACATACATAATACAGTACGCTACATGGATAATGTCTACAGTAAAGTAAAATATTAAAATAGCGTTAAGGTGTTACCCATATCCCCCTTAACACGTTTTTATATATTCCCGTAGTCTATACAGATACTGTAACTCCACCAAACCGGTGGTTTACTTAAGGAGCACTCCATAGGTACGGTACAGACCAAACTCGTAATAAGCGCGATAAGGCATGTGACAAGGCACGCGAGGCAATGCCCAGGGTAGGATACTACCGTTTTGCGAATCCGGACCGGTGGTAACGCATAGTAGCTACTACCGCCCACCTCGAGACACACTCCCAAATCAAAGGTGCACCCAATTGAATCACAAAGTAATAGAATGGTATTGAAGAAGCATGCTCTATTGGAGGTGCGACCTCACTTGGCCCGGCGTGGCTCCTGTTTTATTCACATCGAGCTGATTCGTGGGAGTCAGGGCTGTGTTCATACCTCATATAGACGTCACCAAACCATCGTACTTCGTTCTGGATTCTCCACCACGTACACAGTTGTTAAAGTGGTTTTCGATACTGGCAGAGAGTATGACAATATCTGATCTCGGTCTCTTTAACAACCAAACGCTTATTTCACACCGTGGTCATTTTCATTTCAAACAGTTTATAATTCATATCAAAATATCATTTTCATTTCAAAATCATATCACTTTCAAAAATAAATATCCACTTTCGAAATCATTATCACTTTCTAAATCATATTCACTTCCAAAATCATAACCACAAATAGTTTAAACCATTATATCAAAATATTCGCATTTAAATCCATTAAGACTAAATCATAATGGTTCCACCTTAACCAGTTTAAATATTGAAAACAATTTATATATATTGAAATAGTTATAAATTAGAAATAGTTTATATATTTAAAAATAGGTTAAAGATTAAAATAGTTTATATTTTTTTTTTTTTTTTTGAAACTAGGGAAAACCTGGTCAATCACTACCGACATGCGGTTCCTGATCAGTAAACCTAGGGAATAGATGGAAGGCCCGCCACAACCACTAGTTTATATTTTAAAATTAGTTTATATATCGAAAAGAGTTTATATTGAAAATAGTTTCAAATTAGAATTGTTTCTTCCCATTTCACAAATCAATTCAAATCAACTTTAGTTCTAAATTCAAATTAAACCAATCCCAGTTCAACAATTTCAATTAAAATGGTCATAGGTTCACTTCAAATTCTTATTAAACCCATTTTAATTTATATCGATTTCAAATCCAAGTTTGACCTATAAATTTAAACCACTTCAAATCTAATAGGTTTCAAAGTATAAATATTCAGACAATTTACAATAACTCAATTTGATAAATTTCATTTATCTTTCAAAATTCAACTTTAGTTTTATTTAAATTTGAAAATATTCGCTTGATCATTTTTAATAACATTTAAATAAAATCTCAAATTACAAATTTAAATCAAAATCAAATATTTAATTTTATTTAAATTTTAAAATGTTCATTTAATCACCTTTAATTAAATCAAGTTATAAAATCATGCCTTTCAAAATCTCAAAAATCAATAAGTTTCCAATTAATTCTTATTTATATTCAATTCTCAAACAAAATAAATTACAAAATAACTTAATTTATCTTCCCAACCTTTATTTTATTAAAGTTATTACAAAATCTATTTTTAAAAATATTAATATAAATTCAAATAAATATTTAACATATTATATATAATATTAGGTAAATTAAATTCTTATTAAATTTTATTATATTAATTATTATTAAATTAAATCTTACTTTACTAAATATATTTCATAAAATCTTATTTTATATATTTAAAAAAATTATAAGTAAAATCAAAAAAATTATTTTTTTCAAACTTAACTTATAAATTTAAAATTTCCAAACATATAATTTAAAAATCTATATTTTACATATATAATAAAATAAAATCTTTATATTATATCTAAAAATAAATATTTATCAAACTATATATTTCATTTCAAAACTTTGGAAATTATTTTTCAAAAATAGACCAATGGTGTGCGTATATAATTTTCTACCCTATGGTTGAGTGATATGGATAATTATCATTTCAATCCGTAATAATTTAATATTTACGGGTATATATTATTTCAACCCGCAATCCCAAAATTTCAAATTCAATAAAATCGTTTGGGTTTATCATTTCAACCCATAACGATTTTCCCTAATCTATAATATCGTTCGGGTATGTATCATTTCAACCCATAGGAAATTCCTAACGAACACTTACAGTGTGAGAACAACAAAATAAAATAGCATAATATATCAATTTTGCAAGCATATATAATCATAAACAATTAAAATTCAATATATATACTAACAGGTTATGGTGTCATATGTCAATTAACAAAGGTTAACAATTTTAAAAGATAACATATCATATATAACAACTAAATACTAACAATTCAAATCTAACAACATATTTCAAACGTTATTTCATGTAAAATCAATTTACTAAACATAAGAATATTAATCGTGAGTGATCGCTCACCTTTCGAGGCTAGAGAAAAACAACGACAGCTAAGAATGATGCAAACTGACACGGACAGGTGCAAACGGACACACGCACACACAATGGGATAGCGATAAGCCAAGATTTGCTGTAAAAATCACCGGACAACAACGAAAACAAATCAAAGCTAGCACGATCATGAATTAGATGAAAATCAAATATGTGTGTGAGTGTGCGCGTGCGTGTGCGTGATGTATATATGTGACGACCCACATTTCGGAATGTTTAAATCAACAATAATCTACACATGTCTGACATAAATAATCCGAAATGTAGATAATTAATTAGGGTTAAATAAGAAAAATAAGAAAAGAAGAAGGAAACAAAACACAGAACCTCACAGCGGAAACGATAAAATATAATAATCAAATAAATAATTCATAAAGTTGTTTACTATACATTTGATTATCATCTATACACATTTATCAGAGTTATAAATACACAACAAGGATAAATAATCAATGCGTAACATGGCATGATACAGGGTATAATAATAATAGTAATATACCAAACTCTGTCTTCGTCCTCCAAAGAATAGTCTTCGATACACTGAAAGAAAACTCAGGACTGACCCGAGCGAAATGAAAAGACAAAACACTCGAGTCAGGACTAAAATACTCTTATGTAAGTCAAATCAATATTACAAATCTGAGTGCAATAACTTAAGAGATGTTACGGGATTTTCATCTCCTAAGGATCCGTTAAACTATTTATATATAATATATACGCTATAATAGATATTGTCTATCAGTAAAATAAATATCAAAATAGCATTAAGGCTTTACATTGATCCACCTTAACACATTTTTACAATTTAAACCAAAATCGTATTGGGCTCGTATAGGGATAAATATGACAAGGCACGTGAGGCAATGCCCAAGGTAGGATTCTACCAGCTTACCAATTCTGGCTGGTCGTAACACATCCGTGGCCGGCCGCG
This sequence comes from Allium cepa, assembly GCA_030765085.1. NCBI lineage: Eukaryota > Viridiplantae > Streptophyta > Magnoliopsida > Asparagales > Amaryllidaceae > Allium > Allium cepa. Next base: position 568,828,467 of record CM060942.1, on the reverse strand, counting down.
ACAATCAATCCAAACGACAAATAAGGTGCACCAATCGAATCCGAAACCACAATAGTAATACGAGGGACCAACGTCGCTAGAGGTAGCTAACCTCATTGGCCAGACATAGGCTCCTGTTTTAGTCATTTTAATTATGACACGAATGTCAAGGCTATCCATCATCGTTCTCTTACTTCATTCCAGTAAACGTCGCCAATTCAACCACTACATTCTGGATATCATCCACCGTGTACACGGTTGTCAAAGTGGTTCCAATATTGAAAGAGAGTATTTCAATAAGAGGCCCCGATCTCTTTAACTCGTCATTTTACACACCGGTTGGTTCTTTTATATTTCGAAAACAATTTGCACTTGATATAAAAGTATCATATTCATTTCAAATTCAAATCCATTTTGAAATCATCATATATTCGCTTCAAAATCAAATCCATTTCGAAATTATCATATATTCAAAATTATCAATTTTGTCTGATAAATCGATTTCACTTCCAAAATTTGATTCGAATTCAATTTAGGTTATAGTCTTCACTTTAATCTAGTTCATATTTAAATCCAAGATTTAAATATAACCAATTTTCGTCTCTTTAACCAGTTTGAATTTTAGAAAATAGTTTAAATATTTTAAAATAGTTAAATAATTAAAAATAGTTTAATAGAAAATATTTAAATAGTTTAATCGAAAATAATTTGAATATAAAAATGGTTTATATATTAAAACAGTTTGGGAAATCAAAATAATTTGAATATTTGAAGAATATAGATTTTAAATCATTTATACTAAAATATTCATTTTAAAAATAATTGCAAAGTCAAACTGGTCAACTTCCCAATTTCCTACCTAAATTAACTCCAAATTCCATTTCGATTTAATCGATTCAATTCCGATTCCAACTCGAATAAATTTTGATTCCACATAAATTTCGATTCTAATTCAAAAATTTCTTTCAATTTAAATTTCCATTTACAAATTAATTTAAATCTCAATTTCAAATTAATTTCCAATTCCAATTCCAAATTAATTTAAATTCCCATTTCAAATTAATTTAAATTCAAATTTTAAATTAATTTCCATCTCCAATTCCAATTCCAAATTAATTCAAATTCCAATTTCAAATCAATTTCCAATTTCAGTTCCAATTCCAAATTAATTCAAATTCCAATTTCAAATTAATTTCCTATTTCAGTTCCAATTCCAAATTAGTTCAAATTCCAATTTCAAATTAATTTCCAATTTCAGTTCCAATTCCAAATTAATTCAAATTCCAAGTTCAAATTAGTTTCCAATTTCAGTTCCAATTCCAAATTCGATTTCAAAATTGATTTAAACACTTAAATCAAATTTACTTTCAATACCAAATTTTAAACCCAAATTTTCAATTCCAAACCCAACTTGAAATATCATTTCAATTTTTCTTGGAAATATTCAAAGTTCGAATAAAAGTCCAATCTTTTAAAACAAATTAACTTTCGAAAATTTATGCCGTATTTCAATTTTTTTATTAAAAAAAATTAAACTTCAATTAATTAAACAATTTCGTTTACCAAGTTTAAATTCCAACATTTCAAGCTCCAATTCTAAATAATTCAATTTCCATAAATTGGATTTTTTTACAAAATCAATTCATTTAAATAATTTCAAAACAACTTTTAAAATCATTTAATTTAACCAACCTGGTGTCCGTATATAATTTTCTAACATATGGCCAAGCAGATAATTATTTCAATTTAATTTCAAGGATGGATATATATCATTTCAATCTAAATAGATGTCATAGGTATATATCATTTCAACCTATTTCTTCATTTATTCGAAATAATTCAGTTTACAATTTTATATGCAATAAACAGTATACAGGATGATAGCATGGTATATCAAAATAAATAAACAACCAATATCGACCAATAGCATCCATCACAACCAATCAACCATAAAGCCAATAACATTCAAAAATTCCAATTTTTTACCATATCGGGAAATATGATACCAATTAAATTTAAATTTATTTAACGGGCAATTTAAATTCTATCAATTAATTCATGTACCAATTTAAATGACAATTAAACCTACCAAACAACAGCCAATAAATTTCATATCACTTCAGAATATAAATATAAATAACATAAAATTATTTTAGTCAATTGTGAGCGTATAAACACTCACCTTTGATTTATCGACGATTTAAAATCCAAATAAAGGCTCAAATATAAACGGTCTCGGAATGCATCCAAACAAGCTCCATGTTGTTCGCAATTTCGATACGAACGCAACAGAGAAAACCGCGTGTCGATCCGAGCTCGTATGCAAAAGTTATGCGAGTTAGAACATTTGACTTTTAATATAAATTAATTAATTAATTAATAAAATAATTAATTAATTAATTAATTAATAAAATAAAGCATACAACCTGAATAATTTTTAAAACCTCAGCTTTTTAATTTTTTAATGTCCGCTGACCCCGATTTTCCCTCCCGACACTTACCATCAATCATACCTACCGTCCCTTCAACCATACCTCCCCATGTTCAACTTTCCCCCCCTGTGCCACCCAAACCACCCCCGCCTGACCCACCACAGTCGACCATCCCTCTTCTTCATCACCATCCCCCATTCGGTCCATCTTCTTCCACGTCAACCACCCACATCCCTGCTCCAGCCAAATGGAATTCACTGTTCAAAGTAAAGCCGCGTAATGCTGGTCAACATTCCCCTGTTCGAGTCCCTCTGATTTATGATGGTCTCATCTTGGTTCCGCCTGACAATGTCATTAAGGCAGGTAATGAAGTATGGGGAGAATACCTAGTTGGATTCTTTCTTGACAAGCCTTTATCTTATATGACTGTGATCTCGCACCTCAAAAAAATTTGGAAACTTAAAGGATCGATCAGTGTCAAATCCGATGGATTTCTGTTCCTTTTCAATCTATCTTGCGATGAAGATAGAAGGAAAATAATTGAATCAGACCCAATTATCATGAGGAACAAACTTTTCATTGTAAAATAGTGGGATCAAAAAGTCGGGAATAGTTGTAGCACAATTAGATCTGTTCCTGTTTGGGTTAAACTCCACAATATACCACTTTATGCGTGGTCCCACCTCGGAATTAACTGGCTCGCATCACGTCTTGGTTCATTCATGTGTATGGATGCTCAAACTGAAAAGTTGGAGAGGTTAGGATATGCAAAATGTATGGTTGAGGTTACACCAAATGATGAACTATTAAATGAATTCCCTGTAAGATTAATGGATGGATCAGAGAAATTGGTCACTGTTGAATACCTTTGGAGACCTGAAATATGTACTAGTTGTAAAGTTTTTGGTCACAACACAGAGGATTGTCTGAAAGTGGAAATGATCAAGAAAGGAAAGGCAAATGCAAGACAAAAGGCAAGTAATGAAAGCATGGGGAAGGAAATTATGCTTGGCAAAGTTTTGAAGAATGTAAAACAAAAGCAAGAATGGAAAAAAGTGGAAAATAAAGGGGCTAAGTTAATAATGATGACAGGAAATAACAAAATAGCAGATGAAAACCAAAAAAAGACAGTGAATGAAGGAGATGGGGTTGGCAATAAATTATTGAATGTCACAACTACCAGCAGTATGAATAAAGTTAATACTATAGAAACAATGTTGGGGGGAGTCTCAGTCACAAACAGTTTCAATGTATTAATGAATGAAAATTTAACTGAAGAATGCTATGTTGACTGCAACAATATTATAGGTAATGAAATATGTGAAAACAATTGTCTGTTGGAAGAGGGAGAAATACAAGGAGACAAGCACTTTGCTTTTCAAGTCAGTGAAATAGATCCAATACCAAGCAATAACCAAGCTGAAAGACAGGAATTTGAATGCAGCAATCCCAATAAAGAATCAATTCAACCACCTCATAGCCCGAAACCAAATACAAACATGCCTATAATATTCAGCAAATCTTCTCAAGGAATTACCACCAATGAAAAAACCAGAGACTCAGCTGATATATCCATGTTTGATGAAGCAATGTACAGACATGCACTGGAAACTGACATTCTTTCTTTGTGCATGCAAGAGCCACTTGATAACAACAACAGTCAATACACTTTCACTGGTGAATTACCAGGATGGAAATCAATCCCAACATCTCCCACCAAAACACAATCTCCCAACCAGTCTGGACAGAGACAAAACAACAAAATTTAAAAAACAAGTCAAGGCAAAAAGATCCACTGAACACAGAGACTCTCCTGCAACCAGGAGCATGAAAAACATCATCCACCAAGCCTTAAGTTATTCCAAATGATGCACAGCTTTGCCATTTGGAACATAAGAGGGGCACATTCCTATAATAAGTTAGATCAAGTAAAGTTCCTCATATCTCAGCACAAGATCTCTTTATTTGCCATTCTGGAAACCAAATTGAATGAAACTCTTACAGTGAAAGCTGCTAAGCACATTGAACCATCTTGGACTCTTCATCACAATCTGGCTCATGCTTCTTATGGACGCATCATGGTGATTCATAATCCCACTGTCATAAACCTTACCTCAATTCTTAACACTGACCAAGTCATGCACTTTCAAGCTAAAATAAATAATACCCAACTTTCTTTCTACCTAACCATTGTGTATGCTCATAACTCTCTAAACTCAAGACAAAATTTCTTTAATCTTCTACCTGCTTTCAGGCAATCTTCCCATCCCTGGCTTGTCTTCGGGGATTTCAACTGTTGTTACAATTCATATGACAAGCATGGTGGATCACCTCTATTACCCAAAGACATATTCCCCCTCAACAAAGCCATTGATGATTCCAATCTTCTGCCTATTGCCTCCTTTGGAGCTGAGTTCTCTTGGAATAATAGGAGTAGGTCTGGTACTAGGATATTCTCTAACATTGACCATTCATTTGCCAATCTCAATGCCTTAACCACATGGCCTACCATGTCAACCCTAATCCCAAACCCTGACCTTTCAGACCACTCCCCTTTAATCTTTTCCACGGGTCAGACGATATTAAAAGGAAAAAAAAGCTTCAAATTTTATAATACTTGGGTCAATGATCCTGAGTATGCTAATATTATTAATAAATCTTGGTCTGCAAATTTTTATGGTAACCCTATGTACATTTTTTGCAGAAAATCCAAAGCTACCAAAGAAGCACTAAGAATATGGGCAAAAGAAAATTTTGGCAATGGGTCTCTTGCTTCTTCTCAACTAAGGCAGAAACTCATTGATGCTCAAGACTATATGCTGAAAAACCCAGATGATGCAGCAGCTGCTGAGAATGAAAGAATCCTCTTTGATCAACTGAATGAAGCTTTATCAACTGAAGGCAAAATGAAGAGACAACAATTAAGGCAAAAATGGGCTCAGGAAGGGGATTACAACACGGCTTACTTTCATGCTGCAATTAAAATCAAACATGCCAGCGAGCAAATCAATCACATTCATGATGAGTTTGGTGTCCTGCTTTCTAATCCCTCAGATATCGACCATGCCATTCTACAATATTTCAAATCCATGCTGGGTAACAAAGATGACTTCATACCTTTTTTTGATGAACTTGACCTTGTGCAGCTGCCCAAACTGAATCATGATGAAGCAAATTCCCTAACAACAAAGGTTACAGATAAAGAAATAAAGGACACCCTTTTTTCTATGAACAAACATTCTTGTGGGGGACCAGATGGATTCAACTTACATTTTTACATACATAGTTGGGAAATCATCAAGGATGACTTTCTTAAGGCAGTCCATAACTTTTTCAATAAATCCAAAATGTTATTGGAAGTCAATGCAACAGATTTAGTGCTCATTCCTAAAATGAAACCTCCAACTGCTGTTGATTCCTTTAGACCCATATCATGTTGTAATGTGATTTACAAATGCATATCCAAGATTTTGGCCTCAAGAATTGTTCCTGTTCTTTCCAGAATCATCTCCAAGAATCAAACTGCCTTCCTACCTAAGAGAAACATTATTCATAATATTTTACTTACCCATGAGCTTCTGAAAGGGTATGGTCATGCACAAGCTTCCAATAATGCTATGTTGCAGCTTGACTTAAAGAAAGCTTTTGATAGTTTACAATGGAGTTATATAGTGAGAATTATGGCACTGATGGGTTTTCCTAAAGTATATGTTGCATGGATTTATATATGCATTTCTTCCCCAACTTTCTCCATCAAACACAATGGCTCTAATTCTGGTTACTTCAAGAGTAAGCAGGGGATCAGGCAAGGGGATCCCATCTCCTCATATTTGTTCATTCTGGTTATGGAAGTTCTGACTGTCTTGTTAAATAGAAACTATGATAACATGGAAATTTTGTTTCATTCTAAGTGTAAATCTCTGATAATCTCTTCACTGCTTTTTGCTGATGATATTTTGATTTTCACTAAACCTGACAAATGATCTTTGGAGAATATCAAAGCCACTCTTCACAGTTTCTACCGTATGACTGGCCTGCAGCTCAATTTTAATAAATCCCACATTCTTATTTCTGGCTTATCTCCTGAACATGTAACTTCTTTCTCTGCATCCTCTGGCATCCAAGCTATGAACAATAATATGACTTATTTAGGTATCCCTCTATGCTCCTCAAGAATCACAGCTGCCAACTGCTTGCCTTTGTATGATAAAATCTGCAGCAAGATGAAATGTTGGGCCAATCGTTTTCTCTCTCAAGCTGGAAGACTTGTCCTCATCAAATCTGTTATATCATCCATGATGGTGTATTGGAGCAGAGTTTTCATGCTTCCAAATAAACTTGTGAATATGGTGAGAAATGCTATGCTAAGATTCTTCTGGACTGGCTCTTTACAATCAAAGAAAATCATTTCCTGCTCTTTTTCCATCATGGAGCAGCAGAAACACAATGGTGGCCTTGGAATACTCAATATGCACACTTGGAATAGAGCAGCCATTAGCTCCACTCTCAATAACTTGATTGCTGATAAAGATTCTTTATGGTTTAAGTGGACTAAAATTCACAACTTGAGGAATATGCATTTCTGGACCATGTCTGTCCCACCTAACTGCAGTTGGACATGGAAGAGCTTACTGAATTTAAGGCCCTATCTTTCCCCGTATATTAGAGTGTTGATCTCTCCTACTAGCACTGCTAACTTCTGGTATGTTCCTTGGATGGCAAATGGCCTTATTCTTGCCAACATGTTTACCCCACAGCAAATAGTTCAATCTGGTATTAGTGCTAATGCTAAAGCCTCTGATTACATTCATGATGGTAAACTTCTGCTGCCCTATTCAAGCAATCAGGTAATCAGAGGAGTTTGGAACAGTTTCCAGAATAATATTTATCAATCAAGTGACTTGGATGAAATTCATTGGAATGGCAAGCAACATTCAATATCCTCTGTATATAAGATGCTTGATACAGCTCCTGTTGCCTCTACTATAAAATGGCACAAAGTGATTTGGACTGATTTTTCTAATGCCAGAGACAACTTAATGTTATGGAAAGTCATAAACAATGCTCTCCTAACTAAAGATAAGTTAGTGACATATGGGATGGCAGTTGATCATATCTGTGTCGTATGCAAGATGCATACTGAATCTGTGGAGCATCTGTTTTTTGATTGCAGTGAACTAAGGGGATTGTGGACTAGACTTCTCAGCTATATCAACCAAAACAACAATCAAGGGCCTACCAGTCTTGACTGGGATCTGATTGGTAAAGCAACCAAATGGAGAAAGAAGGATAGATTTGTGCACTTTTTCATGATCAAAAAATACTTGACACTAGTATGGGAAGAAAGAAATCAGAGAATTTTTGAGAACAAATCTAGAAACAACCATCAGCTATGGAATGCTTTGAAGGCCAGCATCGGGATTGGAATGCGGGAGAGTAAATTTGATTTCAGTGGTTTCTACCCTTCTGACTGGCTATAGCTCCTTCCTTATTTTTTCTTCTGTTTCTTTGTGCTCTACCCTTTTTTTTCTGTGTTGTCTGTTGCATGATTTTTCTTCTTGTGTTGTTGTCCTCTGTGGTTTGTGTGTTTTTTGTGACATGAGCTTGTTCATGTCACCTCTTGTTTTTTCCTTCTCTCTTTTTTCTTTTTATCAATAAATTGGTAGGGGACCAGTTAACCCCGCTTGCCCTGCAAAAATAAAAAATAAAAAAAATAAATAAATAAAGCATACGTATACCATCATCTTCCTATGCGTTCTCTCCTACCGGCCGAACCCATGCATGTTGCTACCACCAAAAAAAGCACATAACTCGAGGCAGCCGGAGTTGCCGGCGTGTGCGCCACCTTAAGAGCCACCTGCGCGCCAAGTTTCACCATCCCATTCGCCACCGTTTGCATGCAATCCAAGAAAATACGTGCATCCTTCAATCTCAGATCTCGGAAAATCCGTGATGCATTAGCAGCAATCAACCGTATGGATTCGAAGAGCTCGTCGAGATTTACACTTTTGCTTTTGGTATTTTTCGATTTCGTTGAACGGATTGAGAGATATTAAGGAAAGAAGATCGGAAATTTCTGGCCATGGAATAAGTGGCGGCCATGGTATAGAATTAGGGTTTCTGAAATAAAATAATAATAAAACTGTCTCGGTTTGCGTGCGTATTTATATAAGTAGGTCCAAAATCGTCTGAACTCCAATCGAGACATGCCGCCAAGCATTTATAAGGTTTTACCCCCATTCCAAACGCAATGGAACTAGTTTCGGGGCCTAATTCGATCATATGTGGAAGATAGCTTTCTAAAGTCGATTATTTTAATTAAATTCGAAATTAAATTTCTACGCGTTTCAAGCTCGCACGGCCAAACGACAAGTCCGATTGCTACGAAAATTGAAATCCTACAATAATTCACTATTACGGATCCGATGAAACTGGTTTCGTCGAAATCTGAGACCGTTGCCAAAATGGCTATTTTTACTCGTTAATTACAATTTAAAATTTTCAATTTTAGTTATTCACATTTAAATCCAATTTTAAATGTTAACTATCTTCATTTATATTTAAATACAATTTGAATCAATTTTATACACAATTTTAATCATATTAATTCCATAATTCAATTATTCAAATAATCTCCTATATTAAATTTTAGACGATTTAATTATCCAATAAACCAATATTAATAAATCATTACATTTTTATTTCCATCCATATTTATCCAATAAATACACAAAATTTAATAATTTAAAATAGCTAAAAATACGGTTCGTTACATACTCCCCCACTCAAAACTTTTCGTCCTCGAAAAGGCACTAAGTAAAGAATTTAAGATACAATGGATTTTATTCAAATAATCACTTATAACCTTAAAATCTTATTAGAAAATACTTACTATGTTTTTACTACGCCACTCCGCTATTGGTTTATGGAAAATGTAATTTAATATAAACAAGTTATAAAAAAATTCAAACTTCAAAAAAAAAATTCTAACACCCGGATTTACGGAAAATTTCGGCAGAGTCTCCTTTGCGCGGCTCGATCGGAAAAAATTTACAATTCAATATATAACACAAATATACCCAATATATCAAATATACATCTCATCTCAATGATGAGGCATCCCGAAGAGCAAAAATATAAAATCGCGGTATGTAATCCGAGATACGTACCTTATTATTTATAATACGAGCAAGTTCGCTCGTATTAAGCAAGCAAAACATATAATAATCCACATATACATCCAACAGTCTTCGTATGTACCTGTCTCAACTTAATTTGGAATGTTAGTTACTTATAATAAGATGTAGAACATGTATAAGTTACAATAAATATAATACATATATTTTGAATCCAAATCTCAAACATGAGCACAAAATACGCAACCATACAACAATCATATGCATCCAGAACAATTAAACAATGATTTACAACAACAAAAATCATCCGACAAATCAATATTCATTCAATTCATTTCATAACTACCATAATTTACATTTCCATGTCAATATTTTTTATACACTCTCATTCTCATTAACATTAAATTTTATTAACATTAAATATGCTCGATTCAATTTATTTACATTCAACAACTTTTATTCAATTAGATTCACGTTCCATTGATTTTTCATTCAATTTATTTATTTCCAATTGAATTGCATGCACTTATCAACATTAATGAATTTACATTCTATAAATTTACACTCATTTATAGTTACATTCATTTTTCTCTTCTTCAACTCCATTATTTTGTTTCAATAATACATATAATCAGTTGTACTTATGTAATTTAATTCCATGCCACATTCCATATATTTTAAATTGATTACCATTCACTTATTAATACTACTTTTGTTAATCATACAATGGATTTATAATCAATTCATTCGCTTTTAATTAGTTTACATTCAACAAATTTGACTTTAATTCATTCTTGTCTTTCAATCAATATTTATTTCATTCACATTTGATTTATTACAATTCAATATATTATTTACATTTCATCGATTTGTTTCAATTTTATTAACATTCATTACAAATTCATTATATTCACTTTTTATTCAATTCAATTTATGAAATTCCAATTTGTTTCACTTTTTTTAAACCTATTTCATATAAATTCATTTATGAATCATTTATAAAAATTATTCCACTTAATAAAATTAAGTAAATTTATTTCCACTTAGTATATTCTCTCTCCTTTTTTTTAAACATCATTTATAAACCATCTAAATTCATTATAAATGATATATACACACAATTCATATTATTAGTTTACCAAAATAAATTTTATTTTATAACTCAATTCATATTAATGACCCTTTTTTTCACAATTAATTTATTCAGCTTCCCTTAAGTCCACGTTAACTTATAAAAAAAATTCAATAACTTATGCCATATTATATTAGTTAACATTCATATTTTTATTTAAACTACTCCACTTGCATTTTATTTATTTATATCCAATTTAAATTAAATTCAACTAACCATATTATATATATATATATATATATATATTAAACACATTTATTTTATTTTATTTCTTTCACACTTAAATTACATTTCATTTTAAAATTCAAGTTCGTATTCATTTTTAATTCATTTTATAGTTCATATGAAATTAATTCACTTTACTAATTTATCCAGTTTCATTTAATATCCAATTTAACTTATTTAGTTGAACTTTATTTCATTTTAACCTATTACTCATTTTATTTAAATCTTATTCAAGTTAAATTTCTTATCATTCCCATTTTTTTATTAAAGCTTCTTGGGTTAAATGTATTTTATTTACTTCATTTCATTAACTCCATTTAGTTTACAATGCTAAGCCAATTATTTAATTTGTATCTCAAATTTAAAGTTTTCTTTCATCTGTTTGTTTAACCAAACTTTAACCATTTAAATTTGGTTTCATTTTCCTATTTAAATTTATAAGTTATAAGCTTATTTCTTTTTCTTTTTTTGTATATAAGTTACAAGCTAATTTCTTTTGTACTATTCTTAGTTATAGGTACAAAACTATTTTCATAAATTTATCAAATCATATTTAGAATATTTTCACAATCAAAACTTATTTTAATCGAAAATAAATTTCTTTCGGTATCAATTCTCACTCAGAACTCGAAAATGAACACTGGCGATGCTGCAGTCATCCCCAGAATTATTTCCCAGCGACCAAGCGAGTTTAATGCTTTTATTCTTTCAAAAGTCCTTCCAAAATATATTTTTCAAAACTCTTTCAAATAATACTATTTATTAATTTTTAAGGCTTTGAAAAACAATTTAGAAAACAAAAGGATTTTAAATTCTAAAATTCTCGATTTTTAAATTCATTTCTATATATAAGTTATATTATAATATACTTATACAAATTTCCTTAACCTATTTTCAAAATATTCCATTAATTTACACTTGGTCATTTTAACCAATTTTTATTGCAATTATATTTCAATTCAATTTAATTATCAATGCTTTACAAAATAAAATTCACCGAGTATTCATTTTATTTTTAATTCAACCAATAATCGATGATAATTAAATATTATTATCCTCAATCAACTAATTCATTAAGAATTATCACTTTATATAATATAATAATATAATTAGGTAAAATTATTTCATTATCCGATTTTAAAACGATATTATGTCGACTTGCCTCGTTTAAGTGTTTAGAAACCCCTATCGATGACACGGGGTCCCGCACACCGACCAGAATTCATAAACATCTCAATGGATAAGTAAACACAATATAAAACATTTTATAAAACTAACAAGTACGCTCTCTCATATATACACACTCAAACAGACTCATTCTAGGGTATTACTACCCTATCTCTAATGAGTCGAACCCCCCAACGCCAAGGTTATCGCTAAACCTTCGCTCTGATACCAACTGTGATGACCCATATTTCAGAATGTTTAAATCAACAATAATCTACACATGTCTGACATAAATAATCCAAAACGTAGATAATCAATTAGGGTTAAATAAGAAAAATAAGAAAAGAAGAAGGAAATAAAACACGGAATCTCACAGCGGAAACGATAAAATATAATAATCAAATAAATAATTTATAAAGCTGTTTACTACACATTTGATTATCATCTATACACATTTATCAGAGTTATAAATACACAACAAGGATAAATAATCAATGTAGTAACATGGCATGATACAGGGTATAATAATAATAGTAATATACCAAACTCCGTCTTCGTCCTCCAAAGAATAGTCTTCAATACACTGAAAGAAAACTCAGGACTGACCCGAGCAAATTGAAAAGACAAAACACTCGAGTCAGGACTAAAATACTCTTATGTAAGTCAAATCAATATTACAAATCTGAGTGCAATAACTTAAGAGATGTTACGGGATTTTCATCTCCTAAGGATCCGTTAAACTATTTATATATAATAGTAGAGGCTATAATAGATGATGTCTATCAGTAAAATAAATATCAAAATAGCATTAAGGCTTTACATTTGATCCACCTTAACACATTTTTACAGTTTAAACCAAAATCGTATTGGGCCCGTATAGGGATAAATATGACAAGGCACGTGAGGCAATGCACAAGGTAAGATTCTACCAGTTTACCCTTTCTGGCGGGTCGTAACCTATCCGTGGCCGACCGCAACAATCAATCCAAAAGACAAATAAGGTGCACCCATCGAATCCGAAACCACAATAGTAATACGAGGGATCAACGTCGCTAGAGGTAGCTAACCTCATTGGCCAGACATAGGCTCCTGTTTTAGTCATTTTAATTATGACACGAATGTCAAGGCTATCCATCATCGTTCTCTTACTTCATTCCAGTAAACATCGCCAATTCAACCACTACATTCTGGATATTTTCTACCGCGTACACGGTTATCAAAGTGGTTCCAATATTGAAAGAGAGTATTTCTATAAGATGCCCCTGTCTCTTTATCAACCAATCGTCATTTTACACACTGGTTGGTTCTTTTATATTTCGAAAACAATTTGCACTTGATATAAAAATATCATATTCATTTCAAAATCAAATCCATTTTGAAATCATCATATATGCGCTTCAAAATCAAATCCATTTCAAAATTATCATATATTCAAAATTATCAATTTTGTCCGATAAATCGATTTCACTTCCAAAATTTGATTCGAATTCAATTTAGGTTATAATCTTCACTTTAATCTAGTTCATACTTAAATCCAAGATCTAAATATAACCAATTTCCGTCTCTTTAACCAGTTTGAATTTTAGAAAATAGTTTAAATATTTTAAAATAGTTAAATAATTAAAAATAGTTTAATATAAAATATTTAAATAGTTTAATCGAAAATAATTTGAATATAAAAATAGTTTATATATTAAAACAGTTTGGGAAATCAAAATAATTTGAATATTTAAAGAATATAAATTTTAAATCATTTATACTAAAATATTCATTTTAAAAATAATTGCAAAGTCAAACCGGTCAACTTCCCAATTTCCTACCCAAATTAATTCTATCCATTTCGATTTAATCGATTCAATTCCGATTCCAACTTGAATAAATTTTGATTCCACATAAATTTTGATTCCAATTCACAAATTTCTTTCAATTTAAATTTCCATTTCCAAATTAATTTAAATCTCAATTTCAAATTAATTTCCAATTCCAATTCCAAATTAATTTAAATTCCCATTTCAAATTAATTTAAATTCAAAATTCAAATTAATTTCCAACTCCAATTTCAATTCCAAATTAATTCAAATTCCAATTTCAAATTAATTTCCAATTCCAGTTCCAATTCCAAATTAATTCAAATTCCAATTTCAAATTAATTTCCAATTTCAGTTCCAATTCCAAATTAGTTCAAATTCCAATTTCAAATTAATTTCCAATTTCAGTTCCAATTCCAAATTAATTCAAATTCCTATTTCAGTTCCAAGTCCAAATTCGATATCAAAATATCGATTTAAACACTTAAATCAAATTTACTTTCAATACCAAAATTTAAATCCAAATTTTCAATTCCAAACCCAACTTGAAATATCATTTCATTTCAATTTTTCTTAGAAATATTCAAAGTTCGAATAAAAGTCCAATCTTTTAAAACAAATCAACTTTCGAAAATTTATGTCGTATTTCAATTTTTTATTAAAAAAAACTAAACTTCAATTAATTAAACAATTTCGTTTACCAAATTTAAATTCCAACATTTCAAGCTCCAATTCAAAATAATTCAATTTCCATAAATTGGATTTTTTTCTTAAAATCAATTCATTTAAATAATTTCAAAACAACTTTTAAAATCATTTAATTTAACCAGCCCGGTGTCCATATATAATTTTCTAACCTATGGCCAAGTGGATAATTATTTCAATTTAATTTCAAGGATGGATATATATCATTTCAATCCAAATAGATGTCGTAGGTATGTATCATTTCAACCTATTTCTTAATTTATTCGAAATAATTCCGTTTACAATTTTATATGCAATAAACAGTATATAGGATGATAGCATGATATATCAAAATAAATAAACAACCAATATCGACCAATAGCATCCATCACAACCAATCAACCATAAAGCCAATAACATTCACAAATTCCAATTTTTTACCATATCGGGTAATATGCTACCAATTAAATTTAAATTTATTTAACGGGCAATTTAAATTCTATCAATTAATTCATATACCAATTTAAATGACAATTAGACCTACCAAACAACAGCCAATAAATTTCATATCACTTCATAATATAAATATAAATAACATAAAATTATCTTAGTCAATTGTGAGCGTATAAACAAACACCTTTGATTTATCGACGATTTAAAATCTAAATAAAGGCTCAAATTTGAACAGTCTCGGAATGCAGCCAGACCAGCTTCGTGTTGTTCGGAATTTCGATACAAACGCAACAGAGAAAACCGCGTGTCGATCCGAGCTCGTATGCAAAAGTTATGCAAGTTAGAACATTTGACATTTAATATAAATTAATTAATTAATAAATAAAACATACGTATACCATCATCTTCCTATGCGTTCTCTCCTACCGGCCGAACCCATGCATGTTGCTACCACGAAAAAAATGCACATAACTCGAGGCAGCCGGAGTTCGATCAGCGACTACCGGCGTGTGCGCCACCTTAAGATCCACCTGCGCGCCAAGTTTCACCACCCCATTCGCCACCGTTTGCACGCAATCCAAGAAAATATGTGCATCCTTCAATCTCAGATCTTGGAAAATCCATGACGCATTAGCAGCAATCAACCATATGGATTCGAAGAGCTCGTCGAGATCTACACTTTTACTTTTGAAATTTTTCTATTTCATTGAACGGATTGAGAGATATTAAGGAAAGAAGATCGGCAATTTCTGGCCAAGGAATAGGTGGTGAACATGGTATAGAATTAGGGTTTCTGAAATAAAATAGTAGTAAAACTGTCTCGGTTTGTGTGCGTGTTGATATAGGTAGGTCCAAAATCGTCCGAACTCCAATCGAGACGTGCCGCCAGGCGTTTATATGGTTTTACCCGACTCCAAACGCAATGGAACTAGTTTCGGAGCCTAGTTCGATCATATGTGGAAGATAGCTTTTTAAAGTCGATTATTTTAATTAAATTCGAAATTAAATTTCTACGTGTTTCAAGCTCGCACGGCCAAATGACAAGTCCGATTGCTACGAAAATTGAAATCCTACAATAATTCACTATTACGGATCCGATGAAACTGGTTTCGTCGAAATCCGAGACCGTTGCCAAAATGGCTATTTTTACTCGTTAATTACAATTTAAAATTTTCAATTTTAGTTATTAACATTTAAATCCAATTTTAAATGTTAACTATCTTCATTTATATTTAAATACAATTTGAATCAATTTTATATATAATTTTAATCATATTAAATCCATAATTCAATTATTCAAATAATCTCCTATATTAAATTTTAAACGATTTAATTATCCAATAAACCAATATTAATAAATCATTACATTTTTATTTCTATCCATATTTATCCAATAAATACACAAAATTTAATAATTTGAAATAGCTAAAAATACGGTTCGTTACAAAATACATACATACATACATACATACATACATACATACATACATACATACATACATATATACCTTTTTTCTTTCTTTTTTTCTAAGGAAGGAAAGATAGTCGCTGCTCGGAGTTGCTGTGCTCGGCTCAGATAGTGCCAGGGGCTGGTCGGCGAGTTCCAGAAGATGGATAGGCGGAGCAGCTAAGGAAAGCAACGAATTCGATGAGAAACAATGTGTATTTATATAATACATAATTCATCATTTTTTTATATATAACAAGAAAGAAAAATGCTAAGAGCTAATGCCCGGCAAGGAGCAGAAGCAAGGGGACATGCAGTGGAGTTCGGTGGTGGAAGGAGGATAGGCGTGCAGTAATGGAGAGGTGTGGGCGCGAAGGACCTGCAGGTGGAAGACGTGGAGAGAGAGGGGCGGAGGGAGTGAGCAGTTGGTTTTCTGGTGGAAGGAGGATGCGAATGTTCATTGAGCATGGAGGCGCTGAGAGGCGAGGTGATGAGCGGCCAATGAAAGGGCGGGTTTGCTTCGGCACAGTGAAAATGGTGGGTTACTAGAAAATGAAGGAGGAGGCACAACTTTCTGGAATTATATATGTGTTATAATATATATATATATATATATATATTCTATTTTAGAGAGGGCAGTTGCTCAGTGTTCAGGTGTTGTTGACGGCTTGGAATTGTTTGGCACTGAAGGGTTGTTCGAGAGGCAGAAGGAGTGAAGCAAGGTTGAGCGGTTATGGGTGGAGGCGGAGGAAGAAAGGGTGTTGGCTGATGATGGGAAGACTGACTCGATGGGGAAAATGGTGGATCGGCAACTGATAGTGGGCTGTGGAAGAAAGGTGGAGCGGTTGGTGTCCGACGTGGAAGGTTTAGGCAGAGGTGAGGCGGGTCTGCAGTGGGCAGTGGGCTGTGTGTTGAACGATGGGAGGGTAAGATGATGGCTATCGTGTGTTTGGGATGAAGAGGCGGGTGGTGGACAATGGGTTCAAAGAAGGCAAGGGCTCGATGCAAGGTGGAGTTGCCGAGGAGGAATGGTGAAGTGGATCATAAGGGGATGGCCATTGCAACAAAGATGATACGAATAGTTTCATGAAATAAGAATGCAAACATATAAATATAAACCTTTTTTTCTCAAAAACTAGGCACAGAACAACGAAGAGGAAGGAGAAAGGAGTAAACGAACCAAAGAAAATGGAACGTGCCAGCAATATAAATCAAAGCTAAGGAATAGTGAAAGCCAGATATTAAATTCTAGGAATATTAATAGCTAACATCCATTAGCTTTACCAGCTGGACAAACGAAAGGACAAAGGAAGCCCAAAAGATTCAAATGTGGAACCGGTTCGGCTAATCGTTTTGCCGATTTCGCCGCGCACCGGATGCCAAAACATACGAATGAATATACTGTAGAGATCAGCACGACGAGACGAATAGAATGGTACACAGATATCAGCGATATGACTTACCTATCAAAACTCAATATTCGCTGCTGAAAATGCTGCTAAAACGCTGAAATAAGATAAACGGGCCTAGAGCACTCCAAATTCGGCGAAACGAAATATGACGTCTCACTCGGAAAATGATTTACATTTTTATTATATAAAATATTCAGATTTCAAAAATATTTTATTTCCATCAAATTTAACCAATTTAAATTTAAAATTGAAATTTCCACAACAGAATAAACTTTTATATTTACCAATGAAAATATGCCATTTGCTATGTTTAAATAAACGCATACCAAATATCAAATTTTCATTGCTAAATTTTATTTATTTATTTTCATGAAAATTTCAATTAATTAAGTTATTTAAATCATTAAAATTTCTGGGTCGTTACATTTGATTTTAAATGTTTAATTTATTTTAAATATTTGAATTAATTGAATTTTGGAATTTAATAACTTATAATTCAAATATAGGGAATGAATAAATATTTGAATTATGAAATTGAATGTTAATTAAATGGATTTAATAATTTTATTCAACGCCCTTTAATTAATAAATAATATTGGTAAATTCAATTTGTAAATTTATCTACAAATATGAATAGATCAGATAAATATCGATAATTGAATATAAAATGATATTTAAATCTGTGAAATTAGCCTTTCGGGGCACACTCTCGGATTTCAACGAAACCAGTTTCATTGGACCTGTTATAGTGAATTATAATATGCTCTCAAATTTCATGGCGATCAAACGTATCGTTTGGTCGTGCGAGTTCAAAACGCATAGAAATTTATTTCAAAAATTTAATATAATAATTGGGTTTGAAAAGCTATCTTCTGCATATGATCAAGTTAGAGCTCAAGACTAGTTCCATTGCATTCAAAATAGGCATATAATATATAAAATGCCAGGCGGCATGCCTCGTTTGGAGATCAAGATTTTCGAGTATGTATTGTTGAATATTTTAAAATAAAAATTATACATACATATACATACATATATATATATATCAGCCTACTCAACCATACTGCCCCCATACCCCATCACTACCAAACCCATACATGTGCATGTAGCCCATGCCTTCCTCATCTATATTATTGCTACCGGTAACCATAAACAGAGCTTTCTTTTTAAACCAAGAATTCAAGAAAACCTAAATCATGGTGTTATACTCAAAGAAAAATCATGAAAAAAATATGTTGGAGCTCGTACGGCGTAAGCTTCAATCCCATACCCAAGATGAAGCTCGCATATCTGATTTTGGACGATCGAGATATAGGCAGCAAGTTAGGGCTTTGGATTTCTTGAATTTTAGGAGTCGAGAGGTCTCGTTGTTGGTTGCATCGCATTCGTCTAGTCGAATAGCAGTCGTGGCCGAAGTTTTAGCGATTTTCAGTTCGAAAAATGTCGCACGTGGATAATGCAACTACGTGGGAAGCGTCAGGTCGTGATTTGGGGGACTGCCTTTGGGCGTGAAATTCGAGTCGTGCGAGTCGATTTCATCGAGAGAAACCCTTAGGTGAAGTCGAAATTGAGTTTAGCGGAGTGTAGTTCGTGTTATTGGTTTGGCATGCATGAGTTTGGCTATGGAAATATGCACAGGCAATTGGGGAAGAAGAAGTTGGAGTGGTGGGTAATTTTGTAATTTATATAATGTCATTATATTATAATTTAAAATCGACGATAACTTAAAATTTGTATAACTCCTTCATATGAGGTCGGACTTGAACGCCGTTTTTTGCATTGGACTCGTGTCATCGAGATCTTCACCATGGGGGTGGTTTAATGATATTTTAAATTACTTGAGTTTAATTAATTAATATAATTAATGATAATTGAAATTAATAATCATTTTAATTAATGATATTTAAAAGTAATTAATCATTTTAAATAATGATATTTGAATTTAATTAATCATTTTAATTAATGATTGAGTTAAATTTAATTAATTGCTTTAACTAGTTATATTAGAACTTAGTTAAATCATTTTAATTAATGATGTTTTATAATTAAATAAATCATTTTTAACAAATGATGTTTTAATCAATTGATTTAACTAATGAGTTTGAATTTAATTAATCGATTAATTTATGATTATTTGAACCTAATTAATTATTTTAATTAATGGTATTTAAAATTTACTTATCATTTTAATTAATGATTTTGGAGGTGAATTATTCTTTTTAACTAACGATTATTTGAATCTAATGAATCTTTTTAATTAATGATATTTAAAGTTAATTAGTTAATCTAATAAAAATTGAATTAAGTAAATTAACTAATATAATAATAGTGTTTTAAAGTAATAAAGGTTTAAAAGTTACTTTAATGATAATATAAAAGTGTTTGGAAATAAATATTTATTTTATTAAAGATAATGGATTTGTTTACTTGAAAGAGATTATAAACGTGATTAATTATCTTTTGGGATAACGAATAATGTTTTAAATTTATAAAGGTATTTAAATTGCTTTATGTTCTTTTGGGATAATAAATATTGTTCTAAATTTATAAATAATGATTTATAAATGAGAAAATCCTCTAAAAGGGATTATTTATAAATAAGGCTAAGTGTGAATTTTTACTGGGTTTATAGTAAACAATGTTTTAACGGCATTTATTTTTGACCCTTGTTTTCATACAGCTAGTATTATAAATTTTGTCTTATAAAAGAACGTTTTGAAAGAGTATTTCGAAAAATGTTTTACCAATAGTATAATATGGAAATCAAGCACAATTTTGGTTTCTTTTAAAAGTTAATGTTCGATTTGGGCCATGGAAAGATAGTTTAGAAATCGATATAGCTTATATAGAAAGGATCTAGTCATACTTTTAACGCTGAACGTTAGGGTTTGGACTCGTTTCTATCTCGAAGGTTAAAAATATCGTCAAGGCAATGCCCAAAGGTAACACTACCTCAGCTTGTCCAGCTTCATTTTCAACCGAGAGATAACACTTGTTTAGAATCAATAAGTAGTGATAAATATATGATATTTAATTTCCATATACGATCATTTTAATTTTCCTTGATAATTGATTTATTAATTATTGGATTCAGCTTTCTTCATGGTGTATCGTCACCTTAAAAACGATTTGTTTCTCTTTAAGCTTTGTTATCCTTTGTCGGAAATGACTAAACCAAAAGCACGAGATGGGGCTAAGCTATGTGGGGTTTCTTCCATTACGGTATTTTCACATATCATCTAGTTTGGATTCGGTTGTGTGCTTAGATGTGGAAATATTGGGATTCTCGGTAAGGTCTGGCGGGGTCTGGCTTGGAGGGTCCCGAGAAGTGTCACGGAGTATATGAGCTTCTCAGGAGTATATAACTAGAGGTATACTCCAAGGGGGTGCACCTTCCTAGTCATTTGTTAGAATTTCCTTTCCTTATTTGATTCGAAAACCTTGAATCCATTTATCGTTAAAATGCCATAAGAAGAGTCAACCACTCTTCGCGGCATTTAAGTATTGATTTAGTTCATTCTATCAAGTTGGACTGTTACCTTATTCTGTCCATTTTATCAAGTTGGGCTGTTATCTTATTCTATCCATTCAATCAAGATGGACTGTTACCTTATTTAGCCCATTCTATCAAGTTTGGACTGTCATCTTATTTGTCCATTCAATCAAATTTAGACTGTTACCTTGTTTATCCATTTTGTCCTGTTTGGATTTTACTCGGGTTATTTTTCACTCTTTCAAGTCTGGTTTCAATATTATTTATGCCTATTCTTTATTTGGATTTGTTTCCTGATGTTATTTCCGCTCTTGCCTGTATGGATGTTGTTCTTGTGAGGAAGAAACCCATTTCGTGTTAGCGGCATGGTCTTACAGAACTTTTATATGTTCCCTATTACTTGAGTTATCTCATGCTGGTACGAGACTGGTCCGGGTGTTATTTATTTATAATGCTCAGGTCAGACCGAGTATTTTCCCAGGTTGGCTTTGGTATTATGGAGATCTTGGAGGAGAGCTAGAGATTCACCTAACGTAGTGTTTTATTTTCTACTGTATTATATAGTATCTCTATCAGCATTTGTAAGGTCGAGATTTTATAACTGTCCAGCTGATAAGGTTTGTTCTTAACTCTAATATACTCTGTATTTTTGGAGTGATGGCCTTTACTATCCTTGTTATATTATATGTTGTCGATTCCGCTATGAGATTCTGTTTTTCTCTGTTATCTGTTCTTTTCTTTTTATTTACCCTAACAATATTCCCTTTTGTCGATTAGATGCGCGACATTGGAACACAGTGGTAGTGTTCGGTGTTGACTTTCGATGGTCAAAAAGGCAGGTTGTTACATGGACATGTGTATTTGATACATGTGTAGTATGTCTATGATAAGCTCATAGATTACAAAACGGAAGTAAATAAAATAAAATGCAACAAATTGATTCAATTTGATCGAATGGATAGGTATATTGGAAAGAGTTCCAAACGTACCCAAAATGAGTATAGATTCGATCTCAAGTGTCATTCTTCCCTATAATACATAATAATGTATTGCTAAAGGAAACTCGAAATTTTTTGGACAAAGCACAATTAATATTGAGTGAATTCAAGTGAAGTTAAGTTCTTTCTGTAAGGTGTGTACTTTAGAATAGTACACAAGGTTAAAATTGATATCATTCAAAGAATGGTTTACAAAATCACACAAGATAAGGGTTAAGAAATTCCATCATTTCCTAGGCCAAGGAGTTAGCGAGTTGTGTGAGTCAAAAGACCGGACATAATAATTGTACACAAGGGGTCTTGTATGAATCACACCAAAATAAGTTTGGGAATGAGTCATTGGATGACTGATTTATGTTGTGAACATAAATTGTAACGACTTGGAATTTTGAACACTTTGTATTTAAATATCTAAATTATTTGAATATTGGAATTAATATGATTAAATTGATTTAATAACCTTAATAACCCCTTTTTAATGATAACTAATGATAAGAAAATCGTTTGTGAAATATGTTTACCAAAAAATTCAGATAAATATTGATAATGTGATAGAAACTCATTTTATCGATAAACGGTCTCGAAACATGTGAAATTATCATCTCGAGGCACTGTCTTAGACATTTATGAAACTAGTGCCATCAGATCTGGAATAATGAGGTGATGTACATCGATGAGTTTCATAGCGATCCGACGTCCCTTGTGATCGTGTGAACTCGCAACGTGAAGCGATTTATTTTAGAAACTAAAATATAATATAAATTTTATTATATAAACAACACCATACTCTCACTCCACTCTCTAACTCTCTTCTATCTCTTTACTATAATAAGAAAAACTTAGCCGCCAGCTTCTTCTAATTAAATCGGGAGCTACAATCAATGTTAGGCAACATCATTGGATCCATTATGATCATAGTGAGGAGGCTTCACATCCATAGACTCGTTAGTCGTTGCGGTGGACTTTGGCCATGCTTAAATTTTAGTGGCTGAACCAGGGTTCGACATTGGTGAGATTAAGGAGACGTTAGGCAAAACTGAGTTTGGCATTGAGCTTCTCCTGCAAAAGAGGGTTGAGGGTGGCAATTTGGGTGGTGCGAAGCAAGTTAGGAAGCCTCGATGTGTGGGTTGTCATGATGTGATGCTATAGGTTTGACTATGACATAGGCAATTGAGATGGGTA
This sequence comes from Allium cepa, assembly GCA_030765085.1. Lineage (NCBI taxonomy): Eukaryota > Viridiplantae > Streptophyta > Magnoliopsida > Asparagales > Amaryllidaceae > Allium > Allium cepa. Next base: position 568,804,919 of record CM060942.1, on the reverse strand, counting down.
AACTTGGGTGGGATGCGAAGTGTGCAAGAAGAGAGGTTCATCGGAGGTGATGGTGGCCAGTTTCATTGGCCGTATAAAGAGAAAATGAGAAGAGAAAGGATCAGCTAATTGGTCTACGTGTGCACATGCACGACCTGGAAGTAAATTAGGGAAAAGGAGTTTTAGGAGGTATTTAAAATTAATTAAGTTGTTTAAGTTAATTAATTAAATTATATAATCCAATTTCTTATAAAATTTGTAACTTTTGCATATGAGGTCCAATCGAGATGTTATCTTCGCTATTGCACTTGTAGAGAGATTATCTACATCTTGGTTAAGCTTGGGTTTGGGTGAGTTAACTCATCATTTAATTTGTAAAATGTTTTGTATATATTTGTTGTGTTAAAATGTAAGTTAAAATAGATAATAATGCAAGTTATTACTTTTGGATCCCTCCTTGCTTTGAATAATAAATGACAGCATTATATGTAGTATAGTTCTCTTATAACTCTCTAAAACTTGTTACATGGCCAAGACTTGTTGTTTGCATGTTTGATAATGTGTTGTAAATGTTTGAAACAAAATAGTCGCTATAAACGCATTTTGAAATCCCTTGTAATTAACATATGTTAAATTGGTTAAAATATGATTATTTTGTGAGAATATATGTATAGTTGTTCTCTACAGAAGCTTTGGTGTGCTTGACATAAAGGAAAAGGTTTGGGAAGTTATATAAATTATAAAATATTGTTGTGTTAGTTAGAAGTGAAAAGATCGCGATGGCTGCACTTTGAAACGCCTTATGTTCGACGATTTTTAAAGTTAATTTTAAAAGACATCCTAGGGTTTCTTTGCATTTTTAATAAATACTATAAGTGTATTTATTATTGAAAAAATATCAAAGTTTAAATATATTTTAATAATTATTTTTGAGTTTTTAAAGTGTTTGTACCAAAAATGGGCACAACACTCTTCGGATGTAATTGAAGAGATTAGAATGAAGAAATAAAATGAAAAATGAGGCTAATCTAACAATCACACCAAGAAAAATGAACAGTAGTAAAAGAAGACAAGAATTTATAACGGTTCGGCATTGTAGCCTACGTCCACTTCGAAGGATTCGCTGTTTATTGTTGATTATAAAATGAATTACAGCAATATAATGCTAACACTCGAGTTACAATGGAGTTTTAGCAGAGTAGCAGCATCCAAAGTCCTTTTTTAGTTGCAGTGGAGATGCCATTTATAGGCGTAGAGCTGGAAATATCTTCCCTGAATCTCGGAATACCCTTTCTCGTGCGTAGGTGGGCCCACACAATCGATCTGGAGTCGTTTGGGATCGATCCCTGATCCATTCATGTTGGTTTCGTATCGACCAAGAATGGCTCCATTTGTGCTGCGATCGATCATGGAGGCTCTTGAGTTGATATGCAAGCTTCTGTGAAAATTTCATGGCTTTTGGATTTGTGGTTTGAGAGATATAATCGATCAAAGTTGCAAACATGGACTGGCTGAGGCCTTCATATCGATACATTTCGTATCGATCGTCTTCATATCGATGACGTAGCACTCTTGCTTTGTGGAGATCCAAAATTCATGCATAAGGACCGCTTCTTTTAGGTTGACCTCCTTATTTCGTATCCAACCTATACTTTGCTTCCCGCATCGATGCTTTGCCTTTGTTTTCATATCAATCGTAGGCCTTGTCCTTCGTGTCAATCAGACGATCGATACGAAACATGCAGCCGTTGGTTGAATGAAATGTGATCGATCTAGGGAGTGTTGAAGTCTATCGATATAGGTTCGAATCTTATGGATACGAATGGTGGATGTTGATTGATGGAGTTGCGCTCACTTCGTATCGACATTGATGGATATGAAATGAAGGATGGATGGATACGAAATGGACATGTCTCACATGGATCTTGATTGATTCATAACTCGAGCATACGAAGTCCGATTGACCAGAAATTTGGAATGTTGCATTTCATAGAATTGCTTGTCATACCATGATAATTGTAGCTCGATCCGGACTCGGACCAAGTTTGCCTGTATCCATCGTGGACCTATAGATAACTGATCTCCGGGGCAGATTATCTTCGGTCTTTAGTCAAGTCCTTGGTGTCATGGCCTTGCCAAAAGGCAGGATAACATTTGCACCCTAAAGTACGTGTGTGAACATGACATGCTTTGGAAAGCTGCAGTCTTCATTCTGAAAAGGTTCTATCCGATTTGCTGAACATTTGTTTCCCTTTCATCAAGTGATGTGACCTTTGGTAGAATTCCAGCCGTATAAATGTTAAGTTGTAGACTGCCAATGATCATGCAGTTTTTGTTGTAACTAAAGGTCGAGCGCTAGCGATTTGTTGTTTATAGTTCTGGCTATCACCTGTAAGCATTTAATTCCTGTTAACTTTGAAAATCAAATGTTAATATAGCATACATGCATGCATTTCAACCTGACTCCCATTCATGCTTGTACATTCACAGGTTGTTGTCAAGTTTTTTTTTTGAATCAAGTTTCATATCTATCCTCTCCTGGATCGATGTGAACTTTGAGTTGCAACAATGATCGATGGTCGTTTTGGTCCTTTTTTCATATCGATCCTCTGATGGATCAATCTGGGGGGGCATCAAGATGGACTTTGTATCGATGGCGATCGATATGAAATGGATATGATTTTGCTTAAGTTGTAGTACAATGTGCCCTTTGTATCGATGGATATGAGATTTACAAATGTTAACTCAAGGAAAGGCTTCGTATCGATGGATACGAAATATTAGGTCTCGTATCAATTCGCATCGATGGATACGAAGTGTCGGGCTTCACACCGATGGACACAAGATACTAGGCTTCGAACTGCCTCGCGTTGATGGATACAAAACTTTGAATTTCAGACGTGCTTCGTATCGATTGGCATGTTGACCGCTTTAAAAGGTTTTGTGACTGGGATATGAATCATTTTTAAGATCGATACGAGTGATTATAAATATGTTTAGGACTTAGAATTTTTTTCCACTTATTTCTTTTGCTATTTTGTATCCATCAGAAGAGAAAAGAAACAGTAGATCTCGTCATCAAACAACGAACCATTAATCTTAAGCACAGATTCTTCGAGCTAGGTAATAAATTGGTAGAACCATTCTTAGAGTGATGAGATTCGAGTTTCATGCCATTTCATCCAACTCCGGTGTCGTTGGCACCGAAGCATGATTGGGGAAAGTTTAAGAGTGTAACCAAAGGCGACTTGGAGGTTTGGGGAAGAAGGAGAGCGATTGGAAGGAGTCGATGGAGTAATTGACCCCGAGTCCATCTCGAACTCATACCGATGCGATATGGGATCGATCAAAATACTTTGGAGATGATTGAAGACAGCTTTCATGATCGATCCAAGAAGTGTGGAGCAGTTCGTATTGATGTGGATGAGAGGCGGTGTAATCAATCCAAAACCAAAGTCTTTGGATCGATACGAAGTAGGTCGATATGTGGAGTGATCGATACGAGCATGTGATCGATACGAAAGTTTTATCGATATGAAACAGTTATTGGACAACATCTCTGATCGATACGAAATAATGGCTTTAGGGGAACGATCTAAAGTGAATTATGAGGGATACGAACTCCATCGCTTTTTGCATATTCGAACACTTAACTCCGACGAGCTTTAGCCTTGCATATTTGGACTTGATCGAAAAACTGCATATATAACTATCCTTCAAAGCTCGTCGATGGAACTGTAACATAATAATCATAACAAATTTTAACATGGATCGTTCTCCAAATTTAGAATGGCATGGTCGAGACGGTCAGCGATGACGGTCACTCCGGTCGAATCTCGAAGTTTTCTCTCTTTATCATCTTTCGACCTTGCAGAAATTTAGAGTATTTGGCAGCACTTCACTATACAACACGATCATTCACTTAACACTTGGGGGAACATGGATTTCTTTCCATCTAATAACGGTTTTTACTGAGTTCAATAGCTATGGATCCGGGAAGCTTAGAGTAACAAGAAGTTCAAAGTCCTTCGTTTCCTGGAATCGAAGTGTCGGATGTCGCGGCAGATACAGTGTATCCTGCTTCGAATGAACTGCCGGATGCAGTGGTGATCATGAATCCGGAAGATTCCGTCCGGTCCAAGATTTTAGAAGAAATGCTGGGCAGAATTTGTCTTAGGCACGAACTGTCCTTGGAGGAAGTTCGATTACCAAGGCCAGAAGATAGAGCGCATAATCCCTCGGAAGGGCTCACCGCATGCAATAGATTCATTTGATGGGCTGGAACATTGCCCCCATTCAACCAGTTTATTCAGGACGTGATATTTTTTCTGAGGATCGTGCCTTCTCAGCTTCATCCTAATGGATACGCGCTTCTTAACAGCCTCTACATTATATTTATGGAGCATCTCCTCCGTCCCCCGACTGTCAATGAGATCATATTTTTATTCAATGTTAAGAGTCGGGGGGATAATCCGTCGTTTTCCTTCCTGGAAGCCGTTAGGAACTACCAAGTGGTGGCAGGTGCATGGAGCAAGCTGAGCTACTTCAAAACAGAGTAGTTCTACGTGAGATGCCTACCAGCATTCGCCAGGCGGTGGCTTGTCAAACGTAAGTTCTATTACTTGTTTCATTGCTAACCATGACTGGATAATGCAAATTGATGCTAAATTCATGCTATGTTTCTCTTACATCTGCTATTCCACGGCCCGAAGGAGCCCAATATAAAGAGTTAGTGAGGACACTCCAAACGATGCCTGTTGAGTGGAGAGAAATAGACGAAGTTCTCATCGATGACAACTTGATTACCGCTGGGCTTATAGAAAGGGGACAGAGCATAGGGATGATGGGGATACCAAGAGTGGTCTCAACAAGACAAAGTGGAAGACGGGCTCCTGTCGTGCCCCCAGTCAAGGGAGCTCAGGATGCGCCCGACATAATAGTCGTCGAACCCCACGACGATAAGGGTACAACAGCTGGTCAAGAGCCGACAGTCGTGCCTCCGTAGGGCCCTCAATCATCCATGTTAAAGAGAAAAGGCAAAGATCTTTCCCACAAAACCAAGAAACAAAAGGGCACTAAAGTAATCTAACTTGTTACTACTTCCATAGGTCCAGAGACCTCTTCCCCGTAGACAGAAAGTTCACTGAAACAGCTGTCTGATATTCCTATCCCGGAGGAGATATCATCATTCTCTGATCTCGGGCTAGAGGGGTTCAACTCCCCATCAAGAACCAGCACAGGCCTACCTTCGATAGATATAGAAGAGCCAAATCCAATGAGCAAGGCTGCTACAATCGGTCGGTTGGAGTGTTTGCACATGCATACACACACTTCACGGCACCACACGACATTCCATCACATGCTTCTTAACCTCTGGTGGTGACTAATTTTATTCCCCTTTTCATTTTTTGCAGATACGATGGTGAAGCAAGGATCCATCCTTAGCAAGCTCCACTCTACGCGCCATTCATCCGGATCGCATTCCGAGTCACATCGTCGCGAGACCGAAAGAGGTTATAGTTGTGGCTACCATTCTAGCCAAGAACGCGAACGCTACGTCAAAGAGAAAGAAAAATCATATCAAAGCAGGTGTCGTTCTAGGTCGCGATCTTCGCCACCAAGAGGACCTTCTGAACCCTTTGGCTCCAGTAGGCCTTCTTCTGAATCTTCACATCAAATAGCGTCGTCTCACGCTCCAAAAACCGATGATCAACGCCGCAGAATTAAAACAGAAACTCCTGCCATCTTAGAACAAACTACCATAGAGCCAATGGGGGACGGAGCCATTCGCATCGCCAAACTGAAGAAATTTTTTTGAACATATGTTTCAATGGCTTCCACTTTCCTCCCAACTTGAAAAGAATACCAAATGACATAGAGAAATTAGTGCAGGACTATGTGCATGACGCCTATAGCCAATATCGCGAATAGGTTAAGATGGCAGAACGAGTTTCTACGGTGTCCTTTGAGCGGGCCAAGGCTATTGAGAAACTGGAAGGTGATCTGTCTCATAAGGATATGATAATAGAGGTGTTCTCTAGTGAACTCGAGTCCTCCAGACAAACTGAGATAGAAGCCGGACAGAGAGTCGAGGAAGACAGAAAGTCCATGGAAGAAATGAGAAAATCTCATATAGACTTAGTGCAGGAGATGGGTCACTGCAACACCGTTATCATTCGAGAGAGGGATGCCGCGCTGACAGAAGTTACTGAATTAAAGGCAAAGCTGACTGAGGCCATTAAATAAAAAGACGAAGCCAACAAAGTTGCCCAGGAAGCGTGCGAGGAGGCAGTGAAGCTTAGGAAAGAGAGGGATTCTACGAACCAAAAGGCCAAAGAAGCTAACACCGGGATTGAAAGGGAAATTAAAGCCGTTGATAGCAAGATGGAAAACGAATTTGAGGATCTTCTGGTCACTTATAATGCAAATGTCCTAAAAAATCGCAAATTGAATTAGCTCGGCGAGGACTATCCCTTTCAACAGTATAATGCCTAGAACCACTTGATTGAGGATGAAAAGGTGATCCACAGAGTTGCAACTATCGATGAGTTTGAATTGGAAACTCATGTGTTGATCGGAGATGAGCCTAAAGTCCTTAATGACACGACGATCGCGCTTCAGAGAGAGAGCCTAGTTGCTAAGTACTTGGAAGCCGGAGAAGGATCCGGGGGTGAACATCGCGAAGTTATTTCTGAAGTGCCTCCAGCATCTCAAACTGCACCTACATCCTCTGTTGATCCCCTAATCGTCCCGGGGTATCATTCTGACAGGCCACATCTCTCTCTAATCATCGAGCGCAGCTCGGAAGGCCCATCGACCCAACCTGGGAGCCAACTCGATGAAGGTATTCTAGACACTTCTCCTATTTCTAAAATTGTAGGAACACTATCAGAAGATATTACTAATATATTCTCCGATCTTCATTCAGTCTTAGATTATGTGCCGGCCGACCCACTTGTAACTCAAGAAGTTCATCATGAGCAGGAGGCATTAACAACAGAGGCCACAACTGTAACAATTACTTCTTCAGTTGGGGAGGCACATGATAGAGGCTATGTGTTTGATGACCAAATGATGGAAGCACTTTTCAGCCACCAAAACGACCCAAGCATCAAGATGCCGTTCAACGTGGATGAAGATGTTATTATCCCAGGCTCTTCGGGTCTGACCGGTAGTCTCCCGATGGGCAAGCGCGTGGATCAAGAGGAACAAATAATGGATGAGATTAAGGCTGATATTGAGGACGCTCATAGAGCCAGTGGAGGTATGGCGGGCCCTGGTACTACCCCAATCCTTGTTCTCTCTCTGGGTGGCACCATAGTTGAAACTAGAGCGCCTCATTCTTCTAGTATCGAAAGCGCCACCTTTCCCCCGGTTCCACACACAGAGGATACCTCGGTCCCTATGGGCTCTCAAGAGGAGATCGCGTCGATTCCCCTAGCTAGAGACAAGCCAACTAGAGCAAACCAGGGAGGCAAGGGATCAAAGAGAGGTCCGGGCGGTAGCTCGAGCGGATCTACACCAAAGAAAGTCAAGAAGAAACCGAAGGCGTAGATTTGCATTTTTTTCTTCCTCTTTTGTAGAATGGCTAGAATAAGCTTCTCTTTTGCTTTTCGTAGACCATGTATAGACGCGGGATTGGTCCCCTGCTTATAGGAATTCTTTGAATAGATTTTGTACTTCCTTTCTCAAAGAATGGTGTGAATAAAATTTCTCCTTTGTTTTTAGCATAACTCTATGTTTATTTGTCTAAGCACTTTAGCACTCACATTTCCATTCAATGTACTCGTGAAGCTTTAGTCTCTGAGTTGAACTTGTATCCGGTCTTTAAGTCCTGAGGTCATGGCCTCGGGTCATAATCAAATGTTGAGTCGAGTTCCAACGTTGTGCTGTCTCGGTCAGTGGCTGGAACTTGAGTTACGCTCCCAGTTCTGGGGAGAATTGAAGTAGTTAGTTGGCGGTCATCCTCCGCCTTCACCAACTTTGATTTAACTTAGTCGGAACAAAGTTAAAGTGACACGAGTTTGAGTGGTCGGATCACACTGCTTGCTTGATATATTTGCATCCACACTCTGGGGATTTAGACTTGTATGCCGGCGGTCAGTTACGCCCGCTTGTTGTTTAGAATCATATCCATACTCCAGAGACATAAGTTATTTTAGGGGCGGTCGTTCGCACCGGTTTAATTATTAGGATCTTATTCGCATCCTGGGAATAAGGAGTTGGTCAAGGGTGTGGATGGTCGGATCACATCCTCCTTGATCTGGTAAGCAAAGTCATAGATGGACGGATCCATCTTCTTCGATCTTGAAAAAAGAAGGCGAGGTCATGGGTGGATGGGTCCACCCTCCTCGAATTTTGGAAATGAGTGAGGTCATGGATGGACGGATCCATCCTCCTCGAGCTTTGGAAATAAGCGAGGTCGTGGATGCATGGATCCATCCTCCTTGAGCTTTGGAAAATAAGCGAGGTTGTGGATGGATGGATCCATCCACCTCGAGCTTTGGAAATAAGCGAGGTCGTGATGGGCAGATCCATCCTCCTCGAGCTTTGGATCCATCCTCCTCGAGCTTTGGAAATAAGCGAGGTCGTGGATGGACGGATCCATCCTCCTCAAGCTTCGGAAATAAGCGAGGTCGTGGATGGATGGATCCATCCTCCTTAAGCTTTGGAAATAAGCGAGGTCGTGGATGGACGGATCCATCCTCCTTGAGCTTGGATGGTCAATTCACGTCCTAATTTTGGAGTTTGCACTTCAGCTCGCACTCAGGGAGCTGGAGTTTGTTGGAGAGTTGTCGTGTGTCAATTCTCTTTTGATTGATTGTTGTTTTCCCCTCGAGCTCGGGGTTTCATCAAGCGAGTAACCGGTCGGGTCACGATCACTCTCTATTTGAACGAGTCCCACCGTAAGATGGAACTCAGATCTTCGTACATCATGGTAGTTGCATGATGCATCTAGGAATCATTAACTTGGCTTTATGGGTCTGCGCTTTATTGCTAAAATAAGAAATCATGGCAAAATCAGTTGCCTTATTACAAATACAAATTCTCGAATTGCATAAACAAACTTGAAAAGGAAAGCAGACTAAATGAATGAAAGCCAGTCATATGTAATAGCGACAGAGACTCGCTGTTCCACGCTCTCGGTAGAGTGAGACCATCAATGGTCGATAGCTTGAATGTGCCATTTCCAAGCCTCTGTTTGATGACATACAGTCCTTCCCGTGTTGGTTTCATGTGTGAAGGGACCGGATAGACCCGCTTGAGTACGAGATCGCCAACTTCAAAGGTTCTGGGCCAGACCTTAGCAATGTATAATCGGGCGACTCGATTGCAATGTGCGGCTGCCCTCAAATCAGCCTCTTCACGCTTCTCATCTAGTAAATCCAAAGATTCTGCGAGTAGGATGGCATTTGTCTTTGGATCGTGATAAATCACACGGTGAGAAGGTACCTCTAGTTCAACTGGAATAACGGCTTCAGAGCTGTAGGAAAGTGAAAACAGAGTATGGCCGGTCCATGACTTGTAGGTAGTTCGATATGCCCATAAGGCTATGGGGAGCTCATTGACCCACTTACCTCCAGCCTTCTCCAGTCGTTTCTTCAAAATGGACTTGATGACTTTGTTGACAGCTTCGACTTGTCCATTCGCTTGAGGGTGAGCTATTGCCGAGAATTTCTTCTGGATGCGATAGCGTTGGCAGAAATTCTTAAACTCTACACTATCAAATTGGGCTCCGTTATTAGTTGCAATTGTTTGTGGGAGGCCGAAAAGACAGATGATGTTGCACACAACAAAATTGATTACTTTCTTCATCGTGATAGTAGCAAGGGGCTCAGCTTTCACTCATTCAGTAAAGTAGTCAACTGCAACAATGGCGTACTTCACACCACCTTGGCTTGAGGAAAAGACCCTACTATATCAATGCCCATGTGGCAAACGGCCATGGGCTGACATCTGAGTAATTTTGGTTGGCGGGGCTCTTGGAATTCTGGCATGTTTCTGGCACCTGTCACATCTCTTAGCATAATCTGATGCATCTCGGTTTACGGTTGGCCAGAAATACCCGTACCTGAGTATCTTTTTCGTAAGGGCTTGCCCCCAATGTGATCGCCACACTCTCCCTCATGCACATCATGCAACACTCGTTTAATCTCATCGTGGGTGATACACCGGAGTAAAGGAACAGAATATCCCCTTCTGTATATGACTCCATCCTGGATGACAAATCGCAAAGCCTTTTGGAGACCTGTCTTTTTTCACTCTTGCATTTAGGTAATGTTCAATGCTCAATGTAATTTCTGATCGGAGTCATCCACGTCTCTTTCTTGGGTGTCACCTCGTGCACCCAGTCTATCTCTGTCTGATCGATACTTGGAGAGGAGAGTGTTTCCACGGGGACGAGTCCCATCCGTTGTGCTTCGCCAGTGCTGGCCAGTTTTTCTAAAGGATCGGCTTTCTTATTTTTCTCTCGGGATATATAGTGGATAGTATAATAGTCAAACTGGTTCAGTACTTCCTAGACCCACATAAGGTAGGAGGCCAAACCTTTGATCTCTGGCTTGACACTCTCCTCGAACCTGGCACACCACTAGTTGCAAATCGCGGTAAATTTCCACAGCGACGGCTCCCAAATTCTTGGCAAGACTTAGTCCAGCGAGTAAGGCTTCGTACTCAGCTTCCTTATTAGTCACACGAAAGTCAAATTTCAAAGCATAGCATATAGATTGCCCCTAGGGTTTGGAGCATCACTCCGGCGCCTGAGCACTGCTCGTTTGATGCACCATCGGTGTATAGCTTCCATATACAGTTGGGAGATTCGCTGGCCTCAGGCACATCCTCCGGTATGGTGAATTCAGCTATGAAGTCTGCCAGAACTTGTCCTTGAATAGCTTGCCTTGGTGTATAAGTGATATCAAATTGACTCAGCTCGATGTTCCACTTGAGCAACCTACCAGACGTCTCAGGTCATGTCAGGATCTGTCGTAATGGCTGGTCGGTGTAAACAATGATCAAATGAGCTTGGAAATATGGGCAGAGCTTTATCGATGCTACAACAAGAAAATAAGCCAGCTTCTCTATTCTTGGGTAGTTTCTTTCTTCCCCCGTCAATCTTTTGCTAACATAATAGACCGGTCATTAGATCCGATCCTCTTCTCGAACTAGTGTGGCACTGATTGCGTTTTCCGAAACCGCCAGATAGACATACAACTTCTCATGATCAACCGGCTTCAACAAGATGGGACGTGTTGCTAGATCTTGTACTAGTGCCCTGAATGCGCCCTCACACTTCTCTGTCCATTCGAAATTCCATTTCCCTTTTCTGATCAGATCGAAGAAGAGAATACACTTGTCCGTGGATCTGGAAATGAACCTGCTCAAAGTTGCCACCTTCCCATTAAGACTTTGCACCTGCTTTATAGTTCTAGGAGTTTCAAGATTCCAAATCACCCAGATCTTCTTGGGATTAGCTTCGATTCCTCTGGCGTTGACAATAAACCCAAGGAATTTTCAAGATGCAACTCCGAAATGACACTTCAATGGATTGAGCTTCATTCTGTATTGTCGGAGTATGTTGAACATCGTATCTAAATCATTGACATGGTTGTTAGATAGTCGCGATTTCACGGGCATGTCGTCTATGTACAGCTCCATAGTCTTCCCGGTCTGGTTTGCAAACATTCAGTTTATGAGCCTCTGATAAGTTGCTCCAACGATTTTAAGTCCGAACAGCATTACTTTGTAACAATAAAGTCCCATATCAGTGATAAAGCTACTGTGCTCCTGGTCAGGAAGGTGCATCGGAATTTGATTATACCCGGAGTATGCGTCCATGAAAGATAAGAGCTCATGTCCGGCTGTTGAATCCACCAGTTGATCGATTCTGGGAAGAAGGAAACTATCTTTGGGGCAATCTTTGTTCAGATATGAATAGTCCATACATATCCGCCATTTTCCATTCGACTTTCTATCAAGTAATGGATTTGATACCCACTTTGGGTATAAAGCATTACGAATGAACCCATTAGCCCTGATTTTATCCACTTCTTCTTCCAGGGCGACAGATCTCTCTAGATCCATACCATGCCTTTTTTTTCACCATGACGTGCTGTGGGTCGATATTCAATGCATGCCTCATGATATTTGATGAGATCCCACACATGTCTGAATGAGTCCAGGCAAACATATCGAGAATTGCCCGGAGGAAATCAACCAGTTCCTGTCCCATCTGGGGGCTGAGCTGAGATCCGAGCTTTACCACTCTAAGATCATCGTCGTTGTTAACCGGGACATCAGTTGTTAACTCCGCCGGGGAATCCTGGTATTCTTTGACTTCCCCTTGATCATCGTTGTCTCTAGGATCAAGATCTTTAGGAAACTGGTCGTGGCACCCGAGCCTTGGCTCAGGCGTTAGTTGTCAATCCTCCATAGAGCAGACGCGGAGAGACTCCTCCACGCCCTTACCTTTCTCCTTTCGTTGCGCATCCCGCAGTTCCGCAACACAACAGGCGTGTCCAGCTGCCTGATCACCATGCACCACTCCAATTCCAGTATCAGTGGGGAACTTCAAAGTCAAACACCAAGGGTCAATTGTTGCCTTGAATTCCGCAAGGGTCGGTCGATCCAGGAAAGCGTTATAAGGAGAATGAATATCCAACACAATAAACTGTAACATCCGGACTCATCGGCGATCACCAATACCCAACTCAACAAGTAACTTCACCATCCCAACTGGTATGGTTGCACTTCCATTGAAATCATGTATACGTGACTGACACGGTTTCAGATCCTTTGCTTCCATCAGCATTTGATCGTAAGCACGTTTGAAAAGTATGTTTACGGAACTTCCGCTGTCAACTAAGATCCTCTTCATCTAAGCAGGACCTATTTGGGTAGAAATAACTAATGGATCAATAGTGGGGGCCTCGACCCTGTCGACATCATGGTTTTTGAAAACGATGTCATCGTCCTTTGTTGCTTTGCTGGGGCCCCTTCGTCGGTACCACTACAACATTCGAGGTCCACATGCCTAATTGAACAAGAAAATGACTCCATTTCCTTCCGGCTTTGATCAGCTGGATGAGGACCACCACTTGCAGTATTAATCACTAGCCTCCCGCCAGTACGTGCGGGTTCTTCGGGCCTAGCCTGGCCTTGGCCCTGATTGGGATTAGATGGGCCAGCTTTGCCATCCTGCGGAGCCCAGACAAACTGGTCTAACTGTCTTTCTCTAATCAAATTTTCAATAATATCCTATGGATGACGGCATTCATTATTGTTATGGCCGTAACAATCATGGAATCTACAGAATTTTCTGGTCTGAATCTGCTTCTCTGACGATGGTGTTGGAGCTGGCTACTTGTACTACCATGTATTGCAGATTTGAAGATAAACATTCTCTAGTGACATGTTTAAAGGAGTATATCGATTGAACATAGGAGCTCTAGGTCTCCTGCGATGAGGGTCTCTCTTCTTTCCTTGACCTCCATCATCCTTCTGCCGACTTTGCTTATTCAGAATATTTAACTTTACTTTACCGAAAATCTCCCAGGTCTGCTTCACTGCAACATTACTCTGGATACCTTCACTACTGGGCCTCATGACGTCCTGCTTCCTAGACCGTCTAGCATCTTCTTTCCTCAAAAACTGGGCTGCCTTTGCATAGAAACGGTCCAATGAAGCGGGGGGTTTCCCAGCCAACCAATCACCAAATTCGAAATCAGGATCGATCCCTTTAGTTAATGCCATCAGAATAGAGTTGTCATTGGGATTGCTGACTTTGACACAAGCAGCGTGGAATCTTTCCGGATAATTCCATGGAGTCTCTCTTGGAGCTTGAGTAACACTGGATAAGGTATTGACATCCTTCGGTCTTACAGCATGCATACGAAACTGCTCAACAAACTTAGTAGCTAACTGGTCAAAATATGAAATGGATCTGGGTAGTAGACGGGTGAACCACATAGTTGCAATGCCTCCCAAGGAGATAGAGAAGCTTCTACACTTAACAGCATCATTAGCCCGAGTAGCATTCATAAGCCATTCATATTTCTAAATCTATTGGTTGGGATTCAAATTTCCTTCATACATCGGCAAGGTCGGCATCCTGAATCGACGTGCCGGCTCCGCATAGAGAATGTCATTAGTGAACAGGGTGTGACTTCTAGAAATTCCCCAGTCATCATTTGTGAGGCCTTGACTTTCTCTAATCATCTGGCGTATCATGGTTTGAATATCAGGCATCTAGGGATTCGGGGCCAAGGCATGGCCGGGTTCCATGTCACGAGGACGGTTTGGTCACTGTCTATGGCCCGTTTCATGCCTCCTTGGCTCCTGGGCTTCAAGGAAGTGAGGATCCTAAGCATGAATGTGGTGACGAGGGGCTGGATCTAGTTGATTCTGGATCTTGGCATCCAGAGCTATAGCAACAGTTGTTGCATGGTCATAGGTAGTGTTGTAAGGAAGTGTCCCTCCTCGGGAGGAGGGTAGTGTCCCTCCTTGGGAGGAGGGTGCAGCTTGATGCCCTATGGAAGGACCTATTTCGGCCTGTCCGAAATTCACAGCATACGGGTGCTCGGAGGCTTCTATGTATTTCCCATCTAATCGACGGCTCCCTCTAAATCTCCCTCGCTTTTCTTTATTCAGCTGTTTCACAAGTTCCATGTTGGCATAGATCTGTTGACTGAGCTCCTAACGGCTTTGAGTGAGCTCCTGCATAAGGGTTTGGAATTCCTCTCTAGTTACCAGACCAAGTGGATCTAGAACTCCAGCTGATGTTTGGCCTGCTGTGGTCAGTTGTGTGGGATTTTGCTTATACCTTCCTTTCGGATCAGCAGCATTGGAAGCAGTTCTAGTAGTGTGCACCATGTTGAATGTAGTTCTTCTTAGATCTGGAACAATCTGAATAGAATAGAAAGAACCTCTGGAAGATGGATCTGGATCTCCTCCTTAGATTTTAGCAATCCAACAACAGCAGGGGATCCATAGAATCGGAGAAAAGCAGAGTTTTCTCAGTGAAAGCACCAAAGTGTTTGTATCAAAAATGGGCACAACACTCTTTGGATGTAACTGAAGATATTAGAATGAAGAAATAAAATGAAAAATGAGGCTAATCTAACAGTCACACCCAAAAACTGAACATTAGTAAAAGAAGACGAATTTATAGTGGTTCGGCGTTGTAGCCTACACCCACTTTGAAGGATTCGCTGTTTATTGCTGATTATAAACTGAATTACAACAATACAATGGCTAACACTCGAGTTATAATGGAGCTTTAGCAGAGCAGCAACATCCAAAGACCTTTTTTAGTTGCAATGAAGGTGCTATTTATAGGCGTAGAGTTGGAAATATCTGCCCCGAATCTCGAAATACCCTTTCTCATGCATAGGTGGGCCCACGTAATCGATCTGGAGTCGTTTGGGATCAATCGCAGATCGATCCATGGTCATTTCGTATCGATCAAGAATGGCTCCATTTGAGCTGCGATCGATCATGGAGGCTCTTAAGTTGATATCAAGCTTCTGTGAAAATTTCATGGCTTTTGGATTTGTGGTTTGTGAGATATGATCGATCAAAGTTGCAAACATGGACTAGTGAGGCCTTCGTATCGATACATTTCGTATCGATCATCTTCGTATCGATGACGTGGCGCTCTTCCTTTGTGGAAATCCGAAATTCATGGATAAGGACCGCTTCTTTTGGGTTGACCTCTTCATTTCGTATCCATCCTATACTTTGCTTCCCGTATCGATGCTTTGCCTTTATTTTTGTATCGATCGTAGGCCCTGTCCTTCGTATCGATCAGACGATCGATACGAAACATGCAGCCGTTGGTTGAATGAAATGTGATTGATCCAGGGAGTGTTAAAATCTATCGATATGGGTTCGAATCTTATGGATATGAATGGTGGATGCCAAGTGATGGAGTTACGCTCACTCTGTATCGATGGTGATGGATACGAAATGATGGATGGATACGAAGTGGACATGTCTCACATAGATCTTGATCGATTTATAACTCGAGCATACGAACTCTGATTGACCTGAAATTTGAAATGTTGCCTTTCATAGCTTTACTTGTCATACCATGCTAATTGTAGCTCGATCCGGACTTGGACCAAGTTTGCCTGTATCTATAGTAAACCTATAGATAAATGATCTCTAGGGCGGATTGTCTTCAATCTTCAGTCAAGTCCTTGGTGTCATGGTCTTGCCAAAAGGTGGGATAACATAAAGTATAGGGTATTAAATTATAAAATATATTTTTATGGTTTTTAAATTATAAAATAAGTATTATTGACTAATATCTAAAATAAATGCTCTACCTCATAGTGTAAGTATTTTTAAAGTATTTTTAAAATATATATAGTTTTTAGTAAATTAGTTAAATATTTTAATAAAGTAGTAAAAAGCTTATGTAATATAATATCTTTTAAATTATTTTATAATTTTATCAGTTATATTAGTTTATAAATAAACTAGTATACATATAAATATAAATATATATCATTTTAAAAAGTTTTTTATAAAATATATATAAAATTAAAATGTAAGTTGAGTATTTATTAATGTAGTAAAGGAAGTTTGGATTTTAACATTTAAGTTAAAATAAATTATTTTGAGAAATTAAATTAAAAGTGTATCGCTTTTATTGATAAGTAGATATGCTTTGACCTTAAAACGAATACCTTAAAGTTAATGATAAGTATAAAAATGGTTTTGGGTTGCGGTAAACGATGTTTAGGTAACATTTGTTTCTAACCCTTATTAATTATACTTAGGAATATAACTAGATATTTAATAATGAATATTTTAAAGAAAATTATAGGTGAACAATTTTTGGGTTGTTGTGACAATGTTTAAGTAACATTTATTTTACACCCTTAACAATATAGTTAGATCCTTAAATGAAATTTTAAAAGATAAATGTTTAAAGTATGAAATGTTTTGGGTTTGTACTAAACAATTTTTTAGTCACCTTTGTTTTTAAACCCTTAAATATATTTATAGTGGAAAAATACTGTTAAATGATTCTTCATATACTTAGATATTTATTAATGGATTTAATGAAAATAGAAAGCATGGAATCTTTTGAAATTAAGATAGAAAAGTTGTATGTTTAAAATATAAAAGAGAGAAGAGGTTTATAGTAACAATATTAAAGTGACATTTGTTTTTAACCTCTTTGATTGTATTTTCAAATAAGTAAATCTTGTTAATGGTTTCTGAATATACTTATACCATTTGAGATAAGTATATAAATATTTTTGAAGTATAGAATACTTGAATAATAAAATACAGGTATATATCTTTTATAAAGGGAAATTAAATATATATGCAAGTTTAAATAAAGGGAAGTTTTAATTAACAAAAGGAAGTTTTAATTAATAAAACGAAGTTTTAATTAATAAAAGAAGTTTTAATTAATAAAGGAAATTTTATTTAATAAAGGAAGCTTTTAATTAATAAATGAGTTTAATTAATAAAAGGTATTTAATTAAAAGAAGTTTTAATTAATGAAAGAAGTTTTAAAGTAAAGGAAGAAGTTTTAATTAAAGAAAGAAGTTTTAAACTAAAGGAAGAAGTTTTAATTAAATGATGAAGTTTTAATTAATGAAGAAATTTTATTAGATAAAGAAGTCTTCCTAATAAAAGAGATTTTAATTAACAAAGGATTAATTAAATAAAAATGGGATTAAAAGTTGTTTATCTGACTTGATCGTGCTTTGTGTGTGTGTGTGTTAATTATGCCTTGTGTGTTTGCTTATATATAGAAAGTATTTAGTCATGTACTTAGCACGAAAGCCGGCAAAGTAGACTTGTTTCTATCTTTAAGAGTTAAGAATGCTGATTCGAGTAGGGTATAGAAGCAATAGTGCTCTAACCTACCGAGCTTCACTCTTAACCGAGGGATAACAGAAGTTGAGAAGGTTGGAAACGTGATAAGTATACGAAACTTGGCTTCCATATGTGATCATTCTCATTGTTATTGAATTTAACCAAATTAACTTGGGAAGTATCTAGAAGAAACACTAGAATTATAGGGTACGGTTATTCACTCGGTGATGATATAACCTATGTATAAACTCTTCTTGCTCTTCTAGGACAAATGATAAGGAAATCCGTTCAGTTAGGAGATGATATCCACCTTTGTGTATTTGTTTGTTCATTTCTAAAAGAACCAAGGCTAAGTTAACTGGAATCCATCAATTATTTTTGGAGCGCCTAGTAAGTGGGGTGTGTACTATATCAGATGACTAAAAACCGTAACCACTTCAAAACCATAAACGTGTTCTATGTTTTTGAACAGGTTTGTGATCTGTTTGAGATTCTATAAACTATGTGGGGATTCGTGATCTGTTCGAGATGCTCGAATCTATGTAGAAATTCGTAATCTGTTCGAGATGCCGGAATCCATTTGAGGATTCGAATTATGTTCGAGTGATGAAGACTCATGTGTTGAGATGATGAACGTGACTTCACCATCATAATGATAGAAACTAGAGATAGGATGCATATTCATTAGGTTTAGCAAACCTAGAAGGGTGCTTTCGACTCCATTATAAAGATACTTATAGATATGCATGAAGGATTGATGCACTCATCCTCACGTTGTGGGGGCTAGCCATGTATTTCCTATGATGCATTCACTAGAGATGTACGCTGCTTTAGAAAGATATCTCTGATCCTTATGCAGGGGGACCATTCTCGAGGTACCGAGGGCACCTCTGTGGAATCCTACATAATTATGCGAACATACTATAGCTGTTTTGATTCTATAACTATTATTGTGTGGTGCACACATAGCATACATACTTCTGGTTTATATTCTTCACCTAGACATTATCTATTATATCGCAACATGTACTTATTTGATGTTTTGGCTCTTTTGATTGGATAACCCTTACGACGGTCTCAAAAGATGCTTTTATATGCTGTACACATATTTCTTAAGTTTCTCACACCAGACTTATGTCTGACACATGGCTTTTGTTTCCCCTACATTCCTCGTGTGTTCTTTCAACCAGTCTAAGAAAGGCAGGTTTTCGTCAATGTTCATTGAGCTCTTGGAGAGAAGCTGAATGTTTACCTACCATAGTATTCTTATTTTTGTTGCATTACTTTATGTATATATATCAGCAGTTATAAAGACAGGTTATTATAACTATCCAGGATGAAGATAGTACTCTGATTAGTAACTCAAAAATGCTATGTATATATTATAGTAGCTTTGTGTACTATCTTTTGGTTTTATATGTTATCATTCCGATGTGAGATTTCTATGTTTTTGTTCTCCTCTTTCTTATTCCTTTTCCTTTTCCTCGTTTTCTTTTACCATAATGTTTTATCTTTCCAGAACTTGGTTGCTTGGCATATAAAAATTGTGGATGTATTGGTGTCGACATTTGGGGGTCGGAAAGACGGTCGTTACATCATGGTATCAAAGCTGAAGGTTAAGCAAGAAGCTTGGCTTTGTTGGGTATAACTCATTAAAAGATAGGGTAATAGAATGCCCTATTATGAGTTGAGTGTATTATACATATGAGAGCGTATTTGTATTTGTTATAAACATATGCCTTAAAAGTAATTCCAACAACGAAATTTAAAGACCTTATATAAGGTAACTTATATAAGTTAGTTGATAGTGTGGTTGATTTATGTAGGGATTAATGATGTTTATTATTTTCCCTCACCTATTAGCTTAGTCGTGCTCGGCAATTTTGTGAGCAGTTACTATTTTCATTGATTTATAACTGTTTTACCTTTTTACAACGTGGGTTGGGTAGACGGTAATTGTAGGAACATTGAAACGAACATCTTGCGAATTTAGTTTCACTGTTAGACTATAAGACATTCGGTGATAACGTTGGGTTAAAAAAAGTTTACTTTAATAAAAGATGGTTATTATAGCCTAAAAGTAAAACAAGGTATTTTGGAATAAATATTTGTGAAATGATTATATATAAGAAAGTAAATTTATATTAAAGTTTTTTATAAAGTATGGTTTATAATTAAAATGGATTTGAACTGAGAATTCGAGAACATAAATCCCGGTGTTTTGAAAATTATTTTTCAATATTTTTAAGAAAATAATGGTAGTATTATTTGAAATGATTTACTAATAGAAATATTTTAAAAAAATTAAAGGAGAAAGGAAGTATTGAACTCACTTCTGCCGTTGGAAAATAATTTCAGTGATGACTACAGCATCAACGGCACTCATTTTTGAGTTTCAAATTTGGATTCTAGCATTTATGTAATGACCCGTATTTTTGACAACTAAAAATATTCAATTTAATAAGAATTTGGAAGTTAATATTGTGAGAAATTTAAATTTATGATTTATTAATGGAAAAAAAAATATTAGAATATAATTTAATAATATTGGTTGAAGGTAATCGACAACTGTTTTAATGTAATTTCAATCAATTATAATTGTAAAGGTTAATAAGGATTAAATCAATATTGTATTTAATGGTGTAATCATATGTTATAATTGAAATTGGTCTTAATATAGAATATAAAATCAATTATTTCATACGCAAATTTATTAGCTTTTGTTTGTAAACAAAAAATTTAGAAATGTGTTTGAATTACTAATGTATAACAATTGTTTTATTTATCACCTTATTATTTAATCTGTTTGAAATTAATTTGGAAACCAATGAAATTAAAGTTAATTGAAATATTGCAGTTAATATAGGAAAAAAAACGTTAATTGTTGAGTGATGAGTGTAATAAAATGAAAAATTATGTTAATAAATTTCATAAGGGAATTGTTGATTTAATAATAAAAATGTAAATCAAAATAAAAGAATTTGTTTGAGATTTAAATATATAATGAACGGATTTTATTACAGTTGTAATTTAACGTTGAAATTAATTTAATATTTAAATCTTGGATTTAACATGGAAAATTGTATTTTAAAAGATTATTAATTCCTGTTAAATCAGAATGATGATAGAAAAATTTTAATTTAGAATTTAAAATTGATTAAATTGATTTTTAAAATAGACTATTTTAATTAACGTGTAAAATTAGTCTTTTTGGGCACTATCTTAGATTTTGACAAAACCAGTTTCATCGGATCTGTAATAGTGAATTATTATAGGATTTCAAGTTTTGTAGCGATCGGACTTATCGTTTGATCGTGCGAGCTCGAAACGCATAGATATCAATTAATGGAATTTAAATGAATGTAATTTGATTTTAAAAGATAACTTCTATATACAATAGAATTAGGGTTTGAAACTAGTTTCATTGAGTTTAAAAATATTGAAAACCTATATTTCGATATATATGATGACCTACTTTCATTTCGGGAACGAAACGGGCTTTTCGGGCCTATGTTATCGCTTTGGCCCAAATCGATCTGTTCCATCTATTCCTATTTCAGCCTTGTCTATGTATAGGTTGGTATAAACCCTAGCAGCTTTCTATTATATTTTATGTACGTACAATTTCAGTTCTTATCTGCTTCTTCTCAATGGAGATTAGCCAAAACCCTAATTACCGATTTCAAATCAACTCTAAAATTTCAAATTGCTCAAACCCTATCAAATTATATATCATCGCGAAGCTCTCGACGAACGGAATAAGTGTCTGCAATTTGTTTTCCAATTGGAGTATCCATTTGTTTAGAAATTGACGATCTTTTCTCAACCGTCCATTCTAGGATTTTGTTTAACGGTAGATTTGCGACCAATTGACGATCGGGAAGCGCTGGCGCATAGAGAAGGACGAGCAGGTTCCAGTGGTGGAGTCTGATCTTTGTATCGTCACTCGGATTTGCCAGAAATGGCGAGAAATCGCGGCGATGGAGCTTGCTGGAGACGGCGGAGGGGTCGCGCGTGGGGTCTGTTTGGAGCGGCGGGAGATGGCGAACTCGGTGGTGAGCCTGGATCTGGGCGAGGTGATCTCCAGGTGTGGCGTTTGGTCGATGAACATCAACAGCCGTGGTTTTGCTGTGCGCGTTAGGGTTTGGGAGGAGATGATGGTATATTACCATTTTGCCCTTCTTTTTATTTTAATTTTATTTAAATTGTCAACGTTCTAACATCGATAACTTTTGCATATGAACTCGGATTCACATGCGGTTTCTTCCGTTTGGTTCGTATCGAAATTCCGGACAAAATGAAACTAGTTTGGTTAAATTTGGAGACTGTTGAATTTTTGGGCTTTTATTGGATTTTTAATGGGCAGTAAATCAAAGGTGAGTGATTTAACCCACTCGCGCAATACCAAACCTTCTTATGTTAGTTGAATTAAATTTATGAAGTGATCAGGATGCTATTGGTTGCTGTTTGATAGTTTAAGTTGACATTTTAATTGAAATTGGATTTTATTGAATTAAATTGCCATTTAAAATAATATTGAAATTGAATTTCTAATTAAATACCTGATATTGATCAGTTAATTGTTGTGATTTATTAATATTGATAAAATGTTTGAGTGGTACTTGCTAGCCATTCATTGGGTAGTATGGGATGCCTTGGTTAAATTCTTGTGATTGCTATAAGAAAGTGATTAACACTTTAGGTTTGTATTCTCTTTTGGTGATTGGCTGGGGAGCCAATAGATCCTTAAGAGAATATAGTTTAGGTTTTCTAATGGTATTCGTAATAAGTGAGAATTACTATCTTCTAGTAAATACTTATTTCACCAGGCAGTAAAGAACATTTTGGTTAAGTTCTTGTGATACTAAGAGTGATAGTGTTTGTCACTTTAAAGTTTACTCTCTTTTGGTGTTTGGCTGAGAACCGATAGATCCTAAAGAAGTATGCTTCTGGATTTTTATATGATCTGAGAGATTGGTATGAGTTATATCTTCACAGGTCTGGTTTTCATGGATTTTGAGATTATATTTTCATGGTATGGATGATAATTGGTATCTAATCAGTATGAATGATACCACCTTTTAGTTTCCTACGGTATGAGTACGATCATTGAGATGATTCTGTACTTGGTTTTCTTGGATTTTGATATATTCTTCTTTGGTTTGGAATTTCTTGGTTTTTGATTTATTATATGTTTTGTGCTTGAAATATTTCTGGGTTTCATGGATTTGATGATTGTGATTTATTTTATGTTTTATGAATTTGGTATTCTTGTGTCTTAAAATGTAACTAGAGTTGGACTATTCCCTTTGCTTGTTATATATATATATATATATATATATATATATATATATATATATAACACTTGTATTTATCTATATGTCATATATCCTTGTACTACATTTCATTCTTACCCTCTTGGATATTTATAGATAATCCAACCCGTTTATTTTATAATACTTGAGTCAGGCAGAGAATTTTCTGGTTACAAGATGAGTAGGCCTTTGGATGGTGGTGCTAGTAGAAGTTTAAGCCCTTTTGATTTTTTAGTTTACCTCATTTTGGATTTTGTATATGTATATGAGATTTATATTAGAGTTAGATATTTGTACCGGATGTATATTATGTAAGTCTAGTTTTATGTTTTGTAGACTTATAGTTTGTACACGTGTATGAGATTTATTATTACACTGTGATCTACGATTACTAATTTATATAATATACTATACTGATTTTGAGAAACCATTGTGGTTATTACTTTGAACTGAGATTGTACACGTTCAGTTTTATTCCAAAGATTAAGTATAACATGTCAGTGTTAATTTAAAGAAATCTTCACATTCGATCGCCCTTGACAAGTCGTATTCTCTATATTATCAAACGACATTATTTATAATGTCCTCCAATAATATGGGTATAACGGTGGGGTCGTTACAGTTTGGTATCAGAGTTAAGTTAGAACATTATAACGTATAATATCACCGATCTAGACCTAGTAAGACTTAGAGTCTTGTCCCCCG
The DNA here is from genome assembly GCA_030765085.1 of Allium cepa. NCBI lineage: Eukaryota > Viridiplantae > Streptophyta > Magnoliopsida > Asparagales > Amaryllidaceae > Allium > Allium cepa. The sequence goes on along the minus strand of CM060942.1, from coordinate 568,781,082 downwards.
GGGTGTGTGGTAGATATTTTTATTAATTATCTATATAGGGTAGGAATATAAAATGATATCGGGATAATCATTTGGTGCGTATTTTGATTTAAAATTTTAATATGGATAAATTGGAATTTGTGATACTGAAAACCTTGGAAAGTAATATGTTAAAATCTTTTAGAGTGCAAATTTATTCTTGGATTATTGAGAAATTCGTTTTAAAGAGATAAATTGGAGTGAATTAATTTGGGAATTTCGGTAAATGAGTTTAAAAATTAAGTAATCAGAGTTGTGCGGTGGAATTTTAGAAACGGAATTATTCTGTTGTAAGTGACTATTTAGTTTTGGTTGATTAGTTGTTAGGAATTATTTTCTTAGTTGTATTTCTTTATATTGGATGCTTGGATGCTTGTGATAATAAAATAAATATAACTAAGGAAAACTTATGATTATTTACTGCGTTGACTTATCCAGAAATTGTTTAAGGATTCTGATTGATATGTGGGATGTCATGTTATCGATAGGAGTTCCTAAACATCGAACGAGACATTCAATATAAGAAATAATTAATTTGGGTATTTGGAAAATAATTGAGTTTAAAAATAATTAAAATAATATTGTAGCCATCAAATAAATTGTGAGAAGTGGAGAGCATGGTGGGACAATGTTGATATTATATGTCATCAACTTTGCATCCAAGTGTTGAAATAAATCACTAAAATTTCATGCGTTAGTATTATTTTAAATAATGAGATAAGATTAAGGAAAATTATTTAAATTTTGGGATTGGTATATATTAAAGTTAAACGGAAGTTAATTGGAAAACCTACTTCCATTTATGAATTTAACTTTCAAGTACTTTGGTTTGAATGAAAGTAAATTTTTATATATGAATCTTATTTAATAAGAAGTTAAAAATTAAGAAATGGTGGAAATAAAAATTTTGAAGTGAAAGGATATTTTATGGAAAAGAATAAATTTTTGGATATAAATAATATTTTCAAAGGAATTACTTTGAGTTATATGGTTATTTTGAGAAGAAAATATTAATTAGAGTTTCGATAATTATATTGAGTAAACGATTTGAAACTTAATATTACTATTTCCAAAAATATTTTTTTAGGGTATTTTGGGAAATAAATTTTAAAGGGAAACTTTAGTGGAAGTTATAACAGGGCATTATATAAATATTATTTTAGACGACGTGAGCAGCCATCAAATCTTAGCAATAACAGAAGTCAGTGGCGAGGCCATATTGACTTCACTGTTAACATCGCAGCCATTTGATGAAGCGATTTGATATAAATAGATGGCAAGGCAGCATCATTTTATTATTTAATATTGTAAATTGTGAATGTTTATTTAAGGTATATGCTTAAAAGAATAATATATGATAATTTTTTATTTATTGTGTAATCCATTTTATAATTTAGATGGATGATAAAATTTTGGAAATTTAAAAGTAAGAAATTAATTGGAAAGTTAAACTGAGTCTAATTTAAAGTAGCTTATAGATTTCTTTCGTTAAGGAAATTGCAGGGATGCAATTTCTTTAAGAGGGAAGTTTGTATGAACCAAGCTGTTAATTACCTAAATAATTTAATTTAATTAGAATAATTAATTCTAATTTGTGGTTTATGAAATTTAATTATGAAATTAAATCTTTTTTTTAGATTTATTGATTTGATTTAATTAAGAAATGAGTTTCATTTCTTAAAAAGGGATTTAAATTTAAATTTGAGGTTTTATTAAACCAATTAATTAAATGTGGCATTTAGGATAAATTGTTAATATTGAGATTTATTGTTTTAAAATGAGAATTTGCGATTAATAGTTCATTTCATTTTATTAAAAATAGTAAGAATAATTTTTATTTTCAAAAGGTATATTTGATGGTATAAGATAATTCAATATTAACAGAAATTGGAATTTTAACTTGTTGATTGGTTTTGGTAAATTTGAGAAATCAATTTGTGATTTTGTAAAACATTAGTTAAGTGAAAGACAATGTTTTAAAGGAGAAAACAAAAGGAAATTAGTAACACTTCTCTTAGAAATTTGTAACACCTTCCATATTGGATCCATACCATACCCATTTGGCCCATATAGATAATGTTAAGGAGAAATAGAATTCACGTTCATTTTCTTTCTCTCATTCCTTCAGTTCTAAAAATCAGAAACTATCTCCTCTTATTCTCAAAACCATAGAATCGATAATCCCCAAATTCAAGTTGTAAATCAAAGGGCTTTTGATCAAAAATTGTATAAATCTAATTCAGGTAATCCATCATCTAGCATATCTATTGTGTTGATTAATCTCAGTTTTTGGTTTAGGGTTGTAATCTTTCTATTTCAATTTCTAAAATTTGCCCTAGGTTGTAGCTGAAAGTAATTAACCTAGATGAATTCAAGTACTTAGCTTCAATTCAAGTCAATGAAGGTGAGCTACCACTCACACAATCTATCTCTAAATTTATATTGGATTCATGTATTTGTTTTAGATGAATTATTGTTGAATTGTTCTCAAATTGATTGTGATATTTACATATTTTGCTACCCTATTCATTGTTTGCAGAAACCCACATCTTATGATCTTGTATAACATCCATTTGTAGTTGTTTCTATGCATATATGTTAGCCTAATCAGTGCTCTAGAAGTCGTAGTGATCAACGCCGAAGAAATGAGCATCAACGGAGTAACGAAGGGCCGCCGGCATTGCCTAGAGCTTTGCCCAGGCGTTGCAACCGGTGCACCAGTTGTGACCTAGGCTGAGCCCCATGTCATGTTTTTTGGCCCTCCCCCTCCTCGTTCGTGCACGTTAGCTCGTTCGTTCAACCGTTTGCTTCCGTAATGCTATTTACTTGTTTTTGAGATCCTATTTCATGTTGATTTCATTTCCATTTTTGGATTTTGATTTGTGAACTAATGTATTCATTTTGGTGTTTCTATACCATAGAACTGCTCCATAGGTCTTTGGTATAAAACACATTTTTCGCCGTACGTTAACTAAAGATTTCTAAAGGCTGATTTTCAAATCGAACTGCTTCTCTAAATTATTTAAAGTACAAAATTATTTCTTATACAAAGAATATTTAAAATATAAATATACATACATATATATTTATATATATGTATATATATTATTTATATAATAATAATCATTTTGAAGTATAGATTTGTTTATTTCTAATCAAATGTTTCATACCGATATGGGTTGGGAAATATAAGTATTTATGGTTTCTATAAAGCAAATGGACTTATATATAAATATATATATATATATATATTGATTTTCGAATAAGAATTTTGAACTTTTGATCTTTTGAATATGGATTTGAAATAACTCTATATATATAAGTATTTTTGATATAAAATTAGAATTATGGATTATTTTATCTAAGGAAAAATACATACATACATACATACATACATACATACATATATATTTGAAAGTAATTATATAAATTAAGGGTTTTAGAAATCATGTTCTATATGTTAAATTATATTATTTACTTCAAAACAACAAACTTATCGGATTTTCATTAAACTTAACTTTTGGCTATTTAAATGCTATTTCGGCAATTTTGTGTGATTTTTGGATTTGGAGAAGATTTTAAAAATAAAATGTTTTGAGAACCTTAATTCTATAATTTAGGGTACACTAATAATTGACTTAGTGTTGTTGATTTGTTTATATGCTTTCAAGTAACGCTTCGTCGAATATTGTACAACTCATTGAATAGAATGTTTGGGTGGTACTTACTAGCCATTAGCGAATACCCGAATTTCATCGAGTAGTATGTGATGTCTTAGTTAAATACTTGTGATTGCCATAGGGAAATAATTAACACTTTAAGGTTGTATTCTCTTTGGGTGTTGGGCCGAGGGGCTAATAGATCCTTAAGAGAATATAGTTTAGGTTTTCCAGTGGTATCCAGAATAAGTGGTACTTACTAGCTTCTAGTAAATACTTGAATTTCACCATAAGGTATGGGACATTTTGGTTAAGTTCTTGTGATTACTAAGAGCGATAGTATTTGGCACTTTAGAGTTTACTCTCCTTTGGTGTTTGGATGGAAGACGATAGATCCTAAAGAAGTATGCTCCTGGATTTTTATACAATCTGAGAGATCGCTATGAGTTATATCTTTTTCGCTCTGGTTTTCATCGATTTTTAGATTTTTTTACGGTATGGACGATCATTGATATCTGATTGGTATGAGTGATACCACCTTTTGTTTTACTATGGTATGAGTATGATCATTGAAATCGTTCTGTATTCGGTTTTCTTGGATTCTGAGTTATTCTTCTTTGGTTTGGAATTTCTAGGTTTTTGATTTATTTTATGTTTTGTAATTGAAATATTTTTGGGTTTTATGATGGATTTGATGGTTGTGATTTATTTTGTGTTTTCTGAATTTGGTATTCTTATGTCTTAAAATGTAACTAGAGTTGGACTATTCCCTTGACTTGTTATATATATGTGGGACCTGTATTTATTTATATGTCATATATCCTTGTATTAAAAAAATTCTTACCCTCTTGGATATTCAGAGATAGTCTGACCCATTTATTTTATAATACTCGGTCCGGCCAAGACTTTTCAGGTTACCGGACGAGTAAACCTTTGGTTGGTTATGCTAACAGAAGTTTAAACCCTTTTAACCTTTTATTTTACCTCATTTATGATTTTTTATATGTATATCAGATGTATATTAGAGTTAGAGATTTGTACCAGATGTATATTATGTGAGTCTATTTTTATGTTTTGTAGATTTACACTTTGTATATGCATATGAGATTTAATATTCCAGTTTCATCAACGATTACTGTTTTATATTATATACTGTTCTAATTCTGAGAAACCGTTATGGTTATTACTTTGAACTGAGATTGTACATACTAAATTTTATTTTAAAGATTAAGTAAAATCGTAAGTATAATGTGTCAGTGTTAGTTTAAAGAAATCTTCACATTCGACTGCCCTTAACAAGCCATATTCTCTGTATTATTGGACGACATTATTTATAATGTTCTCTAATAATATGGGTATAGCGGTGGGGTTGTTACATCCATATACATCGTAGGGGCTTTGGTATAATTGACTACTATGTTTGTTGGCTTATGGAGAGTTTGGGGAATGTCTCTTCAAATTGTTTGAGGTATTATGAATAATCGACTAAGTAATAACATGAGGCTGTTGAGCGTAAGGTAAAACTAAGCAGATTGTTTATCGTCCTTGTGCGATAAGAGGATTTTTGAACCTGGGCAGACCATAAGCTATGTTTGCTAGTAATTGTAAATACTGTTAAGTATAGATGTGTAGTCGCTTCTTTGGTCGCTTGTGTTGGAATTTTGATGATTAAATATTTTAAGTGGGGGAGAATGTAATGAGCTGGAATTTCAAACACTTCATATTTAAATATCTGAATTATTTAAATATTTGAATATTGGAATTATAGTGATTAAATTGATTTAATAACCTTTTTAACCCCCATTTTAATAATAATTAATGATAAGAAAATTGTTTTTGAAATTTTTTTACAAAAAAAATCAAATAAATGTCGATAATGTGACTGAAAATCATTTTATCGATAAACAGTCTCGAAACACACGAATTATCATCCTCAAACACTGTCTTAGATTTTGACAAAACTAGTGCCATCGAAACCAGGATAATTAGGTGATGTATGCCGACAAGTTTTGTAGCGATCCAACGTCTCATGTGATCGTGCGAGCTCAAAATGAGAAGCGATGTATTTTAGAAATTAAAATATAATATAAATTTTATTGTATCAACAACACCATACCCTCACTCCCCTTCTCACTCTCTTCTTTCTATTTACCGTAAACAAGAAAAACTTAGCCACTACCTTCTTCTAGCTAAATCAGGAGCTACAATCAATGTTAAGGAAAGGCGTTGGATCCATTACGATCATGTTGAGGAGGTGTTCGATAAAAATATTTGTTACGCAGGAATTATAATAAAAGATATGTGCTATAATTTTGGAAATAAAAGATATTCAATCTTTTAAATGAAATGGTTTCTTTTGAAAAGAAATGGAAATATTTTGGGAATAAATTTTTTGAAGTGATGATAAAAGTGATTTATATAAAGAATGGTTTATAAAAGTGTTTTATAAATGAAGAGAATTTCGAGGACTAAAACCCGGTGTTTGAAAATGAGTTCAAAAGATTTTGGGAAATAATAATAGTATGATTTGTATGATTTGAAAGTATTTGTGAATATTAGTGTAAAATGATTTTTCACTTTAGGATATAAAATGATTTGTTATGTTATCGATGATTCGGTTAACCCATAACTAAAAAGGCGTGCAAGGGAGGTATAGATGTTATGTAGTCTCAGTATAGTCCGCTCGACGAATAGAGGGGTATACATATCTATTTTTTTGGAAGGCTGGGACCCAATTACCTTATTATGGCAATAAAGCTCTCGACATGGTTGCAAATATTATGATATGCTTTTATATAGAGTATTTGATATCGTTTTTAAAAGTGATTTGATTTAAATCTCAAAATAAATTATAATTTGATACAAAAGATGTATATATTATTCAAAGGTTTTGAAATAAGAAAATCGGGAATTGAGTCCAAAGAGATTATTTTCAAAAAGGATTATATTTTGAAATAATAAAGTTAATTAGTTTTCAGAAATCTAAACGAGAAGAATAAGCCTAAGTAGGTAATTTGGGAATTGCATATTTACTTGTTGTATCGTAAGCTCCTTGAGTCCTATTTGCGGTAGAAGAACTACGTTGACTTGATCCTGTATCTAATTGGGTACCCAATTAGATAGGGATACGTAGGCAGTCACAAGTGGTAGTGATGCAGCCTCAATAATAATATAATATTTTCCTGATTGTTGTTTGCTATTTTTCATGTACTAAAGTACATTCAGTATAATAAATAATTAAACTTTGAAAAGTTAGTGATGCATGTATCCTGTTTATTTAGGACAACGTGATATATTTATCAAATTATAATATGTTAAAATGGTAATTTTCATTTGTTGGTTTTAGAATGGATGGATTTTTCGGCGTTTTGATTGGTCCAAAAACAGGGGTCGTTGCAGTTGGATCAGAGCTTAGATTAGGTGTCTAAGTAAAATTTGTTTAGGGTTAGTAAATCAATCTAGAAATTTTATAAATGAAACTACCTTAATTTGATAAATAAAATGAATAGGATAAGGCACCGTACCTCTAACCGGGGTTATGGGTGATATTTTTGGTGTGATTAATTTTTGCCAATTGTTTATTTTCATTATATTTTTCTATCCTTGGAATTTCGGGGATGAAATTCTTTTAAGGGGGGAAGCATGTAACGACCCATAATTTTATCGCTTTGATTTGGAATATTTAATTAATTTTAAATATTCAAATATAGGTTTATTAAAAATAAATAATCATGTTTTATGTGATAAATAATAATGGTGATTTTGTTTTGAAAAAATATTTACAAAAATATATTTTTTGGAAAAATATCGATAATATGACCGAAAATCGTTTTATCGATAAACAGCTTTTTTACCTTCAGAAGTCGCACACGATTTTTTTTACATACACTTATTTTTCCATTTAAACAAGAATATGTAATAAAATTATTTATTTTATTTTTAAAAATAAAATATCTTTATGACATCATCAATGATGTCGTCATTTTTAAGTAATTGATTTTTGAATTCAAATTGAGTTTAAATGATTTAATAATTGTTTTAAAATCAAATGTGGCTCTTTTAATTATTAAATAATAATATAAATATCGTTTTCAAATTTCTTTTACATTTATATGTAATTTAAGTAATAAGTGAAGATGTGACCAGGAGTCAATTTTCAAATTTTCAACGGTTTAACGAATATAAGTTATTCAAAGTGATCGCAACGTTTTTTATGTCTTGTGCACATATATAACATGCACATACATGCACCGACATATGCATATACACATACCAAATACATACATACACCTATATATATATATATATATACAAGCACAAAATATCATAATATTTATAACATATATTCACATATAAGCAAACATCAAATCCATATTAATGCATGTCGTTCCATGTTTTACTTAAGTGATAACACCACAAGAAAATGGTTTATTGATAGCACGAAAGGATGGCACTATTGCATGACTTGCCATCGTTAGCTATTTGGTATTTGTTGATACTAAAACTATAACCCACTCACACGCTGTTGAATAAAAAGAAAAATGTAACGACCCAGAATTTTTATTAATTAAAATTTGTATATTTAATTAATTTTAAATATTAATAAGTGAAATTTATAAGTCGAATAAATTTTATTTCGAATAATTGGATTTAATTGAATAATTAAATCGATAATTTAATATGTGAAATTATAGAAATAATTGAAATTTGGGTTAAATATGATTGAAAATGATTTGTAAAATTTTATTATATCATATTGGAGTTAGAATGATGTTATAGAACTTTTAAAATCGAATTAAAAGTTAATTTGTGAAAATTGAATATTTTAATATTTAATCGACTAGTGAAATTAGCCGTTTTTCGAACAGTCTTAGAATTGGACGAAACTATTTCCATTAGATCCGTAATAGTTTGCTATTATCGGATTTCAATTTTCGTAGCAATCGAAGTTGCCGTTTGATCGTAGCAGCTCGAAACGCATCGAAATTTGTTTTTAATATTTATTTGGCGAGTTAAAATAGCCATTTTTCAAAAAGTCTCGGATTTCGACGAAACCAGTTTCATCGGATCCATAATGTGATATTATTGTATGGTTTCAAATTTCATGTCAATCGAATTTACCGTTTGTCCGGTGCAAGCTAAAACGCTTAGAAAATCGTTTAATCGGTTTAATATTAAATTGAACGTTTATTGCCATAACTCGCACAGATGACTGAACTAGCTCCCGAAACACGTTCCATTGTGTTCGAAACACGGGGTAAACCTTAGAAATGCCAACCGGCACGCTTCGTTTGGAGTTCGGAAATTCCGGGATGAATAGTGTTTGCAAAATTTTCTATATAAACCCCTTCACTCTTCATTTTTGCAAATAACCTAACCCTAATTCTTCAGTAGCCGCCAGTGGAAACACCAATGGCTGAAAATCTCGACTTTCCTCCTTAATTTCTTCAAATCTAAGCATTGTTTCAAGAAACTTTCAACTACAAAGTTGAAGAGCACGTTGAGATCTTGAAGATGAACGGCTATGATCGTGTTTGGAGCGTCAAAGAGGGAGCTGGGAGGGCCGACAGCCTGCTGTTGTGCACGCAAATCGAGGGCCATAGGGGAGCCGAGTTCACCATGGTTGATGCCGAGTGTAGCTTGCTTGATGCTCTTCAATATGGCACTCTCTGATCAACTTGTCGTTGCTTGTGGTGGTTGCAAAATTAAACCCTAATTGGAGCTTAATGGGTTTGTGCGTGTGTGTGTTTCTGGGGGATGAACGTGAGATGGAAGATGAAGGTGGAACAGCCTGGATGAAGCAAGGGAAGTGATGGACGGTCCTGATTTAGTTGAGTAAAGAAAATAGAAAATTGTTGTACATTTTATATTAAAAAAATTCGTGTAACTTTGAAAATTCATATCTTTTTCATACGAGGTCGAAAACGCGCGAAACCAGTTGCGTTGGAATCGTATGGACGAGCACTACGCTATGGAATTGGATTGGAGTCGTTTGGAGTAAGTGAAAATTTTGGATAAAATTAAACGTCCGTTTAATTTTATTCGAAATAAATCGCTAAAACGAAATTGAAATCAAGGTGAGAACTTCTCACTCAATCGAATCGGTTTCGATTTTATTTTAAATAGTTAGATTTAAAATTCTTGAATGTACGTTTGAATGATGATTGTTATCTATTGATTGTTAAAATAGACATTATACGCCGTTAGTAAGCGGAGGTTATTTATTAAAAACATATATCGCGAATATTTCACAGTATAGTGAAATTGGTATTATTTATGTACTTGGAATTGATTTCTCGCATTATATAGCGTATGAGACCCTATTGCGCCGTATAATAGCGGATAATATTTTAAATCCTATATACCGCGATAATTCCGTATTGGAACAGAGTTGGTATTGTGCTAACATCTTTGGATGCAGGAAAACAGGTTGGAGGGATCCAACTGGATTCCTCAACATTATTTATTTGATTATGGATATTTTGATATTCGTTGATTATCATATCGATATATGATGTCGTTGTTGTCGTGATTGACTATTTGGTGTGTAGCATCATTGGGCCAAATTTTGGAATTCTAAAAGGATTTTTAAAGTGATTTTTAAAGTATACGTTTATAAAATATTTTTGGAATTGATCCATTTTAAATAAATAAACGTTATAAATTTTAATGTTATAAAAATTATGATTTTTGAGAAAAATAGTTAAAAGTTGATTTTTGAAAATATGGGGTTAATGATTTTATAAAATGGTTTAAATTGGGATATTTGAATTTATTGTGAAAAGTTTAAAGATAGGATTTATAAAATTTGATTATTTTATAAATCAAAGAGAATGATGAAATTATAAAGAAGTTTAAAGACGTTTTAAAATAATAATATAAATTGATTTATAAAAAAAAGGTTTATGAAACTAATATTTGTAAAATTAAAATGTTGGAATTATAAAACGAGTTTTTATAAGTGTTAGAATGAATTGTGAATGAATTTCATAAATGAATGAAATTTATAGAATTATAAACGGTGAAGTTATAAATGGAATTTTATAAGCAGTAAGTTTATAAAATTTATAAAGTTATTAAAGGAATAGATTTGGATAAATAAATGAATCTTATGAGTTATAAGATTTATAATTTGGGAAGTTAAAAAGAACGATTTTGTAAACAAATAAATTTTAAGCATTTAACTTATAATATGGACTTTCGGTATATAATTGAGTTATAAATCGAATAGGTTAATAAAGGAGATTTATAAAAGGAAGTTGTTATAAAATAAATAGAAATGGAATTTATAAACATTGTTTTATCCGCAAACGACTTATTTTGATAAGTAAATTGTTATAACTTATTAATGGAGTTATATTCACGTTTTAGACAGTGAATAATCCTTTAAAATAAAATGAATAGAAATGATGAAGTTGGTTAACGAAGTATATTCACATTTTGGATAGTGAATATTATGTTAAAGAAAATGTTTTGGATGTGATATTTTAAATAAAATTAAACGATCTAACGATGTTTTCAAAATGTGTTGAGATTCGAAACCATAGATTTCAACATTCATTGTTGAAATAGACATTTTCTAGAAATAGAAGGAAATGGTGGACTATAACACTGTTGTTATAGTAAATGATTTCCGAAAGGAAATGTTTTGTATAGTATTGGGATTTATATATCTATTTTAATTTCGAATCCCTATACTGGTGATTTTGGGTTGTCGTAACGATGTTTTACGCAACATTCGTTTTGGCCCAAATAAATATGTTTAAGAGAATGATTTCCTTAAAGAATGAAATATATACTTAATTTAGATTTAAGTATATTGAATATTTTCCAAGTGTAGAAAATAAAAAGATTTGTGAATTACTTATTAAATAAGTATGGAAATGTTTTCCAATATAAAGTGAATATTTTGAGCATTTATCTTTTTGAAGGTTGAAAATGAATAATTGAAATCGTATACTCGTAGATATTTTGGAATGTAAATTCACTATGGAATTTATAAAAGGAAGGGGAATTTGTTTAAAAATAAATATTGATTTATTTTTGAGGTATTGAAATTTTATATCTTGTAAAGATATTTTTGGGAAATAAATAAATTGGAAAATTATTTGGAATCTGGTGATGTTGTGCATATCCATTAATAGTTCAATAACCGACTATCAATATTTACCTTTGAATGGGTATTTGTTGTGATTTGTTTGAATTTGAATGCCACACTTATTTTTGAATAAGCGCTCACTATTCGGGTTATCCGGGAAAGGACCTTGGGGTTGTATAACCCATTTCGAATATGTGATTTGACGTTATGGATAGCATTTGAAGACCGGTGTTGAATACCGGGTATTTGCGAGAGCGATAGGATGACATGTCGATTGACTCTGCACCGAGTTGCTCCGGTATAGAGTTCTCCATATGTGATGGCGAATCCGATCAGGATTGTGGATATCCGGATTGCAAGGACTTCTTTGTAAGTGCCATCGGTTCTGTTCGAGCCTGTAACAGACTTGTATGGATTGTATGTCTGACATTACAAATTGATATATAAAACTGATTTCTTTCAAATATATTTCTATTGGTTGCGGAGAATTTATTCTTTTAGCTTAACACCCTTCTCTGAGACGTACGAGCTCAGAGGTTATGTAGTTGATGGTTATCAGCGATATATTCCCAATTTGGTAATGTGACATGCTGAGTGTTGCTGTGAAATGATCATTGTTTGATCATTTGTGATATGATCATTTGTTTGATCACTTATCTTTGTGATCATTTCTATGATCATTTGTTGACCCAAAGTACAGCTTTTGTATAAAGCGTGGCTTTGTGGACGAGACTTCGTCGAGCCTCACACCCCGGAATGGTCAAAACAGGAAAGATGCAGCAAGGTTATGAGGGGTAGCTCCCTTTAGGGTATGTGCATTTCCTTCTGGAAAAGGGTGGTATCATGGTATGGAGCCCAGATACTTACTCATGTTGAAACACTTTATTTATTATGGTGTGATTTTGGTTACGAGCGCTCAGATAAAGGTCCCAAAGGACTGGGGGATGGCATACTCGTGTCAGTTGTTACCTAGTTTGAAAGGTAACCCGGCCTTGTGTTGGCAAAGATCCGGTTAGGTTCTCGGGAACGTCCTTCCAGAGGCGTTCTCATGTGGCAATGGGAAGTTCCTTGGCCTGGCCGTTTGTTGGAAATCCAAAGAAACAATACGAGACTTGTACGGTTTTAGTTGTAGAACCTGCCATGGAATGTGGTGGTAACCTGCTATTGAACATGGTAGCTATAGTAGGCATACGATAATGGTCGTATGTTGGCTAAGATTTATATCTTTACTTTCGAAATGATTTGTTCTACACTATGCACTAGTAATAATATCAAATGTTTCTTTTTAATGCGTATCAAGCATCTTTGACTATCATAAGGAGAAATCTCCTCCGATTCTGCGTTTGCATTGTGTGTGTGTGCGGGAGGCCTTATGGTAGTCTCATTTTTAAAAGCATTGCGAATTGACTTTAAAAATATTCCTCTATTTTGATTTTTAAGATAAATAAACTGTTTTGAGTTCTCACACCATTCACATGACTGACTCGGAGTTTATTGTTTTCCTTTCTAAACTCTGGGTGCCCACCAATTTCCACACGGGCAGTCAAGAGTTAAGGTTTATCAGGATATTCTGGAGTTGCTGGAGGCAAGCTGGATGGCATGGCGTATTATTAGTATATAGTATTTCTTTTCCGCTGTTTGTTGTTGTTTGTTGTTGTACACTCTGATGATGTAATGAATTGTAATATGATGTAATGTAATAACTGATGTAGTTCTTTGTTTAAAGATTATTCATTTATCTATTATATGTTGTTCCGCTGCGATTGTGAGATTCTGATGTTGTTCTGTTGTTTTCTGTTCTGTTCCATTCTATTTTCTATTTTTTCTCTCTTCTTCTACCTTTTTCTTTTTCTTAAACCATAACGGTACGATTTTCCGGCCTTCGATTGCTCGACAGTTGATACAGTGGACGTATTGATGTCGGCATTCGTGGACGAAAAAATCGCCGCCCGTTACATTTGGTATCAGAGCATATGGTTAAGTGACAACCATGGCTCTGTTGAGTATTACTCATTAGAGATAGAGTCAGTGGTACTCTAGAATGAGTTGAGTGTAATAATAGCTATGAGTGCGTATTTGTTAGTGAATATAAAATTGTTTTGTATTGTGTTGACTTATCGGTTGATTGTTTATAGATTCCGGTCGATGTAGTCTTGCTAACTATCGTAGATAGGGGTTTCTAAACTCTTAAACCAGATAAACCGACACGGTATCGTTTTAAATTGGGTAAATGAAATAATTTTACCTTGATTATTTTTATATATAAACGAATAATTTTTCAAAATTATTAAAGTATTTATAAGTAGATTGTTTGGTTGTTGAATAAGTTAAAAAAAAAGAACATCTAAATAAAAGAATAATTGTATAAGCAAAAGAATTATAAGTATGAATTATAATTAAAGTGATTTATAATTGTGAAATAAACTTATATATATAAGAAGTGAAACTATATGAATATATTTATGAATATGAGTTGTAAATAAAAATGAATTTAAAGTTAAATGGAAATTTTACTTTAGAATGGGAATCTGAAATTGATTTATAAGTGGGAATTTAAGTTATGTAAAACCAAGTGATGTTTGTAAAATGGAAGTATAACTTAAGAGATGATGAATGAAGTTGATTTCGGTATCAAAGTAAATTATTAAAGTTAAGTGATAGATATGAACTTGAGTTATGTAATGAAATTCAACTTTAGAAATTGAATTGAATGAATGGATTAAATGTAAATCAATTAAATGTAAATAATTGATATGGAATAATGAATGTAAGTGTTAATTCATTAAAATCTAATGTTATTGGAAATTGAAAGATTGAATGAAAATCAATTTAATTAAACCAATTGAAAGTAAAGGTGTTAAACCAAATTGAATGAATATGAGCAAAGGAATTTGGTTGAAATTAATATACATTGGTTGTTATATGATAGTTAGTTGATTGTATATAATTTATTGAGTTAATGAAATTGGAAGCTAAAGTAATTGAAATCAAATTGGAAGTGAAGTGAATCTTAAATAGAGTTGAATTTGATTTGGGAGTAAACCAACTTGAATATGAATTAGTGAATATAAACTAATTAAAAATGAATGTTAGTAAAATCCAACATTAATGAATCAAATGTGATTTAAATTGGAAAAAAAAAACCAATTCATTGAATATTAATGAAAAGTGAATGTAATTGATTTGGTTATGGATGTTAGTTGAATGTTAGTTGGTTGATGGTTGCATTTATTGCATTGTTGCTTTTGAGTGCATTTGCTATATTGGCATATGTAGTTGTTGTAGTGATATATGTTGTATATTGATATTATTTTCATATATGCATGTTCTCATGTTGTTGTTGAGTGTTTAGTAGGTGCGGATCGCGTTTGCTTCGCATTTGGAGCTCGCTTTCGCGCTATATTAGCCGTATATGCTCGCTAATAATAAATAAGGTACATATCTCGGATTACATATCGTACTTTTACACTTTTTTCCCTGCGGGATGCCTCATCACTTGATGAGATGTATATTTGTGATATATATACTGTCATATATTTTTTTGGGTCGAGCCGCGCAAAGGAGACTCTGGCAAATTTTTTCGGAAATTTAAGGCGTTAGAAAAATTGGAAATTTTGGGAAAAATTGTGAAAATTATAATTTTGATTTGGAGTTGAAAGTTAAACAATAGTAGTTGTTTTTGAAAAGATAACTAAGTATGATTTGAAAACTTAGTTAAGTTATTGTAAGAAGTTTAACTATGGATTTTGGAAAGTTGATAGATTCTGTAACTTTTCTTACTTAATAATTTCGAGGACGAAATTCTTTTAAGAGAGGAAGTATGCAACGACCCAGAATTTTTATTAATTAAAATTTGTATATTTAATTAATTTTAAATATTAATAAGTGAAATTTATAAGTCGAATAAATTTTATTTCGAATAATTGGATTTAATTGAATAATTAAATCGATAATTTAATATGTGAAATTATAGAAATAATTGAAATTTGGGTTAAATATGATTGAAAATGATTTGTAAAATTTTATTATATCATATTGGAGTTAGAATGATTTTATAGAACTTTTAAAATCGAATTAAAAGTTAATTTGTGAAAATTGAATATTTTAATATTTAATCGACTAGTGAAATTAGCCATTTTTCGAACAGTCTCAGAATTGGACGAAACTAGTTCCATTGGATCCACAATAGTTTGTTATTATCGGATTTCAATTTTTGTAGCAATCGGAGTTGTCGTTTGATCGTGGCAGCTCGAAACGCATCGAAATTTGTTTTTAATATTTATTTGGCGAGTTAAAATAGCCATTTTTCAAAAAGTCTCGGATTTCGACGAAACCAGTTTCATCGGATGCATAATGTGATATTATTGTATGGTTTCAAATTTCATGGATTTACCGTTTGTCCCGTGGAAGCTAAAACGCTTAGAAAATCGTTTAATCGGTTTAATTTTAAATTGAACGTGTATTGCCATAACTCGCACAGATGACCGAATTAGCTCCCGAAACACGTTCCATTGTGTTCGGAACGCGGGGTAAACTTTAGAAACGCCAACCGGCACGCTTCGTTTGGAGTTCGGAAATTCCGGGATGAATAGTGTTTGCAAAATTTTCTATATAAACCCCTTCACTCTTCATTTTTGCAAATAACCTAAAACCTAACCCTAATTCTTCAGTAGCCGCCAGTGGAAACACCAATGGCCGAAAATCTCTTGTCCTTCCTCCCTAATTTCTTCAAATCTAAGCATTGTTTCAAGAAACTTTCAACTACAAAGTTGAAGAGCACGTTGAGATCTTGAAGATGAACGGCTATGGTCGTGTTTGGAGCGTCAGAGGGGGAGCTAGGGGGGCCGACGGCCTGCTGTTGCACACGCAAATTGAAGGCCATAGGGGAGCCGAGTTCACCATGGTTGATGCCGAGTGTAGCTTGCTTGATGCTCTTCAATATGGCACTCTCTGATCAACTTGTCGTTGCTTGTGGTGGTTGCAATATTAAACCCTAATTGGAGCTTAATGGGTTTGTACGTGTGTGTGTTTCTGGGGGATGAACGTGAGATGGAAGATGAAGGTGGAACAGCCTGGATGAAGCAAGGTAAGTGATGGACGGTCCTGATTTAGTTGAGTAAAGAAAATAGAAAATTGTTGTAAATTTTAAATAAAAAAAATTCGTGTAACTTTGAAAATTCATATCTTTTTCATACGAGGTCGAAAATGCGCGAAACCAGTTGCGTTAGAATCGTATGGACGAGCACTATGCTATGAAATTTGATTGGAGTCGTTTGGAGTTAGTGAAAATTTCGGGTAAAATTAAACGTCCGTTTAATTTTATTCGAAATAAATCGCTAAAACGAAATTGAAATCAAGGTGAGAACTACTCAATTGAATCGAATCGATTTTGATTTTATTTTAAATAGTTAGATTTAAAATTCTTGAATGTACGTTTGAATGATGATTGTTATCTATTGATTGTTAAAATAGACATTATACGCCGTTAGTAAGCGGAGGTTATTTATTAAAAACATATACCGCGAATATTTCACAGTACAGTGAAATTGGTATTATTTATGTACTTGGAATTGATTTCCCGCATTATATAGCGGATGAGACCCTATTGCGCCGTATAATAGCGGATAATATTTTAAATCCTATATACCGTGATAATTCCGTACTAGAACGGAATTGGTATTGTGCTAACATCTTTGGATGCAGGAAAACAGGTTGGAGGGATCCAACTGGATTCCTCAACAGTATTATGGATATTTTGATATTCGTTGATTATCATATCGATATATGATGTCGTTGTTGTCGTGATTGACTATTTGGTGTGTAGCATCATTGGGCCAAATTTTGGAATTTTAAAAGGATTTTTAAAGTGATTTTTGAAAGTATACGTTTATAAAATATTTTTGGAATTGATCCATTTTAAATAAATAAACGTTATAAATTTTAATGTTATAAAAATTATGATTTTTGAGAAAAATAGTTAAAAGTTGATTTTTGAAAATATGGGGTTAATATTTTATAAAATGGTTTAAATTGAGATTTTTGAATTTATTGTGAAAAGTTTAAAGATAGGATTTATAAAATTTGATTATTTTATAAATCAAAGAGAATGATGAAATTATAAAGGAGTTTAAAGACGTTTTAAAATAATAATAGAAATTGATTTATAAAAAAAGGTTTATGAAACTAATATTTGTAAAATTAAAATGTTGGAGTTATAAAACGAGTTTGTATAAGTGTTAGAATGAATTGTGAATGAATTTCATAAATGAATGAAATTTATAGAATTATAAACGGTGAAGTTATAAATGGAATTTTATAAGCAGTAAGTTTATAAAATTTATAAAGTTATTAAAGGAGTAGATTTGGATAAATAAATGAATCTTATGAGTTATAAGATTTATAATTTGGGAATTTAAAAAGAACGATTTTGTAAACAAATAAATTTTAAGCATTTAACTTATAATATGGACTTTCGGTATATAATTGAGTTATAAATCGAATAGGTTAATAAAGGAGATTTATAAAAGGAAGTTGTTATAAAATAAATAGAAATGGAATTTATAAACATTGTTTTATAAATCCGCAAACAAATTATTTTGATAAGTAAATTGTTATAACTTATTAATGGAGTTATATTCACGTTTTAGACAGTGAATAATCCTTTAAAATAAAATGAATAGAAATGATGAAGTTGGTTAACGAAGTATATTCACATTTTGGATAGTGAATATTATGTTAAAGAAAATGTTTTGGATGTGATATTTTAAATAAAATTAAACGATCTAACGATGTTTTCAAAATGTGTTGAGATTCGAAACCATAGATTTCAACATTCATTGTTGAAATAGACGTTTTCGATAAATAGAAGGAAATGGTGGACTATAACACTGTTGTTATAGTAAATGATTTCCGAAAGGAAATTTTTTGTATAATATTGGGATTTATATATCTATTTTAATTTCGAATCCCTATACTGGTGATTTTGGGTTGTCGTAACGATGTTTTACGCAACATTCATTTTGGGCCAAATAAATATGTTTAAGAGAATGATTTCCTTAAAGAATGAAATATATACTTAATTTAGATTTAAGTATATTGAATATTTTCCAAGTGTAGAAAATAAAAAGATTTGTGAATTACTTACTAAATAAGTATGGAAATGTTTTCCAATATAAAGTGAATATTTTGAGCATTTATCTTTTTGAAGGTTGAAAATGAATAATTGAAATCGTATACTCGTAGATATTTTGGAATGTAAATTCACTATGGAATTTATAAAAGGAAGGGGAATTTGTTTAAAAATAAATATTGATTTATTTTTGAGGTATTGAAATTTTATATCTTGTAAAGATATTTTTGGGAAATAAATTATTTGGAAAATTATTTGGAATCTGGTGATGTTGTGCATATCCATTGATAGTTCAATAACCGACTATCAATATTTACCTTTGAATGGGTATTTGTTGTGATTTGTTTGAATTTGAATGCCACACTTATTTTTGAATAAGCGCTCACTATTCGAGTTATCCGGGAAAGGACCTTGGGGTCGTATAACCCATTTCGAATATGTGATTTGACGTTATGGATAGCATTTGAAGACCGGTGTTGAATACCGGGTATTTGCGAGAGCGATAGGATGACCTGTCGGTTGACTCTGCACCGAGTTGCTCCGGTATAGAGTTCTCCATATGTGATGGGGAATCCGATCAGGATTGTGGATATCCAGATTGCAAGGACTTCTTTGTAAGTGCCTTCGGTTCTGTTCGAGCCTGGAATAGACTTGTATGGATTGTATGTCTGACATTACAAATTGAGAAACTGATTTCTTTCAAATATATTTCTATTGGTTGCGGAGAATTTATTCTTTTAGCTTAACACCCTTCTCTGAGACGTACGAGCTCAGAGGTTATGTAGTTGATGGTTATCAGCGATATATTCTCAATTTGGTAATGTGACATGCTGAGTGTTGCTGTGAAATGATCATTGTTTGATCATTTGTGATATGATCATTTGTTTGATCACTTATCTTTGTGATCATTTCTATGATCATTTGTTGACCCAAAGTACAGATTTTTTATAAAGCGTGGCTTTGTGGACGAGACTTCGTCGAGCCTCACACCCCGGAATGGTCAAAAAAGGAAAGATGCAGCAAGGTTATGAGGGGTAGCTCCCTTTAGGGTATGTGCATTTCCTTCTGGAAAAGGGTGGTATCATGGTATGGAGCCCAGATACTTACTCATGTTGAAACACTTTATTTATTATGGTGTGATTTTGGTTACGAGCACTCGGATAAAGGTCCCAAAGGACCGGGGGATGGCATACTCGTGTCAGTTGTTACCTAGTTTGAAAGGTAACCCGGCCTTATGTTGGCAGAGATCCGGTTAGGTTCTCGGGGACATCCTTCCAGAGGCGTTCTCATGTGGCAATGGGAAGTTCCTTGGCCTGACTGTTTGTTGGAAATCCAAAGAAACAATACGAGACTTGTACGGTTTTAGTTGTAGAACCTGCCATGGAATGTGGCGGTAACCTGCTATTGAACATGGTAGCTATAGTAGGCGTACGATAATGGTCGTATGTTGGCTAAGATTTATATCTTTACTTTCGAAATGATTTGTTCTACACTATGCACTAGTAATAATATCAAATGTTTCTTTTTAATGCGTATCAAGCATCTTTGACTATCATAAGGAGAAATCTCCTCCGATTCTGCGTTTGCATTGTGTGTGTGTGTGTGCGCGGGAGGCCTTATGGTAGTCTCATTTTTAAAAGCATTGCGAATTGACTTTAAAAAAATTCCTCTATTTTGATTTTTAAGATAAATAAACTGTTTTGAGTTCTCACACCAGTCACATGACTGACTCGGAGTTTATTGTTTTCCTTCCTAAACTCTGAGTGCCCACCAATTTCAACACGGGCAGTCAAGAGTTAAGGTTTATCAGGATATTCTGGAGTTGCTGGAGGCAAGCTGGATGGCATGGCGTATTATTAGTATATAGTATTTCTTTCCCGCTGTTTGTTGTTGTTTGTTGTTGTACACTCTGATGATGTAATGAATTGTAATATGATGTAATGTAATAACTGATGTAGTTCTTTGTTTAAAGATTATTCATTTATCGATTATATGTTGTTCCGCTGCGATTGTGAGATTCTGATGTTGTTTTGTTGTTTTCTGTTCTGTTCCGTTCTATTTTCTATTTTTTCTCTCTTCTTCTACCTTTTTCTTTTTCTTAAACCATAACGGTTTGGTTTTCCGGCCTTCGATTGCTCGACAGTTGATACAGTGGACGTATTGATATCGGCATTCGTGGACGAAAAAATCGCCGCCCGTTACAAAAAATCTGGCGCCTCTATTTTCACTCTCCCGGTCATATTTCATTCTATATAGCCAATATCCAAATCCCTAAATTATCTCACCGTTCCTCAACTTCGATGCTCGTCATCCCTCGAACTCGCCGCTGCTACGTTCCCTCGACCTCGTCGCTACTCCGATCCGTCGACCTCACCGCTGCTATGATCCCTCGACTTCACTACGTAGTGCTTCAATTCCTCAACCGCCGTGAACTTTGACCATTTCTTAGGTATATATTCTTCAACTTTTACGTATATCTCCATGTTTGATTTTGCTCCACCTATAGATAATTGATTTTTCTCCGACCCTAGGTCCCCAATACTTGTCTGTTTCTGATTTAATCTCATGTTTCATTTTGCTCCGCCTATGGATAATTGATTTTACTTATATCTCCATGTTTGATTTTGGTCCATGTTTGAACTTTGACCATTTTTTAGGTATATAAATGCATTTATGATAAGATTCAATCTCATGAATCCTTGAATGTTGATATGAGAAAGAGAGGACAACTGAAGTTACTTCTATCATTGTTGAAGATCTCTTGTCAGCATTATGGAAAACTTCAGTTTCCTTTTGGTGGGAATTCATCACTTGATGTAAGGGTCCTTATTTTTATTTTTTTTATTTTTATTTTTATTTTAAAGTGAAAAAATGGCATGGTGGTTGAAGTTTACTTATGCACAGTTTGTTTTTGGTAGCCTACTTAGAAATACCAGCCAAATATTAGTTACATTGTACCCTGTTTCATTGCTGCAGAGTTCAAGTTTCACCCTGATTTAGACTAGCTTTAAAGTTTAAACTTGTAGGCTGATCATCTTCACCACTTTAGTTGTTGCACTATTATATCACAACAGAATGCATTTTTTTACCAGTATGTTTATTTTATACTTGATACTATAAAACTTATGTATGTATAAAATGCATAAATGACTTACTCTGGACTCTGTTATTTGGTTATAATGGTTGGTTGTACACGTAAATGAGAAACAAAGCAGGTATATTTTTCAGTTACTTTTTGGTTCCATAGATATGTTGTGGTAGTAATATTATATTTATGTTTGACATGTTGTTCCATGGAGGTGCCAATAACTGATTTAGCTCTTGGATGTGAATAATATATCTTAATTATGAAACATGATGCCTTTTTTTCCTTTCAGGAAACTGCTATTAACGTGCAAAATCTCCTCCTTTCTGGTAAAAGGAAACAGGCCCTCCAATGTTCACAAGCAGGTCAATTGTGAGGCCTTGCTCTTGTTCTTGCATCACAGCTTGGTGAGAAGGTTTGTATCATAATTTGCATTTTGTTTGCAGCTACAGCTGTGAACATATGAATAGCTTAACCAGTAACTCACTAACTATTATCGAGATATTTTTTCCCGCTATTTGTGTGACTCTTTTCTTATTTAATTTTTGAATACCATTGTTGCTCAAAAATGTAGTATGCAGGTGTACTAGCACAAAATTTAAAGCTTATGTATATCATGAGGATGAAAAGTTGGCCTGCATTGTTGCATTATCTAATAACAGGTAGTCTCTTAGGTAATATCTTTTTCTCACAGTTGAAAGCTAAAGGGTTCTCATCATTTTTTCAACAACCTTACAATTTTTGCAAACAACTATTTGTTCTAAATGATACCGCTATATCAAATTTTTATCATTGCAATAATCCTCACACATGGACACTTCTTCACACTTTCAGTATGTTTCACGTAATGAAATAAATACATGTTTCTGGACTAAAATCTTTTACGTTTATGTACTAATCATGTTTGCATATTTTCATTTATGTACTCATCATATTCTGTAAATATATGAATCCTAATATGATACGATGCTATAGTGGGGGGTTTGAGGGAAGCTTAGGCTTGGATTCAATAGCTATGTGATCTTAATGCACTATTGGTACCTCGAGATGGTCAAATACCTATTGATTATGACCGGCTGCGCGCCCAAGGAATCTTCCAAGTGGTATATAAACTTTATCTCGGTTTTTTATATAGGATCTAGATGATATAGAATTCCATTATTAACAACCATATAATCACTAAGGCTCACATGATCTGTCATTTATTTCAAATATGAGATATGAAACATGCCTTGGTTCTGTCGGCCCTATAAATCTACACAAGGGAAAGCTGAGAAAATAAATAGTAAGTCTAGGTTAATTCTCAAGTATTCGGATTATCTAGCAAGCCTATCTAGCAAGCCTAGAATCATCACCATCGAAGAGACCTTCAAGTACTTTTGTATTTTATGTTTTCATCTAATTTTACAGATGCTTTATTCAAGCGGGTAGGTTAAACGGGACAAGCATAAATATATTTTCTCTGAAGACAAAATTAAGTTAAAACTAAATTAACAAAAGTTTATGAAAATTAATTTAGTTTGATAAAAATCACGTTCTCTATTTTGAAATCTTTGTTAAATTGTTATAAAAATTGACTAAGGTTAATAAAAATTAACTAAGTTAACTAAGTTTTATCAAAATTAATCAAGTTTACAAAAATTAACTAAATTTAGAAGAAGAATATGATATAATAATAGTAGTAGTAGTAATAAAATAATATAATAATAATAATATAATAATAATAATAATATAATAATAATAAATTTACTAAGTTTAAAATAAGTAACTAAGTTAATTAAGTTTTATAATAATTAAATAAGCTAACTTTTTTTAAAAGTTAGATAAGTTTATAAAAATTTAACCAAGTTTTATAAAAATTAACTAAGTTTTACAAAAATTATCTAATTTTTATAAAAATTAACTAAGTTAACTAAGTTTTATAAAATTTAATTAAGTTTATCAAAATTAACTAAATTTAGAAGAATAATTATAATATAATAATAATACTAGTATTAAAATAATATTATAAGATTGATAATATAATAATATATAGCAACAACCACAACAAAAAATTAACTAAGTTTATAATAAGTAACTAAGTTAATTAAGTTTTATAGTAATTAAATAAGCCAACTGTTTTTTACCAATTTAGAGTACTAGACAACAAAACAAGTTGGCCTCAAACTTGCAATCAAAATAAACTAGTTTTACCGAGTTATATCTTCTAATTAAATAATTAAATGAGCCACTTTAATAATAATTAAACTAGTTTATTTCTTCTAATCAAAATAAACTAGTTTTACTGTTTTATAATACTAATTAAATAAGCCACTTTAAAGTACTAAACAACAAAACAAGTTGGCCTGCAAACTTGCAATCAAAATAAACTAGTTTTACTGAGTTGTTTCTTCTAATTATGATTTTTACTAAATTTTCAAACCAAACACTACCTAAATTGGAGTACCTGAGATAGAAATGAATTTAGCGAAAATTTTCCTGTTGAGTTTGGCAACCTAAGAAGTGTGCAAGTCATGTAACTTAACCGTAGTTTACTTGTGGTTCAGTGAATGGACTGCTTAGTAGCACATATGGTTGACGTTCTCCACTTTCCTTATTCAACGAAATTGAAGTTGTAGGGGTTGTCATCTTTAATTACCTTTCTATTTGTCTACGGTTGCAATGCACCATAGAACGATTGGACGGTATGTTGACTGGATTAGTCATTAAGGTCCTAGCAATATAAAAGCAATGAGTGAAAATTATTGGTAGTAGTTTGGTAACATTGAGAGTAATAAAAAGCAACAATACATATCATTGGTCGAAGTTGGTTGGTGTTCAAACAAATATGTTGGCATTGTGCATTGGTTTGATGTAACGCTAAAGAGTGAATCATTCGGTTGATATTGCAACCGCTCAACTGAATAGTCGCATAAAATATTTCCGTGTGCACTCTGTTCCTTTGTTTTATTAGTAGTTGGTATAATTTGTTCTTCCACCTGGTACATAATAGTGTCCACTATTTGAATAATGTTCTAATGAAAGAAACATATAATTTGTATGTGATGTTCATAAGTTTAAAAAACCTTCACACTTTTTGTCATGGCATGGTAACATGTGTTGATACGCGAAGATTTTGATCAATGACAATGTGCTTCAACAAACAAGGAAGAAATATATGCAAATGCTAAAGATAGATGAAGACCAAACAAACTTAAAGTATGTATTGTCATATGTCTTAGTCTAGATGTATTGTTAAAATCTATCCTTAAGAAGCTTGCACGATTTTATAAACTTCATTTTTTCAATTAAGTTTTAACTATGCAGGTTTTATGAGTTCAGCTGACTGAACAGGAACAGTCAGTCGACTGAAACTGTAACAAATTTATACACATGCACAGTTTCAGTCGACTGAATTTCCTGCATAGTCGACTGAATTTGGTCCGGAAAATTTTACTTCATATTTTCAGTTGATTGAATTCCCTGCTCAGTCGACTGAATTTGAACCTGCGAATTTTCTCTGAAAAGATACCTTCTTCCTCCCAAGAGTTGCAAACATTTATCAATGGAAATGGAAGCATCTCTTGTTTGCAACCTTTGACAACATACGCACCTCTTCTACAAGTATATATACATGATTCTAACATCATTTAATTCACTGAATTCTCTTGCTTTAATCTAACTATTCTCTTGTTCATATTTTCTAGATATTCTAAAAGCAATCACTAATCTATTGCTTGAATCATTATTTTTTTTATAACATTCTTTTGATTCATAGCAATTCACATTTCCTAAATCTTCACAAACACATTGCATACTCTCGAGGATAAGATTATATGAATATTGTACTACATTAGACTCATTAGTGTTGACAAGAACACAACAAGTCAAATATTGTATTTTAGTAATTGAGTTGAAGTCCTCTTCGGTAGTTGAGGCAAGAAATCCCGCTCGGTTGTTCGGGTAAGTTGTAAACCTATTCCTCTGGGTGAAGTGAGGGTATTAGTTAGTAAAATCCCTAAGTGAAGCTTAGGGACTGGACGTAGGACGAGAGGTCCGAACCAGTATAAAATCCTGGTGTCTCCTTGCATTTACCTACTTTATCTACCTAGACTATTCTGTTATTCCATATTACACGATCCTATCGCATAGCCTCTTTCAATTGGTATCGGAGCAAGGTCGTCCTATAACCATAACACCGTTATTAGACATATTGATAATATGGAAAATAACGCAAGTACAAGCACAACATCTGCCTATAGTTCTACATTTGCGGAAGGACAATCTACCCAAAGACCTCCTCTATTAAATGGACTAAACTATAACTATTGGGCTACAAGGATGAGGATTTATATGCAAGCAACAAGTTTCGAAGCCTGGAATGCTACTCAAGCAGAGTTCGTTGTACCCACAACCGATTATCCTACATGGACACAAATTCAAAAGAATGAAGCTAGTGCAAATGCCAAAGCTATGAATATGCTATTTTGCGCCCTGGATAGAAATGAATTCAATCGTGTTAGCATATGTACTACTGCATATCAGATATGGGAAACACTTAAAGTCATACATGAAGGCACAAACAAAGTTAAACAAACAAAGATATCCATGCTGAAGAATCAATTCCAAAATTTTAGAATGCGACAAATGAATCCATCAATGACATGTACTCAAGATTTCAAGATATTTATCATGCTCTAATCGGACTAGGAGAAAGATACACGGACTTTGACATTGTGTCTAAGGTTCTAAACTCACTCACTGATGAATGGGAGAGAAAAGTACTAGCAATCGAGGAAGCAAATGATCTATCTATAATGAAACCAGAAGAATTGATTGGAAATCTTATGTCGTATGAAGTAAATATGCAAGCTAAAAAGGATCAAGCTCAAGAAAGAAAGAATGTTGTTTTTTATGCGGAAAAGGAAGAATCAGAGTCTGAAGATGAGGATCTAGCATTTATAGCCAAAAATTTCAAGAAATTCTTAAAGTACAGAAAAGGAAACAAAAAGGATTCAAAAAGAATTTCTTGAACAAACCTTCATCCTCAAATATAGAATGCTTCAATTGTCATAAGAAAGGACACATGCAAAAAGATTGTCAAGAACAAATGAAGGAAAATTAGAAAAACTTCAACAACAAAAAAAAGAAGGATAAATTCAAAAAGAAGGCATTTTCTGTAACATGGGACGATTCAGATTCATCTTCACCCGAAAATGATAGTGATAGTGACAATGAACAGGAAAATGTATGCTTCATGGCTCAAGGATCTAAGGTAAATAATTTAACTTTCGACGATTTAATTGAAGTAAACACTGAACTTTTAAGCACAATAAAAACTCTTAAAAAGAAACTCAAAGAAACTCGTGAAATCAAAACAAAGCTGAATTTGAAAGAGATATGTTAAAAGATGAAAAGAAAATCTTAGAAGAAGAACTTGAAAAAGTTCGAGAATCTCATTCAAATTCGGAAACTCAATTATCTCTTTTAAGTCAAGAAATTGAAACTCAAAAAACAAAGAATGATATAATTGTTTCTGAAAATCATGAGTTAAAAACTAAAATTAAACAAGTTGAGTTAGAAAATAATAGTCTTCAAGCTAGATTAGATAACATTACTAAAAATGTTTCTAACTTTAACAAAGGAAGAGAAAATTTATCTAAGATTTTAGAAAATTCTCAATCCTCTTCAAGTAAACATGGATTAGGATATAAAAAGGAGTCAAAAATTCCTAAAAAGAAAGATACAAATTTTAAGAGGAATATGGATTCAAAACAACAAATATTGCCAAAGAAAACTATTAAAACTAAAGTAGAAGACAAAGTAGCTAAAATTTGGGTACCAAAAACTAACAATGTATTAATAAGAAATAAATATACTAAAACATTTATGGATAATGTTCATCATAATGAAAACTATATTTATAAAAAGGATACTAAACCAAATTGGGTTTGGTTTCCTAAACTCTAACTTTTTAGGACCCTATTAAAAGGTGGGTACCAATAATTTCATATTTATTTTCAGGTCCCACTCAAAAGAAGAAATGGATATTAGACAGTGGTTGTTCAAAACACATGACCGGAGACAAAAATATGCTTACAAACATCACATACTTTGATGGTGGCTCGGTTACCTTCGGAGACAATTCAAAAGGCTATATCATTGGCAAAGGAGATGTGAACAATTACGGTACATCAAATTTACCTTTTATAACAAATGTTTCATTAGTTGAAAATTTAAAACATAGTCTACTTAGCATAAGTCAACTGTGTGACAAAGGTTTTAAAATAACTTTTTCGAATAATAAATGTAGTATTTTTGATCAAAACCAAAATCTTGTTTTTGAAGGAAATAGAGATAGAAATATTTATGTTTTAAATATGAATATTAATCATAATTCAAGTATGTGTTTACTTGCCAAAGATAATGATCCTTGGGTATGGCACAAAAGATTTTGTCTTATAAATTTTAAAACCATTAGAAAACTTTCTAAAAATGAATTAGTAAGAGGTTTACCCAAAATAAACTTTAAAATAAAAAATCTTTGTGATGATTGTCAAAAAGAAAAATTAACGAAATCATCTTTCAAATCTAAGAAAAATATTTTGACTCTACAACCATTAGAATTACTACATATGGATTTATTTGGACCAACACAAGTTCAATCCATTAATCATAATCGATACGTATTTGTAATAGTTGATGATTTTTCAAGATATACATGGACTATTTTTATGAAAAATAAAAGTGACACTTTTGAGCATTTTAAAACATTTGTCAAAAGAATTCAAAACACTAAAGATTTGAAAATTAAAAATATTCGAAGCGATCATGGAGGCGAATTCGAAAATGAAGTTTTTGAAACTTTTTGTAAAAAGAAAGGAATAAATCATAATTTTTCTTTTCCTAGAACTCCTCAACAAAATGGAGTTGTAGAAAGAAAGAATAGAACATTACAAGAATGCGCAAGAACGTTGTTAAATGGATGTTCTCTACCAAAACATTTTTGGGCAGAAGCCGTTGCTACTGCATGTTATGTATTAAATAGAATATCAATTAGACCATTAACTAAAAATACTTCTTATGAACTATTTAATAATAAAAAGCCAAATATATCTTATTTTAAAATATTTGGATCAAAATGTTTCGTTTTAAATACAAAAGATCAACTAGGAAATTTGATTCAAAAGCTGATGAAGGAATTTTCGTAGGATACTTAGAATGAAGTAAAGCATATCGAGTATTTAATAAACGAACAAACTTAATTGAAGAAACTTTGCATATATATTTTGATGAAAATTTTAATAAAAATTTAAATATAAAAGATGATGAAGAATTAATAAATATAGAAGAAACAAACCTTGAAAATAATAATGAACTAAGATCTCCTCCTAGAATATTACGAGATCATCCAACTCAAAATATAATAAGAGAAATAAATTCTCAAGTTAGAACAAGAAATCAACTAAATCAAATGGGTCATGTAGCTTTCATTTCATCTATAGAACCTAAAAATCCAAAAGAAGCATCAAAAGATAATTATTGGATTATCGCAATGCAAGAAGAATTAAATCAATTTGAACGTAACGATGTTTGGGAATTAGTTCCCCGTCCCAATAATCAATCAGTAATTGGAACAAAATGGATTTACAAAAATAAAGTAGACGAACAAGGTAATATAACAAGGAATAAAGCAAGACTAGTAGCACAAGGGTATAATCAAGAAGAAGGTATTGCTTTTGAAGAAACTTTTGCTCCCGTTGCAAGACTGGAAGCAATACATATACTATTAGCCTTTGCATGTTTTCACAATTTTAAACTTTATCAAATGGATGTTAAAAGTGCATTTTTAAATGGTTTTATTAAAGAAAATGCATATGTAGAACAACCTCTGTTGTTTATACATGAAAAATATCCGGATCATGTATTTAAATTAAAGAAAGCACTATATGGTCTTAAACAAGCACCTCGTGCTTGGTATGAAAGACTTAAAAGTTATTTATTAAACTCGGGATTTAAAATTGGAAAAGTAGATCAAACGCTTTTTATTAAAAATACTACCAAAGATATTTTAATAATTCAAATATACGTAGACGGTATTATTTTTGGTTCAACAAATGAAAATTTATGTAAAGAATTTTCAAATATTATGACTAATGAGTTTGAAATGTCTCATATGGGAGAATTATCATATTTGCTCGGACTTCAAATCAAACAATTAACAAATGGAATTTTTATAAACCAAGAAAAATATTGTGCTAATTTAATTAAACGATTCGGCATGGAAAACACTTCTGCTAAACCTACTCCTATGAGTACCACTACACATCTCGATCAAGATGAAAATGGCAAAAGTGTAGATCAAAAATTGTTTAGAAGTATGATAGGTTCCTTACTTTACTTAACCGCTAGTAGACCTGACATAATGATGAGTGTTTGTTTATGTGCACGTTTTCAATCTAATACTAAAGAATCACACTTAAGAGCGGTAAAACGAATTATGCGGTATCTTAACAACACTAAAGATTTCGGTCTTTTCTATCCAAAAGAGTGTTCATTTGAGTTAGTATCATTTAGTGATGCTGATTTTGGTGGATCTCGAACAGAAAGAAAAAGTACAGGTGGTACTTGCCATTTTATTGGAAAATCACTTGTATCTTGGTTTAGTAAGAAACAAAATTGTGTCTCGCTTTCCACATGCGAAGCAGAGTATATATCAGCTGCTTTAGCTTGCACTCAAGTTATATACATGCAACAAACACTTAAAGATTTTAATATAAATTTAACAAATTCTACAATACACTGTGATAATACAAGTGCAATAAACTTATCTAAAAATCCGGTTAATCACTCTCGTACAAAACATATAGATATTCGTCACCATTTTCTACGTGAAAATATCGAAAAAGAAATAATTAATTTAGAACATATTTCTACCGAAAATCAAATTGTCGATATATTTACTAAACCTCTTTTAGAAAACTCCTTTATAAAACTTCGATGAGAATTAGGTATAATATCCTTTAAAAATATTAATTAGATATACATTGGAAATATTCCCATATTTCAGTCGACTAAAACAAAATGTTCAGTCGACTGAATAAGAATTTCAAATATTTTCAGTTATGTTATATGTTACATTATATAATTTATAGACCACACATTTGTAAAACTGAATTATTAAATAAGAATCATACATTTTAACAAAATCCTCTTACCACTAAATCTCTATGCGGTTAAAAAATCTTATTAAATTATAACCGTTATTTGTTTAGTAAAATTCTACTATAAATAAATTCTTAAAAATATTTTTATTTTCATCTTAATTTTTCGAATAAAATCTTAATTCAACATAAAATGTCATCCAACAACTCCTTCTCTCCAATCAATATTACCTGGTCAGTTGATAACACTCCAACGTCGCCAAAACTTCCCACACCAACTCCAGCACATGAGCCGGTTTACAAATGGGAAAATTATCGTACTGGTTTCACACCAGAATCTAAAAAGGCAAAACGCGGACTCTTTATTTCACCTGACAAAAAAAGAAAGATTGATGAAATTCATCACTTTCAACAACAACAGATAGATCTTCAAAGAGAACTATACTTCGAGCAAAAAGTTACTGCAAGACGTTTGAGCTTCCTAGAGCAAATTGGTTTACGCTTCTGTGGATCAAAGAAGAACGAAGTGGCTGAACCCCTACCTCGCCCCGTTAGCTCACTTGATCCGTCTTCATCTTATCGTACACCAGTCGATCGTGTGAATCCTTGGAAGTCTCCTAAGACTCCTCAATATAGTCCGAATTCATGGGATATAAATTACATGAAGAATGAAGGAAAGAAGACTCCAAGTCCATCCCCAAAGAAATAGTTAAATTTTGAAATATTTGTATGTTGTTACATCAATATTTTTGTAACTATTTCTTTAAATAAATTGTTTAAATTCAAAATTAACTGAAACAACAAAAATGCATGTTTCAGTCGACTGAATGCTCCTGCTTAGTCGACTGAAAATATGACAGAAAACAATATTTACATAGTTCAGTCGACTGGAATCATCTGCACAGTCGACTAAAAATTCAACAGAAAATTTCAGCAGAAAAATTCAGTAGACTAAATGTATTGTTCAGTCGACTGAATCTATCACAGAACATTTCGGTCATTGATTCAGTCGACTGAACAGTATATTCAGTCGACTGAACGCCACTTCCCATGCAAAATTTCCCCTTTTAAACACCAGATTTTACCCTACCAATTCACTTTTACCTCCTACAAACCTTCTTCCCCAAATTAATTTCGTAACCTTAGCCCCCAAATTCCTCAAAATCAAATCAATTTCACCCAAATGGCACCAAAAAGAGAAAGAGCTTCATCTTCTTCATCCTCCGAGCCAATTGATGCTCAAATAGCACAATGGCTTTACGATGGAACCGCTGTCACTCGATGGAATAAGATGAAGAATTCTCGAATTTTCGAGCATTCTTTCGTTGATTTCCAAAGCTTTCAAACCTACAACATCCAAGCGCTAACAGATCCAGCAGGTTCAACTTCTCTTTTAGATTTAAAAAGAAATGACCATGCCATTAACCATGTAATGGTAAAATTATTTTATGCTAATCTCAATCTTGGACACCAAACTCCAAGAAATCCAAACAATAGTGTTTGGAGTATGGTGTGTGGAAAGAAAGTTTGCTTTTCCTTGGATAGAATAGCACACATTTTAGAGTCTCCAAATGTCAGGAGAAAGCTAGAGGAGATAGAATTCAATCCATACATTCGCGACAACATCAACCATCGATTTATGGATGATAACATCAACTTTAGGGATTTTAAGTCCACCTCCCTTCGACCTATGGCGAGAATCCTCCATAAAGCCCTAATGAGAACGATTACTCCTCGCACGGGCTCGTACGAAATTGTCTACCCAAATAACTATCGAGCTCTATATGCTATTTTTGGCAATATACAAGTTAATTGGGCACAGCTTATTCTTGATGAGTTTCTCACCTTCAATAATGGCAAAATGCGCACTATCTACTTTGGAGAGTACATCATGCAACTTCTCCTCAATGTCGATACGCCATTACCTGAGTCAGAGAATACAATGGTCCATCAAATTAACCACCGGACCATAAGCCTAATGTAACTCCCATCTCCACCTCCTCGCATAATATCACTCGCCGAATGGGAAGCAAGGCATCAAGAACAACAATAACAACAACAACAACCTCCTCAACCTCGCCACGAAGAACATCTCGAGCAAGATGATGAAATTCGTCTTGTTGACCCAAGCTTCACTACCAACCAATCCTTGGGCATATTGTCAAGAAATCAACAAATTCTTGACACTCGTCTTAAAAAGGTAGACCATAAGCTTGACAAAATCAAAGGATTCTTCAACAAGCTTTGGGATGCAATCTCGTGCTCAAGCACCACTGCTGCTTCAACATCTCGTGGCAAACGTCCGACACCTACGTTTACATGGACGACATCCGAAGAGCATACAAGTAGCAGCGCTAGCAGAGCTAGTTGTGGCCAAGGAGGAAGAGCACATAGACCACCAACAAGAGGACCCGTCATACGTGAACCAACAGGAAGAGAAGGTTCATATGACTGGGATAAAGATGAGTAATTTGTTGTTTTGATGTGTATTTTTTAACTTTCTAGTGGCTTGTATAAATAGCCATTTTATGCTTGTCTGTCACAACATTTTTATTTTTATTAAGTCATGATTATGCAAATATTCTCTATGCTTAAGTGATTGCTTTCATAAATTATTACTGTTAGTTCTTCCTTTTTGTCGATGACAAAGGGGGAGAAAATCTATGGTACTAACTTTGTTTTATAGGAAAGATAGTGCATACATTCAGGGGGAGAAAATAAGTAAAACGTCTCTAGAAATCAGTATTGTCATCAATCAAAAAGGGGGAGAATGTTGATACGCGAAGATTTTGATCAATGACAATGTGCTTCAACAAACAAGGAAGAAATATATGCAAATGCTAAAGGAAGATAGATGAAGACCAAACAAACTTAAAGTATGTATTGTCATATGTCTTAGTCTAGATGTATTGTTAAAATCTATCCTCAAGAAGCTTGCACGATTTTATAAACTTCATTTTTTTCAATTAAGTTTTAACTATGCAGGTTTTATGAGTTCAGCTGACTGAACAGGAACAGTCAGTCGACTGAAACTGTAACAAATTTATACACATGCACAGTTTCAGTCGAATGAATTTCCTGCACGGTCGAATGAATTTGGTCCCGAAAATTTTACTTCATATTTTCAGTTGACTGAATTCCCTTCTCAGTCGAATGAATTTGAACCTGCGAATTTTCTCTGAAAAGACACCTTCTTCCTCCCAAGAGTTGCAACCATTCATCAATGGAAATGGAAGCATCTCTTGTTTGCAACCTTTGACAACATATGCACCTCTTCTACAAGTATATATACATGATTCTAACATCATTTAATTCACCGAATTCTCTTGCTTTAATCTAACTATTCTCTTGTTCATGTTTTCTAGATATTCTAAAAGCAATCACTAATCTATTGCTTGAATCATTGTTTTTGTTTATAACATTCTTTTGATTCATAGCAATTCACATTTTCTAAATCTTCACAAATACATTGCATACTCTCGAGGATAAGATTATAGGAATATTGTACTACATTAGACTCATTAGTGTTGACAAGAACACAACAAGTCAAATATTGTATTTTAGTAATTGAGTTGAAGTCCTCTTCGGTAGTTGAGGCAAGAAATCTCGTTCGGTTGTTCGGGTAAGTTGTAAACCTATCCCTCTGGGTGAAGTGAGGGTATTAGTTAGTGAAATTCCTAAATGAAGCTTAGGGACTGGACGTAGGACGAGAGGTCCGAACCAGTATAAAATCCTAGTGACTCCTTGCATTTACCTACTCTTTCTACCTAGACTATTCCGTTATTCCATATTACACGATCCTACCGCATAGCCTCTTTGAACATGTACATATACGTTGTAGTCGACGACGATGAAAAGTTGGATTCAAGAGATCCAAAGATATGTTAAGAATCAACGGTCAACATGTTAGTAAGGTCTTGTAAATTATCGGGTAGCATAATATTAAACGCGCCTCTGTTTATCTTTGTGCATGCTGACTTTCTAAAATGGTTTCATCGTATGGCTCAACTATAATATGGAATTTTAGAGGTATATTAGCTTATTAGGTAAGATGAAAAGTAAGGGAGAAAAAGCTTGTGTTGTAGAAATTAAGGACTATTGTTAATAGGAGGTGGAAAACTATTTTGGTTAATACACGGTAAGTGTTGGCATTTATGGGTTTTGGAAAAATTTGAAATTGATAGATCAAATGCAGCGGATGTGTGGGATGGAGAAGAGGATTTGATGGCTGCGTATTTTTTTACAGGCCAATTAGGTAGAGAAATATTTGGTAGTAGAGAAATAATGTTGATAATTTGTTGCCCAATATCTGATATGAAGAATTAATTGATGATCTAATTCGATCCTTTTCCCACTTATATGTCCGGTGAGGAGCATGAAACGTGCTAGAGATATCAGGGACCAATTGGATGGGCTACTAGAAAGAGTTGAGATTGAAATGACATCAAAATTCCAGTGATTTGGATGCGGTAAAAAAGGCAATTACTGCTGGGTTTTTCCACCATACAGCAAGACTACAGAAGGGTGGTGCATATGGAACTGTAAAGAATCCTCAAACAGTTCACATACATCCAAGTTCTGATCTAGCGAAGGTATCATATTACCTCCCCATTGTTTACAATTATTTGGTAGAAGCTTACTATATTTTTAAATAACTTTAAGTGAGTAGGATTTTTTATGCTCAAATGAAGTTCAATTAATTCAAAGTAAGCTAATGGATGCATTTTATTCTCTCATAGGAGCTTCCGAGGTGTTCCATCTATCATGAGCTTGTTTTAACGACAAAAAAGTGCATGCGACGGGTAACTTTATAACTCTTTTGTTGTTCTGACCTTCCTCTAATTTCTAATTTAACAATAATAAAAGAAAAATTGAAGTGGACAATGTTGAAATACCACTTCTACACTAATCTTATAATTCATCATATTTTTTTAGTTTGACATGTATTTGGATATACTTCGTGACAGATATCAGTAAGAAAATGTGTGTTATTTTACATATTATTGGTGAGGAATACCAACAGAGCTGGCCCTAGGTATAGTATACTTAGGGGATTCAGATGCAATTTTAAATTGAATTTTATTTGAAATTTGTGCAGTTATCTATTCTAGTCTTATTGACATAAGATTCATGAATGCAATACCAAGTGGTAGAAATATTTGGAAACTTAAATTCAATGATATTTTAGATTGATGGATATATAAAAGGTTAAATATTACCAAGCTTAGTTAAAGTTCCCTTGTAAGTTGACCTATTGTGGTCATCTGTGCTAGCCGAATCACTGTTGGTCCTGAGTACTAGTGAGAACATGCTCAATTTTCATGGTCATCATACCTAGCAGGCATTTGTAGTTCAGTTTTTGTCAGTGTTCTGTGTCATAAGCAAAACATTTTTCATTTTCTGTATTTGTATTGTTGGTTTACTATTGTACAATTGTTTACTTAATAGGTCATATCAATAAAAATGCTCCTGGATTCTTTTTAACTTAGCTTATGCGTGTGTGTAACCTTTGGACCGCAAACATTGTTGTATATACAAGACAGAAAATAAACATATATGACATATCATATATAGTTAATGTTTATTTGTCGCCATGCAGGTTACTGAACTAAAACCCGAGTGGCTTGTTGAAATTTCTCCTCACTACTGCCAATTGAAAGACATTGAAGATTGTACGTAACCTTTGTTTTTTATATACAGTTATTTTTTAAATGGTTTATTAGGAATGCAGTTATATGATACCAGTATATGTGCTCTATAGTGCCATAAGTTAGATGAAAGTTGGATAATACCAGAATTTGCACCCTACCATAGTTCACATTTCCGTCTCTCCTTCTCTCTATCAAAATTCACTTATCTATCGGTTGGAGAACGGTTTTTCCATTTCGTTTAGATGTGGTTGAAAGTTGAAACTTTTGAAACAATTGGGATTTTTCTATTAGCCGTATGGATGAAAGTGAGTACTAGTTGCACTAGGGAGGAGCATCTTTACAATTTAGTTAAAAAGATGAAGAAAATTCCACATGATTGTGTTCATCAAAGATTTTTCACTTTTTTTGGTTTACATGTAAATATGAATTTGAGCAACATTACTAGTAAAACTCACTACATGATTATTCTTGGAGCGATATTACATGTAAAGATTTTTCATCAAAGAACTTGGAGCGACGTTACTAGTAAAACTCACTTGCTCAACGTTAAAGAAAATGCCTTCACATATCACATGATTATTCTTTCTGGCACTAATTATGGCAATTCTTAAAGTGAACAATAAAGCACCATTCTAATCCACTTTTAACACCATCTGCAGTGACATTAGCATAAAATGCATCCTCTGTGCACCGACCAAACTAGTTTAATGCATCTAGCATTTGTCATATAAAGATAATTGAGTATTTTATCTATAATCAATGCATAAATATCGGGCATCTATCACAGATAAATGCACATAAATATCAGTTACATTTTCAGAAAAGAGAAACTCATGTTTTCTGTCATTATATCCCAAATGAACTAATAAACCAAAGTACATAATTAATTTAAACTATATAAATTAACAACTTTAAGTGAACATATGTATATTATTAAGATTCTGTTGCTAATGCATATATGATCTTAAGATTAAGTAAGCTGGATTGAAATGGTACATCTGATCATATTTACACACACAATATATAAATTCACCTATATACAGTATACCATTACAAACCTATACTAATAGGATCATAACATGTACAAACCAATCAGTTTACCATAATATATGGCATTGGTAACATGAAAGCTAAGAATTTTTCATGTACTAACATGATTTAAAGCATTCATCCTCCTTGTATGATTCATCAACCGCCATAGGGAAATAGGCAACGGGACAAAATAAATACGTCCACTCGTATCATTTTCTATGTAAAAACTGCGATATATATCACACATTTCCTTCCCACCATCCATTACATCCTTATAATAGTTAAGTTTGTTGCATGCAAAGACAAAAAAA
This sequence comes from Allium cepa, assembly GCA_030765085.1. NCBI lineage: Eukaryota > Viridiplantae > Streptophyta > Magnoliopsida > Asparagales > Amaryllidaceae > Allium > Allium cepa. The sequence continues at coordinate 568,742,956 of CM060942.1, read as the reverse complement.
TCCAATAGTTAAGTTTGTTGGGTCGGATTTTGGTGTCTCGGTAGCTGCAGTGTGTGTGAGATATTTGAAAAAAGTTTGATTTTATCATAATTATCGAAATATGATCTGAATTGAGGAAATATCCTTAAAAAGACGGGTGTTTTAAGTTTTAACTTGTACAATTAGTCTACTTAATCTTCTTTTCATTCATAGAAACTGACAGTGGAGTATTTTTATGAGCAACTATCTAGATTTGCATTCAGAATGAATGAGTGGTCCAATCATGTGGGTCAAGATGAGTTGAGCCCCCAACTATTTGTGATGATGTCAGCTGCCCAAAGGCAATGACTGTTTTCTGGTCATCAGAAAAGCATGAGATGTCATTCATCCTTACCGTATAAATAAAATATAATTTAAGTGACTGCCTTTTCTTCGATGTACGTTGCTCAACTGTTGTAGTAATATTTCACGCCACTAATATAGTGTCTACGATCGTAACTAGTTAACATAATTCGAGCGTAGAAAATGACATATATTCATTTTTCTCTTGACATAAACAAGTGACTGTCATTGCAACAGGTCATACATATAAGTTCAGCTTAAACCGACGGCTTATAACATGTTCCAGAGCAACATAGAATTGTATTTGCATTCGTCCAATTTGGCATATGGTCCTTTCACGTTACAGTGACCTTTCATTTACTATTATTGACCTTCATTTAAGTTTTTTTTATAAATTTTATAGCATGTTGTATACTTTGTATTAGTCAATCGCCTACTGAATTAGTGTGATGAATATTTAGTGTTTGCATTATGAATCCGATTTAACTTTGTGTACACTTTTTTGATGAATTGGTTCTCAAGCATTAATTTTGCTTTACATGTAGATAAATGACTGTGATGCAAAAAAAGGTTGCAACGAGTTATGCATCAAAGTTATTTTTGCTGCTAGAACTACTTTTTGGTTTTAACGTATGTACTACTTGCTTTTGTTTTGCTATTGCTACTTGTTCTATATTTTGTTTTTGAACTATTGATGACAAACTATTTATGTTTGGTGTAAGAATATTGTGTATTTTGATTATGAAATTTCATACGTTGGTTATCAAATATATGTCCAAAATGTGGTATTGATACGATATGTTGATTTTGAAATGTGATATTGGTATAATATGCTAATTTTAAAATGTGGTATACACACACATTGTGGCGGATGTTTACTGAAATGTAATTAAAACATTCCACAGTGTTTTTAAAACGCTGTTAAAACATTCCACAGCGTTTTTAAAACGCCGTTGAAAGTTTTAACGACATTTTAAAAATGCCGTTAAATTGTATCTAAAAACATAAAGCACGATTTATTGCAAAAAGGAAACGCTGTAAATAAATATCACAGCATTGAAAAACGCTATAAAATCTTATCTTAGCACGAAACAAACGCTAAGAAAGATCTCTAACTGCACCCAACCAAACGCTGTTAAATGATTTCATGACACTAGTGAAACGCTGTTAAAAAGGACATTTAACGGCGTTTATTTCTTGTCATTGTATATCTCTGACATATAACTGCATGTCGATATACAGCGTATGTATTAACGCTGTTAATAGCTTTTATAGCGTTTATAAAACGCTGTTAAAGGTCCTATTTGTTGTAGTGTAAGTAAGGGGCAAAGGAGGATGTGATGTGGTGATGGAAAGTGATGGAAACGATAGTGTTGTGTAAGAGAGCATGCTTGAAGAGACCTTTGCTTAAGGGCTAAGGAGGGACTTTTGTGATCTTTTCCATATTTTCCTAAGGCTATAAATATGTGGGCAAGTCCACTTCGTTTCTATACAAACCAAAGTATACTTCTTCTTCGTTTCCTCTTCTCTTCTTTCTCTCCACTTCTTAATGACCTTTGACCGCGTACCTTGTAGTGGCTTAGGTCATGGCTTTTTAGAGAGAAGGAGTTATTGGCGCAAGAAATGGTAGTGGAGAAGGTGGCCATGAGCAAGGAGGAGAGGGGGAGGCTTTGGGTTGTGAGCTATAGGGGAGGAATGGTTGTTTAGGTGATGTTTTGATTGAAATTGAAAATGTTAGTGAATTGTTGTTTGAAATGAATTTTGGTAGGAAGCGATATTGTCTGATAATATGACTTAATCAGGCTTTTAATTGCTTGATAATAACACTCGATATTCACTTGTTACTCACTTGTTTATATTACTTATTAGTCACTTAATATTGCTTGCTATTAGTGATAACCAGAGACATTAACTACTTAAAGTTATGTCCTTGATCTTACGCTAAAATGATTGCTTATATGGTTTTTTAATATGTTTGGATGATGATTGGTTGATTATATAAAAGTTTGGTTGTGATAGATATTATTATTATGATTTATAAGTTGAAAAGCATATATGGTGAGAATTACTCTACTGGTTTATTTTATTGAAATGTTTGATGGTATGATATGTATTTCCATGCTTATTTTCTATATTTGATCATTATGTTTTAGATGCGATAATATGTTTGCTTCGTTTTAGAAATAATTCATGGTAAACATACGTCGAATTTACACAAAGAAAACGCTTTATCTTATGAATTATAAAAGTGTTACAGCATAGTTAATCTCTTTAAACATGAATAAAAATGGTTTAAAATGGTTTATAAATGTTTTTATAAACATTAAAACTCATTTCGATAAAGTTTTGAAAAGATATGAAATCAGAGTCAAAATAGACGCGTTGCGTATTGGCAGTTCGCGATTCGCACCGTAATAGTTAAATCAATGTGTAGAGTGAAATATAGCTCAGAATTATTAAAAATAAGAACTTTTCAAACACTTACGACTATAGTTTCTAAATGAAAGAGAAAATTCAAGATTTTATTTTGAAAATTTTGAGATATGTCCAAATCAAGTTTATAAAATCATCGCGTTTTGGCAGTTCATAAAATATGGATTTCAACCCTTCAAAATATATTTTTTCTAAATCTTTAAAAATATGAGATAAATTATAAAAATATGTTTTAATATTTTAAAAGAGTTTTAAATGGAAAAATTAGACATATAAAAGGTTTTAAATGAGATTTGTGATACGAATCCCTTAAAAGCACTATTCATCGGCAATTTAACAAAGGAATTTCAAATTTTCTGAAATAAGATTTAAACTTGGGATTTCTTCCCAAATCCTTTATAAATATTTTTCAAATAATAAATCAATCATTTTAAAGGATTTAGAGTTTATCAAATAACTTGACCGTCTTATGGGCAGAGAGAGAGGGTCTCTAGACTTGGGTTTGGAAAACCAGTTTTCTGCTCTCCCTAGTTATCCGGACTGGCCTGTTGGAAGGGACAGTAAATTTGATTTACTCAAACCATTTTAACCCAAGTTAAAATAAAAGGTGTTATAAATGTTTGATAGTGTATTGATCCGCCTTTTCGACCCCTTAATGTCAACACTAATACATATATGGTATTCATGTGCCAAGCACCCTAGTATCGAAAAGATGAATTGTTAGGTTAAAAAAAATAGAACAAGGAAGAAGAGAATATAATATCAGAATCTTACATGCGGAACGATAATATATAATATCTCAGAAGGTCTTGACTAAAAAGAAAACTTTGATATACATACATCAATCAGAGTAAACTAACCTATCATCAGCTTGGGCGGTTATAGCAACCTATCCTCATAAATGCTAATAGATAAAATCAAGTAATGCAACAGAAAATAAGTATAGTAGGAAATCATCTAGCTCTTTTCCGAGAGCTCCAATGAATCACAACTAAATACAAAAACATACTCAAGCTGAACTGTGCATTAAGAAAATAACACTCGGATCAGTTCGGTAAACCAGCATGAGTAACTCAAATCATATAAATTATTATATCTTAAAACCCTTCAAAATAAGGGTATCTCATAAGACCATGCCACCAATAAACACGACCGAGTTTTCACCTTATGATAACCAAACCATTTCTGTTATAAATTCCAATGATAATATAATAATGTTTAAGGTGTGAAATATAAATAGTCACATAACTGCGATGCAAGTGTGTGTACATCACAATAATAATAGATATACAATCACAACCACTAAGGCGCATTTGTTAGTTGTGGAGGATTTCCATGTAGATCTCTTTGGGGAAGCTGAATCCAAACTACTGCACAAGGGTCAGAGATATCCTTCTGAAGCATCGTACATCTCTAGTGAATGTACCATAGGAAAACCATCCTTGGTCTTGCTAAGACCTAATGCATCGCTCTTGCATGCATATCCCAATTAGTATCTCTTGAAATGGAGTCGCATGCACCCTATGGATTTGCCAATTTTACTGGCTATGTCTACTATCTCTGATTTTAGTCATACCCGCTGATGAGGCTACGTCCGGCATTCTAGCCTACGAGTCACCACTCAAATAGATCTTCCATACGAGCTCCATCTCGAATAGATCATAGAACTACACATTGATTCCAGTATATCAACAGATCTCGAAACTACACATGGATTTCTCAATAGATTTCAGAATCACACATGGATTCCCATACCTCAACGGGTCATGAAATCACACATGGATTCCCACATCCTGAATAGATCACGAACAACTACATGTGCTCGAGTATCTCAAACAAATCTTGAATCTACATATAGATTCTAGCATCATGAAGCAATCATGAACTAATCACAAAGCCATCACGAACCAATCACAAAGCAATCATGAAACTCCTCTGATATAAATATATGGTTTTGGAGTGGTTACAGTTTCAAGTCATCTCATATAAGTACACTCCCCCGCTTACCAGGTGCTCCAAAACCAATCGATCAATTTTTTGGGAATCTCAGCTCCGGTTCTGCTGGAAATAAATAGACAGTACATAAGATCAGAGATCACCTCCTAAGAATTTAAGCGAAAGGATTTCCTTATCATTTGACCCAGAAGATCAAGATGAGTTTATATGTACAGTATAACATCACTGAAGACAATTGTACCATATAATTATTGTGTTTCTTCTAGATATTTCGAGAGTATATTTTAGCCAAGATTTGATAGTCGGTTATTTAAAACAAACAATCCAATATAATGAGAATAATTGCATATGGGAAACTAGTTCCTGTATACTGTCCATAAGCAAGTAGCACGCAAAGCACGATCAAAACACACAAGTACGATCAAGTCGTATTAACGACTTCTAATCCCATTTTAAAAAAATTTCATTTATTACTTAAAAACCTCTTTTATTAGTAATACTTACTTTTACTCAATAAATTCCTTTATAAATGAAACTCCATTTATTAATTAAACTTCGTTATTTAATTAAAACATCATTATTCATTTTCAACACATTTCAACACTTCTCAAAAGTATTCATATAATTATCTCAATCGTATAAGTATATTCACAAATGAATTTCAAAAGGCTTAAGACAAATGTTACTCGAACACTGTCACTACAAACCAAAAACCATTTCACTTATGATTATCTTTAAAACTCCATTTTAAAGACCTTACATACGTAAGTACAATCAAAATGGGTTAAAGGCGAATGTTACTAACACATTGCCACAACAACCCCAAAACCATTTCATACTTGCTATCCTCTTTAAATTCCCAATATTAAAGATATAAGTATTTTCCCAAACTTATTTACAATATTTTAACACTTTCAAATATTATCTAAGGGGTTTAAAAACAAATGTTACTAAAATATTGTTTATAACAAACCCCATGACCGTTTACTATTTTGTTACCTTTAAAATTCCATTTTAAATCACTTTTCAAAAGTATATTGAAATGGGTTAAAGCAAATGTTGCATAAACATCGATACTATAAACCCAAAATCACTTTATACTTGCCATATACTTTAAAATATCCATTTAAAGTTCTAAGTACTTCTTCATTTTATTAAACAAGGTTATATACCTTTTAATCAATTTATAAAACAATCCACTATTACATAAGTGTTATAATCCCAAAACTCATTTTAAATTAAATTATAAAACAATCCATTATAACATAAGTGTTATAATCCCAAACTCATTTTAAATCAATTTATAAAACAAACCCATTATAACATAAGTGTTATAATCCCAAAACTCATTTTAAATCAATTTACAAATACAAATTTCCTTTTTAAAACTTCTAAATATATTAAAAAACATTTAAAAAGATATATATTTGCATATACTAATTTATTTGCAAAACTAAGATATTTAATAAAATACTATAAACCATTTGTAAAATATTATAATATAAAATCCTTTTAAAAATCTTTATTAAAATCTTTAATAACTTTAAAACCATATATATACTAAAAATATACTTTTAAAATATTTATACTATATTTTAAAACCCATTTAAAACATGTTTTACAATTTAAAACCATATCCTTATAAATCCATAATTGATTTTCAAAAATATACTTAAACCTTGTTATTTCCCGATAATAAGTACAATAACAATACTTATTGCAAATACGAATAAGCCATAGGATGTCTTCCAAAGTTAATTTTAAAACGCGGATCACAACGATTTCAAAGTGCATCCATCGTGACCATTTCGCTTCTACCATTTACAATTTCCATAAATTTCCAAACAAATTCCTTTTATGTCAAACACACCCAAATGTGTGTAGAACAACCTAATATAGACACACACACATATGTTTCCACAATTTTCCCTATTTATTCAATTTAACATATGTCAAATATCAGGGATTTCAAAGCATGTTTATAACAACTATATCATTTCTAACATTAATAACGTACTATCACTTCACAAAGTAATATCTAATATGTAAACAAGTAGTCTGGGCCATGATACATGTTATAAATGACCAATAGAGATATTATACTCAATAATAATGTTCTCACTTGTTTTACAAAACAAGGCATGGTTCAAAAGTAATAACTTGCATTGTTCGACTGGTGAGTAAAACTCATCCAATTTCCAACCAATGCTTTCGCGTTTCCAAATAGTCCAAACTAAAATTCCCATAAGCTCCAAACTCAACGAAATCAACCCAAGCCATAGAGAATCCCGATACGAATGGAATGGTGAAGATGATGCCTTAATCGGACATCGTACGCAAAAGTTATAAATTTCATAAGTTATTGGATTATAAATATAATTAATTAATTTATTAATAAACTAATTAACTTAATCACCTATTATAAATCACTTCCTCATCCTCTATCTTCTCTTTGAACCATGTATCAATACACGACCATGCACGCCGTTCACCTCCCTCGTTGCCTCGCTCGACAAAACGACATAGCGATCGCGCCAACAACTATCTCTACATTCTCCTCCCACTGGACCTATTGATTCGGCCCTCCACATCGCCAATGGAATTCCGATCGACTTTGCTCCAAATTCCATGGCCTAGGTCATTTTTCATGTTGACCCACCATACGGCTTCTAACCACTGTCGTTCGACACCACGCACCACCACAAACTCAATCATCATCTCGCTTCGACCTCCAGCATCGCCCATTCAATCGCGACTTGACACCAGAAAATGGAAGTTGTATGCCGCGATTGCCAAACTGCAGTTGTACCATCCATAAACACCACCACATGCACACCTACCCTCCAGAAGGACAATGCCACCATTAATTTTCTCTAACATTGCCTATTTCAACGTACAACCTCTTTCCTAGGCACTGCTAAACCAAGTCCAATATTGTCGAACACTATCGTACTCGAAACCAAACATAGGAAATCAAAGCCTTAACCGATATGAAGCTAACGGATCTAAAATCACATGATTTCGTTGAGTATTTCTCTCAAAACAATTGAAGAAAGGGATTAAAATAAGGTGGCAGGCAAAATATAAAAAGCAGAGGAAGAGGGAATGAAATATTTAGGTTTTAAGGTTTTTGAGACGTATTTATAGGCAAATATTAATAATATTTTATTCTCTTTAATTTTCGTTGTGCGTTTTGAGCTCGCACAATCAACAACACGCCCGATTGTCATGAAACTTATCAGCATACAATAATTTATTATTCTGGATCCGATGGCACTAGTTTCGTCAAAATCCGAAACAGTGCCCGAAATGATAATTTCACACGTTAATTAAAGCGAATCATTATTAAACTAGCTTAATCACTTTTGATTCTAAATTAAAAGCTTTCCATATCATTCTTACTTAATCAAAAATTAAATAAGCTTTCGATATCATTTTTATTCGCATTAAATCCAAGATTTAAATATTAAATAATTCCAATATTTAATTATAAACCATTCAAAAATCTGGGTCGTTATTGATAGAATGAATTGTTGATTATCATTTATTGTTATGTTTAATTCATTGATCGATTGTTTGAATTAAGCTCGGCTAATTTATGAGCAATAACCCTTTTTATATACATGGGCTGGGTAGACAATAAATTGAGGATGATTCAATATGAACACTTTGTAATTAGAATTTCACAGCTATAAGATGTTGGATAGAAATATTGGTTGAGTAGGAATTATAATAAAAGATATTCGTTATAATTTTGGAAAATGAAATGATTTCTTTTGAAAAGAAATGGAAATATTTTGGGAATAAATATTTTGAAGTGATAATAAAAGTGATTTATATAAAAAATTGTTTATACAAGTGTTTTATAAACGAAGAGAATTTCGAGGACCAAAACCCTGTGTTTGAAAATGATTTCAAAAGATTTTGGGAAACAACAACACTATGATTTGAAAGTATTTGTGAATAGTAGTGCAAAATGATTTGTCATTTCGGGATATAAAATGATTTGTTATGTTACCAATGATTCGGGTAACCCAAACTAAAAAGGTGGGCAATGGAGGTGCAGATGTTTTGTAGCCTCAGCATAGTTCGCTCGACGAACAGAGGGATATACATATCTATTTTTTTAAAAGGCTAGGACCCAATTGCCTCGTTATGGATAGAAACTTCCCGATCCGGTTGCATATATTTTGATATGCTTTTATATAGAGTATTTGATATAGTTTTTAAAAGTGATTTGATTTAAAATCCCAAAGTAATGTATAATTTGACACGAAAGATGTATATGTTATTTCAAAGGTTTTGAAATAAGATAATTGGGAACTGAGTCCAAAGAGATATTTTTGAAAATGATTATATGTCGAAAATAATAAAGTTAATAAGATTTCAGAAATCTAAATGCGAAGATTAAGCCTAAGTGGGTAGTTTGGGAATTGTATATTTGTTTGTTGCATCGTAGGCTCCTTGAGTCCTATTTACAGTAGGAGAACTACGTTGGCTTGATCCTGTATCTAATTGGGTACCCAATTAGGTAGGGGAATATAGGCAGTCACAAGTGGTAGTGATACAACCCCAATAATAATATAATATTTTCATATTTGGTGTTTGCTATTTTTCATGGATTGAAGTATACCCAGCAGAATAAATAATTAAACTCTTAAAAGTTAGTGATGCATGTATCATATTCATTTAGGACAATGTGATATATTTATCAGATTATAATATGTTAAAAATGGTGGTTTTGATTTGTTGATTTTACAACAGATGGATTTTTTGACCTGTTGACTGCTTTGAAAATTCGGGTCGTCGCTTAAGTTGTACATAGATCATTTTATTTGCATATCTGTTCTTGATCCAGATTCGAGTACATGATTTTGAGGTGATTTACACTGATCTGAACAAGGATATTTCACTCATATCTTGACGGTGAACACTGGATATAGATTCTTGATATGATTATGAAGTTTTCTATCATATTATATGGTTATGTAAGGAAAATATAGGTTTCTAATCAAGGAACTAGATCAAAGTCCGCACTAGGAAAGTCTAGTGAGTGATACTAGTTCGAAGAGAAGTTTATGTGATCGAGCAAGTGATCGGATTTGATATTGTGTTTGGATGACATATGTGCATCGTACGGGCTTAATTTAGTTTTATGCCTCTTACATTAGAAATGCAAGTTACATAGTTTGATATGACATGCTTATGTGAGGTAATTGCTATATACGATTTAACATGCTAGGATTCATGATATGATAATTATGTTGTGTTGTTTCATTTGTTATATTTAACTCTCTATTGAGTTATGTAAGTGAAATTTCGGTACATGGAAGCAAAGGCTCGCTAGTTGCTTTTGGTTTCATGAGTAAAGTTTACTTGCTCTCAAATTGGTATGTGTTTATGCTTAACTGGTGTGTTTGCTATGCGACATACGCATTCTATATGGTACATCATACATATATATTGTTGTTTTGTCCCCAAATATGAGCTTATATTGATGTTGTGAATTTTTCGTACCTAACCATGTAAAGGAGTTGTTGCCAAAATTTTCTGTAACCTAAGGGGGGCTTTAGAAGCTTAAGGGTAACAAGATATTTTCTTCCTTTGGGAATTTCGAGGACGAAATTCTTTTAAGGGGAGAAATGTTATTATTTGATTAATAATTGATTTTATAAGCTTAATAACTCCTTTTAATTATTAAATAATGATGATGAACTTGCTAGAGAAAAATATTTACAAAAATAAATAGTTCAAATTAATATCGATAGTGTGACCGAAAATCGTTTTATCGATAAACGATCTCGAAATGCATGAAATTATCGTTCGAGTATGTTGTCTTGGATTTTAACGAAACCAGTGTCATTAGAACCAGAATAATGGTATGTTGTGCATCGACGAATTTCATGATGATCTGACATCCCTTGTGATCGTACGAGCTCGAAACGCCGGATGATTAATTTTAAAAATTAGATAAATTAAATAAAAATATTATATCATTATAAATAAACCCCCTTATCTTTGTCTCCTCACTTCTTTCTTTATTTCATTTTCCCTTCTCTTGCAAACACAATACCACAGCGGCCTTAAACATTGAATTGTTTCCAGAGTTACAAGCAACGACATGAGCCATTGTTGGATCCATTGGGATCGTGGAAGAAAGATCTTCACATTGGTGTAGGAGAATATAAGTGCGGTCGAGTTTGGCCATGGTCAACATTTTTTCCGCCGCCTAGGATTTGCATTCGTCGACAGTAGGGATGGGATAGGTAAAGAGGATTGCACCATCGCGTTACCTATGTCGAAGTGCTTCTTCCCGAACCACTTGCTCGAGCTCCGACGTTAGGAAGCAAATCGTGACTTTTGCCTATCGCACATGGAAGCTACATGTTGGATTGTTGGTGAGGGTATTAAGCTTCAACTATATCGGTACGTCGCGTAGAGATTGCATAGGGGAGTGCATAGGAGATAACTGTGCATTGATTCATCGAGAGGTGAAGGAGAAATCGTCGACGGAAGGGGTCAGCTATTTTGTAGAGGGATCCAGATTCCTCGCCATTATTGATGTTAATTTCATTTATATACTTATGTTATAAATTGTTAAATGTCAAAGTATGGAAGTTTGACATTATTTGATGTGACTTTGATGTATCGCAAAAATTGAACTCTTTTAGTATGGATCACTCAAAGCACTTGTTAAGTGCTTTGGTAACTCTAGGCCTCATTACAGTATTTTGGAAATACCATGGTCTGGTATTTTAATTCAAAATGGTTTTAATTCGGAAAATGATTTTAAATGTGACCTTTGAAATTTTCTATGGTATTTTATATGGAAAGGGTTTTTGAACTTCTCTATTTTACTCTAACCTTTTTGAAAATGTTTTAAAAGTATTTCGAGAAGTATTTATTTTACAGAAAAGTTAGTATAATAAGGGATGTTTATTATAAAGAAACAAAAGGCTTTATCTATTGTATAATAAACTAATTCTGTTTTTAAAGAAGATAGAAATATTTTGGATGAGAGGAATTATGGTGTTTTTTATTTCAGATTAGGAATTTTATTTGAAGGGTTTAAGGCTTGGTGATTAAGTGATGATTAAGTGGTAATTAGGATGAGATTACAAGAGGAAAAGGAAAAGTAATGTTGGAATGAAATGAGTGAGTGGAATTATAAGATGTAGTTAATGTATAGGCTAACTCATGGGCCTTAGCCTAAATTCATTATATCCACTCAAAATCACTATTCACTCAAAAAATCGTCGACTCAAAACATAGTCAAGTTTATACACATTTTTCTCGCGTCATAAAAGCGAAATCAACTACGGGTGTCGAATTCCAATTCATCCATCTTTTAAAAATCGAGTATAATGGACTTCCGTTAATTAATGATTAAATATTTAAATTAATCATTTAACGATAAAAGCATTGCCACACCATTAACTCTATTATTATTAACGGCATAGAAATATTTGATCAAAATGAATTAACTGAAGCTTTTACTAAATATTATAAAGATAATTCTAGATCAAAATGAAATGCAAGTTGTGGGCCAAGGAAGGGGTGATGAAATGCCCCACCTTATATGGATTTGGGTGTTGGCCTTGGAAAATAAAAACAAAGTGAGATGAATGCAAAGTAGAAATTAAACGTGAATTAACAATGCAACTACCAATGAAATTTGTTTTTGTTTTTGTTTTTGAAATTTCTTTTTTCTTTTTAAACGTAAGCAACCAACAATGCAAAGTGAAAAGAAAAACAAGAGATAAGGGCACGATACAAGAGCGTGCAGAAATTATTAGCAATTTATTTCAACAAATGTAAAGTTCAACATGAAACAAAAAATAAGAGGAAAATGCAAGCTAATTAAAATAAAAGGAGAGCTAACTTACTTGCAATAATTAATCTAAGCTACTAACATAAAAGAAAAGAACATAAAATAAAATTGCATGAATTATAATTGCATATAAGAAAATTACATAAGAGAAAAATGGCTAAGTAGCCATGAAAGAGAGAAAGAGAGTTTATATTTACAATTTGTACCTCAAACTAAACTAACTAAAGAGGAGGCTAAGAGCTCATTACATGAAACATAAAGGGTATTTATACATGTTTGAAACCCTAATCCATATTTTTGGGGACTACCCAAAATACCCTCTTAGGAAATGTAACCTCCCAGTAATCATTAGCATGATCATAATCCTCCATTTAAATGTGCATGTAGCTTTAATCATATGCATTAGCTCTTAATAGGGGATCATGGTAAGTGGATAGGTGGGGTCCTCCATGTAGCATGAATTGATTTGTTTACATCTTCATTTGCTTGTCTTCCATTGTGCATGCATAGTTTCATGTAGACCTATTCCATTTGAATCCAAATTCCTATAAAATAACATAAAAATGTCCAAGTTAATTTTCTCAAATTAATATATGCACAAAAATGTCCATTTTGCCCCTATATGAAGATGAATAAATGAAGATTTGAAAATAATTTGAATTTTGGTTTAAATATGTTAAAATACCCTATATGTTCATTTATTTAATTAAATTAGATTAAATATGGAAGTAAAAATATGCACATATGTTTCTCACGTTGGGATTTGATTTTGCTTCTCATGTTGTTTCATATATGTTTCAAACAATAAATCTGTGTGATTATTGTGAATTTCTTCCATTTTCTCAACAAAATCAAATTTATAATTTGAAAATTTGAAAATTTTCAATTTGAAATTGTTGAGAGTCAAAAATTTCACCATCATTGAAAGAACTCCCATTGCCAAAATCATTTAAACAATTGTTTCCGTTTTGATTTTGAATTTCATTTTGGAGTTCAAAATTGTATTGGCATGAGTTATACTCGAAATCATTTGAATTTTGAAGTGAATTCAAATTTTGATTATTTTGAAAACTTTGACTTGAGTTATTGCATAAATATGAATTATACAAATCATTTATTATTTGATTTTTTGTGTAGAGAGTTCAAGTAACGACGAAATCGTTTCAATACTATTTTCAAGATTTAAGGGTTGGTCATCATTTTGAAAATTTGGTTGTTCAAAATTCGAATTTGTTGTACAATAGTTGTCATTAAAATATCAATAAAAGTTTGATGTGAAACTATATTGATTATACTGATTTTCACAACTATCGTAAAATTCATGTGAGTAGGGAAATTCAGACATTTTCAAAAAAAATTAATTAAAAAGGAAAAATATTTACCAAAAGGAATTTATTTTTCAAAAGGTAAATTTGATTTTTTTTTTTGTTTTTGAAAAGATTATTATTATTTTTTGGATTTTTGTTTCTAAAAAAAACTAACTTAAAATTTTTTTGGATTTTTTATTTTGATTTTAAAAAAAATCAAAGGAAAAGATTTAAAAAACTAAGTTAAGAGAAATTTACAATTTTTTTAGTTTTTGGATTTTGAATTTTTTAGTTTTTTTTAAATATGCACGAACTAACGCAACTAAATGAATGCAAGGACTTAATTACAAATCTATTGTCCTAAGTAGCTCCTAACCTAAAATTGTATAATCACACTTTGTCTTAATCCAACAAGATAGTTCTTAGCCAGGTAACGGACATGATTTATCGGTACACCACGAATCACCGTAGCAACGCAACCGAAGGTTTAAGTACCTTCAGAGAAACAATCAGTATAATATTACGAATCACCGTAATATTTATAACTGATTATTACTCTACTGTAGACTAGACACCAGGAATATAAATTGTTCAAAGAAGACAACTTGTCAATATACATTAAAGCCCTAGGTGAGCTCGTGACACCCTTAAGTCTGATGTCGAATCGTTATTATTAGTAAACTCTAAGATGAAATACAATTTGTAGGTCAAGGAAGTGGTGATGAAATCCCCCACCTTATGTGGATTTGGGTGTTGCCCTTAGAAAATAAAAAAAAATGAGATTAATGCAAAGCAGAAATTAAACGTGAATTAACAATACAACTAAGAATGAATTTTTTTTTGTTTTTATTTTTGAAATTTCTTTTTTCTTTTAAATGCAAGTAACCAACAATGCAAAGTGAAAAGAAAAACAAGAGATAAGGGCATGATACTAGAGCGTGCAGAATTTATTAGCAATTTATTTCAACAAATGTAGAGTTCAACATGAAACAAAAAACAAGAGGAAAATGCAAGCTAATTAAAATAAAACGAGAGCTAAACTACTTGCAATAATTAATCTAAGCTACTAACATAAAAGAAAAGAACATAAAATGAAATTGCATGAATTAAAATTGCATATAAGAAATTATGTAAGAGAAAAATGGCTAAGTAGCCATGAAAGAGAGAAAGAGAGTTTATATTTACAATTTGTGCCTCAAACTAAACTAACTAAAGAGGAGGCTAAGATCTCATTACATGAAACATAAGGGGTATTTATACATGTTTGAAACCCTAATCCATAATTTTGGTGACTACCCAAAATACCCTCTTAGAAAATGTAACCTCCAAGTAATCGTTAGCATGAATATATTCCTTCATTTAAATGTGCATGTAGCTTTAATCATGTGCATTAACTCTTAATAAAGGATCATGGTAAGTGGGTTGGTGGAATCCTCCATGTTGCATAAATTGATTTGTTTCCATCTTCATTTGCTTGTCTTTCCTTGTGCATGCATATTTTCAATAGACCTCTTCCATTTGAATCCAAATTCTTATAAAATAACATAAAAATGTCCAAGTTAATTTTCTCAAATTAATATATGTACAAAAATGACCATTTTGCCCCTATATGAAGAAGAATAAATGATGATTTGAAAATAATTTGAATTTTAGTTTAAATATGTTAAAATACCCTATATGCTTATTTATTTAATTAAATTAGATTAAATATGGAAGTAAAAATATGCACATTTATGTGCACATCATATTGGGAACATAGTCCATTCGGGGAATAACACATCCTTCTGGCATGATTGCTGGATCTCTATTATTCCTCTTAAAGTGGAATTTACGGAACTCTAGGATATTTGTAATTTTAAATATGCTCTAATTTTAGATGTCCATAGACCTAATCTGAACTTTCCTTGTGAGTTCAGCTTTAATCGTGCACTAGAAGAAACTACCTTCTGCCAGTTTACTCTTCTATGTGCCAAATTAGAAATTTATAGTATTGACAATAATAATGATACTATAATTTGGTGTTGGATAAGACCAACAGCTTTACATCCAATTTTTTTTACAAATTTCTAAATTTCTTAGGAACTAAATCTAATACTTTTAAACTTACGTGGAAAACGAATGCACCCCCTAAATCCAAGTTGAATATGTGGTTAATATTAAATGGGAAACTTAGTACCATTGAATTTTAAAAAGGAAAAGAATGTGCACATTGATTAAAAAATGTATTTATTTGTGATATGAAGTTTACTAATTTTTCACTTAGGCACATTCTTAGAATTTTTGTTTTAATATTACTTCTATTGTACTTACTTGTAAGTCTTATTGGCCTAGGTTGGTAATTTTCTATGCTTCTGATTGATGACTTTTATTAGACTATTTTCACAATCGCAGCATGACATATTTGGTTTGACATAAATCAAAGATGTTTTGAAAATAGTAATAATGATAATAATACAACAGATAATTTGACTTACATAACGGCTTTATTCTGTTTTAACTAGATTTCGAATAGTACTTATAAATTAGCTAATAGTAATGGCTGTCGGGAGTTCCTTAAAAGGGTAAAATCCCATATTGATATATTACGTGAAAGAATTGTTCTTAACAATAGAAATAATAGTGTCGTAAGGGCCATTCTGCTAGGAAAAAATGCACATGAACATTCTGACTCACTATTGTTATTGTGTAACTAACTCATGCCTGGAGTTATTGTCCTCTAGGATACTTGTCGTACCTAGGT
Source organism: Allium cepa (assembly GCA_030765085.1). Classification (NCBI taxonomy): domain Eukaryota; kingdom Viridiplantae; phylum Streptophyta; class Magnoliopsida; order Asparagales; family Amaryllidaceae; genus Allium; species Allium cepa. The sequence continues at coordinate 568,726,368 of CM060942.1, read as the reverse complement.
TACTATAACTAATACATTTTCATTCTTCTTCTCCTACATATATATGTATATAATTGATTTATATACATATATGTTTAAGTCTCACTTTATTTGTTGAGTTTTTTCAGTTTTAGTTATGGAATTGGGCGTCGTTATTCATTAGAAGTGCTAAGTAACAACATGTCGCTTGGCCCTCCTTAGCTTCTTTGCGCTTTCTTTGCAGTTGAGGAGGTCTTTCTCTAAACTTGGCTGCATCCCCGATGCTATAGAAGGACTATGGTGCTTCTATTTTGGTCTTTTTTATATCATTTACATGCATTTTAGTCTTTTATAAGGTTTTCTTAGTTGTTTATTTATTAAGGTGGGTTATTTTATTTTATTTATACAGGTTCATGGGGAAGAATCACCTACCAGACTTGTTGGTAACTTTTTTTAAGTGTGGAATAAAATTACATGAATGTTCTCCTCTTCATGGAGGATCTCCCATTTTTCTCATAAAAATATTCAATCGTTAAAATTACGGGGTATTACACTGTGCAAGTTACCTAATTGTTGGTGGGAAACTACCAACAAAATTCTACTTGGACCAAATTTGATCCGTGAGACCATGGAAAAGGTTAGGGTGATTAGGCAGTGAATGAAGGACGCTCGATAACGACAGAAGTTCTATGCTAGATGCCACTTTTAACTAGCCATCGAGCCTTTTGTCTTGATGACCTAGATGGTCAACAAGCCTACCCCTTGCCACATATAACCTGTCAACGAGCCTAACCCATGCTTTTTATTGTCATCGAGCTTTGACAGGCCGCATTTAACTTGCTGATGAGTTTACCCTAGATCTCTTTTAATATTGTTATTGAGCCTTGTTAGTGCCTTTAACTAGTCTATGAGTTTAAATAGGTGGATAACCTATATACCATGAAGATCGACGACTTCATTATCATCGAAGCATGATGTTGCATGTTTAGTCTTCGAGTTTTAATAGGTGGAAAGCCATATACTTTTACATCAACATGATGTGATGTTGACGTTGATCAAACTAAGATGTTTTGAAAGCAAAAAACCTTATATCATTTTCAATCATGTACATGGCATTATAAAAAAGGTTTTATAAAATGGAATTAAACTTTGAGAATATGAAAAGATGTTAATTTTTGGGGGTTAAAGGTATTGACCATATTTCATTAAGAAGATAATTACAAGGAATTAAACTATGGATGTTTATATTATTGTGTGCATTTGATCAGTCTTATAAATGCTATTGTTATTATATTCACTTCATTGTTAACTCATAACTGCATTTTGAGCTATTAAGGGCAGAATAACCAGCTAGGTTGACCCAACAGTGAATATAAATTCATTTAACTCCTGTGTGAGTAGATTTGCATCCACGAGGTCAGGTAGACTAGAATATAAAATGCCCAGAATTGATCAAAAGATTATTGAGTTTGACAGGTTCTTAGTTAGCCCATGAAAACTATGTTATGAGATATGCTATTAGCAGGGGTCAATAGATTATTAGTGATCCGATGAAAACTATGTCCGGAATATGTTATCGACAGAGATCAATGGTTCATATTAGCCTATGAAATCTACGATTTGAGAAATGTTATTAGAATACCCAATAGGTTCATAGTGATCCTATAAGAACTATGGTTGGATAAAGTTATTGGTAGTAACAAATAGGTTATTAGTGATCCCATGAAAACTATGAAATCAAAGAGATAGCCCGTATGATTGGAACAGGTTATTAGTCGGCCCATAAAAACTAATAGCTTGATGGTAACCCTAGAAACTATAAAATGAAACGGATAGTCGGATAAATTGGGGTGGGAAATCCAGGGCATATTGCAGTTTTGGATATCATCATATTATGTATGTTTTAACCATTGTGGATGCAGGTGCACAGTATATGGTTATTGTATTATGATTAAGATACTAGTGATGGAAAAACCCATTCCGCTTAGTGGCATGGTCTCACTAGATATCTAGTTGGTCCAAGATGGTAAGTTATTATTCACATCAGACTTTTTTGTCTGACCCGAAATTTTTTTCTTTCCCCGTAAACTCTGGGTACTCATTTGAGTAGATCAAGAGTAAGGGTTTTTCATCTTCTCTTTAAATGAATAAGCTTCTAGAGACATGCGGAGGCAATCTATCTAGTAGGATCTATATATATCTAATTTTCGCTGTGTTTTGATTCTGCTTTTGTGTTGTAATGGCAAGTTGTATTAAATGCCAGATATTTGAATCTAATCATCCAAGGAGACATCTTCATATGTCGCTCTTGGAATATGTTGTATTAATCATATTTTCTCTGAACGAGGTTTATATATGGTATTATATAATGAATCTGAAATGCTATCATGAAATGAAATGTGAAATTTGTTTCTAAATTGTGTTTGAAAATTTTCATATTCATGTGCTTTTGGTATTATCAATTTATCTAACAAATTTTGTTATTGGAAATTAATAACTATGGACGACCGCAACATCCGTAGCACTTAGTTTTGGACCTCAAAATAGGGGATGTTATAGAAACGATGGCATATACTATACTGAATATATATATATATGAACAGAATAGGATAACCAATATATATGAGATATTGCACTAGTGGAAATAGCTGATAAGTGAATGTCAATATATAAAGTCAGAATACATTGAGTCTCGTATATAAATACATATTTGTCATATACTACTACAATATTATGTATATATACAAAGTATCAACATCATCTTCAAAGAATGCTCCAATTGTCCTGAAAGAGTATCCCAAAAGCACCTGACTCCCAAACTACTCAATCGAGTACCCTAGAGTTATCATGACATAAGCAGACAAAGACAAAACGTAGGTCAGACATAAAGCCTGGTGTGAGGGAAATTATCTCAAAATACTGTATATGGATACTATATACAAATAAATAGGAATTACTGAGGCAGAGGCGGTCCTCTCCACAGTCGGGTCTTAAGGGTAATCCGGACTATCCATAACAAGTAAACATATCCAAAAGATAGGAAATCATACGATAACCTACTCTTATTTTATAATCAACGATTCAACACAACTATTGTAATGTGACTGAAATGCAACAATTATACTATGATAAACGTAACCCAACATCCAAAAGTATGGTGATCATAGTATAAGTCTATCGTGAAGTACATAATAATAGTAGATATAACAACAATAACATTAGCCAACTAACAATACACACAATATAGAAATGGAAGACAACCAAAGAATACAACCTGATATCTATCATTATTGATGGGTGAAGTCCACATCTATCACGATTCAATGATTCCCTTTGATGGTCCAATATAAATAGTACCTAATTATACCATAGACCCAAGCCACATCCTCTATGATAGGTCTTGTGTAGATCCCAGCATACGCTCTGAAGTAAGCTGTGGTGATATATGACCTATTCTATTTACTTAAAATCCATGTGTGCCACACTATACCCTTTAAAGTAAGCGTAGGTGACATTTAGTCCACTCATAAATGATCGTCATCCTATGTGAACCACATTGTACCTACTGCATCGAGATTGGGAGACATCTAGTTCACTCATGGATGATCATCATTCCCACTTTCTAGTCATCATAGACTTCTCAAATAACTTGTGTATGCCTCTATCAAGAAAAAAGAACGACGCTCGTGTTTCGTGTAATAAGCTATTGGGAAAACAAAGGAACACCGATGCCATGTGCATATGTATGTATGTTGTATGTATGTATATAAATACATCAAATATAACATCGCAATCAAATACGCCTATCATAAATGAAGGTCGATATCTCATCATCGTCTATCTATACGTATGGTCGCTACATAAAGACCAATAATATGTATAGCCACTAATATAAGGCCAATACAGGTCATAGTTGCAACCATAGGACTGATACCATTCATTAAACATAACTACCTCAAAGTCAAAGCTATGGGGCATGAACTATTTCTGCTCAATCGTACACGCTCACCTTACGTGATCGTGCAATCAATTACTACATTGATATCTACTCTGGTCATCATTAATCGCACACATATCACAATACATTGCATCCGAATCTTGAACTTCTCCTTGCATCCCACTCTCCCGAGTAGCCCAAAGCTTCCTTGAAGTCATGCCAAAACCCCACGTCGTGTTACAACTAGATCCAAGGAGAAACCCTTGTCGAAGTGCACTCGGCCTGGGATTTACTACCTTGGCAAGTACATCACTGGTTGACCAATGGCCTACAACCTATTGACCGGTGGCTACCTTTTCTGGGTAGTAGAGCCCAAATAGGAAACCTCTAAGTCGTCGATTCGAGTCACATCTTCTCTGCTGCTCTACCCGATGAGTCACTTAGCTCCTATAGCCTACCTTTGCTGCATCGGACCACCTTTAGAGTCCATTAGTTGATATTTTGGACATGGTTCCTTATGTGTTCAAAAACCTATTTTGACACGAAATCTATTCTTCACGTGTCTAGAGTAAAACGGGCGAATCTAGCGACCAGACCTCCTTTAACACGCCAAAATAGGCTCAATCAACATTCTCGCCTCACGTAATGCTCACACGTGTGACGATACACCTGCTCGTGCATGCATATGCACATGCATATTCGCAAACATGAAAAACCTCACAAATCATGTTTTGAGCTTTACCAGAGCGATTACTCCCGGTAACCTCTTTCGCAACTTAGTGCACTCAATGGTTTCTATAACTGCATAAAATTGCTTGCAGTTTGATTATATACACATATAGATATTTCAATACACATATACAATTATTTAAACAATTAAACAAACATTATCAATAATCCAATCTGTTTAACAATTATAATCGCAATACAAGAATTATATTGATTGTTATACAACCTCAAATACACGTATACGCATACTGGATGTGCACATATACATACACGTATATTCAAGAAAGTAGTCAAATTATTACTTAAATCAAGTCTTAATTTTCTTTACTAAAATATTTTAAATAAAAGTCCAATCTCTTTTCTATTATTTTATAAAATCATTTCTTTATTTTATAAAATACGTCATTAGCTTATAAATCATTTTTAAGCTTTCTAGCTTATTTATTTAAAAAGTTATACTCTTTACTTTTGATTAGTTAATAAAATATATAATAATATTTCTATTACTAATATGATGAAAAATTAGAGTTTAATTAGTTTTAAATCATTTATTAGATTAATATCATTGCTATCTAGCTCTATTCAATATGAATAGAACACAATATAAATATACTGGATTTCAGTCAACTATTATCTACTTAAACAAATCCAAACAAATGGGGAAATAATTTTATATATATTTGTTTTCTACCTCTACATGGTAATATTTTTCAATATATAAAATTACAAGGATCTGTACTAAAATATAAATTTAGAGATAATTCCGCTCGCCTGAGCTGCAAATTCTGAAGAATTTGAATCCAATCCTAGCCCATACCATGTCATAGATAATCTTACTATGAGTGCAACAGTGAAGACTACGTCTCGATTGGACCTCATATCCAAGATATATAAATTAAATATGAATGGAAGTTAAATAAAAATAATTAAACTAATTAATTAACTTAATTAGCCTAATCCTTTTCTAAAATCATGACAGTGCACTAACCCAAGCTTCCCACCGTACACGCACACCATGACATGGGGCTTTCTCTATGAAATCGAATACTAATTGTTCCAACGAGCTCCTCTATGCACGCTCAACGCAACTGACCCGAAGCCATCATGCCCTGTGTCGCTTTCCAATGTCGTGAATTATCTTGGTGCACCGAAGGTACTGAAACTCGCGGGAAGGCGCCCCTCAATAAGAGCATCACAACGGTGGAGTTTGTCTTATCCTACGCCTCCCCTAGCTCCATCAATTCCTAAACCTAGTTTGCGGCCATCACATGTTGACTTTGCCAAGCGTTGCTACACACTCCGACGACACCATGATGCGAAGCTTACCTTATACAAGTTTAACAGATTCAGTCTAATGATTTATAGTTGATCTAATATCTCAATTTTGATTTTTAATGGTGGTGGCTATTTTCGTTTAAAGGAAACGAAGATGGGAAAAGAAGAAGGACAAGTAAGGAGGAAAGGTCCTTGGCCTATGATTGTCTATATGTAGTAATATATATATATATATATATATATATATTGATTTAATTTCTCAATTAAATCATCTTGCATTGTAAGCTCGTACAATCACACAACACATCGGATCGCCACGAAACTCGTCCGCGCATATCACCTTATTTTTCCGGTTCCAACGGTATAAATTTCATCTCTACCTGAGACAGAACTCCAGGATGATAATCTCATGCATCTGTAGGTTGTTTGTCCATCGGTTCACCCGATTCCAAATAGTGATATTTATACTCAATTTGATTCACAATGTTGATTCGGATTCAGTGTAAGTGGTCTCGAGTCCTAATTCGATCGTATGTGAAAAGTCATATTTTGGACTTTCAATTCAATAATGATTTAATATTAAATTAATTATTTAAATATCCTATTATTAAAAAGGTGTATTTTTACATCCTCGCCTCCTTAAATGGATTTCATCCTCGAAATTCTTAAAGTAAGAAAATGTCTTCCAACCCTTAGGCTTTCAAAGCCCCTTTTGTTTCGGAAAAATTCGATAGCACGCCCTTTGCGCGGCTAGCTCCAAAAAAAATCCCAAAACAATACACACACACACACATACACATCTCATATCCAAGATATCTAATATCTGAGGTATCTCATTTCTGAGGACATATAAGCATATATACTCAAATCTACACTACTGATCTTACGTGCCTCTTTTATAGCAAGCAAGTCCTTTAGATGTGAATAGAAGCGAATAAGCATCCTAATAGCGCACGGTTGCTTCTATGTACCTAATCATGTACTCAAGAACACAATTGCAATACTAACCATGGACTTATGCATGCCAAATCATATATAGTAATCATCTCAAGTGAATATGATATGTCAAACCATGTAACTTACACTTCTTATGCAATAAGCATAAAATTTTAAACGTGTATAGTTTTAGTGCAGTAACCTATACCGCCGCAACTATACATGATTATCAATTGGAGAGTAAGCTCAAATAAGTCGATATCTAAATATACCATTGACTCCGAGTTACATCAAAATGCAATAGACTCGTATAGATCCCATCTCGACCTCTACAGTAGTCTTGGATGGAATGATCTATTTTAAATACCAATCACTATCCTTCTGTCCAAAAATTCTCTAATAGGAAATTTAAATTGAGATACAACCAACCAAACACACAGGTAGCAACCAACAACAATAATCTACAATAATGGTATCAAACATAAAAAGCATGCAACAACTACCAATACAAATTAATAACAAACAATAATCAATCGGCAGTGAGCAATAATACACAACAACCAAGCAATCAACAATGAGCAACAATAAATAATCAACAAGTAACAATAAATAGCATATAAACTACAAACTATACAAAACAAGCAACAACAATAAATCAACGAGAAAAATCAAAATCAATCAACAACAAACAATAGTAAGCAAAAACAAGAAACAATCAAATAATAGCAAGCAACAATTAACAGCAAGTATACAAAATAATGAAACATACCAAAGAGTTTATACCGCCATGCACAGTGACCAACAATAGTTGAAATGTGCATGGCAAACTATAAACTCCAATGAGTCTATCTGACATCCAAAATGGACAAAATGTTCAAGTGGTGTAACTCCTTTCACAAGTACAATACATGAAAGACTATTACAGCTCCCGCTACGAAAAGGAAAACTTATATGATATGTAGGATCATGAGTCTCGAAACTCTCAAATAAATGCAACGAACTAAGTCTATAACAAATCATTGTCAAGAAACTAATAATTAATGATTAAATGATAATTAAAAGGAAATAAATGGGATTTGATATGAAATTGGAGAACTGATTTAGAGAAATTTATGGAAAATGCTTTATTAAAATAAAAAGAATTTGATTTGAAAGAATAATTGATTTAATAAAATTTTAAATGTGAAGTTATGAAATTATAATTTGAAATAAATTTATAAAATGCGATTTTATGGAGTTTTATAACATAGAAGATTCAAAGTATATGAATTAGAATTTAGTCAAAAGTTAGAAATGATCTTGTAGTATTAAAAATAATTTAAATATCGTTTACAAATGATTTTATAAAACTAATAGAATTTAAATTATTTAGATATGGTTTTGAATAAGAGAACAAGGCCTGCTCGCACACAAAACCCAGCCTATTTAGCTTTCATGTAAATAAAGATGAAAATATTGTATAGACATTGTTTTCATATCAACAAACAAACTAATGAATGCATACAAGCCCAATAAGTATATATATAAACCTAAAATCAATATAATTTTTTTCATAAAGCATGGGTTCTAGACTTTTCTAAATCTAGATCCTTCACCACCTCTTATAAATATAAATCCACTCCCTCCAAATTGATATATAAAAATTTGATCATTTCAATCAAGCTCCATCACCCTGATTTATGAAAGTAATTAACATTAAATTACAATAATCAATACAAACTAATCAAGGCATCTTGACAACAATATACACCAAGCATACACTAGAAGCTAGTAGATCATTCTATTGAATTCAAGAGTGTTTGTAGAGAGTTCAAGGAGGAAGCAAGGGAGAACCTGAAGCTAAGTGATCATCAGATCAAGGTGAGTTCTCTACTAGTAACTAGTTTGAATTGATTTCATCGATGATCTTGTAGCACATTGAAAACATATTGTGATCCTTCATCTATGTTAATGATTTGAGTTTCACTAACCCATTTGACCTTGTGTCGTTAATGTAACGTAGAAGTATAAGAGTATCAGAGAGCATAACACGAACGAAGTCATAGGATCGAATTGAAGTGAGGAATCCTTGAATTCATTTTTAGGAATATAGGGATTCAGTCGACTAACAAAACATTCAGTCGACTAAACCCTATATAATTCGTTCCAGAGCCCAACTTCTAATTCAGTTGACATAATTTATTAATTTCAGTCGACTGGGGTCAGTCGATTGCATAAAACCCCTAGTCGGCTGAACTAGTGTAATTTAGTTCCTGAACCCAAACCCAATATAGTCAAATGTATATGGTTTAGTTGATTATGTTCGGTCGACTGAGGAATCAATCCAGTCAATTGAACCCGAGTATTTTTTTTTGGAATTGATATTTATTTTATTATTTATCTATTTATATATATTTAATTAATGATTAATGGGTTTATTTCTATACTATATTGTAATCTTTTGAGAGCTAATTATGATTTTTATAATAACATATACATATATATGTTAGTATGATTTAATGTTTAGTTTTCGTATTAGAAATCTATTTTGTTTAAATATTATTTTGTATTACTTATCTTATATGATGTTATTTGAGACTTTTAGTACAATATATATATAAATATATATGATTTCTTTTATTATCGTATTTGCGTATATCTTATTTCTATATGATGGGAAATTTGAATAAACGGATTAACGATACCGTCTGGTATGGGACTTTCGATAACACTTTCTGGTTATTCATTGGACTATTCATATAAAAATACCAAGTATGGATTAAGTGTAGTTTATGAGCATTAAATAATTATTTGAATAACATGCAACGGTATAGGACGTCGTTATGTTATTTGTTTGATTATTCTTTGTAAGTAAATGTCACTCAAACGGGGATTGCTCATGTATGAGATGATACTCGCTGCGGTGAGTATATTATGGCCATGTGTTGGCTAATGTGTAAAGCTGTATGTCGGGGGGATTAGAGCTCTAGTGTATTATACTCACGTGTTGACTTATACAGAGTCGTGTGTCGACTTATGTCTAGAGATATGAGTAAATACAGGTTAGGAGTATTATATGTCGCCTATATTGGGTCCGGCTCCCTTTATGTTTCGAGAGCAAACCATATTGGACAGAATCCACCCTAGTGGCCTAATCGTGGGTTCATGCCCTAGATCTGCGACACCGTATATATTGTTGGGTTAGGTGACCTATAGGGTAAGTGCCTTATAACCCCTTGTGTCGCTTAGGCCATCAGTCTGTTACCTGTAGGGGTAAAGAAGGGTCATGATCGAGACTACGCGTAGACGAGTCATTGGTGGATATGTGTCACGATGTCCGTCGAGGTAACTGAAGACTGTAGGAACAGATATGGCTATGGGCATATGGTAGTAGACCCTGGGTTCCTGGAGCAGACATACGGCCATCGGTCTCCCGTCCGGTTCTGATATATATGTGTGTAGTAGTGGATTGACATATATGTCCCTATCCTTTCATGAGTTGACTATTTTAGTGACTGGATGTCTTAAGTGTAGTCAGTCGCCGTATATCCATAATATTCTGATTTATTCATGTATGAGGAGATGAGATTATATATGGATAGGTGTTCAAAGTATGTGGATCCTTATATCTTTTATTATGTATTGATAGGCATCCTATCCTATTTTGGTATGTTGATGAGATATTTTTATTATTGAGGTTGAGAGATAAATTTAGGCATTTGTTATGAGATAGCCTAAATATATTTGATTATATTTCATTATTGTTGATTACTTGGTTTTAATGATGATTTCTGTATTTGGATGATTCAACCATTTGTTGTTGATTTCATGATTTCTGATTTAATTTACTTAAGAATGACATCTTTATATATGTTTTATGATATCTGAAGTCTCATATTATGTGGAGATTGTTTATGAATTTGTGATTATATACAATACATATAATATGTATTTATCTACATTATGAGTTTAATTATATTATTTTATCATATATATTGACATGTTAGATCATAGATATTTTGCCCTATGATATGGACATTGTTTGACACGTGTGTTGTTTGTAATACTCGAGTCAGTCCGAGATATTTTAAATTCAGAGACAAGTTGGTCAGATTGTTATACTTGGGCATAAAAGGAGGCTAGGACATTATTATATTCAATATACGATTGAAGTACATTTTGATTCATGTATCCTATTTTATATAAATATTTTCTATTTCATTTTTCCACTAAGATTATTGACTTTGTGTTCTTTATGTATTATCAATTATACATTTTATATTGTTCTATCCTGGAGACACACATGTTCATTGCTTTATACCAAGATTGTGTATGAATATGGTAAGTAACATCATTTTTGAGATACGTATCGGTGTTGGTCCAAGGGAACATTCAAGTTTGTGCCCCATATCACTTCATTCTATTTACTACTTGACAGTATTATTCAGTAATACTCTTGAGTAGTAAGGGTATAGAAGTAGGAACGTCACAAAGTCTTACTTTTTCCTTCCCTTTTGAATAGAACTCATTTTCTAAAAGAGAAAATTCTACTAATTAAATCGTTAGTTAATAACGATCTATAGATGCCTGGGTTTGCTTGGGTTCAAAATCATTTCAACCGCATAAGGCTGATAAGAATAATATACTAAGTGTACCATGATGCTCACTTAGGCGAGTATCATATCGCTACTTCGAAGATTATCTGAATCGCCAGAAAACTTAATCGAGAAGTCCTTCCCCGAGCTATCGCAAGCATTCCAAACTATGTTATACTATACTATAAATAACTTTACAATAGATAAAGATCATCCAAAATAATATACGATACCTGATCTAACCATTTGTTCGCTCGCACGATTTCTTCGTTAAACTAGGTTTGGCCACTTGATCCCTCTCACGAGAACTTCAATCCGGTTCCTAGGGTGGAGCAATGAAATTTCCTCGCACAACTAGAGTCATGCTTCAAAAATCTCTCAATCACCTCAAGAGTCTAACTTAAGTGCTTTCCTTTAAAAATCGAGTGAAAAATCCATGTCTAAACGGTGTAAATAACTTGGAAACTCTACGCTCAAACTAGTAATTAGGAGCCAGTATGTGAATGGATTAATCTATATAAAATGTTCCTTTCAAACATGGGATTATCCCATCGCCTAAGGTTTACTAACAACAATTCCAATATGAGTGACTTTACGTAAAATGTATAAGTCACCCCTCGGTCTTTGCCTATTACTGGATAACTACCAAACTCTACCTAGATACCGAAACCAAGTCATCACGATTTGACCCTACTCAACCTAGATGCTTGTGCATAAAGTTCGAATGACAGTACACTTGGTCGTTTTACCTCATTTTAACACTAAGGTTATTTGCACAAAGTTTTTCTTTACTGAAGAATTCATATATACAATGAAAGGTGTCAAGTTTAGCCTATCTACCAAGTAACTAGAAATAGATAGATATACCGCTTAAGTATCGAAAGGAACAGAAATGAGTACACTAAATATAGTGCATACCCCACTACATAAGCTCTTTCCATTTCACTTGAGCAGCAGGCTTGCTAGGACTCGGTAATGCCCAAAGGCATAAGTAATCATCACCTACTCACCCGTTGAAAATGTTGGAAAATCCTTCTTTAAGTGATCAAGCCAATCACAATTGAAGAACTCGCGCTTCTCTTTAGCCGGATGATATCTCATGGTAAAATGTCCCCATATGCCAAGGGAGTGACATATTAGGCCAGCTTTCTTCTTTATATAATCTTGATCTTCCCTTGTATCATGGTCTTTGTGCTTTATTTGGAGCTTCGGTTTGCTTTCCACTCTCGCTATCCCCGACGGTACCTTGCGGCTGCTCTCATAGAGGAGAACCATCTCAACGAGACTTTCTAGAGTAGCCCCTAACAGGGATAGGACTAAGCGATGAATCCCCAACTAATGCTTTAAGACCCATGGAAAACTCCTTTACCCACACCAAAGGAGCACCGAGCATCTCAATCACCAAATACAAAAGATTGAATTAGTCAACATACTCCTTCACTAATAAGCCGCCCTGCTTTTAATGGATGAAACACTCAAATCGCACACCCTTCTCAGTCTAAAAAAAATAAACCGAAACTCAGCGCAATGCTCGAAATCAATCCTAAGAATGGCTTGCTCGTCGGCTTCCTCTACTATTATATCCCAACAAGCCAAAACCACCCCCCAAGATGCTAGAAGACAATCGTTCACAAGAGAACATCCTATAAATCATATTAGCAAGGGCCATATCATAAACACATGTCTTAGCCAATGTCATAGCACAGCCTCAAAACTTGGAAATGGCTTTCCAACAGGGCTAAAGGAATCCTGCCATAACTTTGGGAGGTTAAAAGCTGGTGGAGCTAGAAATACTGGTGCCCCAAGGGGTACACCACCTTCATCATCTAGCACAGGTGCTGGAATGTTCATAGGTGGTAGGACATACTACGCGATGGTCAAATAATCTCTGGAAAAATCAAGCATCCCATAATACCTGTCTGTAGTTGCTATTATACTCCGTTCACTCATAGGGATATCCGAAACAAAGGTACCCTACCTACTAGCAGTAGAAATAAATCAAAGTCTAGAGGACAACTGGTGTATGCAGTACAATATAATAGAAAAAACAATTACGCTCTCTCAACGTATCTCCCTTTACCAGTTTGTTTGACCTAAATTGGTATACTTGGCCCAAAGTGTTGAACCTAGGTTCTGATACCAAATACAACAACCCATAATCCGTAGTACCTTGAAATCGGCACTAAATGACAACGTCTGACTTTTGAATATCACAAAAGACATATTGTCGGGAAAGAAATTAAAACAAACATTATACTAAGGAATATTAAAAAAATCTCACAGTAGAATAATGACATATAATACACTGAATATACATGAACAGAAAAGAATAATCAATGTATGTGAGATACTACACTGTTGATAAGTGAATATCAATATAGAAATTTAGAATACACTGAGTCTCATATATAAATACATATCTATCATGTACTACTACAATATCAAGTATATATACGAAGTATCGACATCGTCTCCACAGAATGCTCCATATCTCCTAAAAGCGCACCCTAAAAGCACCTGATTCCCAAACTACTCAATCGAGTACCCGAGAGTTGTCATGACATAAGCAAACAAAGATAAAATGCTGGTTAGAAATAAAGCTTGGTGTTAGGGGGAACTATCTCAAAATATTGTATATGAAATTATATACAAATAAACAGGAATTAGTAAGTCATAGCCTGTCTCTCCATAATTATGGCTTAGGAGTAATCCGGACTGTCCATAAACAAGTAAAGTAAACATATCCTAAAGATAGGAAATCATACCATAGCATGCTCTTCCCCTATAATCAATGAATCAGCATAACTAATATAAAACGACTGAAACGTAACAATCATACTATGACAAAGGTAACTCAACATCCAAAAGTAGGGTGATCATAATATAAGTTATCATAAAGTACTAATAATAGATGTAATAATAATAACATCGGCCAACTAGAAATATAAACAATGTAGAAATGGAAGACAACCAAAGAATATAAATTGATACCCATCATTACTAACGGGTAAAGTCCACTACAGACATCTATCATGATCCAATGATCCCCATCGAGGGTCCATGATAAATAGAGTCAGTACCTAATTGTACTATAGACATCGAGCCACATTCTCTATGATGGGTCTTGCGTAAATCCAACCGTACCCTCTGAAGCAAGCTTTGATGACATCTAGCCCACTCGTAAATGATCGTCATCCTATGTGAACCATGCCATACCCTCTACATCAAGCTTTGGTGACATCTAGTCCACTCATGGATGATCGTCATCATTCCCCCTTTCTAGTCATCATGGATTTCACAAATAACTTGCGTATGCCTCTATCAAAAAGAGAACGATGCTCGTTTTTCGTGTAATATGCTATCGGGACCACAAAGGAACATTGATGATATATATATATATATATATATATATATATATGTGTGTGTGTGTGCATGTATGTATGTCTACGTGTGTGTGTATGCACACATCAAATATAACATTGCATAACCAAATACGCCTATCACAAATGAAGGCCGATATCTGATCATCGTCTATCCATACGTATGGTCACTACTTAAAGGCCAATAATATGTATAACCACTAATATAAGGCTAATATAGGGTATGGTCACAATCATAGGACCGATACCATTCATCAAACATATCTACCCCAAGGTTAAAGCCAAGGGACATGGACTTTTTCCTCTCAATTGTACATACTCACCTAACGTGGCCGTGTAATCAATCACTACATCAATATCTTGTCTGGTCATCATTGACAGCACACATATTACTATACATTGCATCGGAATCTCGAACTTCACCTTGCATCCCTCTCTCCCGAGTAGCCCAAAACTTCCCCGAAGTCATGCCGAAGCCGCACATCACGTTGCATCCGGATCCGAGGAGAAACCTCCATCGAAGTACACTTTGTCTAGGTTTACTGCCCAGGCAAGTGCATCATCGGTCAACCGGTGCATACCTTTTATCAACCGATGGCTGCCTTTCCTGGGCAGTAGAGTCCAAGCAAGTCGTCGATTCGAGTCTCGTCTTCTTTGTTACTTCGCCCGATGAGTCGCCTAGTTCTCGTTGCCTGCCTACGTCGAATCAAACATCCTCCGGAGTCCATTGATTGATATTTTGGACTCGACCTCCTTTAACATGCCAAATTGGACTCAACCAACATTCTCGCCTCATGCGATGCTCACACATGTGTCAATACAGCTGCTCGTGCACGCATATACACATACATATTTACAGACACGTAAAATCTTACAAATCACGTTTTAAGCTTTACCAGAGCGATTACTCGATCCAGTACTCTCTTACGCAACTTAGCGCACTTGGTGGTTTCTATTGCTACATAAGATTGCTCGCAACTTGATTATATACGCATATGGATATTTCAATACATATATTCAATTATTTGCACAATTAAACAAACGTTACCAATGATCCAAACCATTTAACAATTCTAACTACAATATAAGAATTGTATTAATTATTATTCAACCTCGAATACACGTATATGCATACCCAATCGTGCACATATACATACATGTACATTCAAGTAATCAAATTATTACCGAAATCAAGTCTTACTTTTATTTACTAAAATATTTTAAATAAAAGTCCAATCTCTTTTATATTATTTTATAAAATCATTTCATTATTCTATAAAATACATCATTAGCTTATAAATCATTTTTAAGCCTTCTAGCTTATTTTTAAAAAGTCATACTCTTAACTTTTGAATAGTTAATAAAATATACACTAATATTTCTATCACTGATAAATCGACAAATTAGATTTTAATTAGTTTAAAATAATGCTATAAATTAATATCATCACTATCTATCTCCATTCAATATGAATAGACATATAAATATACAAGATTTTAATCAACTATCCTGAATATCTACTCAAACAAATAGGGAAATAATTTTATATATATTTATTTTCTACCTCTACTAGGTAATATTTTTCAATATATAAAATTATAGGGATTTTATTGAAATATAAATTCAGAGTTATAAATCTACTCACTTGAACATCAAATTCTAAAGTGTCTGAATCCAGTCATAGCCCATACATATCGTAGATAATCTTACTACGAGTGCAATGGCGAAGACCGCGTCTCCATTGGACTTTGTATGCAAGAGATATAAATTAAATACAAATGATGGTTAAATAAAAATAATTAAACTAATTAATTACCTTAATTACCTTAATCCTTTCTTCCATACCATAGTGCACAGTGCATAAACCCAAGCTTCCCACCATAATGCATACCATGACACGGAGCTCCGCTCCATGAAATGGAATGCCAATTGTTCCAATGAGCTTCTCTACACATGCTCGATGCAAAGGACCTGAAGTCATCATGCCCGGTGCCTACCCTTGAATCGCGATCTGTCGCTGCCATGTGCCCCCTTCCAATATCGTGAATCGCCTTGGTGCACCAGAGGTATTAAAACTTAGTGGAATGGCGCCCCTCGACGAGAGCATCGCAACGGTGGAGTTTGTCTTGCCCTATGCCTCCTCTAACTTCGTCAATCCCTAACCCTATTTCACAGCCATCACACGTTGACTTCACCAAGCATCGCTGCACACTCCAACGACACTATAGATGCGAAACTTACCTCCATATGAGTTTAATAGATTCGGTCTCATGATTTGTTATTGACCAAATATTTCAATTTGATTTTTGATGGTGGTGGTTATTTTCGTTTAAAGGAAACAAAGATGGGAAAATAAGAAGGACAAGTGAGGAGGAAAAGTCCTTGGCTTGTGATTGTTTAAATTTGTGTGTGTGTATAGATTTAATTTCTTTATTAAATCGTCTCATGTTTTGAGCTCGTACGATCACATAGCACATCGGATCACCGCGAAACTCGTCGGCGCACATTATTTTATTTTTTCGGCTCTATTGGTATAAATTTCATCGCCATTAGAGAAAGCACTCCGGGAAGATAATTTCATGCATCTCGAGGCCGTTTTGGCCATTGGTTCTTCCGATTTCAAATACAGCAATATTTATACTCATTTTGATTCGCATTGTCAATCCAGGCTCAACGAAGATGGTCTGGAGTCCTAATTCGATCATTAAAAATGCGAGTTGTTACTAAGCATATAGGAAATAGAAGAGAAAATGAAGGCTTCTCATCTTGAGCTTTTCTTTGGTAAATCTTCTCTCTTCAAATTTAGTATGGCATAAGTTTTAGTTGCGTCGTGGTTTCTATATTAGATGGCAGGGAATGGTGGCTATACTTTTTCCCTGTTATTTATGCACTTGTACATAATTTTATGCATATTTAGGATGTTTGCAAACATGCATATATGCCACGATCTTGCATTCATGCTAGGGTTGATCTCACCTATAATATGTTGCATCACATTACAATCCTGGTTGAGTAGATGGTTGTGTAGATAACTTGGTTGTATAACATGGTTGTAGAGTGTGCATTACGCTGCCCGTCTCTTAGGAATTTTGAGGATGAAATTCTTTTAAGAGGGGAGAATGTAACACCTCGTAAAATTAATAAGAAATTAATCAAGAGAAATTAATTAATTAATGATCAGGCTAAAATGGAATTTGTTTAAACGTCAGAATGAAACTTGCACATTGTGTTTGTGGTGGTCTGTTGAGAAACTTTCATATATAAAGTTTTGCGATCGAAGTTCAAACGAAGAAGTTATCAACGTTTGAAATTTTCGAATCGAAAATAATTCAAATTAAATTTTTTTAATGCTTAATGTTAAACACTATTAAATAATAAAACTTAAATGTTAATATATCGTTAATGTTAGCTAATAAAATATGTAATAAATTAAAGTAAGTTAATGTTTAACGATATGCCCGTGGCCGAAGGCTGGTCGACCTCCTTCATTAGGCCCGTCGACTCTTTGTGTTGAGGCGGCTAGAGTTTCTAAAGGCCAGAACAACCCAAATTTAATATATTTTGATTATACAGTCCAGACCCATCGTATAAACTATAAATAAGAGCTAACCTCTTCACTTTTATTTAAAAAAATAAAAGCCGTCAAAACTCTACCATATTCCTCCTCAATACAATTCTTAAAATAAAAAATTTAAGAATAAATATATATATATACAAGATTCAAGGGTTTAGGGAGGAATAAAGAATTAAGCAAGGAAAAGGCAATTAAATTATATATATGTATGTATGTATATGTATATGTATATGTATGTATGTATGTATGTATGTATATGTATATTCTCTGGTTTCATTATGACAGAAAGAGTCATCAATAATAGCCGAAACCACTATAAATGACAACAATAGCCGTTTAGTAAAGGATATATATCGACATGTTATAAAAAACAATGCTTTATTTATGGCATAAAAAAACCGCTATAAAAAATCATCTATTATCGCGGTTTTTATCAACTAGTGTAAGTTTTTTATGGCGGTTTAATAAAGCTTTATATCGACATGTTATAATAGATACCGAACTATTTATAACATAATAAATCGCTTTAATTTTTTTACTTTCGATTATGCTTTTCTTGTAAGCTTTCTATAGTATTTTCTAAGTGTTATGGTTTATTTTTTGCATTTTTAAAATCTACTGCATTCAATAATCACGATAGTCAATATATATCAAAATGTTGCATTAAGAATATTTCTAAAACATTAGTCCATTTAAATAATGAAAAAACATAGAAAATATTAAACATAAAGATATACACATTGTATTAAACATAACCAAATATTCATACATATAAATCTCATAATTAAAACCACATAATATTCTATTATTTATGTAAGCACAAATCACAAAGTAGTAGCTAATGTTATGCCAAAAACAAGTAGCTAGTTGGTTGAATTAAAAGAAAAAATACCCGAAATCTTTCATTATCTCACCTAGAAATGAAACAAATATCTACATTAGCAATGAATATAAATATGAATATGAATATAAATATGAATATGAATAAAATTGAAAAATGAAGTATCTACATTAGAAAAATCTTTTTGCTAAAAATTTCTTATCAAAAATATTCTAAGTGTCTACATTTCTAAAAAAACTCGCCAGAATCTCCTTTGCATGGCTAGCACCAGGAAAAGTCCCAAACAAAATAAATAGACATACATGACCAAAATACGATCGGAATCAGAATATATCAATCATAAACACCCACACCAGTAAAATATCCAAATATTTACTTATATATACCTTATTAAATGTGTATGTTACATAGCATATACACCTTTTAATTATTAAAACATACGTTTTAGCAATATTAGCGACTTTGCTAACGTTTCTAAAGAAATATGAGCATCAAAAGAACCAAAAGCGAGTCAAGAGCCATCAAATACCTACACTTAACTCGAACAAGCATATAAATTCATAAATTTATGAAATTATACAACTAAACCTATACAAGAAAGACTATGACTTTTAAACAACATTAATTTTGTAGATAAAGAACAAAAATTCTAAACAAGAGCTAGTTTTCTAATAAAAGCAGTGAACCAGAATGGCAGCGTGCATTATATCTGCCAAGACAAGACTTAAGGCATTATTACTTCCATTATTAACAACAATTCTCTCCCTTAAGACATCAATATGAGATTTCACTTTTTTCAAGAATTCTATACACTGTTGTTTTTAGCTAATTTATAATTAGGCTTCGAAATCTAATTGAAATAAAACAAAATGGCTATATAGTTAAATTATCCATTGTAGTAGTATTATTATTATTGAAGAATCATTGGTTTTGGTCGTACTTAGTTGATTTTTATAAACTCGTTTAATTTTTATAAATCTTATCAACAAAGCTAGTTTTTTATAAACTTAGTTAATTTATTATTTATTATTATAAAGTTTAGTTATTTTTTATAAAACTTAGTTAATTTAGTTAATATTTTATAATTTATTATAAGTATTGTTATTATTGTTATTATTATTATTTTGAACTTGGTTAATTTTTATAAAACTTAGTTTATTTATTGTTATTATTGCTCTTGTGATTGTTATTGTTGTTATTGGTATTATTCTTATAAACTTAGTTTAGTTTCATAAACATTAGTTAAATTATTATTACTATCAACTTAGGTTCATTTTTATAAGCTTATTTAATTTTTATATAATTTAATAAATGAAGTTAACTTTTATAATCTTTGCTAATTTATTATTATTGTTATTGTATAAATTTAGTTAATTTTTATAAAACTTAGTTAGTTTGGTTAATATTTTATAATTTATTATTACTATTATTATTATTATTATTATTATAAACTTAGTTAATTTTTATAAAACTTATGTTTAATTTATTATTGTTATCGATATTATAAACTATAACATCCCTAATTTTTGATAACATTATTCAGGAGATTTAATTAGATAAATTAAGTATAAGGAGATTGAGATTTGAATAAATTATATAGGGTCGGGCTTATTAATAAGATAATTGGGCTTTAAATTGGTTTAAAGGTTAATTAAACTACACATGGGCATATTAGTAAATTAGCCAACTAATTATACACGGCTATAACTTCTCGTTTTATCCATTCACGTTCATTTTATTTCTCAAATCAAAATAAACACAAGAACACTAATAGAGCCAGCCATTTCCAAGGAAGAAAAGAGGAATTTTAATCTAAAGCTAAGGATCAAAAGCTAGGGAGATTACTCAACAACAAATCTCAAATTCCTTATCAAGTTTAAGGTGAATAATAATCTTCTACCATCTTTATTTTATTCTATGATTATATGGTTTCGAATTTATGATTTAAATTCGTTTTTGTGATAAAAAGGATGATGATATGCTTGATTTATGTTATGATGATTTGTTTCAATTTATAAGCACATGAATTTGCACAGTTTTGACATGAAACCGAGAATATATGATTTCAAATTGCCACGGAAATTGTTTATGTTAAGTAAAACATGATTTTGGAGATGGGTTTTAATTTTCAGAATTTTCCAAACTATGGAAATTTTATTATGAATTTTTGATTAAAAATATGATATAATTGAGCTTAAAATTTATTTCAAGAATTTTCGAAAGAAATTGGGTCTAAATTTTTAATATGTTTGATTACATGATGAAATTGAATTTCTGTGATTTTTGGGGATTTTTCCTAATTGATTTACTAAGGAAAATAAATTATTTTTAAAAGAAGTCTTTTTTGAAATAATTGGTTTTAGTATATGGAAAGGCTAAAATGTTGCATTTTAATGATTTTTAATATGATATTAATGTGGCAATTATAAAGGTAAAGTATTTGAAAAGTTTTTATGACAACCAATCAACAGTTTATAAATAGGCAAGTTGTTAGAAAGTGATTGCTAAAATTTGCTATAATTCAGCCTTTAAACCAGAAAAAGTTGTTCGCCCCTATTAGTAAGTACCTTTTGACTCCTTTGATTCCGCCTTGTCACAGTCGAAACCACCCTAGTCAAAACCAATACACAAGATATCACTTAGATGGTATGCAGTGGAATGGAAAGAGGGCGGAAACCTTGGTATTGAAAGTGTAGCTTTCGATGGAGCCGAAACCCTGCTTTGTTTTCATAAGTTAAGATCTTGCCTAGTTTAACCTAAGTTTTCGACACAATCAAAAGCTATGCTTTCGAAAAGGTTTTATAATTAGCTTTCGAAGAAGGTTGTCATGTTGTGTTAAAGTATTTGCTTTCGAGGAGTACCTTTTTCTTTAAATAATTGCTTTCAAAAGGGTAGGTTTTGTCCCAGTCGAAACCAATCCGCTAATACCCCTTTCGACTGCATTGAAGTCATCTATGTTGTCGAAGGGGTTACTTATGTTTTTACCTAAGCCATTTTCCTGAATGCTTTCGAAGGGATTGATGGTTTCGAAGGTGATGGAGTCGAAATGGGGTTTCGAATCTATCCTTCGAAGTTTTGATTTTCTAAAGTCTTTTGCTTTTGACTAAGATGGTTGCGACACCATCAATTTTTCCCCAAACAAATTTTTGTTGGTTTCGAAAGAGATACTTTCATATATAACCATTTTGACCCAAATGGTTTTTAAAGAGTAAACCCAATGCTTTCAAAAGGTGTACTTTCATTTGTTTCGAAGCTCTATATTTTTAAAAGATGATTTGATATTATTGAAAGGTATAATACGTTTCGAAAGAGAACATTTATTAAAGGCTTCGAAAGGTATGCATTCAATGTTTTGAAAAGAAGTCTTTGCTTTCGAAGGAGGCTATCCAGAGGTTTCGAAAGAGATGTTTTTATGGTTTCAAAACATAAACCCAATCTTAATTTAAAGTAATAACCATGGAATAAATAAAAGATTTTGAAATGTTATTCGCATTGTTATTAACTCATAACTGTATTTTGGGAAAAGGGCAGAATAACCAGTTAGGTTGATCCAGTAGTGAATATAACTTAACCGATGTTAAGATTTTAATTAAAGATATTAGTAAGGGCCAATAGGTTTATAGTAAGCCCATGAAAATTGCATGATATTAGCAGGGGCCAATAGGTTCATAGTCAGCCTATGAAAACTATGATTTGATACTGGCAGGGGCAAGTAGGTTTGTAGTTAGCCCATAAAAACTATATCCGGATTAAGATATTAGCAGTCAGTCAATAGGTTCCTAGTTAGCCCATGAAAACTAGGGTAAGAAATAAGATGTTGGACTTACCAATAGGTTCTTAGTGATCCCATGAAAACTAAGTAATTGGACATATAATCCTTTCATTTAACTGATTAATAGTAATCCTAGAAACTATAATTGAGATAGATAGTCAGAATGAATGGGAATGGGTAATCTAGAATTGATTTATTTGTTTTTCATAACATTATAAAGTTTTAAAATACTATGTTTTAACCATTGTGGATGCAGGAGCATAGCATATGGTTTTATAAATGTTTTAGGATACTAGTAAAGGGAAAACCCGTTCCGCTAAGCGGCGTGGTCTCAGTAGATATCCAAATTGTTTCAGATGGTAAATTATTATTCATACCAGGCTTTTTGTCTGACTCAAAGTTTTTGTTTTCCCCTTAAACTCTCAGGTACTCAATTGATTTTGAGTAGGTTGAGAGTTAAGGTTTTCAGGTGTTCTTTTAGATGAATAAAAGCTTTCGAGGACATGTAGGAGGCAGGATAGTTATTAGAATTCTTTTATTTCCGCGGTGTTTTTATTTGTAAAGGCAAACTGTTTTCTTGCCTATCTATATACTTTGGTCTACCAATGGGGCATCTTCATATGTCGCTCTTGGCGTATTTTTTAATAATTATATGTTATCTGAACGTGGTCTGCGAATTGGGATTATGTAATCGATTTGGAATATTTTGAAATAGAATGTGGAACTTGTTTTGCTGTTTAATTTTTTTCCATATTCTTGTGTTTCTGTGTACCAATGTATCTAATATCACCGCGTTTGGTCGCTAAGGACTAATAACTATGGATGACTACAGCATCCGTAGCTATTAGTTTTGGGCCTCCAAATAGAGGGATGTTACAAGTTGGTATCGGAGCATAGGTTTATGAAACTTTAAAAGAAACTTAAACCTAAAATATTTTCCAAACATAATCCAATGAATCAGATAATAAGATTGGGCTTTGGGTTAACGCTATAGTAACATACTTGAATTTACTATATATAGTTATATATATAAGTACGTATCCCCCGCTCTCTTAGACTGTTCTATGTATCTTACTAAGGCTTGTATGCAGATTTACGAGAAAGGAGATATGGAAGCAAGAAACGGAAGAGGAAATCTTGATGGAGGAAGCACCACAAGTAATGGAAATGCTCTACCCACTACTAGGAGAAACCCTGGTCGACCGGCTAATGATAGTAACCAAAATGCTGAAGCTAATGTGGGTGTTGGAAAATCCACCAGTAGATACGGGAGCGATGTATCAATTCTTAGCCGGTTTGATGCAAGCTGAAGCTGCTGCTGGAAATGGAGGAGGAGCTAATCTTGTGGCTCCAGTTGGAAATATTGCTTTGCCGAGTAGAGATTACACTAGTTTGGGTGGGAAGTCATTCTTGGGAATGGAGAGCGTCGTAGATGTTCAGAATTAACTGTTGCATTCTGACCGTATATTTACGGATTTGGGTCTGAATGATGGAAAATAGAGGAGGTTGGCCTCTAGACAGTTGCAGGGGTCAGCGTTGCATTGGTGGAATAGTGTCACTACCGGAGTTCCGGAGGAGCAGTTAACTTGGAATGATTTTAAGACGAGATTTGAGCAAACGTTTGTATCTGAGTTTGCTAAGTCTGAGCTGATGAGGAAATTTATGGATTCAGTACAAGGAGAGATGTCAGTAGTGGAGTATGCTACTATGTTTGAAGAGTTGTCTAGATCTGGATATGCTATTATAGATACTGACATCGAGAGGAATGAGAAGTTCATTCAGGGCCTAAGGGCCGAGCTTGACACATGTTCGTGATCTTTGTAATATAGTGGTGGAAATGGTTATTCGCCATGAGGAGTTTCTTGCTAATTTAGCAAAAGAGAAGTAAATGGAAACCCAGGTCTCTCAAGGGAAGAAGAGGAAATTCTTTTAAAAGAAGGGAGCCTAGAAGGGAGGCACGGCTAAGAAGTCAAAGGCTGAGGTAGTTTGCTATAAGTGTGACAAGAAGGGTTACTTTGCTAATGAATGCCGGTCAGGAAATGGGAAGAAAACTACAATTAAGAAGAATGTGAAATGCTTCAATTGTGACCAAGTTGGGCATTATAAGAATCAGTGTCCAGAGCCAGTTAGGGAGGACAAAGGAAAAGTTTTTTTTTCTATAGGACTAGCTAGGCCTACCGCAACAGATATGGGAAAGACTATGATGGAAGGTAATCTTTTGATTCAGAGTATTTCAGTTAGAGTACTTTTTGGTACCGGTACATCACATTCATTTATATCTCAGTGTTTGGTTGATAGATTATGCTTAGAACCCACCTACCTTGTTACTTCCTCAAGGGTTACGAATCCAATAGGAGGGTATGCAACTGTAGGGTTAAGATGTGACCAGTTAGAACTTGACTTGTTAGGTCATAAGTTTGCATGCAGTTTGTATGTTATTGATTTCGTAGATTGCAGGATCATTTTGGATATGGATTGGTTGAGTAGGTATGAGGCTAGAATATTTTTCTAGGATAGGGAAGTATCACTGAGACACCCGATAGTCATAATCGAGTGATATTCTCAGTAGAGAATACTGACCGGAGTATTAGCGCTATTTTTAATGTATGGAGGTAGGAAATGAGTTAAGTCAGGTTTGAGTGGCAAGAGAATTTGCAGATGTTTTTGAGCCAGTCACCGGACTACTCCCGGAAAGAGTTTTTGAGTTTAGAATAGGTCTTCTGCCAGGAGCTAAACCTGTAAGTAAACCACCTCGCAGGATGACACCAACTGAGATGAAGGAATTAAAGGTGCAGCCAGTGGATCTAGAAGGAAGGAATTTTATTAGACCAAGCAGTTTGCCTTGGGGAGCGACCATGGTGTTCGTGAAGAAACCAGATGGGTCATTAAGGATGTGTATTGACTATCGTAAGTTAAATGAAAGGAGAGTTAAGAATAAGTATCCTTTGCCAAGAATAGATGATCTGTTTGATCAGTTGAGTGGAGCCAGAGTGTTTACCCAGTTGGATTCGAACTAGTTATGGTTCATATGAGTGGTTGGTAATGCCATTTGGATTGATGAATGCACCTACTTTCTTCGTAGATTTGATGAACCGAGTTTTCCGAGAGTGCCTGGATAGGTTTGTACTAGTATTTATAGATGACATTCTAATATACTCTAAGGCTGAGAGAGGGCATGAAGTTTATCTTAGATTGGTGCTTGAGATGCTGAGGCGGAAATAACTAAAGGCGAAGTTTACCAAGTGTCATTTCTGAAAGAAAGAGGTAAAGTTTCTTGGTCACATGGTTTCAGAGAAAGAGTTGTCAGTCGATCCAGATAAGATCGAAGCTGTAAATAATTGGAAGAGACCAAAGACGGTGATTGAGGTCAGGAGTTTCCTTGGACTTGCTGGCTACTACCGGAGATTCGTTAAGGATTTCTCGTAGATAGCAGCACCCTTAAATAAGCTGACCAAGAAAGAAGTGAGATTTGTTTGGTCCGACAAATGTGAGGAGGCATTCCTTAAGTTAAAGCATTTGTTGACTAATGCACTAGTATTAGTAGTTCCAGACCAAAACCAAGGATTGGTGGTGTATACTGATGCGTGTGGAACTAGATTAGGAGCAGTGTTGATGCAGAGTGGTAAATGTTATCCTACCTTTTTAGCAAGGCCGTGATATTAAAAGATCGACCGAGAAAAGCAAGATAGCTCGTCTCAAAGATTGGTCAACTCAGCATCTCAACAAAGCAAGTTCTGTTGAATGATTATTCATCTAAGATCCCCTACGGAGGGGGGGTCCGGGGGGTCCAGGGGGTGGAAACCCCCAAGGTGGGGGTGCGGGGGCAACGCCACCGCTATGGGGTTCGACCTGCCCGGTCATGTCGCAGGGGTCCAGGGGACAGCGCCCCCGGCGGGGTGCGGGGCAGCGCCCCGTCCAAAACAGTATGCGACCTAGGGCATGGAGTATCCAACGAGTTAAAGCAAGCGACCTACGACGTAGAGGTCCCAGCGACCTACGACCTAGAGGTCCCAACGACCTACGACCTAATTTCCTACCACCTACCGGCCTAATAACCCCTCAAAACATCTAGCGACCTAACCTCCTACGACTTAAAGAATGGAGCGACTCAGCGTGAGAAGCGACTTATCAAGCTCCAAGACCCAGCGACCTAGCGAGCTACAGAATTCCACGTGACTTAGCGACCTATCTCCTTCCAAGTTAAGTCGCTCGTGACCTAAAAGAACTCACCAAGTTAGGTCGCTCGCGACCTAACTCCTATCCTTAACCTATAGGTCGCTCACGACCTATCCACCCTCTTCAAAGATGGGATGTTCGCGACATATGCACCTCAAAGTTAGGTCGCTCACGACCTAGAGGATACCCCGCCTTTTTCCCTTAGGTCGCTCCATGCCATAACTCCTAAGGCCGTTATCCCTTAGGTCGTACTCCTTCTTCTGCCACACCATAAGTCACCCACGACCTACGACCTATCTTAGGCCGCTCACGACCTAGACCCAGCTGACCTAACTCCGAACCCTCCTATAAATATTCCGCCTACTTCAACGATAAGGGGACTTTTCTGGGATCGGGATTTCAAGGCGCCTATACTCTGCTGGTTTCTCAACTCTCCGAACACCTCAACCATTGAAGATTCTCCATCAATAGATCTACTCCATTCAGCATGAATCTGAAGAACAATCCATGATCAAAGTTCTAATCTCCTTCTTCAATTGTGTTGTAAACTTGAAAGTGAATTGTAAAAGTGTTGTAATCGATCAATTGTATTGTAAAAGTGTTGTAATCTTGTAAAAGTGTGCTCGAAGAAGATAATGGAGGATGTAAAGTGGATGTAGGCTTAACTCTAAGCCGAACCACTATAAAAATCACTGCGTCTCTTTTACTTTTATGCTATTTTCTGTTTACTTTGATTCCCGTGCAAACGGGTGGTGCTTTCATTTCATCACGACATACACCGGGTGTTAGCGTTAATCCCATTTTTATCGTTAACAGTAAAGTCATTGCCTACGCATCTAGCCAGCTTAGATCGCTTGAGGTTAGATATCCTACTCATGATTTGGAGTTGGCAGTTGTGATCTTTGCATTGAAGATTTGGAGACATTATCTCTTAGGGGAGAGATTTGAGTTACATACCGATCATAAGTCTTTACAGTATTTATTCTCTCAGAAGGAGTTGAATATGAGACAACAGAGGTGGCTGGAGTTTTGGTTGCATATGATTTTGGTATAGAGTATACACCAGGGAAAGGTAATAAAGTAGCTGATGCCCTTATCAGGAAACATTAGAATGTGGCATTAGCCGGGTTGGTGAAGTGGAAAGATTTGGAGCTTTAGCCAGTTGCGGTGTGCAGTTAAGATCAACTGCTAGTTCTAGCCAGGGTACCGCCAGGTTGTCTTGTTTAGAAGTTCGACCAGTATTGATTGAGAAAATTGCTTCTAAGCAGAAGGAGGATCCAGTATTAGCTGAAAGGATCAAAAGACTTGAGGTTGGAACAGAGATCGATGATTTAAAGGATTTTAGCCTTGACCGGAGAGGGTGGCTGAAAAAGAAGGAACGGTCATGTGTTCCAAATGTGGAAGACTTAAAGAAAGAATTTCTTAGAGAACTTCATCGATCCAAGTTTACGATTCATCCTGGAGGAACTAAGATGTATCAGGATATGAAAAGGAGATTCTATTGGAAAGGCATGAAGAGGGATGTTGGCTTGTGGGTTAGACAGTGTGTAAACTGTCAACAAGTGAAAGTTGAACATCAGAAATCAAGTGGGTTACTATAGCCTTAGAGATTCCAGTTTGGAAATGGGATTTGATATCTATGGATTTTATAGATGGGTTTCCACGGTCAAATAGAGGTAATGAAAGTATATGGGTTATAATGGACAGATTGACCAAGAGTGCCTATTTCATTCCAGTTAAGTCAACCAGAACGGCACCTATTTTAGCTAAGTTGTTTCTGAAGAACATAGTTAGACTGCATGGAGGTCCTAGTAGTATAGTCAGTGACAGAGATGCATTGTTCACTAGTGAATTCTGGAAGAGTCTACAGGAAGTGATGGGTACCAAGCTTAATATGAGTACCACGTATCACCCTCAGACATATGGACAGACAAAGAGAGTCAATAAGGTACTCGAAGATTTATTGAGAGCTTGTGTATTAGACTTTGGTAGATCTTGGGAAGATCACCTACATTTGGTTGAGTTTTCCTATAATAACAGCTATTAGGCTAGTATAGGAATGGCGTCATTTGAAGCTTTGTATGGAAGGCCATGCAAATCACTAGCATGTTGGTTGGAAACTGGAGACAGATTCGTCTTAGGTCCAGATTTGGTTAGGGAGGCGTCAGAGAAGATTCAGTTAATCCGTGGAAGGATGAAGGAAGCCCAGTCCAGGCAGAAGAGTTATGCAGATAAGAGGCATAAGGACCTAGAGTTCTCAGTTGGAGATAAAGTTTTCAATAAGGTAATATCTATGAAGGGTGTGGTACGATTTGGAAAGTCAGGGAAGTTAGCCCCAAGATATGTAGGTCCATATTGCATATTATAGAGAAGATTGGAAAGCTCACATATAGAATAGAGTTGCCGAGCAGTTTGGCAGGTGTCCATAATGTATTTCATGTGTCTCATCTCCGTAAGTATGTGCATGATCTAGAGACTACTATTCCTCCGACAGGGTTGGATGACTTAGTCGTAGAGCCTAAGTTGGCTTTTGTTAGACAACTAGTTTCGCTTGTAGCTAGAGATGAGAAAAGATTAAGGAACAAGACATTCAGGTTGGTGAAAGTTCAGTACTTTCATCGGAGCGACAACGAGAAGGATTGTACTTGGAAGACAAAGGACATGATTAAAGATATTTATCCTGATCTGCTTTGAGGGTATGTCTATATTAGATTTATATAGATAGTTTTTGGGCAGTTGGATTAGTATGGTTGTTAGGAATTGTTACAGATGATTGCTATGTTTAGTAATTTAGTCCTTACTGAATTTCGAGGACGAAATTCTTTAAGGGAGGAGCCTGTAACATCTCTTATTTTTTATAATATTATTCAAGAGATTTAATTAGATAAAATTAAATAGAATAATGAAGATAAGGAGATTGAGATTTGAATAAATTATATAGGGTCGTGCTTATTAACAAGATAATTGGGCTTTAAATTGGTTTAAAGGTTAATTAAGCTACACATGGGCATATTAGTAAATTAGCTAACTAATTATACACGGTTATAACTTCTCATTTTGTCCATTCACGTTCATTTTATTTCTCAAATCAAAATAAACACAAGAACCTTAATAGAGCCGACCAAGGAAGAAAAGAGGAATTTTAATCTAAAGCTAAGGATAAAAGGCTAGGGAGGATTACTCAACAACAAATCTCAAATTCCTTATCAAGTTTAAGGCGAATAATTATCTTCTACCATCTCTATTTTATTCTATGATTATATGGTTTTGAATTTATAATTTAAATTCGTTTTTGTGATAAAATGGATAACGATGTGTGTTAATTCATAAGCACATGAATTTGCACGGTTTTGACATGAAACAGAGAATATATGATTTCAGACTGCCATGGAAAAAAATTATGCTAAGTAAAACATGATTTTGGAGATGGGTTTTAATTTTCAGAATTTTCCAAGCTATAGAAATTTAATTATGAATTTTCGATGAAAAATATGATATAATTGGGTTTAAATTTTATTTCCAGAATTTCAGGAAGAAATTGGTTCTAAATTTTTAATATATTTGATTACATGATGAAATTGAATTTCTGTGATTTTTGGGGATTTTTCCTAATATATTTACTAAGGAAAATAAATTATTTTTAAAAGAATGACTTTTCTGAAATAATTGGTTTTAGTATATGGAACGGCTAAAACGTTGCATTTTAATGGTTTTTAATATGATATAAATGCGGCAGTTATAAAGGTAAAGTATTTGAAAAGATTTTATGACAACCAATCAATAGTTTACAAATAGGCAAGCTGTTAGAAAGTGATTACTAAAAGTTGCTACAATCCTTTAAACTAGAAAAAGGTGTTCCGCCCTTGTTAGTAAGTACCTTTCGACTCATTTGATTCCGTCTTGTCACAGTCGAAACCAACACAGTCGAAACCACCCTAGTCGAAACCAATACACAAGATATCACTTAGATGGTATGTAGTGGATTGGAAGGAGGGCAGAAGCCCTGGTGTCGAAGGGGTAACTTCCAATGGAGCCGAAACCCTGCTTTGTTTTCATAAGTTAAGATCTTGCTTAGTTTTCCCTAAAGCTTTCGACACAGTCGAAAGCTATGCTTTCGAAAAGGTTTTATAATTAGCTTTCGAAGAAGGTTGTCATGTTGTGTTAAAGTATTTGTTTTCGAAAGAGTACCTTTTTCTTTAAATAATTGATGTCGAAAGGGTAGGTTTCGTCCCAGTCGAAATCAAGCCGCTAATACCTCTTTCGACTGCATTGAAGTCATCTATGTTGTCGAAGGGGTTACTTATGTTTTTACCTAGGCCTTTTTCCTGAATGCTTTTGAAGGGGTTGAGGGTTTTGAAGGTGATGGAGTAGAAAGGGGGTTTCAACTCTGTCCTTCGAAGTTTTGATTTTCTGAAGTCTTTTGCTTTCGACTAAGATGGTTCCGACACCATCAATTTTTCCCCAAACAAATTTTTGTTGGTTTCGAAAGAGATACTTTCGTATATAACCATTTTGACCCAAATGATTTTAAAGAGTAAACCAAATGCTTTCGTAAGGGTACTTTCATTTGTTTCGAAACCCTATATTTTTAAAAGATGATTTGATATTATTGAAAGATATAATAGATTTCGAAAGATAACGTTTATTAAGGGCTTCGAAAGGTGTGTATTCAATGTTTTGAAAAGAAGTCTTTGCTTTCGAAGGAGGCTATCCAGATGTTTCGAAAGAGATGTTTTTATGGTTTCAAAACATAAACCTAATCTCAATTTAAAGTGATAACCATGGCATAGATAAAAGATTTTGAAATGTTATTCACATTGTTATTAACCCATAACTGTATTTTGGGAAAAGGAAGAATAACCAGTTAGGTTGACCCAGTAGTGAATATAACTAAACAAATGTTAAGATTTTAATTAGAAATATTAGCAGGGACCAATAGGTTTACATTAAGCCTATGAAAACTATATGATATTGGCAGGGGCCAATAGGTTCAAAGTCAGCCCATGAAAACTATGATTTGATACTGGCAGGGGCTAGTAGGTTTGTAGTTAGCCCATGAAAACTATATCTGGATTAAGATATTGGTAGTCAGCCAATAGTTCCTAGTTAGCCCATGAAAACTAGGATAAGAAATAAGATGTTGGAGTTACCAATAAGTTCCTAGTGATCCCATGAAAACTAAGTAATTGGACAGATAGTCCTTAATCATTTAACTGGTTAATGGTAATCCTGAAAACTATAATTGAGATAGATAGTCAGAATGAATGGGGATGGGTAATCCAGAATTGATTTATTTGTTATGCATATCAACATAGTGTTTTAAAATACTATGTTTTAACCATTATGGATGTAGGAGAACAGTATATAGTTTTATAAATGTTTTAGGACACTAATGAGGGGAAAACCCGTTCCACTAAGTGGCGTGGTCTCACTAGATATCCAAATGTTTTGAGATGGTAAATTATTATTCATACCAGGCTTTTTGTCAGACTCGAAGTTTTTGTTTTCTCCTTAAACTCTCGGGTACTCAATTGATTTTGAGTGGTTGAGAGTTAACGTTTCCAGGTGTTCTTGTAACACCCCGTAATTTTTAAGAAAAATTAAATTAAAATGTTAAAAAGGACAAAAATGTAAATTTGCATTAAAGGATGATATCGTAAATTTTTATAAATGAAGGAATTTAGGAAATCTAACTTTTACATTGTGTCAAGTAGATTTTTCTAGCCCAAATTCATATATAATTTATTTGAAACAGACATCGCATGAAAAAGATACGGAATATTTATTGTAGTGCGCATTTTGCATTTTGCGCATATTTTGGGAGTAAGATTAAAGATTAAAAAAAGAGTTAAGAAGACTTGTTTGTTAAAAAATAAATTGAATATGTGTAGGTTGACTATAAGAAAAGAAAAAAAAAGTATAATGATGAGTATACATTTAAAAAGAAAATAATGAAAGACAAAAGCATGATTGGCACAGTGGTAGACGTATGCATTCCAACCAAGTGACCGGGTTCGAGTTTCGTAGAGTACATTTTTTTATGACCACGTTTCAACCATAAATAAATGTATAAGAAGGTAAAAGACTAACATAAAATAAGTATGTAAATAAACATATTAATTAATAGGGGTATTTATTACCAAATACAAAAGGTTTATATGTTTATGAAACATTGATTAAAAGAAGAGAAGGAATATGTGTCAGCTTATTCACATATATATGTAGGGTTCTCTTCCAGGTTTAATAATTCAATTGTGATTGTGTATTACTGATTAAGGGTATAAAAGAGAAAATTATTTATAAATACATATAGTTATGTGTATATATATGTATTTATTTATTTATGATTAAATGGTTAGCAACATATGTACATAAATGTATAAGTTAATTGGTTAGGAAGATATTGATTAAGATGTAATTGACTAATTAAATTAAGGAGGATTTAATATCGGTTAAAAATGGTAACATTTATGTGAATTAGGAAAGCTAATTAATACCAATCAATTTCAAAATTGATTGCACGGTCAGATAGTAAAGAATATGGTCAATTATATACATATGTGTATGTTTGATACCAATTAATTAATTTATTAATAGACTAAATTAAAAGCTTAAACATGTACATATTTATTTGGAAAAGTGTCTAAGTTAAACATATCTTATTCAATGCCCCTAATTAATTCACTCCACCTGAAGCAATTATCCAACGGCGTATATGAATTTACAAATCCTATAAATTCAGCCTAAACCTAACCTAATTCTCATTCTAAAAACTATTCTCCATTCTATTCCCTATTATAGTTTCTCTTTCTCTTCTAAATTTTCGTCTTTTTTATAAATTAAATTATATACAAAATAAAATAAAGTTAGAAGCATATTATTGAATAGCAAGGAGGCTTGGAAAGGAGGAGTTAGGTACGTTTATATGCATTGCAAGGATTCAGGTGAGTGGAATCTAAATTCTTCAAGCAAAAGTTTAATATTTAGATTCAGATCTTCTTCTACTTCCTCTAATCTAAAATCTATTCCGATTTTCATCTTTATTTTTATCTCTAATTTCAAGTATAATGAAGATTCCTCTCGGATCTAAATTATAAATTGGTTAACTTGGAATTGGTAAAAATTTTGACTTGGTTTATATTAAATTTTAAGCAAAATGAATAGATCCTTGGAACTCTAAAACAGATCTAAACAAATCAAAGGAAATTATTTATCACCCATACAAGTAGAAGAATGTGGACTTAAAAATCAGGATTGGTAAATAAAATAAGGGACAAATGAAATTAAATCTGAATAAAAAGAACTTGATCAGATCCTTAGTTTTTAATTGTCTGTAAATCAGAAAAAGGATGGCGACTATTTTTAACACAGCGCCAACATAAATAAAAGGAACATATTAGCCTAATTCTGTTATTAGGCTAACTTATGGATGATTTTAGCCTATATATATATATATATATATATATATATATATATATATATATATATATATATATCCGTTTTTGTGAATGAATCCTCCTATGAAGTTAATGGGATGAAAAGAAAGTTTATGCACTTAGATTTTATACCGGTAGGCATTTGGCGGGCCAGGTTGTGTTTTCTATACCTGTAGGCATTTGGCGGTCTAGATTATGTTTTCTTATACCTGTAGGCATTTGGCGGTCTAGATTATGTTTTCTTATACCTGTAGGCATTAGGCGGTCCAGGCTATGTTTTAATAATTGTAGGCATCATGCGATCCAGGTATCGTTGCAGAACCTGTAGGCATCAGGCGGTCCAGGTTCGGGGTTTTATGGGATATTATTTGGTACTTCAAAGTGTAGGCATAAGGTGGACCACTGGCAGAGTCCGCAATGTAGGCATCAGGCGGTCCATTGCGGGATACATGATGTAGGCGAAAGGTGGTCCATCATGTTTGTGGGATTTTTTTCGGTTGGATGTGATGTAGGCATTTGGCGATCCATCGGCAGAAACTGAGGGTACGTTGATAGGAGTCCATTCAAGCGATGTTCACACATTATTGTTGCGAAACTGGGGTAGACATAGGAGACATTTGGTCACGATATGACTAGAGAAAGGTATGGGTTATATCCGATGATCCCTTGGGTAGGCTTCCTCACATGCTCTTCTCGTAGTAGTAATGTGGATAGGTAATGACAGTAGTTCCAACAGGCCGATCTACGTTTTGACGACTTTGGTTTGTCCTCTTCAGTAAGACCTATATTAGGCTCATTCTTATTAGGGATTATATCTAAGATTGACACTCATATTATTCCTACTTTATGGAGCATCGAGCAACTCTGGCTCTAGATGGTTCGCTTTTCTTTTCAGTTTAGCTTCCATTCACCAGACTTTATGTCTGACCCATACATATTTTTCCCACCCATAGGAAGACAGGGTTGATTCTTGTTGAGTTGCTATGCTTGGGTGATTTTCTGAAGTTTGTGGACTTACTCCATTTATCATGTATTCCAGCACTTTTACTTTCAATACCTTTTTATTTTCTATTAAGAGGGACTCTAGACTTTTCTACTCTAACTTTTATTTTGGTACTGATGCTATTTGAGACTTTGGTATTTTAACGGTGACTATTGTATTAAATTTGAGATTATGGTTTTTAAGCACTATATGTTTCCGCCGTGATTATTTATTTACACTTTTATACTGATGCCTTAGTCTCTGTATGCTGCTAGGTTGGTTTTTCTTTACTTGCCCAATGACCCGTATTCCTAGTCATGGCCTATTTAGGGATGCTTAGGGGTGCGGATTGTTACAGTTGGTATCAAAGCATAAGTTTTTTATAATCCTAAAAATATTTCCAAAATGTTTTTCTTAGAGAAGAAAAGTCTTTTCAATTAATTTTTGAAAAAATGATTTACAATTAAATTGGATACCTTTTGAAAAGTATATTTTTGGAAATAAACAGAAGAGTTATATTAAAGAGTCCCTCATATCCCTTCCTAGTCTGAATCGTCTTTTCCTTTTCGTTGAAATATTTGTAGAAGCAACTGATTTAGTCTTTAATATCCACAGATAGGGATGTCTGACACTACAGATGTTCCAGAGATTCCAGGCGTCGTCATGCCCGCTTGGTTCCGTCGCTATCTGCAGGCCACTGCACGGGCGGAACCACCTGCTAGAGGGGATGCCAACGCACAGGCTGAACAAGCCCCAATTCATCCTCCACGTATTCCTGATTTCCCGAAGTTATGTAAAGATTTTGCCAGCTTGGGAGGCAAACCTTTTTGTGGTACTGAGTCCTATGTAGAGGCAAGACCTTGGATCCGCGGTTGTGAGCGGATATTTGGACTCATGGGTCTGGATGATGTGGCGAGTAGGCTGATGGCTACTTGGCAACTGCAGGGAGAGGCCCTTTGTTGGTGGGAGATTTTGGAGGAGAAGGTAGATAATTTGTCATGGAGTGATTTTCGGGAAAGGTTTGAAAGGAAGTTTCTATCGCAAGCAGAAGAGGGTGCACAATTGGAGAAATTCATTCATCTTAAACAAGGGGAAATGTCTACGAAGGAATATATTAATAAGTTTAATGAGCTCGCCAGATTCGGGCAAGAATTGATATGTACTCCACACTAGAAAGCGTTATGGTTTGCAAAACGACTAAATCAACCTCTTCAGGATCTAGCAGTGAGTCACACTCCTATGGATGCAACCTTTGAAGGGTTAGTAGAGATGGCCTTACCTACAAGGATGAGTAAGAAGGAAGAAGGAACCTAGAAAGGTGAAGAAAAGAAACCAGGGAAGAATAAGAGGAAAGTTGCGGGGGAAACCGAAGAGAAGAGAAAGGCTCCCAGGAAAGACGTAAAGTGTCATAAATGTGGCAAGCCGGGGCATTACGCTAATGAGTGCAAGTATTCAAAGCACAAGTGTTTTATTTATGATCAAGAAGGGCACTAGAAGAAGAACTGTCCAAAGAGGGAGAAGGTTACTGCTCAGGCCTATGCATTGGAGGCTTCTCCAGCTACTAGTGGGCGTCAATTTCAGGTTAAGGGAAAGAAAGTTGTTGTTGAAGGTGTGTTATCTATTTCTGCTTTTTTTTCTATTCGCACGTTATTTGATTCTGGAGCATCACACTCTTTCTTATCTAGTACACTTGTAGAAATTCCATACCTTGATGTTTGTATTGTATCAAACCCAGTAGTAGTGTCAAACCCGTAGGAGGATTGGCACATTAGTCTATGTTGTGTCGGGGTTTGAAATTGAAGATACTGGGAGTTGAGTTTGACTACGATGCTTTTGTTCTCGAGTTCTCTCGATTCGGGTTGATTTTGGGATCTAATGTTTCAAAAAACTGGATGTTGTAATTTTTGAAAGAAAAAGATAAACACCAAACCAAGTTTTTAAAATATGTGGTAGATAGGAATTAGTGCCTAGGTGAAACTGGAATGATTGATAAGGCAGAAGAAGATGTTTTTGAGAATCTAGAATGGTATTAGTAAATGACTAATCATTTTTCGGCACTTGGAGAAGTGTCTGTATGGGGTGGTTACTCTAGTTAATCAACTTTAGCTAGAAAAGCCCATATCGTCATTGAACTTAGTTTTCCTATCCACATCTTTTTTGTTGGTAAATTTTCTTTTGAACATCCTATCTTTGATCTTTTCCAAATTAGGATCCTTCGATAGGTCTTTTAAGTGACACTTTGTGTTGGTGGGGATGCTTGTAAACATGCCATTAGGACATGTGATGTTTGGTGGTTGCAAGTGAATGCTAGTGGTTGCGGAAGGATGCTGTAACGACCCAGAATTTTTAGAAATTAAAATTTGAATATTTAATTAATTTTAAACATTAATAGGTGAATTTATAAGTCAAATAAATTTTTATTTGAATTATTGGATTTAATTGGATTTTTAAATCGATAATTTAATACGTTAAATTATGGAAATAATTGAAAATATAGTTAAATATGATTGAAAATGATTTGTAAAATTTTATTTTATCATATGGGAGTTAGAACGATATTTTAGAACTTTTAAAATCGAATTAAAAGTTAATTTGTGAAAATTGAATATTTTAATATTTAATAATCGACTAGTGAAAATAGTCAATTTTTGAACAGTCTCAGAATTGAACGAAACCAGTTTCATTGGATCCGTAATAGTTAGTTATTACCGGATTTTAAATTTCGTGTCAATCGGAGTTATCGTTTGATCGTGGCAGCTCGAAACGCATCGATTTATTTTTAATTTTAATTTGACGAGTGAAAATAGCCATTTTTCAAAAAGTCTCGGATTTCGACGAAACCAGTTTCATCGGATCCGTAATGTGATATTATTGTAAGGTTTCAAATTTCAAGTCAATTGGATTTACCGTTTGTCCGGTACAAATTAAAACGCCTAGAAAATCGAGTTAAATCGGTTTAATTCAAATTGAGCGTTTATAGCCATAACTCGCACATACTTCCGAATTAGCTTCCGAAACCTGTTCCATTGTGTCCGGAACGCGGGATAAACCCTAGGTACGTCAGTTACGGCGCGTAAATCGGAGTTCGGAATTTCCGGGATGAATAGTGTTCGATTTTTCTTTATAAATAGCACCCACCTCTTCATAATTTAGAAAAAAAAATAAAAACCTAATTTTATAACCCTAGCCGCCTATGCTAAGACCAATGGCCAGAATTGTCCCAAAATCATCCCTCAATCTCTCTCAATCTACAAAGATTTAGCCAAGGTGTTCAACACGAAGGTTGGAGAGCACGACGAGAGCTTTCAATCCATACGGATATGATCGCGTATGGAGTTGTATATCGTGTGATAATGGGCCGCGTCCTAGGGGGTTTGCACACGCATTTTTAGGCTCCAGAGGCAGCCGAGCTTCAAGCTCTTCTTGGTGGTGGTAGCTTGCGTCGAGAGCTTCGAGATGAAGGTGGTTTGATGAGATTTCGTCGAGAAATGAGGTCGAATTTCTAAAACCTAATATGGAGTGATGGGTTCAAGTTTGCGGCCTCAACCTGTAGGGTGAACGTGAGGGAGAAGAAGGGTAGGGACGGCCAGATTTGCATGGGTGATGGATCTTGTGGCTAATAATGGTTGAGGGTTTAAATTATTAAAGTTAGTTATAAATTTGTGTATATAAATCGTGTACAAACTTCAAAAATTCATATCTTTTTCATACGAGGTCGAAAAAATGCGAAACCAGTTGCGTTGGAATCGTATGGACGAGCACTACGCGATGGAGTTGGTTTGGAGTCGTTTGGAGTTAGTGAGAATTTTGGGTAAAATTAAACGTCCGTTTAATTTTATTCGAAATAAATCGCTAAAGCGGAATTTAAATCAAGGTGAGAATTCTCACTCAATCGAATCAGTTTCGATTTTATTTTAAATAGTTAGATTTAAAATATTTGAATGCATGTTTGAATGTTGATTGATATCTATTGATTGTTAAAATAGACATTATACGCCGTTAGTAAGCGGATGTTATTTATTAAAAACATATACCGCGAATATTTCATAAACAGTGAAATTGGTATTATATATAATAGCAATATATATATATATTGGCATATGTATATATTGGAGTTATTGATTTCCCGCATTTTTTGTTTAGCGGATGAGACCCTATTACGCCGTTATTAAGCGGATAATATTTAATAAGAACATATACCGCGATAATTTCGTATTGGAGCGAAATTGGTATTGTGCTAATGTTTGTGGATGCAGGAAGACAGGTTGGAGGGATCCAACTGGATTCCTCAACAGTTTTTATTTGATTTCAGATATTTTGATATTTGATGGATTATCATATTGATATATGATATCGTTGTTGTCGTGATTGACTATTTGGTGTGTAGCATCATTGGACCCAGATTTTGGAATTTTAAAATGATTTTAAAGTGATTTTAGAAAGTATACGTTTTATAAAATAATTTTGGAATTGATCCATTTTAAATAAATAAACGTTATAATTTTTTATGTTATAAAAATTATGATTTTTGAGAAATATAGTTAAAAGATTGATTTTTGAGAAAAATGGATTAATGATTTTATAAAATAGTTTAAATTGGATTTTTGAATATATTATTAAAAGTTTGAATATAGGATTTATAAAATCTGATTATTTTATAAATCAAAATGGTGAAATTATAAAGGAAATTAAAGACGTTTTAGAATAATAATATAATTTGATTTATATTAAGAGATTTATAAATGGATATTTATAAATTGAAATATAGACATTATAAAACGAGTTTTTATAAGTGTTTGAATGAAGTGAAAATGAATTTCATTAAAGAATGAAATTTATAGAATTTAAATGGTGAAGTTATAAGAATGAAATTTATGGAATTATAAACTGTGAAGTTATAAAAGAAATTTATAAATAGCAAGATTTATAAATTTGGTGAAAATATTTGAAGAATAGATTGGTTAAATAAATGGATCTTATAAGTTATAAGATTTATAAATTAGAAAGTCTTTAAAAGAACGATTTTGTAAAATAATCGTTTTATAAGCATTTAACTTATAGTATGGACTTTTAGTTCATAATTGGGATATAAATCGAATAGGCTAATAAAGGAGATTTATAAAGGAAGTTGTTATAAAATAAATAGAAATGGAATTTATAAACGTTGTTTTATAAATTCGCAAATGACTTATTTTGATAAGTAAATTGTTGAAACCTATAAATGGAGTTATATTCACATTTTTGAATAGTGAATAATCCTTTGAATTAAAATGAATAAAAGGATGAAATGTGTTAACGTAGTATATTCACGTTTTTGAATAGTGAATAAGATGTTAAAGAAAATTGTTTTGAATGTGATATTTGAAATAGAATTAAAACGATCTAACGAAGTTTTAATTGTGTTGAGATTCGAAACCATAGATTTCAACATTTATTGTTGAAATAGACGTTTTCGAGAAATGAAAAGGAAATAGTGGACTATAACACTGTTGTTATAGTAAATAATTTCCGAAAGGAAATGTTTTGTATAGTATTGGGATTTATATATCTATTTTAATTTCGAATCCCTATACTAGTGATTTTGGGACGTCGTAACAATGTTTTACGCAACATTCGTTTTGGCCCAAATAAATATGTTGAAGAGAATGATTTCCTTAAAGAATGAAATATATACTTAATCTCGATTTAAGTATATTGAATATTTTCCAAGGGTGAAAATAAATAAAAATTGTGAATCACTTATGAATAAATAAGTATGGAAATGTTTTCCAATATAAAGTGAATATTTTGAGAATTTATCTTTTTGAAGATAAATTGAAAAGAAAATTGAAATGAATAATTGAAATCGAATATTCATTGATATCTTGGAATTATAAACTCACTAAGGAATTTATAAAGGAAGTGGAATTTGTCTAAAAATAAATATTGATTTATTTTTGAAGTGTGAAATTTTATATCTTGTAAAGATATTTTGTGAAATAAATAATTTGGAAAATTATTTGGAATCTGGTGATGTGTGCATATCCAGTGATAGTTCAATAACCGATTATCAATATTTCCCTTTGAATGGGTAATTGATGTGATTTGTTTGAATGTGAATGCTACACTTATTTTTGAATAAGCGCTCACTATTCGGGTTAACCGGGAAAGGACCATGGGGTCGTATAACCCATCCCGAATGTGTGATACGTCGTTATGAATTACATTTGAAGATCGGTGTTGATGACCCGGTATTTGCGAGAGCGATAGGATGACCTGTCGATTGTCTCTGCACTGAGTTGCAGCGGTATAGAGACTCCCTAAGTGATGGGAAATCCGATCAGGATTGTGAATATCCGGATTGCAAGGACTTCTTTGTAAGTGCCTTCGGTTTTGTTCGATCCCGGAACAAACTTGTATGGATTGTGTGTCTGACATTACAAGTTGAGATATAAAGCCGATTTCTTTCAAATATATTTCTGTTGGTGGCGAAGAATTTATTCTTTTAGCTTAACACCCTTCTCTGAGACGTACGAGCTCAGAGGTTATATAGTTGAAGTTATCAGCGATATATTCCCAATTTGGTAATGTGACATGCTGAGTGTTGCTGAAATGATCATTGTGTTGATTATTGTGATAGGATCGTTTATTTGATCGTCTATCTTGGTGATCATTGTGTTGATCATTTGTTGACCCAAAGCATGGCTTTTGTATAAAGTATGTTTTTGTGGACGTGACTTCGTCGAACCTCACACCCCGGAAATGGTCAAAACAGGAAAGATGCGGCAAGGTTATGAGGGGTAGCACCCTTTAGGGTATGTACATTTCCTTCTGGATAGAGGTGGTATCATGGTATGGAGCCCAGATATTTAACCTATGTGGTTACTACGAATTTATTACTTTGTGGTTGTTGGTTTTCGGGATCCCGTGAGAAAG
Source organism: Allium cepa (assembly GCA_030765085.1). Classification (NCBI taxonomy): domain Eukaryota; kingdom Viridiplantae; phylum Streptophyta; class Magnoliopsida; order Asparagales; family Amaryllidaceae; genus Allium; species Allium cepa. Next base: position 568,683,883 of record CM060942.1, on the reverse strand, counting down.
GTCGTTTACGATCGGGGAATGGCGTGCTCGTGTCAGTAGTTACCCAGTTAGGGGTAACCCGGCCTTGTGTTGGCAGAGTTCCGGTTTGGTTCTCGGGGATGTCTTTCCAGAGGCATTCTCATGTGGCAATGGAAAGTTCCTTGGCCTGACCATTTGTTGGAAATCCAATTCCCAATACGAAACTTGTACGGTATTAGTTGTAGAACCTATCATTCACTTATGGTGGTCACCACTGTTTGGATGGTAGCTATAGTAGGCATAGTTCGAAATGTCTATGCTGGCTAAGATTTATATTCTACTTTCGAAATAAATTTTTCCTACACTATGCACTAATAATAATATGAAATGTTATTTTAAATGCGTATCAAGCATCTTTGACTATCATAAGGAGAAATCTCCTCCGATTCTGCGTTTGCATTGTGTGTGTGTGCGGGAGGCCTTATGGTAGTCTCATTTTTAAAAGCATTGCGAATTGACTTTAAAAATATTCCTCTATTTTGATTTTAAAGATAAATAAACTGTTTTGAGTACTCACACCAGTCACATGACTGACTTGGAGTTTATTGTTTTCCTTCCTAAACTCTGGGTGCCCACCAATTTCCACACGGGCAGTCAAGAGTAAGGTTTATCAGGATATTCTGGATATTCTGGAGTTGCTGGAGGCAAGCTGGATGGCATGGCGTATTACTAGCTATATAGTATTTCTTTTTCCGCTGCACTATTTGTTTGATGTTGTATACTCTGATGATATGATGTAATGAAATGTGATGTAATGTAATAACTGATATAGTTCTTTGTTTAAAGATTATTCATTTATTATTATATGTTGTTCCGCTGCGAATTGTGAGATTCTGTTGTTGTTCTATTTTCTTTCTGTTCCGTCCTATTTTTCTTCTGTTTTTCTTTTTCCTCTATTCTCTTTTCTTTAAATTTTAAAATTTTCTATCTTCTTTTCCCTATCTCCATCTCCTACCTTTTTCTCTCTTCTTTTCTACTTTTTCTTTTCCTAAATTCTTTTTAAAAACCCTCAGTGTTCGGTTTTCCCGTCGTTCGATTTCTCGGCAGTCGATAAAGTGAGTGTCGATGTTGAATTTTCGGAAGACGAAGAATCGTGTCCTGACAGATGCATTTACACACACTAGGCACTCATTCTATCTTATTTGATCCTATCTTTAGATTGGCCACCTAGGAGTGCACTTGCATATGCATATGGATGTGTGCTATATATATATATATATATATATTCATTATGCATTTATTACATATTACTTATATATATGGTTGTATATAAATGGATATTGGACATATGAACGATTGCATTTGGATGATGGTTGAAGCATGCATGTAGAACTAACAGTTTTATTAAGGTTTTTGCATACATATGGTTGCATGACATTAGAATATTTGCATAACAGTAGGCCGACTGTATCAGTGGACCGACTACCATTTTGCATTAGATAAGTTCATATGCATTTCACGTTGCATAAAGTCATAATTTGCATTAGATAAATCTAAGGACAATGGCTGCAATGTTTGATGTTTGAGTAGATGGTTGTAAATTTGGATGCTGGTTGCAGTTTATGTTCTTCTATCCTTGGAGATTTCGGGGACGAAATTCTTTAAGGGGGAAGAATGTAACACCCCGTAATTTTTAAGAAAAATTAAATTAAAATGTTAATAAGGACAAAAATGTAAATTTACATAAAAGGATGGATTCGTAAATTTTTATAAATGAAGGAATTTGGGAAATCTGACTTTTACATTGTGTCAAATAGATTTTTCTACCCCAAATTCATATATAATTTATTAGAAACAAACACCATATGAAAAAGATATGGAATGTTTATTGTAGTGCCCATTTTGCGTTTTGCACATATTTTAGGAGTAAGATTAGAGATTAAAGAAATAGTTAAGAAGACTTATTTATTAATAAATAAGTTGAATATGTGTAGGTTGACTATAAGAAAAGAAAAAAAGTATAATGATGAGTATACATTTAAAAAGAAAACAATGAAAGGCAAAAGCATGAGTGGCGTAGTGGTAAGACGTGTGTATTCCAATCAAGTGACATAGGTTTGAGTCTTGCAGAGTACATTTTTTTATGACCACATTTAAACCATGAATAAATGTATAATAAGGTAAAATACTAACATAAAATAAGTACGTAAACAAACATATTAATTAATATGTTCTTTTCCAAGTTTAATAATTCAAATGTGATTGTATATTACTGATTAAGGGTAGAAAAACAAAAATTATGTATAAATACATATAGTTTTGTATATATATGTTTTATTTATTTATGTTTAAATGGTTATGAACATATGTACGTAAATGTATAAGTTAATTGGTTAGGAAGATTAATATATATTAAGATGTAATTGACTAATTAAATTAAGGAGGATTTAATATCGGTTAAAAAGGGTAACATTTATGTGAATTAGGGAATCTAATTAATACCAATCAATTTCAAAATTGATTGCGCGGTTAGATAGTAAAGAATATGTTCAATTATATACATACGTGTATTTTTTATACCAATTAATTGATTTATTAATAAACTAAATTAAAAGCTTAAACATGTACATATTTTATTTAGAAAAGTGTCTAAGTTCAATGTATCTTATTCAACGCCCCTAATTAATTCCCTCCACCTGAAGCAATTATCCAACTGCGTATATGCCAAATCCTATAAATTCAGCCTAAACCTAACCTAATTCTCATTCTAAAAACTATTCTCTATTCTATTTCCTATTCTAGTTTCTCTTCCTCTTCTAAATTTTCGTCTTCTTCATAAAATATATTATATACAAAATAAAATAAAGTTAGAAGTAGATTAGTGAATAGCAGGGAGACTTGAAAAGGAGGAGTTAGGTATGCTTATATGCGTTGCAAGGATTCAGGTGAGTGGAATCTAAATTCTTAAAGCAAAATTTTAATATTTAGATTCAGAGCTTCTTCTACTTCCTCTGATCCAAAATCTATTCCGATTTTCATATTTATTTTTTATCTCTAATTTCATGTATAATAAAGATTCCTCTCGGATCTAAATTATAAATTGGTTAATTTGGAATTTGATAAAATGTTGACTTGGTTTATATTAAATTTTGGGCAAAATGAATAGATCCTTGGAACTCTAAAACAGATCTAAACAAACCAAAGGAAATTATTTATAAACCATACAAGTAGAGGAATGTGGACTTAAAAATCAGGATTGGTGAATAAAATAAGGGACAAATGAAATTAAATCTGAATAAATAGAAATAGATCATATCCTTAGTTTTTAATTGTCTGTAAATCGAAAAAATGATGGCGACTATTTTTAACATAGCGCCAACATAAATAAAAGGAACAGATAACCTAATTCTGCTATTAGGCTAACTTATGGATGATTTCAGCCCATATATTCTATTTTTGTGAATGAATCCTCCATGAAGTTAGTGGGATGAAAAGAAAGTTTATGCGCTTAAATTTTATACCTGTAGGCATTTGGCGGGTCAGGTTGTGTTTTCTTATATCTGTAGGCATTTGGCGGTCCATGTTATGTTTTCTTATACCTGTAGGCATTAGGTGGTCCAGGCTACGTTTTAATACTTGTAGGCATCAGGCGGTCCAGGTATCATTGCGGAACCTATAGGCATCATGCGGTCCAAGTTCGGGGTTTAATGGGATATTGTTTGGTACTTCACGGTGTAGGCATAAGGCGGACCACTGGCGGAGTCCGCAACATAGGCATCAGACGGTCCGTTGCGGGATATATGATGTAGGCGAAAGGCAGTCCATCATGTTTGTGAGATTTTTTTCGGTTGGTTGTGAGGTAGGCATTTGGCGGTCCAGGTTATACCTGTAGGCATTTGGCGGTCCATCGATAGAAACTGAGGATACGTTGATAGGAGTCCAGTCTAGCGTTGTTTGCACAATATTGTTGTGGAACAGAGGTAGACATAGGAGACATTTGATCATGGTACGACTAGAGAAGGGTATGGGTTGTGTCTGATGATCCCTTGGGTAGGCTTCCTCACATGCTCTTCTCGTAGTAGTAACGTGGATAGGTAAGGACAGTAGTTTCGACAGGCCGATCTACGTTTTGACGACTTTGGTTTGACCATTTCAGTAGGACCTATATTACAGGCTCATTCTTGTTAAGAATTATATCTAAGATTGACACTCATATTATCCTACTTTATGGAGTATGGAGTGGATCTGGCTCTAGATGGTTCACTTTTCTTTTCAGCTTAGCTTCCATTCACCAGACTTTATGTCTGACCCATTCATATTTTTCCCACCCACAAGAGGAGAGGTTTGATTCTTGTTGAGTTGCTAAGCTTGGGCGATTTTCTGAAGTTTGTGGACTTACTCCATTTATCATGTATTCCAGCACTTTTACTTTCAGTACCTTTTTCTTTTCTATTTAGAGGGACTCTAGACTTTTGTACTCTGATACTTTATTTTGGTACTGATGCTATATGAGACTTTGGTATTTTTATCGGTGACTGTTGTATTAAATTTGAGATTATGGTTTTTAAGCACTATATGTTTCCGCTATGATTATTTATTTACACTTTTATATTGATGCCTTAATCTCTGTATGCTGCTGGGTTGGTTTTTCTTTACTTACCCAACGACCCGTATTCCTAGTCATGGCCTATTTAGGGATGCCTAGGGGTGCAGATTGTTACAGTTCTTTTAGATGAATAAAAGCTTCTGATGACGTGCAGGAGGTAGGATAGTTATTAGCGTTATTTTATTTCCGCTGTGTATTTGTTTGTAAAGGCAGATGTTTTCTTGCCTATCTATATACTCTGGTCTACCAAGGGGGCATCTTCATATGTCGCTCTTGGCATATTTTGTAGTAATTATATGTTATCTGAACGTGGTCTGCGAATTGGGATTATGTAATCAATTTGAAATATTTTGAAATAGAATGTGGAACTTGTTTTGCTGTTTAATTTTTTTCCATATTTGAGATGACCCTACTTTTCTAGTGGCCAAATCATGGGTTAATTTGTTTTTTTTTTTGGCATAAAGAAATATATGCTAAATGAAAACACAGGGTCATCTATCTTCAAAACCAAAACCAGGATCCACTATTACCAATATAGAAATACTGGTGTATTCTTAAAACATAGATTAGTATATATGAAGATATACCAATCTCTTTAGTTATTAAATCAGAGTTTAAGAAAAATTAGCTAAAGCATTCACACATAGCATTTTAATATAAAGATAAACCCATTTCCTTCTTATGAAAATTATTTGCAATATGGCACAAAAGATACACAAGCAGACAGGAAACATCAGAATTCCTGATTATATCATAAAAATCATAGAGATCCTTTACTTAACTCAACTCTTGCTATAACACAATTATAGGTGTGGCTGCGCGTACACACACATATAAATACATGTGTGCACGGCCTCGCCAACACACAAGCTCAAGCAATGATATTAATGAATAGGCAATGAAGCCTTGGCACCAACAAAATATTAATAATTATATGTATAAACAAAAGATTACCAATCCAACTATATAAAAATGAGGTCATCGAGTTTCCTCTTTCTCATTCATATAAGTTATATTCAGACATAAAAGATGAATTTACATCCACTATCTTTCTTTAAAACAAAAACGTGTCACTGATGCAAGAACAAAAGCTATTCTGCATCATACAAATATTTTTAACACAAACAATTGGAAACTAACAAGTTCCTTTTATAAAGGTCTCAAGATAATACATAGACTTGTAATCCATTTCTAGAAATCTTATGAATATAAAACAGTTTACTTTCTTTTGCAAAACTTATTCAAAACTGTGCTTATTCATTTTAGAAATGTAAAGTAAGGGCATGCACGTATTTTAATTTATATGGCAAGTCCTCAATATAATTCAAGAATCTATCACATGAACATATATTAGCTATATGCTACATACAGATTCGAATAGCAACAGCCACTTAACATAGAAAATTTCATTTCCCAAAAATCATAATGCATTTGAAAGCATTAAAAATCCATCTTTCCTTCAAAAGTCTACGGCATCAAATATGCCAAAACATATTAATATAGTTCAGACTTGTAAGTCATACTGTTAAAGCCACTAAATACATTTCAGATTTATAAAGCCATGAGGCTGTAAGTTCTCAAACTCATTTCAGAAATTATTTTAAATTCTTGTATAAATCCAAATTCCACATAAAACTTCATTTCTTTCCAGAATAAACATCTTATATCAAAAAAAACACGTATCTATTAAAACTCAGATGCTCAGATGCAAATTCATATCTCAAAAGTGTGGATTCAGATCCATATAATCTCCCAAACCATAAGTAACTTGATCTCAAAAAAAAACATAACATAGAGAAATATATATATATGTATACCTCATCTTTTCTTTTCACATTCAAGGCATTCAACTTGCCAAAAACAATAAATATATATATATATATACATATTCTCAGATATGATAATTACATACAAAAATCAAACTCCAGATCCATATAAGCTTATGCATAAATATAGAAATAATCCATCAAAATAAGTTTATAAAAGTTTTCCCCAAACTTCTGAAAGGAAACTTGAACAAAATCCATAAAAATCCTTTAAATCACAAAACTCAGCAGATCTATGTGTCTGCACATATACACAAGTGTAAACACTTGTGTATACTGCCTTGACGCCAGTTATTTCTCCAAATACAGATTTCAGAAAATATATACAAACTGAATAATCCAAGTGTTTCAGTTTCAACTTGCAATTACATATAAGACAATACAGTTTTCAAGATTATATACAAATCAATCTAACACATAATGGTTCACTATTCATGGCATTACATACATATTTTAGTTCAGCAATACATATGAAGTGACAATGAAAATACTTAAATACTTTCTTCATATCATCTACATGCAGTGATAAATCATTCTAACTCCATCTCTTAAATCATCATCTCATCAATATGTGCATAGCAACCTGTAAAAACATCATCCCGAACTGCCTCGTTGAATGAGACACCCCAGGAGATTGTCGAGACAATCAACAGGGTCAGACATGATACGTCTGGTATGAGTGTACTTAAACAATTCATTTGGCAGTAATACATAGTGTTAAATCAGTGTATCGTGACATAATAGTGAATAGATATCATCTCAGGTACAGATATGAACGTAATCAGAACTAATCATCATCCATATATGAATACGCAAGCAACTAAAGATCAAACAATCATTAACAAGCATCAATGCACGCAAAGCATCCATACACACAAATTAATTTACAGAAATATAACCACGGCTGCCTGAGATAGGTCTTATTGCCAAATCGTGATTAAGAACACTCACGTAGCTATATGAGATGTCGATCCCCTAGATATTGCCGTAGCTTTCCCCCTTTTTCTCACGAATCCAGCGCCATTTGATACGGCAAAATAATTTTCCCCCAATCTGATTTCTAGGGCTTCGGCCATTTTATTTTTGTTTTGTAACGAGAGAGTAAAAATGAAAACAGCGGCCACCTCTTTCTTTCTTTTTTATAATCCACTCACGGCTAGGGTTTTAATAGATGGGAAATCACAAATTTACCCCCAAGTCCAAATGTGTGCACAAATATACTTCAATACTTTATACTTGTTTGAATCACAATATTATAGTTGTGTGAATATTGTGGGTCATTACAAATACCCCACCTTTTTGGAATTGTGTCCTCACAATTCACTCTTACTCGTTTTAGCATCCCAAATATTCATTAAATTTTGCGGAGTGGCTGCAATACACACATGTATAAATATACACGTGTGCACTGCCTTGCCAACTCGAGTGCACCAGCAAATTTCAATCAACATGTTTCATCATCAAATGAACCAGCACAAGGGTAACTGCAACTGTCATACAGACAACACATAAATAAGAAAGCAACATATTCAACAACTCAGTGCATCTGAAAACAGCAACCTCTGATGGATGTATGGGAACTTACACATAGACTTGGCAAATACAAGGCAACACAAAATGACTACAGCAGAAGTGATCAAGACAAAGCACAAGTGTGCAGCATCTAGTAGTTTCAAGTACATGGACATATATATATATATATATATGGAACTGCCACTGTATGCAAACAGCAAAATCAAGTCTAAAATCTCAAGTGCAACATCAAATTTCAGATGCAACAGTGTTTGGACCAAGTCCATGTATACAGTGTAACTCAGGGGTGCACACAGGATGAAGTGAATATGCATAAATATGGCAGTGTACCAATGAGAGCAGGAAACAGTGCCATTGCATTCATCATAATAGTGTTCACATTCAGTTTTAAACTAAACTCTATTGGCAAATTGGTTTAGAAAATTCTAGAATCAATACAGATTTTACTTTCTGCTTTTCAAAGCAATTCTAATGTCTCAAACATATTTATACACCAAGCTTACTCAACCAGAACCAAACAAATATTAATTCAGTAACAGTTCATAGGTTTTGTCATCAAGTTATATATTGCTTACAAATGCATTCCTACTCATGATTCATATTGAAGTCATTTTAAATGTAATGTTCATTCATCCATGGCTATACACACCATCTTCAGGCAAAACATATCATCCATATGCAAATCAAAATAGGGATCAATACCCTTATATAATCTGTCTTTATTTAAATGATTTTTTTTTTTCCAAAACAGACCCCATTCTTGGCAATCCAAGCTAAATATCATAAACATACATATGAATTAAGTTTATACAAACAATACTCAATCAATACAAACAACAAACAACCACTTAATACTGGTATTTTTTCCTCAGTTCCAAAAAGAAAACCAGACATCTATAGGAACATCAACTGATTGCTTGTCATCAAAAATCATCCAACAAGTATCTTAGCAGAAATTCTTATTTCAAGAATTCATAACAACCATCACCCAAATCACACAAGCATCTCATAAATATGAACAAGCAAAACCCACAACATTGAGCTAAGGCATCAAAACTGAGTCTGCATACCAGAACTCACCATACCCCTAGCCTAATCACCTCTGCTTGTAGGTTCATTTCATATTATTTTTTTTTTTTTTTTTTAAGGTCCAATATCACATTCATGGTTGCATTGGTGCACATTGCCTGGAACATCTGTTTGATTTCCAGCGCACTACAACCTATTTGGGCATGAACATGCCATGTGCAAACTCACACCCCATCCTTGATGCAAGCCAACCACCATGTCATACCCACTTCCCTCATACCCAACGTGATAGAGGTGACCCATTTTTCTTAGTTTAATTACTAAGTTTTCCTTTCATGTGTGCAGGTCTCAACTATACTGTATCATGCTCAAAACCTTTATGTACATAACCAGTAAATGCAAATAGTTTTCATGCATCCATGAAACATTCATCCATTCATACATTTCAACAATTAATTAATCACATCTGTACATCATTTCAAGTCAATTTTTGTTCAGAGACAGGCCTTTGACTAAAGCATAGATCAAATATTTTAGGAGATAAAATACCACTGGGGTTCCCAGTAACCAAATTTAACAACCAGCAAGGCATCCAAACATTTCACATAGATTATATCACCACAAAGAAACTCATCCAACACATATGTGGTTAACCAAACTTATTTTCATTCATATAAAACTAACATACACCTAATCATAAGTAGCTATAAGTGTTCCTTTCGTCTTCACTTATGTCATTGGGCTATATAAACTTGCAGGTAAGGCACGGGGATTTTGCATATCAGAAAATTCTTATGTTTTTCATATTTTATATTACAATCAACATGTGACCAGAGATGTTTATATGTATATATATATATATATATATATATATATATATTTGAGGAAATACTTAGGAAACTAGAGCTCAGCACATGGTCAAACCATTGCACTCTTATCCCCTTATTAAATACCAGACATAAGCAAAAGAACTTCCCTCCTTTTGCTGCCTTGTACTTAACCAATCTTAGATCACACTTAATTGTAATGATTATATAATCCATTTTTTTTCAGGTTATATTCATAAGAAATTTTATCTTCCTCTAAGGGACCTGTTTTATAAACTTCCATCACAAAGTTATATGCAGTTATCAAACATATTCAAGAAATGCAGCTTAACAATTATGCATCCAAATCAGACAATTCACTTTTTCAATGTTTATTCATATAATGACCTATTGCAATTGATACTGGCATTTGAAATTTATTTTTTTATTTTTTGAAATTTTACCAAATATCAACATCACTTGCATCAGCTCATTATTGTGTTTATCAAGTTCTCAAACATATACTTATTAGTTATGGTGTAACAGTGGTGATTTCAGATTTAAATCAAAATAAATAAATACACCATCTACATTGAAACAAAGCAACATCCATGAAGTCCACAAAGAAGTAAAACTGTAATTTAAGCCATCTTTTAGATCAGATATAAACATAGGTGTCTTAATCCAACTTTTCTTGTATTAGAAAACATTTATAAATTCAAATTCTCTCATTTTAAATTTCTTACTACAGAGATTTACAATAGGTTTGTGGGCTTTCCAAAATAATTTAGGCATTCATGATTCTACTATATTATTGTAAAAATATGGACAGAGGTGTTTGTTAAGAAAATTTCACCAAAAACCCAGAAAACCTCATATCTTATTATTTAGAAAATAAGCATGAGCCATATTTCTATCTTGCTGCCTATGTTCTAAATAATTTAAATCCATACTTGACAATAATAAGAATAGAATAATAAAAATGCTCAAACCATTTTAACTTGGAAAACTAACATACAAAACTCCAAATAGAAATGCACAAACAAACATCCATCTCATCCATAATAACCACTTCAGAAATTTAAATAATTTTTATAATACTTCTTTGTTCATAGCAATCTTAATGAACTAGACATGAGCATAAACCTCTCTGTTCATACTGCCTAATCCATTATTATTCAATACCCTACTTCTCAGTAAATTAATCAGATTATTTTCTTATAAAAACTGGGTCATAAACTCATTTCTGTAATCAGGTTATATGATTGATTAAACAATTTTCAAAACAAAGTAATAGAAAGGAGAAACAACATTAACATTGATGTAATTCAAATAAATCATCCAAAGCAATCAATTCAAACAATGCAACCAAAGCAGTCAATACAAACAAATTCACACAAATTAAATTATTGCTATGTTATGTACCAACATAGCTCTGATACCAAATGAGATGACCCTACTTTTCTAGTGGCCAAATCATGGGTTAATTTGTTTTTTTTTTTTGGCATAAAGAAATATATGCTAAATGAAAACACAGGGTCATCTATCTTCAAAACCAAAACCAGGATCCACTATTACCAATATAGAAATACTGGTGTATTCTTAAAACATAGATTAGTATATATGAAGATATACCAATCTCTTTAGTTATTAAATCAGAGTTTAAGAAAAATTAGCTAAAGCATTCACACATATCATTTTAATATAAAGATAAACCCATTTCCTTCTTATGAAAATTATTTGCAATATGGCACAAAAGATACACAAGTAGACAGGAAACATCAGAATTCCTGATTATATCATAAAAATCATAGAGATCCTTTACTTAACTCAACTCTTGTTATAACACAATTATAGGTGTGGCTGCGCGTACACACACATATAAATACATGTGTGCACGGCCTCGCCAACACACAAGCTCAAGCAATGATATTAATGAATAGGCAATGAAGCCTTGGCACCAACAAAATATTAATAATTATATGTATAAACAAAAGATTACCAATCCAACTATATAAAAATGAGGTCATCGAGTTTCCTCTTTCTCATTCATATAAGTTATATTCAGACATAAAAGATGAATTTACATCCACTATCTTTCTTTAAAACAAAAACGTGTCACTGATGCAAGAACAAAAGCTATTCTGCATCATACAAATATTTTTAACACAAACAATTGGAAACTAACAAGTTCCTTTTATAAAGGTCTCAAGATAATACATAGACTTGTAATCCATTTCTAGAAATCTTATGAATATAAAACAGTTTACTTTCTTTTGCAAAACTTATTCAAAACTGTGCTTATTCATTTTAGAAATGTAAAGTAAGGGCATGCACGTATTTTAATTTATATGGCAAGTCCTCAATATAATTCAAGAATCTATCACATGAACATATATTAGTTATATGCTATATATAGATTCGAATAGCAACAGCCACTTAACATAGAAAATTTCATTTCCCAAAAATCATAATGCATTTGAAAGCATTAAAAATCCATCTTTCCTTCAAAAGTCTACGGCATCAAGTATGCCAAAACATATGAATATAGTTCAGACTTGCAAGTCATACTGTTAAAGCCACTAAATACATTTCAGATTTATAAAGCCATGAGGCTGTAAGTTCTCAAACTCAGTTCAGAAATTATTTCAAATTCTTGTATAAATCCAAATTCCACATAAAACTTCATTTCTTTCCAGAATAAACATCTTATATCAAAAAAAAACACGTATCTATTAAAACTCAGATGCTCAGATGCAAATTCATATCTCAAAAGTGTGGATTCAGATCCATATAATCTCCCAAACCATAAGTAACTTGATCTCAAAAAAAAAACATAACATAGAGAAATATATATATATGTATACCTCATCTTTTCTTTTCACATTCAAGGCATTCAACTTGCCAAAAACAATAAATATATATATATATACATATTCTCAGATATGATAATTACATACAAAAATCAAACTCCAGATCCATATAAGCTTATGCATAAATATAGAAATAATCCATCAAAATAAGTTTATAAAAGTTTTCCCCAAACTTCTGAAAGGAAACTTGAACAAAATCCATAAAAATCCTTTAAATCACAAAACTCAGCAGATCTATGTGTCTGCACATATACACAAGTGTAAACACTTGTGTATACTGCCTTGACGCCAGTTATTTCTCCAAATACAGATTTTAGAAAATATATACAAACTGAATAATCCAGGTGTTTCAGTTTCAACTTGCAATTACATATAAGACAATACAGTTTTCAAGATTATATACAAATCAATCTAACACATAATGGTTCACTGTTCATGGCATTACATACATATTTTAGTTCAGCAATACATATGAAGTGACAATGAAAATACTTAAATACTTTCTTCATATCATCTACATGCAGTGATAAATCATTCTAACTCTATCTCTTAAATCATCATCTCATCAATATGTGCATAGCAACCTGTAAAAACATCATCCCGAACTGCCTCGTTGAATGAGAAACCCCAGGAGATTGTCGAGACAATCAACAGGGTCAGACATGATATGTCTGGTATGAGTGTACTTAAACAATTCATTTGGCAGTAATACATAGTGTTAAATCAGTGTATCGTGACATAATAGTGAATAGATATCATCTCAGGTACAGATATGAACGTAATCAGAACTAATCATCATCCATATATGAATACGCAAGCAACTAAAGATCAAACAATCATTAACAAGCATCAATGCACGCAAAGCATCCATACACACAAATTAATTTACAGAAATATAACCACGGCTGCCTGAGATAGGTCTTATTGCAAATCGTGATTAAGAACACTCACGTAGCTATATGAGATGTCGATCCCCTAGATATTGCCGTAGCTTTCCCCCTTTTTCTCACGAATCCAGCGCCATTTGATACGGCAAAATAATTTTCCCCCAATCTGATTTCTAGGGCTTCGGCCATTTTATTTTTGTTTTGTAACGAGAGATTAAAAATGAAAACAGCGGCCACCTCTTTCTTTTTTTTTATAATCCACTCACGGCTAGGGTTTTAATAGATGGGAAATCACAAATTTACCCCCAAGTCCAAATGTGTGCACAAATATACTTCAATACTTTATACTTGTTTGAATCACAATATTATAGTTGTGTGAATATTGTGGGTCATTACAATATTCTTGTGTTTCTGTTTATCAATGTATCTGATATCGCCGCGTTTGGTCGCCGAGTATTAATAACTAAGGATGGCTATAGCATCCGTAGTTGTTAGTTTTGGGCCACCAAATAGGAGGATGTTACATAAACTTAGTTAATTTTTTATAAAACTAAGTTAACTTGGTTAATACTTTATAATTAATCATTATTATTCAATATTCTAAACTTAGTTAATTGTTATGAAGCTTAGTTAATTTTATAAACTTAATTTTTTATGGTTATTATTACTATTATGTCTGTTGTTGTTATTTTTGTTATTAGTGCTATTATTATAAACTTAATTAATTTTTATAAACTCGGTTAATTTATTATTGTTGTTATTATTATTATATAAACTTAGTTATGTTTTATAAAACTTAGCTAACTTGATTAATATTTTGGAATTCATAACTTTATTATTATTATTACAGACTTAGTTAATTTATTATTATTATTATTGTTATTATTATTATAAATTTTGTTTATTTATTGTTATTATTGCTATTATTGCTATTATGATTGTTGTTGTTGTTATTAGTATTATTATTATTATTATAAACTTAGTTAATTTTTCATAGACATTAGTTAAATTATTATTATTATCATCGTCGTCAACTTAGTTAAATTTTATAAACTTACTTAAATTTTATAAAATTTAATTAACGAAATGATTTTTTATGATCTTAGTTAATTTATTATTGTTATTATATATAAATTTATTTAATTTTTATAAAACTTAGTTAGCATGGTTAATATTTTATGATTTATTACTACACTACTACTAGTATTAGTATTATTACAAACTTAGTTGATTTTTGCAAAACTTGTTGTTAATTTATTATTATTATTATATGAACTTAGTTAATTTTTATAAAACTTAGTTAACTTGGTTTATATTTTATAATTTATTATTACTATAAATTCGGTTAATTTTATAAACTTTGTTTATTTGTTGTCATTATTACTATTATGATTGTTGATGTTGTTGTTAGTATTATTACTACAAACTTACTTAATTTTTCATAAACATTAGTCAAATTATCATCATTATCATCAATAACTTAGTTAATTTTTATAAACTTACTTAAATTTTATTAAGCTTAATTAATGAAATGAATTTTTACAATCTTAGTTAATTTATTATTATTATTATATAATTTATTATTATTATTATATAATTTATTTAATTTTTATAAAACTTAATTAACTTGGTTAATATTTTATAATTAATTATATTAGTATTAGTATTATTACAAACTTAGTTAATTTCTATAAAACTTGTAGATAATTTATTATTATTATTATTATGAACTTGGTTAATGGAGAAAACTAAAAAGAAACCTGTTGACATAATGAGATCTTGAGCAGTTTGTTTAAGGTTGCATCTTTCCCATGGCAACAATTTTAAACTAGCCAACTGCATTATGCAATTAAGTTAATAATTTAATTAGTTACTAAAGTAAAAATTTTAATTTAACGGAAAAAAAGAATAGAGATAGTGATTAAATATGGTTGGAATGGCAGCAGCAACACTAGGAATAACTCCAGCCTTGGCACCAGCAACAACTCCTTCTACAAATCAATATTTATTATTTATTATTGACTATTTAATATTTAATTTAATATACAAGTAAAACTAGGGAAAAGCAAGTTATATTTACTACAAGATCAGCGCTTAGCAAGAGCAATTTTCAGATAACAAGAGAAGTATATAATATAGAGATTCCTGTACAAAAATATAGAGATTTTGCAATATGTAGACTTGCCAAGTCCAATATATATATATATATATATATATATATATATATATATATATTAGAGGAAGGCCATGTGAATCACTAATAGAGTAAACCAATAGTTGTCTGTATCAGTTTGAACTGTGTAGGTTGATAATAATAAAGTATTGTTTAAATAATAAATAAATTGACACTATGAAACTTTGTCCAAATAAGTGAGGGCTGGTTCTTTTGTTAAAAAACCTTAAGATCTTCGTACCCTATCTTTACTTTAGTCCCAAAATTTTCTATTTTCAATCATTGCATGATCTCTACAATTGCATAAGAAAAAAAATTTAGAAAATTATTTACAAAACATACATTGTAGCTATAGATTAGTAGTTGATTTAAGCTTATCATGGATTTTAGAACCCACCACGATCAACTTTTATGACTTGAGTTTACCTTAAAAATTGTTAAAATGTTATATCAACGTCGCCAGTTCCACTTGCCTCATTCTTGTATCACCTTCCTTGCAATTTTCCTCGTAGTGTACTCATGTGCAATGTGTACTTTCTTGTGCATGTCTCAAATTTGAACAATTTGTTCTGCCTACAACCAACATACACATTGTCACACTTCCTAGCTGGAGCAATCACTCATATAGCACCAAACTGTTGCCATACTTGCTAGCTGTAGCCATTTCATCTTTTGCATGCCTCACTTCCTGTCCAGCCTGCAAACTCATTTTACTGCCTGCATTTCTAAAGTTGATGAAGCTGCCTAGTCCAACCTGCTATCTAGTTGAAACCTCTCCAGCCCACGCACCATCCAACCCGTTGTGCATGCCTAAGAATTGTCTCGTTATTATTATTATATGAACTTAGTTAACTTGGTTGATATTTCATAAATTTCTATTATTGTTGTTATTATAATTATAAATTTTTATAACTTAAGTTAATACTCAAAAACATATAAACAAATTTATTCATAGGTTAAGACACAAGTGACACAAACTATACCACTGATAGCTTAAACATATATAAAATCATATAATTTCTAATTGCCAAAATTTATCTACAATTACATATAGATCAAGTACTATAAAAGAACCCAACAATTAATATAATTTCTGATTGGGTCCCCTAGACTCAAAAACATAACTCTTAATGACTCCTTGGACTTGTTAGCTTTCTCTACCCTCATTAGTTTACCAATTGAAAAAAAATGCTTGAGAAACCCGAAATGATACTTGGGTTGGAGCACCGTTCATTCGTTTAGGTGGCTAGATTCAGTAATTCAAAAGAAATCAATACCTCAAGATGCTCTTGTTAAATTTGAATGATTCAAATATTTGTTAAAGAGGAAAGAAATTGATTAATTGATTCACTCAAATCAATTAATTTGGCTGATATATGGAAGCATATTTTGAAGGAAACTAATTAATTAGTCAATCAATTAATTAGTCAATATATTTGCTATATGAAGAAATAAATGATTAGGCATGGAGAATAAAGGAAAGATATTGAAACGAAGATTACGCCATCTATTTGTATAAAAATCAAATTATGCAATTTGGAAAGATATCTGGATAATCGGGAAATTGATTTGCTTAATCTCCAAGAAACCCTTCATTATCAAGTCTATTTAAATGAAGGAATTTCATCTTCATATAGACACGCAAGTGTGAGAGAACCACCATTATTCTTCCCACTCTTTTGTACTCTTTTCTTTAGTGAAATAAAAAGTTGTTGGGTCTCCGTGGACGTAGGATATTCTTATCCGAACCACGTTAAATCTTCTGTGTCTCTTATTTCTGCTATTATTCTGTGAGACTGCATAATTGATTTATTTTTTAAGTTCCATTGGTATTTAAATAGGCAATACTAGATCCTGATCAAATAATTCGCTTCCGCTCAAATTAAAATAAATTTCACTAAAGTTTTGTGACGCCCCACCTCTATACCCACGCTAGCCAAGAACACTACGGAGTAATGCTGTCAACTAGCACGGAGAATAAGGCTGTTGAGGAGCGACCATCCGTGTAATTGCTTTGTGCGAGCACCGATATGCCAGATAAAGTATAACATGCATTTCATCTCAAGAGGAAGTCCGACATACCGACGCAAACTCAAAGCTACTACACAATGGCTATATGTATGATCTTCGAAAACAAATATAGAAATAAACATAACATAAATCAGTCACAGATAATTCATATCACAAAGGCGAAAATAGATATGAATATTACACATATAAGTGTATATCAGAGTAGTGGTCAAGCAAGACCCACACTATCACAAAAGAATAGTTACAAGAACTACACAAAAGAATAAGTATACATCATAGAGTCTACATATCGAATGTATACAACAAGATAAACTACAATCTAAGTAGTTAGCCAAAAGTCAGAATAATAATCCAAGATGAGAAGTCATGCAGAAGCACCTGTAACATCTCGGTCTGACTCGAGTATTATTAATAAGAAAATAATAAACGGATCAGTCTTACTATAAATATCAGATAAAATGATATATAATAAGAGATATGACGGAATAAAGGTATGATAACCACAAGGCCATACTATAATAAGTATATAACAAAAATCAACCAAAGATTAGTCGATATCACAAGAATCTTCTCAAAGATAAAAAGAATGTCATACTCTATATTTATTCACCAAACCATAAATATTGGCAATTAAATCAATGCCAATTCACAAAATGTTGATGACACACAAATTCACCAATACACAAATATTGATAAAACTTATCAATGAAAATCACGAAAATTGGTGAAGCACAAATTCTAGAAATCATCTCAAGAAATCCAGAAATCACAAAAGGGGGAAAGGCCTATCACAAACGGAAGCATAAAAACTCCCTACACGTGTATCACAAACGGAACGCTAATTCCATGATTGCTAACCATCACAAATTGAGCCGAAGCTCCACAAACGGCCCAAAGACCATGGGTTGCTACCCCACCAATTTGAGTCAAAACTCCACAAAACAGGGTTTAGTCTCCCTAGCAGACAAAGAGACATCGCACATTGCTAGTCTAAATTACAAAAATGATCGTCATTGATCATCAAGAAGTGTCAATTACACTAAGCTAGTAAATATATGAGTTTAGCTTCATGTCCCATAACCACTAGCTTAACTTAAATATTTACGAACAAATTGTTGATCTCCACTAGAAAATTATCACAAGAGATTCAATCGAACAAGTCCAAGAATTAACCGACGAAGTAAACGCAAGCGTTTCATACCACTTGTTTTACTAAACCGTTTAATTAGATTTCTCATACGAGTGACGTAAAGGCTTGTATATACTAATAGATTGGAAAACAGTTTAAGAAACGAGCTTTGTTATAAAATAGTGTTGAAATCATTTGAAGAAAGAGTTTTGATATTTGCTACTAGTATAGAAAACCTTTATATTTTTAAAGTGAAAAATCACAGAAATGATTGTAGAAACAACCAATCACCAAATTTCACATTCGAAGACGTGAATAAAATCCAAAGAAATCGATAAAGAATCCATCGAAATAGATATTCGAAAAATCCCTAAAAAGGAGTCATCAAAGTCATAATAAACGATAACAACATATAGGATCATCACGAATCGATTTAAATTGGAAATTCAATCCAAAAAGGCAAACTGGACTGAAACAGCAGGTTCAGTCGACTGAACAGAGTTTTCAGTCGACTGACCCTGTACGTGGAAATTTTCCAGGTTCAGGAAACTTTCTGTTTCCAGGTTCAGTCGACTGAACAGAGGATTCAGTCGACTGAATCATGCCTGGAAACTTTCGGATTCTAGGTTCAGTCGACTGAACAGAGATTTCAGTCGACTGGATCATGCCTGGGCTGTTTTTCAACCTATACAAATGAAGAGCAAACTCTTCCAAAATGCAACCGGACGAACATTGGCTCTAAGGGTTTATGCCAATCGGCAACCCGGCTCTATATGCTCTTCGATGCATCATCCAAAGCATGATCAAACATCCATAAAAGGATTTTCACACAAATTTGACTTAAAAACCCAAAAATTGGAATATTCACAAAACCAATCCAAATCAAAAGCAAATTCACATGAAGAAGTGTTAGGAATTCATACCTAACAACCAAAGATAATTATAGTCATAGGTGTGAGATAAAAATCTCACCTTTGAACCCAAAACAAATGAATGAGAAGCTTGAAGACAAGGGAAGATCAACCACACTTCAATCTCAACACAAGAAGATTGAATCTAAGCTTAAAAGAAGAACATTCCCAAAATTAGGTTTAGGAATTTCTGAAATTGATCAAGAGAATGAGTTGGAAAAGATGAAGAGAAGCTTACCAATGGGTTCTCTTGAATTTGGAGCTAGAAGTTGGATTTGCTAATGAAGACTAGGGTTTTGGAGTTTTAATTTCCCATCTCTCCCACCATTGATGCTTTAGAACTGAAAAGAGGAGGAAGTGAGAGTGAATGGGGAGGAGTGGTTCAGATTTGAGTATAAGTTAAACATAGGGCTGAACCCAAACCCAAACCCGAAGTGAAAATGATCAAATTTTCGACTAGCTCCAAACATATCAATGTTTATACTCAAAAAGGTTGCAAACGACATTTTGAACTCAATGGGAGGGGTCTCGAGTCCCAATTCGACTGTTTGCAAAAAGTGACTTTTTGGTCTAAAATCCGACGAATGATAAAATATTTAAATATAAAAATCGATAAATATGCGGGTTGTTATAGACTCCCCTCCTTAAAGAAATTGCGTCCACGCAATCATAAGGAATAAATGAACTAATAGTAACAACCATATAAGCATATCAACAAAAAAGAAGAAATTCGAAATAAGTTCACCATAAAGAGCACGAGAGAGTAAGTCCGGATGTGTTCGCTCGATGAATTCTCTAGATTCCCAAGAACAATCCTTAGGATTTGAGGACCATTGAACTTTAACAAGAGGAACATTTTTATTTCGAAGTCGTTTGACCTCCGAAGCAATAATACGAACAGGATGTTGCTCATAAGTTAAATTCGGCGAAACTTCAATTTCTTTCACAACACCGGGCTCAAGAATAGAATCGGAATCTCGAAGACATTTCCAAAGTTGAGAAACGTGAAACACATCATGGATAGCAGAAAATTGAGCCGGTAATGATAGGCGATGAGCCATGGAACCAATGCATTCAATGATAGGAAATGGCCCAATATATCGAGGCGCTAACTTTCCCGATCGACTGAAACGTACAACACCTTTCATAGGTGAAACATGAATGAACACAAGATCTCCCACAGAAAATTCTAACTTCCTTCTCCGGTTATCGGCATAGGATTTTTGTCTACTCTGGGCTTCTTTCATCCCATGTCGAATAAGTTCAATCTTTTCTGTGGAATTACGAATAAAATATGGACCTAAAACCAGCTTCTCACCGGCCTCAAGCCAACAAGAAGGAGATCGGCATGGCCTTCCATAGAGTGCCTCGAAAGGTGCCATACCAATACTAGATTGGAAGCTATTATTATAGGAAAATTCAACAAGAGGAATATGATCTTCCCAGCCTCCACCGAAATCAAGCACACAAGCACGAAGAAGATCTTCGAGAGTTTGATTCACATGCTCGGTTTGTCCATCGGACTGAGGATGATAAGCGGCGCTAAAATTAAGCTTCGTTCCCAAAGCTTTTTGAAGACTCTTCCAAAATCCACTAGTAAACAATGGATCACGATCATTAACTATAGAAGTAGGAACTCCATGTAATTTAACAATCTCTTTAACAAAGAGTTTGGCCAAAAGAGGAACGGCTCGGTTAGACCGAACGGGAATAAAATGGGTAGATTTAGTAAGTCTATCAACAATCACCCATAAGCTATCATGACCCGAATGAGAACGGGGAAGGCCATCAATAAAATCCATGGAAATTTGGTCCCACTTCCAAATTGGAATTTCTAAAGGTTGCAATAACCCACCGGGCCTTTGATGTTCGGCCTTAACGAGTTGGCAAGTCATGCAACGCTTAACGGAGTTAGCGATGTCAAGTTTCATTCCCTCCCAATAATAAAGTCGCTTCATATCCGCGTACATTTTACTACTACCGGGATGAATGGTAAATTTAGAACGATGTGAATCTTCTAAAATATCTTTACGAAGATCACTAATATTTGGCACGATAAGTATACCAAATTTCCAAATGCCGCCACGAGAATCGATATCAAAGTCTTTCAAACCTTCAATATCAATTTTATCCTTAATATTTTGGCCAAGAAGAGCCAATTCGGGATCTAGCCTTTGAGCTTCAAGAATGCGGTCTAAAAGAGAAGGATGAGCCTCAAGGCTACATAAAACAAGAGATGAACACAAATCGAAAACGCGATCTCGAATCTCACAAGTGGATAAAACCCCGAGATCATTCCATTCGGATATCATCATAGAAACAACCGCTTGTTGCTTACGACTAAGTGCATCGGCAACGCAATTTCCCTTTCCAGGAGTATAAAGGATATCAAGATCATATGGTGCAAGAAATTCGAGCCAACGCTGTTGACGCAAATTAAGTTCCTTTTGAGAGAATAAATACTTCAAGGATTATGATCGGTATAAAGAACAAATTTCTCTCCCAAAAGATAATGACGCCAAATATGAAGAGCGAAAACAATAGCCGCGAGTTCTAAATCATGTGTGGCATATCTAGTCTCGGCTGGCTTCAATTGCCTAGAAGCATAAGCAATAACATGTTCTCTTTGCATAAGAACGACACCCAAACCAACGTGACTAGCATCGGTATAAACAACGAAATCTTGATTCCCCTCGGGAATAACAAGAATAGGAGCATCAGAAAGGAGTTCTTTTAGTTTTTGAAAAGAAGTTTCACATTTGTCCGACCAAATGTATTTAACACCTTTCTTCGTTAAGCAAGTGAGAGGCACGACAATCTTAGAAAAGTCCTTGATAAATCGACGGTAATAACCTGCCAATCCAAGAAAACTACGAATCTCCGTCACACTCTCCGGTCTCTTCCAATCTTGAATCACTTCAATCTTTGAAGGATCCAGGGAAATTCTGGATTTGGAAATAATATGACCGAGAAACTTCACACGAGATTGCCGAAAATGGCATTTAGAAATTTTTACTTTTAAATGATTACTCCTAAGAGTTTCCAATACAATCCGAAGATGCTTCTCATGTTCCTCCTCGGTTTTTAAATACACAAGAATATCATCAATAAAGATGAGGACAAACCGGTCGAGGAAGTCTTTGAAAACTCTATTCATAAGGTCAACGAAATAAGCCGGAGCATTCTTTAGACCAAATGGCATAACAATCCATTCATAAGATCCATAACGAGTGAGGAACGATGTCAAAGGAATGCTATCCTCTGCAATACGAAGCTGATGAAATCCAGTAGCTAAGTCTAATTGTGAAAAGACTCTAGCACCACTAAGTTGATCGAATAGATCATCAATCCGAGGTAAAGGATATTTATTTTTGATAGTAAGATCATTAAGCTTGCGGTAGTCAACGCAAATCCTAAGTGTACCATCGGATTTCTTCACAAAAGTAGCCGAAGCTCCCTAAGGCGAGGAACTTGAGCGAATAAATTGCTTTGTTTCCAAATCGGGTAATTGTATGCGCATCTCCTCATTTTCTTTATTGGACATGCGATAAGGAGGACGAGTAATAGGTTGAGCTCCAGGGATAAGATTAATTCTGAATTCAATTGTCGCTTAGGCGGTAATCCTAAAACGGGCTCAAATATGTCGGAAAATTCACGAACAGTGTGAATAAGAGAAATTATATCTTCCTCATCATCATTATCGTCATCACGAAGATTTAAAGAGTATAAAGATGCAACCAAGCTGGAATCTGAATCTTTAAGATTAATAGAAATCTGCTTAACAGATTGAGGATGTCGAAGATGAATAGTCCGCTCAAGACATAGGATATGAGCTTCATAACGGTTAAGCCAATCCATTCCCAAAATCATTCCAAAGCCTAAATAACACATGACATGCAAATCGGCTAGGAAAGAAAAATCACACAAAATAATCTCGACATCTTTACAAATCAAACTAAGAGTTGCAGATCCGCCAACTGGATTCGAAATTCTCAAAGAAGTCATTAAAGCAACAATACTTAAAGAAAAAGCATCAACAAGTTCTTTTGATATAAAAGAATGGGATGCACCCATATCAAAAAGAACTCAAATAGGTTGATCACGAAATATAATAATGCCATCAAGGATAGAATGAGAAATACCTTGACCACGAGATGTGTTGCCAGGGGCTTGAGCAACATTTAACTTTCCCTCCTTCTTGTCCTGAAGCTTTGGGCATGAAGATATAACATGACCGGGACCTTTGCAGTAGCGACAAGAGAGAGACTTTGGACACTTGTTCGCGTAATGGTCCTTCGAACCACAATTATAGCATTCCCCACGACCAAAGGAAGAAGTCTTTGCCACAGAGGTTGCTTGCTTCCCTTTCTTATTGGGATAAGGACCTTTGAATTTATTAGGCCTTTTCTTGTTGTCGTTGAAGCTTGGTTTGGAACCCACCACTTCAACATCATTTTCCCTATCCGCCTCTTCAAGACGAAGAGCGATATCAACGAGTTCGTTGAAAGAAACTTCTAATTTTGAAGTAATGGCTTCTTGAGACTCTTGTTCAAGCCATGGACAAATCTCTGATTTTTCTTCAATGGGGTGTTAATATATTCAACCCCGTATTTAGAGAGAGATTCAAAAGACGCGACATAATCTGCCACGGAAGATTCACCTTGAACAAGGTCAATAAAACGGCGAGCCAAAGTCACCTTCTCAGCTTCTGGTACGAATTTTAACTCGAAGCGCTCTCTGAATTTCTCCCAAGTGAGATCCGCTTCATTTATTTCAGAAATCAGAAGCTCGTACCAGTCTAATGCTCTTTCTTGGAGCATACTAGAAGCCACCTGAACTCGGTGAAGATCAATGAGTTTCATGCGAGAAAAGATTCGATCGCATGTCCTTAACCAAGCCTGGACTTCAATAATAGTTTCAGAACCTTTAAATGGCTTCCCACCCAGGTTGGTGTAATCATTGCACAAACGTGCAAATCCAGATTTAGGATGAGTAGGTTCCGGATTAGAACCAGCTGCTTGAGCATTCGTGACAAGGTCAAGAAGTTGCTGGGTAGTCATAAAAACTCCATCTTGGGGAGTAGCACTAGATTGACCGGCGCTGGGACGGCCAGGTCTAACCATTTCCTTTCCTTTAGAAAGAAAGAAAGAAGAAGAAAAAGGTTATTCACCAAATGAATATCAACCAATCTTGATAGATAAAGCAAGGAATCATAAAGAAAATAGGATGAATCGGTACGAAGACTCGAATTAAATCCTAAGGCACGACT
The DNA here is from genome assembly GCA_030765085.1 of Allium cepa. Classification (NCBI taxonomy): domain Eukaryota; kingdom Viridiplantae; phylum Streptophyta; class Magnoliopsida; order Asparagales; family Amaryllidaceae; genus Allium; species Allium cepa. The sequence continues at coordinate 568,658,852 of CM060942.1, read as the reverse complement.
CCTAAGAAGGACTTAGGACAATGATCCTTGTTAAATTATTCTACATTTTTCCGAAGTTTGGCTCTGATACCAAGCTGTGACGCCCCACCTCTATACCCACGCTAGCCAAGAACACTACGGAGTAATGCTGTCAACTAGCACGGAGAATAAGGCTGTTGAGGAGCGACCATCCGTGTAATTGCTTTGTGCGAGCACCGATATGCCAGATAAAATATAACATGCATTTCATCTCAAGAGGAAGTCCGACATACCGACGCAAACTCAAAGCTACTACACAGTGGCTATATATATGATCTTCGGAAACAAATATAGAAATAAACATAACATAAATCAGTCATAGATAATTCATATCACAAAGGCGGAAATAGATATGAATATTACACATACAAGTGTATATCAGAGTAGTGGTCAAGCAAGACCCACACTATCACAAAAGAATAGTTACAGGAACTACACAAAAGAATAAGTATACATCATAGAGTCAACATCTCGAATGTATACAACAAGATAAACTACAATCTAAGTAGTTAGCCAAAAGTCAGAATAATAATCCAAGATGAGAAGTCATGCAGAAGCACTTGTAACATCTCGGTCTGACCTGAGTATTATTAATAAGAAAATAATAAACGGACCAGTCTTACTATAAATATCAGATAAAATGATATAGAATAAGAGATATGACGGAAATAAAGGTATGATATCCACAAGGCCATACTATAATAAGTATATAACAAAAATCAACCAAAGATTAGTCGATATCACAAAAATCTTCTCAAAGATAAAAAGAATGTCATACTCTATATTTTTATTCACCAAACCATAAATATTGGCAATTAAATCAATGCCAATTCACAAAATGTTGATGACACACAAATTCACCAATACACAAATATTGATAAAACTTATCAATGAAAATCACGAAAATTGGTGAAGCACAAATTCTAGAAATCATCTCAAGAAATCCATAAATCACAAAAGGGGGAAAGGCCTATCACAAACGGAAGCATAAAAACTCCCTACACGTGTATCACAAACGGAATGCTAATTCCATGGTTGCTAACCATCACAAATTGAGCCGAAGCTCCACAAACGGCCCAAAGACCATGGGTTGCTACCCCACCAATTTGAGTCGAAACTCCACAAAACGGGGTTTAGTCTCCCTTGTAGATAAAGAGACATCGCACATTGCTAGTCTAAATCACAAAAATGATCGTCATTGATCATCAAGAAGTGTCAATTACACTAAGCTAGTAAATATACGAGTTTAGCTTCATGTCCCATAACCACTAGCTTAACTTAAATATTTACGAACAAATTGTTGATCTCCACTAGAAAATTGTCACAAGAGATTCAATCGAACAAGTCCAAGAATTAACCGACGAAGTAAACGCAAGTGTTTCATACCACTTGTTTTACTAAACCGTTTAATTAGATTTCTCATACGAGTGAGGTAAAGGCTTGTATATACTAATAGATTGGAAAACGGTTTAAGAAACGAGCTTTGTTATAAAATAGTGTTGAAATCATTTGAAGAAAGAGTTTTGATATTTTCTACTAGTATAGAAAACCTTTATATTTTTAAAGTAACAAATCACAGAAATGATTGTAGAAACAACCAATCACCAAAATTCACATTCGAAGACGTGAATAAAATCCAAAGAAACCGATAAAGAATCCATCGAAATAGATATTCAAAAATCCCTAAAAAGGAGTCATCAAAGTTATAATAAATGATAACAACAAATAGTATCATCACGAATCGTTAAATTGGAAATTCAATCCAAAAAGGCAAACTGGACTGAAACAGCAGGTTCAGTCGACTGAACAGAGTTTTCAGTCGACTGGCTCTGTACCTGGAATGTAACGATTGCGATTTTTCGTTGCCGAAAAACCGAATAGTTAGGGTTTAAGAAAAAGAAAACGTAGAAAAGAAGAGAAGAAAAGAAGATAATAGAGGGAAAAAGAAGATAGAAAATGGAACGGAATAGAAAACAACAGAACAATATCAGAATCTCACAATTCGCAGCTGAACAACATATAATAATAAATGAATAATCTTTAAACAAAGAACTATATCAGTTATTACATTACATCACATTTCATTACATCATATCATCAGAGTGTACAACAACATACAACAACAAACAGTGCAGCGGAAAAAGAAATACTATATAACTAGTAATACGCCATGCCATCCAGCTTGCCTCCAGCAACTCCTGAATATCCAGAATATCCTGATAAACCTTTACTCTTGACTGCCCGTGTGAAAATTGGTGGGCACCCAGAGTTTAGGAAGGAAAACAATAAACTCCGAGTCAGTCATGTGACTGGTGTGAGAACTCAAAACAGTTTATTTATCTTTAAAAATCAAAATAGAGGAATATTTTTAAATTCAATTCGCAATGCTTTTAAAAATGAGACTACCATAAGGCCTCCCGCACACACACACATGCAAACGCAGAATCGGAGGAGATTTCTCGTTATGATAGTCAAAGATGCTTGATACGCATTGGAAAAAAAACATTTGATATTAATATTAGTGCATAGTGTAGGAAAAATTCATTTCGAAAATAGAATATAAATCTTAGCCAACATAGACATTCCGAACTATGCCTACTATAGCTACCATCCAAACAGTGGGGCGCCACCATAAGTGAATGATAGGTTCTACAACTAATACCGTACAAGTCTCGTATTGTTTCTTTGGATTTCCAACGAATGATCAGGCCAAGGAACTTCCCATTGCCACATGAGAATGCCTCTGGATGGACATCCCCGAGAACCAAACCGGATCTCTACCAACACAAGGCCGGGTTACCCCTAACTGAGTAACAACTGACCGAATATGTCATCCCCCGGTCCTTTGGGACCTTTCAACCGAGCGCTCGTAATCAATTCACACAATCATAACAAAGTGTTTTCAACATGAGTAAGTATCTGGGCTCCATACCATGATACCACCCTTTTCCAGAAGGAAATGCACACATCCTAAAGGGCGCTACCCCTCATAACCTTGCTGCATCTTTCCTGTTTTGACCATTCACGGGGTGTGAGGCTCGACGAAGTCACGTCCACAAAAACATACTTTATACAAAAGCCATGCTTTGGGTCAACAAATGATCATAGAAATGATCACCAAGATAGACGATCAAATAAACGATCCTATCACAAATAATCAACACAATGATCATTTACAGCAACACTCAGCATGTCACATTACCAAACTGGGAATATATCGCTGATAACATTCAACTACATAACCTCTGAGATCGTACGTCTCAGAGAAGGGTGTTAAGCTAAAAGAATAAATTCTCCGCCACCAACAGAAATATATTTGAATGAAATCGGCTTTATATCTCAATTTGTAACGTCAGACATACAATCCATACAAGTCTGTTCTGGGCTCGAACAAAACCGAAGGCACTTACAAAGAAGTCCTTGCAATCCGGATAATCTCTAATCACGTCCGGACTTCCCATCACATAGGGAGTCTCTATACCATAGCTACTCGGTGCAAAGACAATCGACGAGTTGTCCTTTCGCTTTCAAAAAGATCCGGTCTTCAACACCGGTCTTCAAATGCAATTCATAACGACGTATCACATATTCGGAATGGGTTATACGACCCCATGGTCCTTTCCCGGTTAACCCGAATAGTGAGCGCTTATTCAAAAATAAGTGTGGCATTCAAATTCAAGCAAATCACATCAAATACCCATTCAAAGGGAAATATTGATAGTCGGTTACTGAACTATCAATGGATATGCACACATCACCAGTTTCCAAATAATTTTCCAAATTATTTATTTTCCAAAATATCTTTACAAGATATATAATTTTCAATACTTCAAAAATAAATCAATATTTATTTTTAAACAACTTCCCTTTCTATTCATATATTCCATAGTGAATGTATATTTCAAAATATCTATGAATATACGATTTCAATTATTCATTTCAATTTATCTTCAAAAAGATAAATTCTCAAAATATTCACTTTATATTGGAAAACATTTCCATACTTATTTATTCATAAGTAATTCACAAATTTTATTTATTTTCAACACTTGGAAAATATTCAATATACTTAAATCGAAATTAAGTATATATTTCATTCTTTAAGGAAATCATGCTCTTAAACATATTTATTTGGGCCAAAACGAATGTTGCGTAAAACATCTTTACGACAACCCAAAATCACTAGTATAGGGATTCGAATTTAAGATAGATATATAAATCCCAATACTAAACAAAACATTTCCTTTCGGAAATCATTTACTATAACAACAGTGTTATAGTCCACTATTTCCTTTTATTTCTCGAAAACGTCTATTTCAACAATAAATGTTGAAATCTATGGTTTCGAATCTCAACACATTTTAAAACATCGTTAGATCGTTTTAATTCTATTTAAAACATCACATTCAAAACAATTTCTTTAACATATTATTCACTATTCAAAAACGTGAATATACTACGTTAACAAATGTCATCATTTCCATTCATTTTATTTTAAAGGATTATTCACTGTCTACAACGTGAATATAACTTCATTAATAGGTTTCAACAATTTACTTATCAAAATAAGTCGTTTGCGAATTTATAAAAATGTTTATAAATTCCATTTATTAACCTATTCAATTTCATATCTCAATGATATACTAAAAATTCATATTATAAGTCAAATGCTTATAAAACGATTATTTTACAAAATCGTTCTTTTAAAGACTTCCCAAATTATAAATCTTATAACTTATAAGATTCATTTATTTATCCAAGTATATTCTTTAATAACTTCACAAAATCTATAAATCTTACTATTTATAAATTTCATTTACAACTTCACCATTTATAATTTTATAAATTCCATTCACATATGCAATCCATTTTTACTTCATTCAAACACTTATAAAAACTCGTTTTATAATGTCAATATTTCAATTTATAAATATCCATTTATAAATCTCTTAATATAAATCAATTTATATTATTCTTTTAAAACGTCTTTAAACTCCTTTAAAAACTTCATCATTTGATTTATAAAATAATCAAATTTTATAAATCCTTTATTTAAACTTTTCACAATAATTTCAGAAATCCCAATTTAAACTATTTCATAAAACCATTAACCCATATTTCTCAAAAATCAGCTTTTAACTATATCTCCTCAAAAATCATAATTTTTATAACTTTAAAAATTATAACGTTTAATTATTTAAAATGGATCAATTCCAAAAATATTTTATATTTTCGAAAATCACTTTAAAATCATTTTAAAGTTCCAAATTTGGTCCAATGATGCTACATAACAAATAGTCAATCACGACAACAACGATATCATATATCGATATGATAATCCATCAAATATCAAAATATCTGAAATCAAATAAATACTGTTGAGGAATCCAGTTGGATCCCTCCAACCTGTTTTCCTGCATCCACAAACATTAGCACAATACTAATTCCGCTCCAGTACGGAATTATCGCGGTATATGGGATTTAAAATATTATCCGCTTAATAACGGCGCAATAGGGTCTCATCCGCTAAACAAATACGGGAAATCAATAACACCAATATATACATATGCCAATATATATATATTGCTATTATATATAATACCAATTTCACTGTTTATGAAATATTCGCGGTATATGTTTTTAATAAATAACATCCGCTTACTAACGGCGTATAATGTCTATTTTAACAATCAATAGATAACAATCATCATTCAAACATGCATTCAAATATTTTAAATCTAACTATTTAAAATAAAATCGAAACTGATTCAATTGAGTGAGAAGTTCTCACCTTGATTTATTTCGTTTTAGCGATTTATTTCGAATAAAATTAAACGCGCGTTTAATTTTACCCGAAATTCTCACTAACTCCAAACGACTCCAATCCATTTCCATCGCGTAGTGCTTGTCCATACGATTCCAACGCAACTGGTTTCGCGCATTTTCGACCTCGTATGAAAAATTTATGGTTTTACAAAGTTTATACGAATTTTATTTATAATATTTACAACAAAATTATATAATTTTTTAACCTAAATCAGACATAGGCCGTAGATCCCCTGGTCCTTTGCATCACCACCGTGCTTTGCTTCCTCCCTCTTTCACGTTCCTCTACAGACATTAGCCGAACCAAATGAAACCCATAGCTCAAATTTAGGGTTAAATTTTGCTCTCACTACACTCGACTACACTTCGATCAGATAGCGCCACATCAAAGCCCCTAACCTCCTCTATGTTCGGCCCCAAGCACCATGAGCTCGGCCACCTATGTTGCGCGCAAATCGAGGCCGAACGGCCTGCCTTCATGGCTCCCCAACGACCACCACACTGCTCCATTCGCGATCAAATCCGTATAGAATCGTAGAGCTCTCCTTCCTCTTCAATGTTGTAGTTAATAATTTTGGCTAAAACTTCACGGATTGGAAGAGATTAAGGAATGAAATTCGTGAGTTTCTGGCCTTTGATCATGGTAGTGGCAGCTGCAGTTTTGATTAGGGTTTTGATATATTTTTTTTATTTATGAAGGGGGGTGTTGGTGTATTTATAGGAAAAATCGAACACTATTCATTCCGATTTTCCAAACTCCGATTTACGCGCCGTAACCAGCGTTTCTAGGGTTTATCCCGCGTTCCGGACACGATGGAACAGGTTTCGGAAGCTAATTCGGACATATGTGCGAGTTATGGCAATAAACGATCGATTTAAATTAAACCGATTTAAATCGATTTCTAGGCGTTTTAATTTGTACCGGACAAACGGTAAATCCAATTGACACGAAATTTGAAATCTTACAATAATATCACATTACGGATCCAATGAAACTGGTTTCGTCGAAATCCGAGACTTTTTGAAAAATGGCTATTTTAGCTCGCCAAATTAATATTAAAAACAATTCGATGCGTTTCGAGCTGCCACGATCAAACGGTAACTCCGATTGACACGAAATTTGAAATACGGTAATAACTAACTATTACGGATCCAATGGAACTAGTTTCGTTCAATTCTGAGACTGTTCAAAAATTGACTATTTTCACTAGTCGATTTAAATATTAAAATATTCAATTTTCACAAATAAACTTTTAATTCAAATTTAAAAGTTCTAAAATATCTTTCTAACTTCAATATGATAAAATAAAATTTTACAAATCATTTTCAATCATATTTAACCCTATTGCAATTATTTCCATAATTTCACATATTAAATTATCGATTTAATTATTCAATTAAATCCAATAATTCAGATAAAATTTATTCGACTTATAAATTCATTTTTTTTACATTTAAAATTAATTAAATATTCAAATTTTAATTATCAAAAATTCTGGGTCGTTACAATCTTCCCCCCTTAAAAGAATTTCGTCCTCGAAATTAACAAGTAAGAAAAGTTACAGAATCTATTAACTTTCCAAAAATTCATAATTAAACTTCTTACAATACTTTACTAAGTTTTCAAATCATACTTAGTTATCTTTTCAAAAATCACTACTATTGTTTAACTTTCAACTCCAAAATCAAAGTTATAGTTTTCAAAATTTTCCAATTTTCTCAAATTTTTTCTAACGCCTTAAATTTTCGGAAAAATTCGCCATAGTCTCCTTTGCGCGGCTCGATCCGAAAAAAAAATGACAGTATATATATCACAAATATACATCTCATCAAGTAATGAGGCATCCCGCAGGGAAAAAAGTATAAAAGTACGGTATTTAATCCGAGATATGTACCTTATATTTTATTAGCAAGCGTATACGGCTAATATAGCGCGAAAGCGAGCTCCAAATGCGAAGCAAACGCGATCTGCACCTACTAATCACTCAACAAACAACATGAGAATCATGCATATATGAAAATAGTATCGATATACAACATATAGCAACATTTATATATGCCAATATAGCAAATGCATCTAAAGCAATAAATTCAAACATCAACCAACTATCATCCATTCACGTTCTCATTAATATTCAATGAAATGGTTTTCAATTCAAATCACATTTGATTCATTAACAGTGGATGTTTTTACTAACATTCATTCTCAATTAGTTTATATTCACTAATTCATATTCAAGTTGGTTCACTTTCAATTCAAATTCAATTTATTTAAGATTCACTTAACTTCCAATTGAATTTCAATTACTTTAGCTTCCAATTTCATTAGCACTTAATGAATTATATACAATCAATCAACTAACAACCATATAACAACCATATAACAACCAATGTATATTAATTGCAACCAAATTCCTTTGCTTATATTCATTCAATTTGGTTTAAATTAAATTGATTTGCATTCAACTATTCAACTTTCAATAACATTAGATTTTAATGAATTTACACTTACATTCATTATCTCATATCAACTTAATTTACATTCAATTGATTTACATTCAATTCATTCATTCAATTCAATTGGTAATTCATTTAACCATTTCAAGTTGAATTTCATTACATAACTCAAGTTCATATTTATTACTTAACTTTGTTACTTTAGTTTGATACCAATATCAACTTCATTAAACATCTTTTAAGTTATATTTCCATTTAACTTTAAAATTCATTTTTATTACAACTCATATTTAACCCAAATTTCATATAGTTTCACTTCTTATATATATAAGTTTATTTCACAATTGTACATCACTTTAATTATAATTCATACTCTTATAATTCTTTAAACTTATACAATTATTCTTTTATTTAGATTATTCAAACAACTAAACAATCAACTTATATACACTTTAATAATTTTAATAAATTATTCCTTTATATATAAAATATAATCAAGGTAAAATTATTTCATTTACCCAATTTAAAACAATACTGTGTCGAATTATTCTATTCAAGTGTTTAGAAACCCCTTCGGCATAGTCTTGCGGACCGCGCTGACGAAAGTTCATATGCCACTCAATAAACCAATCATCACAATATAAAACAATTTATATTCATTAACAAATATGCTCTCATAGCTATTATTACACTCAAACTCATTCTAGAGCACTACTGACTCTATCTCTAATGAGTAATACCCAACAGAACCATGGTTGTCGCTTAACCATAAGCTTTGATACCAGATGTAACGATTGCGATTTTTCGTTGCCGAAAAACCGAATAGTTAGGGTTTAAGAAAAAGAAAACGTAGAAAAGAAGAGAAGAAAAGAAGATAATAGAGGGAAAAAGAAGATAGAAAATGGAACGGAATAGAAAACAACAGAACAATATCAGAATCTCACAATTCGCAGCTGAACAACATATAATAATAAATGAATAATCTTTAAACAAAGAACTATATCAATTATTACATTACATCACATTTCATTACATCATATCATCAGAGTGTACAACAACATACAACAACAAACAGTGCAGCGGAAAAAGAAATACTATATAACTAGTAATACGCCATGCCATCCAGCTTGCCTCCAGCAACTCCTGAATATCCAGAATATCCTGATAAACCTTTACTCTTGATTGCCCGTGTGAAAATTGGTGGGCACCCAGAGTTTAGGAAGGAAAACAATAAACTCCGAGTCAGTCATGTGACTGGTGTGAGAACTCAAAACAGTTTATTTATCTTTAAAAATCAAAATAGAGGAATATTTTTAAATTCAATTCGCAATGCTTTTAAAAATGAGACTACCATAAGGCCTCCCGCACACACACACATGCAAACGCAGAATCGGAGGAGATTTCTCCTTATGATAGTCAAAGATGCTTGATACGCATTGGAAAAAAAACATTTGATATTATTATTAGTGCATAGTGTAGGAAAAATTCATTTCGAAAATAGAATATAAATCTTAGCCAACATAGACATTCTGAACTATGCCTACTATAGCTACCATCCAAACAGTGGGGCGCCACCATAAGTGAATGATAGGTTCTACAACTAATACCGTACAAGTCTCGTATTGTTTCTTTGGATTTCCAACGAATGATCAGGCCAAGGAACTTCCCATTGCCACATGAGAATGCCTCTGGATGGACATCCCCGAGAACCAAACCGGATCTCTACCAACACAAGGCCGGGTTACCCCTAACTGAGTAACAACTGACCGAATATGTCATCCCCCGGTCCTTTGGGACCTTTCAACCGAGCGCTCGTAATCAATTCACACAATCATAACAAAGTGTTTTCAACATGAGTAAGTATCTGGGCTCTATACCATGATACCACCCTTTTCCAGAAGGAAATGCACACATCCTAAAGGGCGCTACCCCTCATAACCTTGCTGCATCTTTCTTGTTTTGACCATTCACGGGGTGTGAGGCTCGACGAAGTCACGTCCACAAAAACATACTTTATACAAAAGCCATGCTTTGGGTCAACAAATGATCATAGAAATGATCACCAAGATAGACGATCAAATAAACGATCCTATCACAAATAATCAACACAATGATCATTTACAGCAACACTCAGCATGTCACATTACCAAATTGGGAATATATCGCTGATAACATTCAACTACATAACCTCTGAGCTCGTACGTCTCAGAGAAGGGTGTTAAGCTAAAAGAATAAATTCTCCGCCACCAACAGAAATATATTTGAATGAAATCGGCTTTATATCTCAATTTGTAACGTCAGACATACAATCCATACAAGTCTGTTCCGGGCTCGAACAAAACCGAAGGCACTTACAAAGAAGTCCTTGTAATCCGGATAATCTCTAATCACGTCCGGACTTCCCATCACATAGGGAGTCTCTATACCGTAGCTACTCGGTGCAAAGACAATCGACGAGTTGTCCTTTCGCTTTCAAAAAGATCCGGTCTTCAACACCGGTCTTCAAATGCAATTCATAACGACGTATCACATATTCGGAATGGGTTATACGACCCCATGGTCCTTTCCCGGTTAACCCGAATAGTGAGCGCTTATTCAAAAATAAGTGTGGCATTCAAATTCAAGCAAATCACATCAAATACCCATTCAAAGGGAAATATTGATAGTCGGTTACTGAACTATCAATGGATATGCACACATCACCAGTTTCCAAATAATTTTCCAAATTATTTATTTTCCAAAATATCTTTACAAGATATATAATTTTCAATACTTCAAAAATAAATCAATATTTATTTTTAAACAACTTCCCTTTCTATTCATATATTCCATAGTGAATGTATATTTCAAAATATCTATGAATATACGATTTCAATTATTCATTTCAATTTATCTTCAAAAAGATAAATTCTCAAAATATTCACTTTATATTGGTAAACATTTCCATACTTATTTATTCATACGTAATTCACAAATTTTATTTATTTTCAACACTTGGAAAATATTCAATATACTTAAATCGAAATTAAGTATATATTTCATTCTTTAAGGAAATCATGCTCTTAAACATATTTATTTGGGCCAAATCGAATGTTGCGTAAAACATCGTTACGACAACCCAAAATCACTAGTATAGGGATTCGAATTTAAGATAGATATATAAATCCCAATACTAAACAAAACATTTCCTTTCGGAAATCATTTACTATAACAACAGTGTTATAGTCCACTATTTCCTTTTATTTCTCGAAAACGTCTATTTCAACAATAAATGTTGAAATCTATGGTTTCGAATCTCAACACATTTTAAAACATCGTTAGATCGTTTTAATTCTATTTGAAACATCACATTCAAAACAATTTCTTTAACATATTATTCACTATTCAAAAACGTGAATATACTACGTTAACAAATGTCATCATTTCCATTCATTTTATTTTAAAGGATTATTCACTGTCTACAACGTGAATATAATTTCATTAATAGGTTTCAACAATTTACTTATCAAAATAAGTCGTTTGCGAATTTATAAAACAATGTTTATAAATTCCATTTATTAACCTATTCAATTTCATATCTCAATGATATACTAAAAATTCATATTATAAGTCAAATGCTTATAAAACGATTATTTTACAAAATCGTTCTTTTAAAGACTTCCCAAATTATAAATCTTATAACTTATAAGATTCATTTATTTATCCAAGTATATTCTTTAATAACTTCACAAAATCTATAAATCTTACTATTTATAAATTTCATTTATAACTTCACCATTTATAATTTTATAAATTCCATTCACATATGCAATCCATTTTTACTTCATTCAAACACTTATAAAAACTCGTTTTATAATGTCAATATTTCAATTTATAAATATCCATTTATAAATCTCTTAATATAAATCAATTTATATTATTCTTTTAAAACGTCTTTAAACTCCTTTAAAAACTTCATCATTTGATTTATAAAATAATCAAATTTTATAAATCCTTTATTTAAACTTTTCACAATAATTTCAGAAATCCCAATTTAAACTATTTCATAAAACCATTAACCCATATTTCTCAAAAATCAGCTTTTAACTATATCTCCTCAAAAATCATAATTTTTATAACTTTAAAAATTATAACGTTTAATTATTTAAAATGGATCAATTCCAAAAATATTTTATATTTTCGAAAATCACTTTAAAATCATTTTAAAGTTCCAAATTTGGTCCAATGATGCTACATACCAAATAGTCAATCACGAAAACAACGATATCATATATCGATATGATAATCCATCAAATATCAAAATATCTGAAATCAAATAAATACTGTTGAGGAATCCAGTTGGATCCCTCCAACCTGTTTTCCTGCATCCACAAACATTAGCACAATACCAATTCCGCTCCAGTACGGAATTATCGCGGTATATGGGATTTAAAATATTATCCGCTTAATAACGGCGCAATAGGGTCTCATCCGCTAAACAAATGCGGGAAATCAATAACTCCAATATATACATATGCCAATATATATATATATATTGCTATTATATATAATACCAATTTCACTGTTTATGAAATATTCGCGGTATATGTTTTTAATAAATAACATCCGCTTACTAACGGCGTATAATGTCTATTTTAACAATCAATAGATAACAATCATCATTCAAACATGCATTCAAATATTTTAAGTCTAACTATTTAAAATAAAATCGAAACTGATTCGATTGAGTGAGAAGTTCTCACCTTGATTTATTTCGTTTTAGCGATTTATTTCGAATAAAATTAAACGCGCGTTTAATTTTATCCGAAATTCTCACTAACTCCAAACGGCTCCAATCCATTTCCATCGCGTAGTGCTTGTCCATACGATTCGAACGCAATTTTTTTCGCGCGTTTTCGACCTCGTATGAAAACGTTATGGTTTTACAAAGTTTATACGAATTTTATTTATAATATTTACAACAAAATTATATAATTTTTTAACCTAAATCAAACATAGGTCGTAGATCCCCTGGTCCTTTGCATCACCACCATGCATTGCTTCCTCCCTCTTTCACGTTCCTCTACAGACATTAGCCGAACCAAATGAAACCCATAGCTCAAATTTAGGGTTAAATTTTGCTCTCACTACACTCGACTACACTTCGATCAGATAGCGCCACATCAAAGCCCCTAACCTCCTCTATGTTCGTTCCCAAGCACCATGAGCTCGGCCACCTATGTTGCGCGCAAATCGAGGCCGAACGACCTGCCTTCATGGCTCCCCAACGACCACCACACTGCTCCATTCGCGATCAAATCCGTATAGAATCGTAGAGCTCTCCTTCCTCTTCAATGTTGTAGTTAATAATTTTGGCTGAAACTTCACGGATTGGAAGAGATTAAGGAATGAAATTCGTGAGTTTCTGGCCTTTGATCATGGTAGTGGCGGCTGCAGTTTTGATTAGGGTTTTGATATATTTTTTTTTATTTATGAAGGGGGGTGTTGGTGTATTTATAGGAAAAATCGAACACTATTCATTCCGATTTTCCAAACTCCGATTTACGCGCCGTAACCAGTGTTTCTAAGGTTTATCCCGCGTTCCGGACACGATGGAACAGGTTTCAGAAGCTAATTCGGACATATGTGCGAGTTATGGCAATAAACGATCGATTTAAATTAAACCGATTTAAATCGATTTCTAGGCGTTTTAATTTGTACCGGACAAACGGTAAATCCAATTGACACGAAATTTGAAACCTTACAATAATATCACATTATGGATCCGATGAAACTGGTTTCGTCAAAATCCGAGACTTTTTGAAAAATGGCTATTTTAACTCGCCAAATTAATATTAAAAACAATTCGATGCGTTTCGAGCTGCCACGATCAAACGGTAACTCCGATTGACACGAAATTTGGAATCCGGTAATAACTAACTATTACGAATCCAATGGAACTGGTTTCGTTCAATTCTGAGACTGTTCAAAAATTGACTATTTTCACTAGTCGATTTAAATATTAAAATATTCAATTTTCACAAATAAACTTTTAATTCAAATTTAAAAGTTCTAAAATATCTTTCTAACTTCAATATGATAAAATAAAATTTTACAAATTATTTTCAATCATATTTAACCCTATTGCAATTATTTCCATAATTTCACATATTAAATTATCGATTTAATTATTCAATTAAATCCAATAATTCAAATAAAATTTATTCGACTTATAAATTCATTTTTTTTACATTTAAAATTAATTAAATATTCAAATTTTAATTATCAAAAATTCTGGGTCGTTACATGGAAATTTTCCAGCTTCAGGAAACTTTCTGTTTTCAGGTTCAGTCGACTGAACAGAGGATTCAGTCGACTGAATCATGCCTGAAAACTTTTGGGTTTCAGGTTCAGTCCACTGAACAGAGATTTCAGTCGATTGGATCATGCCTGGGCTGTTTTTCAGCCTATACAAATGAAGAGCAAACTCTTCCAAAATGCAACCGGACGAACATTGGCTCTAAGGGTTTATGCCAATCGGCAACCCGGCTCTATATGCTCCTCGATGCATCATCCAAAGCATGATCAAACATCCATAAAAGGATTTTCACACAAATTTGACTTAAAACCCCAAAAATTGGAATATTCACATAACCAATCTAAATCAAAAGCAAATTCACATGAAGAAGTGTTAGGAATTCATACCTAACAACCAAAGATAATTATAGTCATAGGTGTGAGATAAAAATCTCACCTTTGAACCCAAAACAAATGAATGAGAAGCTTGAAGACAAGGGAAGATCAACCACGCTTCAATCTCAACACAAGAAGCTTGAATCTAAGCTTAAAATAAGAACATTCCCAAAATTAGGTTTAGGAATTTCTGAAATTGATCAAAAGAATGAGTTGGAGAAGATGAAGAGAAGCTTACCAATGGGTTCTCTTGAATTTGGAGCTAGAAGTTGGATTTGCTAATGAAGACTAGGGTTTTGGAGTTTTACTTTCCCATATCTCCCACCATTGATGCTTTAGAATTGAAAAGAGGAGGAAGTGAGAGTGAATGGTGAGGAGTGGTTCAGATTTGAGTATAAGTTAAACATAGGGCTGAACCCAAACCCAAAACCGAAGTGAAAATGATCAAATTTTCGACTAGCTTCAAACATATCAATGTTTATACTCAAAAAGGTTGCAAACGACATTTTGAACTCAATGGGAAGGGTCTCGAGTCCCAATTCGACTGTTTGCAAAAAGTGACTTTTTGGTCTAAAATCCGACGGATGATAAAATATTTAAATATAAAAATTGATAAATATGCGGGTTGTTATCAGTTTGGTATCAGAGCTAGTGTTATTGTTCCTATTTGGATATTAATGACTACTTCTAGTAAGTCTATTGGTAGATCTGGTGTCAATTATGGAGTAACACGTTTTGATGGAAATGGAGATTTTGGTACTTGGAAGATGAAGATGGAGGCTGTGTTAAAGAAGGAGAAGACTTATAAGATTGTTTCTGCGCCTCAGAAATTGAAAGATATTGACGCAGTTGATTTGGAAGAGATGGAAGATGAAGCTCTCACAAAATTCAGTTGAGTCTTTCGGATGAAGTTCTTAGAGAATTCTCTCAGAAGAAGTCGGCGAAGGAACTATGCGATGCATTATAAGATGCATATCAAGACAAGTCTCTCACTAATCGGATTATTCTTCAGCAACAACTCTATTCGTTCAAGATGAAGCCTGAAGCTGATCTCATGGAGCATGTAGATGCTTTGATTATGAACCCGAAGGCAGCAGAAGTTGATATTACCAATGAGGCTCAAGCTGTGATCCACTTATGTTCCTTGCCTAAGGAGTATACTGCTTTTGTTAATTCCATGATTTATGGCCGCGGTAAAATTAGCCTGTCTGATGTAAAGGCCAATCTTCATAATGAAGTATTAAGAGGTAGATTGGCGAGCACTAGCTTGGATAGTGATACCGAAGGCTTATCTGTTTAGAGAGGTAGAGGCCAAAACAGGTCAAAGAAAGTGGAGGACGGAATTCTTCATGGTCTCAGTCTAGGGGCCTAAGAATTTGACTTGTCATTATTGTAAGAAACCAGGGCACTTCATAGCACAATGTACCAAGCTTGAAGGTAGAAGAAAAGATCCAAAGCAAGTTTCAGCTTCTACAGCAGAGAAATCAGATACAAAAGTGACACTGATGTATTTACAGCTTCTGGCTCTTCTGGGAAGAGTAACTTATGGCTGATTGATTCTGGCGCATCCTATCATATGACACCTGATAGGAACTGCTTTCCACTTACCGTGAAATTGATGGAGGAGAAGTTCTGATGGGTAATGATGCTTCTTGCCGAATGGTTGGTGTTGGTGGCGTGATGATTAGGATGTTTGGTGGTGTTATACGTACGATCACCGATGTTAGACATGTACCTAATTTGAGGAGGAGCTTGATTTTTGTTGGGCATTGAGTAGACTTGGTTTGAAGATTGTAGTAGAAGGAGAGAAAATGAAAATATCAAACGGTTCCATGATTGTTATGAGAGGTGTGAGGGCAGGAAATCTTTATCTATTAAAGGGCACTACTGTAATTGGTGAATCGGCTTCTGTTTACATCTGTTGATTCGGATTCTTTCAGATTATGGCACTTACGGATGGGTCACATCGGTGAGCGCGACATGGATGAGTTGAGAAAACGAGGTTTGATTGATGGAGTTCATCATTCAAAACTTGGTTTTTGTGAAGAGTGTGTTCTTGGAAAGCAGACGAAGATTTCTTTTGGTACAGGAGAGCATAAAGCAAAAGCTGTCTTGGAGTATGTTCATATAGATGTCTGGGGTCCCTCCCCTTGTCAGTCTTTAGGTGGAGCCAGGTATTTCGTTTCATTTATAGATGATTTCTCTCGAAAAGTATGGGTATACTTTCTTCAGTCAAAGATTGAAACCTTTGCCAAGTTTCGAAAGTGGAAATCTATGGTTGAGAAGCAGTCAGGGAAGAAATTGAAAGTTCTCCGTTCAGATAATGGCGGTGAATTTGTATCACAAGAATTCATCGATTATTGTGAGTCCGAAGGCATTAAGAGGCATTACACTACACCAAGCGACCCCCAGTCTAATGGAGTTGCAGAAAGGATGAATCGGACATTATTGGAGAGAACAAGATGTCTCAGACTGATTGCTAAATTGAAGAAGGGATTTTGGGTTGAAGCTTTATCTATGGCGGCTTTCCTCATCAACCGCACACCTTCTACTGCCATAGATATGAAAATCCCTGAAGAAGTATGGAAAGGAGAGCCTGTTAGCTATTCATTTCTCAGAGTGTTTGGTTTCCCAGCTTATGTGCATGAGAGTAAAGGGAAGCTGGAACCTAGATCTCGCAAGTGTATCTTTCTAGGTTATAGGAGAGGAGTGAAGGGATGTAGGTTGTGGTGTCCTATTAGCAAGAAGATCGTTATGACCAGGCATATGACTTTTGATGAGAAGGCTATGTTGAAGGTGGAGCCTTCCCCATTGGATGACAATGAGAGGACATGTGAAGAATACCAAACACAAAGCAAGTCGTCTGTTGATTCTTTCCATAGACGTTCAGATGGTGTTTTCGATGACACCGTGGTTGATGAGGATAATATCTATGTTGGTATAGAGAATCAAACTCAAGGTGGAGCTTGTTCAGAACCTAGGCCTGTTAGACAAAGAAGAAAGCCTAAGTGGCTTGATGAGTTTGTTGGATCGAGCATCGAAGACATTAACTTCGATGATATGGCAACATATGCTTTGAATGTTGTCCATGATGAGCCCTGTGATTATAGAGAAGCTATCGCATTAGTTAATAGTTCTAGTTGGTTAGTTGCTATGGAGGAGGAGATTGAATCATTACAGAGAAATCATACTTGGGATTTGGTGGCTCTTCCCACCGACAAGAGAGCTATTGGATGCAAGTGGATCTATAGAGTGAAAGACGGTGAAAATGGTAATCTCAGATACAAGGCAAGATTAGTCGCAAAGGGGTATGTTTAGAAGAAGGGGTTAGAGTATCATGATATCTTTGCTCCAGTTATTAGGCATACTTCTATTCGTATTCTTTTGGCATTAGTTGCTCATTATCATATGGAATTAGAGCATCTAGATTTCAAAACTGTATTCTTGCACGGTGATCTGGATGAGGAGATTTATTTAAAGCAGCTGGAAGGGTTCATTGATAGTAGCAGACCAGACTATGTTTGCAAACTCAACAAATCTCTATATGGACTGAAGCAGTCTCCTAGACTATGGGATAAGAGGTTTGATAAGTTTATGCTTTCACAGGGATACTCCAGAAGTTTCAAAGACCATTGTGTTTATTACAGAAGATGTGATGGTGATATGATTCATTTGTTGTTATATGTTGATGATATGCTGATTGCATCTCGGAGTATGGTCAGAATTAAGGAGTTGAAAGCGGAGCTCAGTAGAGAGTTTGACATGAAGGATTTGGGAAAGGCACAAAGAATATTGGGTATGGAGATAAGAAGGGATAGGAAGCGAAGAGTTAAGCCTCACTCAAGCGCAGTATATCGAGAAGGTCCTCGCTCGATTTAGAATGGAGAAAGCCAAACCGGTTGGCACTCCGTTAAGCTCTCATTTTAAGTTGTCAAAAGACTTATCTCTCTCATCGGAAGAAGACAAAACGTATATGGCTGATATACCTTATTCTAGTGTTGTTGGTAGTCTTATGTATGCGATGGTGTGCACAAGACCAAATTTGGCCCATGCAGTAGGTGTTGTGAGTCGATATATGTCTAACCCAGGCAAAGAGCATTGGCAAGCTGTGAAGTGGATTCTTAGATATCTCCGAGGCACTTCTTCGGTGGGCTTGTTATATAGTGGAGTGGATGGTGACATCTTTCTTAGAGGATACTGTGATTCTGATTATGCTGGGGATAGAGATGCTAGGAAGTCAGTGTCGGGCTATGTTTTTACACTTGGCATAGGCTCGATTTCATGGAGATCAAACCTACAATCTATCGTAGCTTTATCGACTACCGAAGCAGAGTTGATATTGATTGTGGAAGCAACAAAGGAAGGATTATACTTACTTCAGTTGTTGGATGATCTTTCAATAGTGCAGCGGACAGTAGAGATATTTTCAGACAGTCAGAGTGTGATTCATCTAGTAGAGAATCAAGCTTATAGTTCATGAACGAAGCACATTGATGTTAGAGGTTTCTTTCTTATGCTTGAGGAAGAATGAAGCAAGATCAAATTGTTGAAAGTAAGTACTTCGGATAATCCTTCAGATATGATGACAAAGTCACTTCCAAAGGAAAAGTTTGAGCATTGCTCAAACTTGATCAATTTGATTCCTGTTACTTGAGCGCCATGGGGCCAACAACTTCTATGTTGATTGCTTGATGATAAGGTGATGAAGAGAGATTGTTATATTTGAATCAAGGTGGAGTGTTAAATTTAAATGATTCAAATATTTGTTAAAGAGGAAAGAAATTAATTAATTGATTCACTCAAATCAATTAATTTGGCTGATATATGGAAGCATATTTTGAAGGAAACTAATTAATCAGTCAATCGATTAATTAGTCAATATATTTGCTATATGAAGAAATAAATGATTAGGCATGGGGAATAAAGGAAAGATATTGAAACGAAGATTACACCATCTATTTGTATAAAAATCAAATCATGCAACTTGGAAAGATATCTGGATAATTGGAAAATTGATTTGCTTAATCTCCAAGCAACCCTTCATTATCAAGTCTATTTAAATGAAGGAATTTCATCTTCATATAGACAAGCAAGTGTGAGAGAATCCACCATTATTCTTCCCTCTCTTTTGTACTCTTTTCTTTAGTGAAATAAAAAGTTATTGGGTCTCCGTGGACGTAGGATATTCATATCCGAACCACGTTAAATCTTTTGTGTCTCTTATTTCTGCTATTATTTCTGTGAGACTGCATAATTGATTTTTTTTTTAAAGTTCCATTGGTATTTAAATAGGCAATACTAGATCCTGATCAAATAATTCGCTTCCGCTCAAATTGAAACAAATTTCACTACAGCTCTTTTTGTAACAACCCCGATTTAGATGATTACCTGTAATATTAAATTATATAACGGTGGTTATAATTTAATATTGTGAAATAAAATTAATTGGAGATTTAAAATTGTTTATTTTAAATAAACAGTGGATTTAAAAATGTGAAAATAAAGTTTTAAAACTTTATTTTTGATTATTTGAGTTAAAATGTGCAAAACATGATTTTAATTTAAAGAAATGCAATAATTTTGATAATTATTGCCAAATGTTTCTTTTATATATTTTTAAGAAAAGCATTTGATTTAATAAGTAATTTATTATAAATAAAAATGATGAAAATACGATTTGTTAAATTTAATCACACAAGGTAATAAATTTTATGTAATTTTTGAAGTTAAAAATGAAGTTTTATGTAATTATTGTGTAATTTGTGCATCTTAATTAAAATAAGAGTTTTATTTATGAAAATAAATTTTTAAAGCTAAATAATCTTTTATTTTGATGTAAAATAAATTTTTGGTACATTAGAATATATTGTATGATTTTATAATGTGAAAACAATTCACATATATTTGTATAACTTGTGTACATTTGTGTATTGGTAGTAATTTAGTGTGTAAATTTCTTTTAGGCTAAATTAATTAATTTTTTGGGCTTAACCCACTTAGAAACTTAACCGGATAGTTTGAGAAACTTCTTTCTCATTTTGATCCGTACAGTATTCATCTTCCTCTTCCTAATAGAGAAAAAAAAAAGAAATTAAAAACTCTTCTTCCTCTTTCAAAAACAACACCAAAATCTCCAACTTCTTACTGTGGTTCTCAAATTAAAATCAGTATATTTCAGGTAATCAATTTCTAAACCTAATTCCTTCATCAAATTTCAATTTTTAAAAGAGTTGTTTGCTATAATTGAAGAATTGTGTTGCATAGCTCTGTACATTTCATTCTCAGGTTGTTGAAGCCCTCTTGAAGCCATTTTAAAGCAAAAGATCGCCACTTTTCACCAATTTGATCTTGGAGCTCAGGTATTTTGAAAGGTGAGTATCAATCTCACAAAGGCTAGCTTATGAAATGCAAAAAAACCGCAAACTGCAGTCAAAATTTTGCTTATTGTAAATCATTTTTGAATTGTTTTGATTTTCTGTGTAAACTGTTTTAATTAGCACCTTTGTGCAGTCATATCTCTCTATTCAGGCAACAAAATACTATCGGATTTTCTCTGGTTCGTAGACCATGTTCTCTAGATTATGCATGCCAAATTTTAGGTCATTTCGACCAATGAAGCTTAAAGAAATATGCTGCCGAACTTTGATTCGGAGCATATTTTAGCCCAGATTTTCGCAGTGAAATCATTGTCTGGGTGCAACTTTGAGACATCATAACTTTCTCATACCTTGTTCAAATTGTGTGATTTTTTTTCCAATTTAAAGTATAGTTGTTGAATTTTAAGCATGATAAATTTTAGGTCATTTCGACCTATGTAGCTTATAGAAATATGCTGCTGAACTTTGATTCAGAGCATGTTTTTGCCCAGATTTTCGCAGTGAAATCATTGTCTGGGTACAACTTTGAGACATCATAACTTTCTTATACCTTGTTCAAATTGCATGGTTCTTTTTCCAATTTAAAGTAAAGTTGTTGAATTTTATGCACGTCAAATTTCAGGTCATTTCGACCTCTGTAGCCTATAGAACGTGTTGTCAAACTTTGAATCAGAGCATGTTTTGCTCCAGCCGTTTACGGTAAAATCTGGCTGTGAGTTCAACTTTGTGACATTATATCTATTCTGTTTCTTTTCCGATTGTATCCGTTCTTTTTTTAGTTCAAAGTACAGTTGTTGAACTCTATGCCAGCAAAATTTCAAGGCTGTATACCTTTGTAACTAGTTGAAAATTTACTTGGAACTTTGAATCGGAGCATGTTTTGCTTCGGCTGAAAATTTCTAAATTGTTTTACATGGATTTCTTTCGATGTTGTTTTTGATCGGCTTGATCCTAAGATGAAAGAGCCAATATTACCATTTATCCGTATTTCAGATTGGTGAGTTTATAAGAAACTTTCGTATGACGATTTTATGAATAATTTCATTGAATTTTGTTGATTTTTGTTTTTTCTTTGCACGTGCTTTCTAAACCGTTTTCGAAAGATTTTTTTTAAGATATTCGAAATAAATATTTTACAATATTTATAATTATTTTAAAGCTATTAAAATTATTTGTTCTCCATAATAAGAGAATTTCATAAGTTATTTTCCAAAACGATTTCGAAAATAGTTTTAAAAGCTTGTTTTCTAAAAAATTATTTTCTATATAAAAATACACATTTTTGCACTATTCGAGCGTACGAGAAGGAGAATTAAACGATTGGGTAAAACACGTGGTATGAGACACGTGCATTTACCTTTTTGGTTAAGTCCTGACTTGTCCATTTGAATGTTTTGACCTTCGGGTCGTGTTTGCCGATGAGATGAGACAAATGTTTTTACTGCTTTCTAGTGTGACATTGACTAACGGTTAGGAAACCGTTAAGTGAGAACGTGTGATATGGGATGCACTGTTACCACTTTTTGGGTTCCTCTCTGGGAGTTTGTGACACATTCACGAGTGACTCCCAGTACTTAGACTGTTGGGTCGCTTATGGACTGTCGGGTCATATGTGTATATATATAGCTGTTGGGCTTACCACGGACTGTTGGGCTTACCACGGACTGTTGGGTCCTACAGAGACTGTTGGGTCTCTTATGCACAAGTACTTGGCAGGCTGTTGGACCATCTTATGGACTGTTGAGTCCTATTTATCTATAGCTGTTGGGCTACAATTTAGACTGTTGGGTCCTTTTCTTATATTGTGTTTTCTAGATTTCTTTGTGACGATTTCTAGAATTTTGATGTTTTAAATATGTTTTCACCATAGTCGCCTTCGTTGAGATATTTATTTAGCCTAAGTGCTATACTATCGACTATATGGTGATTACATTCGGATATTTGAACTCGAAGTCGAGTTCTATTTATATTATGTTTTATATTGCCATACTTTGGTATTTTTGAGATTTATAATCTCCTACTTGGGAGTATAGTTGATGGTAGCCATTACATTGGCTATTTGTTTTGCCGATGATATGAGGCGTGAATTTGTGGGTGCTTGATTTGTTATTGATGTTATTTTTGAACTTACTCACTTAAGACCCTTATGACATTTAGTACTTATCACATAACTCATATTATTTCTTCTCATTTGAGAAGAGTTGTTACCCCTTTATCCTTATATCATACTTCATCTTATATATGCTAATCAGTTGTTTATGCTAGACCGACCCGTGTATTTTATATACTCGGGTCAGACCGAGTTGAAGGTTAGGGTTTCTGGACTATTGCTTACTTGTACCCTTTTGGACTCTTCTATCGACTCTTTGGATAGGATGCATAGTTTTTAATGTAGTTGCCTTGTAGTTGACTTGTTGTATATATTTTTTTGTGGGATTGATGTATGTATATATTGTGGTTGTAATACCACTTCTGACACTGTGTATTGTATCTGATGTATATGTATGTATTCGACCGTGTTTGTTGTTCTGTTGCCTATATTATCATTTATATTGTGTTTGATTCTGAATAGATCCTGTAGCCACCATAGTTTTGTATTAAGCATTTATTAGATATGTCGAACCACTTGAGGAAGAAAAAAAATGGAGCACCAGATCGACGTATTTAATAGATGTTTAAGACAAAGATATGGATGGTCGCTCCTAACCAGCCATATTCTCCGCATTAGCAGACAATATTACTCAGTAATACTCTTTGTTAATGTGGGTCTCGGGGTAGGGCGTCACACTCTTGATTCCAGGTCGTTGCAAGATTCCAGTCACGTTCAACACCATCAATGTCGCCATGAGATTCCAGGGCACGTTCACCACCATAGAAAACGCTGCAAGATTCCAGGTCAAAGGTAACGCGGTTGAGAAGAGCATCGGGGTGGCGGTGTCATGCTATGAAAATAATTAAATGTGGTTAGGGGATTTGGGATTTAGGAATTTTAAGAGAGAGAATTAATGTTTTTAGTCTGAGAGATGAAAAAAAGAACGAAAGGGAAGAGGGAAGGGCAGAATACTATGAGAAAGGGGTGGCTACGAAAATAGTCGATGGAGATTGCCTACTAAAGGTGTTACCTAGTGAATTACTATTTTAAATAAAACAAATTAAGACAAACAATAACAATACGAAATAAAGTGTTATCAATTGGCATTATAAAAAATAACTTTTCTTGTAGTGTTTATTCTTTCTTAAGCTAAAATATTCTGAGGCTAATTGTAATAACCTGGATTTTGGAGATTACCGTTAATATTATATTATAATGCAAATAATAATTTAATATTGTGATTGTAAATGAATTGGAGGAATGAAAAGTGAGTTATTATTGTTTATTTTATATAAACAATGTTTTGATGAAAAAAACTTGGGTTTTTAATTTATATAAGTTAATTTATCTCATAAGATGTTATTTCAACATATTGATGGTTGTAATAAATATAAATGAATGAAAATAATTTTATAATATTTTATTTGTGAAATTGGGTTGAAAATAGATGATGTTAGTTATTTATTGAGTCAAAATGGGAAATACTGGAATTTTATTCCAATAATAGCCGTTTATAGTGAATAAAAAGGGCAAATGAGAAGAAAATGAATTTTTCGAAGTGTATTAATGATTGAAAACAGTGTTGTAATATTTTAAAAAGTGTTAAAACATTTAATACACTTATTTCAGTTAAGAAATAATTTTTATTTGACTCAAATTGTTAAAAATAGTGGTTTTTGTCTAAAAATAACAATATTGTCAAATATTGTGTAAATTAATAGTTTATTGTTAAAATAATATTTTTAAGTGAAAAAAATATATTATTGTGTTAATCATGTTCACCTTGTTAAAATATGAAGAATGCATTTTTGTCTCATGTAAAAAGAAGTTAATATGTGAAAGTTATGTTAAAAATGGTTTACAACTTATGTAGATTAGCCTAAATAATTTTCTAAGTATAGAAATGGGCTTTATGGGTATGGGTTTTAGATCCTAAACCCAAGTCTATAACTAGCACGAAAGAAAGAAAAAATTTGTACGTTGTTTTCCCATTTCTCATTTTCTTCTTCTCCATAAATTAACAGTAAATGAAAACAATGGCTATCGTCTTCAAAAATTTAATTTTCCAAGCTTAATCTTTGCAAATTTAAAACCTAATTCAAGTTAGAATCATAAAAGAAGGTAACCTCCAACCTAATCTATCTTAGAATTCATCTAAATCCTAGAATTGTTTACTGTAAATTTTGTTTTGATCAATTGCTTCTTTGCATGTACTGTACTTTTCTATTTTCAGATGTTTAGGGCTCCAATCTTGTGCTAAAGGCTCAATCTTGCTTGCAAATCCTCTCTTGTTCACTGCAAATCAATAGGTAAGTGTAAAAGCTTACAAATGCTAGCCAAAACAAAGTTTTGAGTTGAATTTTCATATTAATAAGGTTACGTTTCGTCTTTGTTTTTCTGTTTTCTGTCGCCACATTGTTTTGCTATAACTTCTTCGTTTCTTAACCGATTTTGATAATTTTGGATGTTTCGGAAAGCTTAAATCATGTAATAAAACTTTCATGTGCTAAGTTTTCTGTAATTTTGATGTTAGCTATGTTAAAATCAAATTTTTCTACTGCTATCCCGAGAGCAAAACCAATATTTGCTCTGTGCTTGAAGCTGAAACAAAATTTGTCATAACTTCTTCATTTCTTAACCGATTTTGTTAATTTTGGAGTTCTGAAAATCTTAAATCATGTACTACAACTTTCATTTATTAAGTTTTCTGAAATTTTGAGGTTAGCTATGTTAAAATCGAATTTTTCTAGTGCTATCGCGAGAGCAAAACCAATATTTGCTCTATGCTTGAAGCTGAAACGAAATTTGCTATAACTTCTTCGTTTCTTAACCAATTTTGATAATTTTAGATTTTCGGAAAGCTTCAATCATGTACTACAACTTTAGTGTATTAAGTTTTCTGTAATTTTGAGGTTAGCCATGTTAAAATCGATTTTTTCTACTGCTATCCCGAGAGCAAAACCAATATTTTCTCTTTGCTTGAAGCTGAAACGAAATTTGCTATAACTTCTTCATTTCTTAACTGATTTTGATAATTTGGCATGTTCCAGAAAGCTTCAATCATGTAATACAACTTTCATATATTAAGTTTTTTGTAATTTTGAGGTTAGCTATGTCAAAATCGAATTTTTCGACTGCTATTCCGAGAGCAAAACCAATATTTGCTCTGTGCTTGAAGCTAAAACAAAATTTGTCATAACTCCTTCGTTTCTTAACCGATTTTGATATTTTGGATGTTTCAGAAAGAATAAATTTTGTTCTACAAGTTTCATGTTTTGAATTTTCTATAATTTTGATGTTTGCTTGATCAAAATCGTGCTTGTTTGCTGCTGTCCTGCGAGCAAATCGACAGCAACAACAAACACAGGCCTGAGAATTGTTTTGGCCATAACATTTTCGTTTCTTAACCAAATTCAATAATTTTGCATGTTTTGAAAAGCTTAGACATAGAGCTATAAGTTTCACATTTTGAGATTTTTATAATTTTAAAGTTATCCGGGTCAAAATTGAGACGAATTAAGAGTTAAAAATTTCTATTGGAATTATGGTTATAAATAACCATCTAGATGATATTTTTGCTTGCTGATGAGATGAGGTAAGCTGCTTTATGATGATTTTACGATGTTGAGATGTATTATGATGGCTTTTACTTGTCAATGAGATGAGACAAGTCACGATGCCACTAATACCCGTCAATGAGACGAGACGGGTAGGGTATTGTATTTACTCGCCGATGAGATGAGGCAGAGTATATATTCATGATGTTTATGGTGTTTTACTAGTGTGGCACCAACTAACGGCTAGTAAACCGTTAGGTCCGAACGTATGGTATGGGACGTATGTTAATGCCTATTGGGTTCCTATCTGAGAAGTTGAGACACATTCACGATGTTTACTAGTACTATAGACCACGAGTACTCAATTGGAGTCATCACGATGTAGTTGCGACTCCGAACATCACGATGTTATTAACTCGGGTCTTTGTGACTGGGAGTCATTATGTTATTTTAAACTATAGTCATCACGATTTTCATGATGTTATGATGTTACTTGACTCCAGTCATCATGATGTTTATGGTACCAAATATTAGTACTAGTCACGATGTAAGCATGTGCAGTTTTCCATGAAATTTTAGATGTTTTGATTTCACCTTTTTACGAGGAAGTTTATTATAGCCTTGAGTAAGATGAAGGCTTACATGTGTTGATGGTTTTATGGTAATTTCTAATAAGATGTTTTGAACTCTTTGAGTTCTATTATGATGAATTTATAAGGTTTTAGATCATTTTATGATAATTATTTATATGGTTCAAATCCTTGCCTATTTCACTTATGTAACTATAGAAGATGAACCATAGTTAGATAACCAATTGAGTTCCCTTATGAAATCATGATGAACCCATAGATGTCTCACCTTAGAGATGATCTTGATGATACTTTTATCGTTCGGTTGACAACAACGGAATGGTTCCTATTACTGTTATCTTTACTAATGATGAGTTCTAGCTAGCCTGACCCGTATATTTATTACTCGGGTCAGATCGAGTTGCAGGTTAGGTATGGATTTAGCTCACTCCTTCTTGGATCGGTTAGCTTGCTTCTGTTTGGACCACTTTTTTCAGACTTGGACATTGTACCTATTATTTTATGGGATGGTTGTGTATGTATATTTTGTAGTTCATGCTACTTATGTATGTTGTATTATGTATGATGTATGGAGATGTATGTATACTCTGATCTGGGTTTGATGTTCTATGACTGTGTGTGTATATATATATATATATTTGTATATTGCATTTATTCTGAAACGGTCCTAAACCACCATGGTATCGTATTAGTTAAGGACTAGGTGAATCGACCATATATGAGGTAATAGAAAAAAATCGACATACTTAGCTCTTAGCTAATGCATTATCATGAGGGCCGCCCTTAACAGCCCTATTCTCTACATTAGTAGACAGGATTACTTAGTAATTCTCTTTACTAATGTGGGTCTCGGGGTGGGGCGTCACACTAATACACTTTTTTGAATTTATATATTATACAAAATAAAGAAGAGATAATTAGAGGAAGGAACAAGGCTAAGGCATGGAATCAAATCTAAGGGAACTCGGTGGGAATCATATATGAGTGGAAATCTCGTCTTTTCCCATAATAATATATTGTGTAGTGATATTTGGATTTTTTTTGCTTTGGGGAATTTTGTTTATGATAATTGTTAATTTAAACCACAAAATTACTCCATAAAATGTAAACTTTGGAATTGATTGGAATCTTTATTGTTTTGTGATGATATAGTAGAATTTAGTCCATATTTATATACAATATGAAAGATTTATATTCTATTCAATTTCCACTTCAATTTTTGTTTTTTTTATGCCATATGAATTCAAGAGAATTATGAATGAGGGTGCAAAGTATGGATTTTCCTTTTCCCATAGTTTGTATTACCTAATTTGATATTATATATATAATTCCTTTGTTATTTCAATAATATACGCTCTAGTGTTGAATGGAACATAAATGATTTCAATTGTGAATATTTGCTTCCTTGGAAAGGAGGCGCATTCTATCATATTAACATAAATTTTCATATTTGGATTCCATATTTGAATATGTGCAAGTCTATTTGTTTGGCTAAATGAATTATGATATCGGTTATTTTGTAAATTGCTATATTGAACAGTGACTTTTATGGATATTTAAATTTTGATAATAAAATAATGTAATATGACAAATAAAAGAAATGAACAAATTGTCTAAATATTTAGGAAGTTAATTAGTCACAAAGTAACAACATATTCTTTTAATTAAGAAAATGACCGAATTAACATTATGGACCTATAACGTATGCGATAAATATGGCACTTAAACTGTATGAATAATTCGACAATGAACGTACTAAAATGCTTAAAGATATTTATGGAAATAAATCCATAATTAGAGGGGGAATAAGGAGTTTACCTTATATGGCATTTTTATGCCAAAACATGGGTGAGGTTATATGTATTGTATGTTCGCATAATTCAACATTTGAAAGTTCAGAGATATCAATATAATTAAGTTAGAGGGACGCAATGTCAGTTAAAAGCACATAGAAGCCTACCCGGCTAATCAGACTACCAGCAATGTGACTTTTTCAACTGATGTGAGATATCCCTGTAATAAATATCTACATTGGATGCGAGGTAAGTCCCAATTTTTATAAGATAAGACTGTCAAGCTAATATGGCTACCAGCACCTACAAATAGTCGAACTAATGTGAGACATCACGATTAGGTTACAGGCTGTGCAGTTAAAGTGCTTAGCTTTACTATAGTGGTGGAGGAGTAAAAAGTTACAGCGAGGATAAAGTGGTGATATAACAGAATATAATGGAGATGTAAAAGCTTCATTAGGTATAAAACCAAATATTTTTGAAGTTAATTTACTATCATTCTCAAAACAACTGTGTAGGAAAAATA
The DNA here is from genome assembly GCA_030765085.1 of Allium cepa. NCBI lineage: Eukaryota > Viridiplantae > Streptophyta > Magnoliopsida > Asparagales > Amaryllidaceae > Allium > Allium cepa. The sequence goes on along the minus strand of CM060942.1, from coordinate 568,628,944 downwards.
TTACGTAATCATATATAACAAAACCAAAGAATATCATGATTGATGCAAACTAGATGTAACGACTCGAATTTGTGAATATTTAATTAATTTTAAATATTCAAAATATTAGATTTTATAATCAAAATAAAACTCTTTCTAATAATAAATAATGATGGTGAAAAAGGTTTCCAAATTTGTTTACAAAAATATTTAGTTCGAAGAAAAATTGAAAATGTGACCAGAAATTGTTTTTCGAATTTTCAACTTTTCATCGTCTAAAAGTTGTCCGAAATGTTGTGAATACTTTAGTATACATATAACAAACATTTATAATAAGTTATGATTTAAAGATGGCAATACATATTTATATTTATATATATATATATATATATATATATTATAACTTAAGAATATTAAAAAGTGTGATGTGACAATTTCCAACTTTAAAATCAAAATAAAAAGATGCTTTGTGAAACATTAAGAAACATAAGTACATATGGGAATTAAATGCATGTTGGCTTATAAAATGAAGGGGAGGGAACCAAGTCACGTGAGCGAGGGAGGAGGAGACATGGAGAGTGATGTGGCATGATATTAGTGGAGGTTATGTACTTGAGGGGTAGTTTAGCAATTTGTTTAGTTTATTTTATATAAAAGCAAATTTCCTAATTCTTTTTCTCATTTTCTCATTTCTAATTTCATTTTCAAAACTTCATGCAAGCTTTCTCTAAGTTTCCATGGCTTCCATGAAATTCTAAAATCTAAAAACCTTAGTTTCATTCATTTTTAAAACTCTTAAGTCTTGTTTAAAAGCCTTCCATCCACTTCTACGACAAATTCCTTCGCAAAACAAGCACACACACCCTTCATCCAATCTTGGCCGAGCCATACATACCCTAGGCTGAACCATATTGCCCTCTAGCCTATAAAAAAATCAAGTCTTTTCAAAGCAAAACTAAGATCTAAGGTCGATCAAAGATTTAGTGAAAGTTCGGTTTGATTTAGTGGACTAATTTAATAATGATTTCAAATTTAATTAATTATTTTAATTAATGAGAATTAAGGTTAATTAATTATCTTAATAACGATGCATTTAAAATTAATTAGTTACTTTGTTAACGATGTTTAAAATTAATTAACCATTTTATCTAATGATGATTAAGTTTAATTAATCTCTTAAATAATGATAGATTAAATTTAATCAATTATTTTAATTAATGGTGTTTAAAAATTAATTGATCATTTTTATTATTTACTTTTAAAGTTAATTAATTAGTTTCAATTTAATTAATCTTTTCCATTAATGATATTTTAAGTTAGTTAATCCTTTTAGATAAATAACGTTTTGAAATTAATTATGAGGTTTGAAATTAATTAATTAATTTAATTAATGATTTTCTAAAGTGATTAACCCCTTTTTGATTATAGGTATTTAAAGTTAATTAGTCAAATTAATCAATGAAGTCTAACGATAATTAATCATTCTTATTAATGACATTTAAAAATGATTGCTCAATTTAATAGTAATATTTTAGGTTATTAAATACTTTTTATAATGGTGTTTTAAAGTTAGTAAACCATTTTTACAAAGATGTTTAAAGTTAAAAACTTTAATGAGAAGCTCAAGCACGAATTTGGTTTTAAACGCAAAATTTCAATTCGGTTATTGAAAAGAAGTTTCCATAAATGACGTTGCTTATATGGAAATAATTTAATCATACCCGTGACGCTAAACGTCGAAGTAATATTACCTTAACTTATCCGACTTTATTTTTACCAAAAGATAGTACAAGTTTGGAATCGATGAGTAGTGGTAGGAATATGAGGTGTACTATCCACATACGATCATTTTGTTATCTTCGATAGTCGGTTTGTCGATTATCGATTGCCTCGGCCTTCTTTGTTTTTTGTCATTCTAAGATGATGTGTTGTTCACTTGAGCTTTGCTATCCTTTGTCGGAAATGACTAAACCCAAAGAGTGAGTGGAAGCTAAGCAATGTGGGGTTGCTCCCATTAGGGTATTCATCACATCTACTCTAGATTTTGTTCGAATATTTGTGCACCAAGATGTGAATTACTCGGATTCTAGATAATCATTGGCGGGGTCTGGCTTGGATGTATCCGAGAGCCATCAGAGTTCTCAAATATATATTCTAGAGGTATAATTTCGGTAAGGACGGTGCACCCTCCTATTCATTGTTGGTAAATTTCCTTTTCCTTATTGATTCGAACCTTCAAATTTGTTTTACTAAATTGCATCGAGAAGAGTATAGCACTCTTTGCGATGCTAATCATTTGTATCCATTCTTTACATTTTGATGTTGTTCTTGTAAGAGGAAACCCGTTCCGCGTTTGGCGGTGTGGTCTCACATGTTGTTGTTTAATTACCCTTATTGTTTAAAGTTTTACTCATACCAGACATATTGTCTGACCCGAGTTGTTTGTTTCCCTAAACTCTCGGGTACTCATTTATATTTGAGTAGTCCGAGATCATTAGGTATTTTGTGGGCTCTTTTGAAGACGTCGTCCGAGCAGGTAGCTTTTATCTACTTAGCTATCTATTTTGTTGTTTGTTTAGTTTGTGTAAGTGTATTTTGTCTCAGCATATGTAAAAGCAAGTTGTTATAACTACATAAGCTGATTGTAGTACTTTTGTGTAACTTTGATTAGTCCAAGTTAAGGAGTAACCTTATGTATTATATTACTGTTATGTTCAATTTAACAGCTTTCGTTGTGAGATTTTCTGTTCTGTTCTTTATTTTTTACCCCATGATAATTCGTATTTCGAATGCTTGGGCAATGACAGACAAATATCGTGGATGTATTTAGTGTCATTCCCAGGGGTCAGAAAGGTGGGTCATCACAGTGGGTATCAGAGCGTCGGTTGAGCGAACACCTTAGCCTGATTTAGGTACAACTCATTATAGATAGGGTTAGAAGAGCCCTAGAATGAGTTAATCTTAAGAGGACGGTTTTATCACCCATCCCAAAGATTCATTTTAGATCCTTTGATGTTGTTTCCCTTAAACCATTTTGGTCCTATCTTTGTATTCTAATAATACATGCCATTGTTCATGTAATTGAAAATGAGTACAAAAGGAAGAAGAAGGAGAGGATATGGAACCAGCATGACCATAAATAATAGAGCTACTAGAAATAGACCAGTTGTAAAGAGGGTAGATGAAGCAGTAGTACAAGTTCAACTGCCTCGGAACTTTGTTATTTTGTGCAAGAATTACACTGCTTTGGGTGGTAAACAATTCTTTGGAACTGAAGGTATTCTAGGAGTTCAGAAATGGCTCTGCTCTTGTGAAAGGATATTCGGTTGGAGGATGCAAGGAAGCGATCGTTGGCATCGCGGTAACTCCAAAAGTTAGCAATGGATTAGTGGGATTCTATGACAGTTAATACCCCAGGGAAAGATTTAACTTGGGCTCAATTTAAGGAAGTCTTCGAAGTTAGGTTTATTTCGAAGGCGGGGAGGACTCAGTTGTTCAGGAGTTTCATGGATTTGAAGTAGGGGGATATGACAGTGGCACAGTATGAACATCGATTCAATGCAATTGTTTCGCTTTGGACCAGGATTAATAGACACGCCACTTAAAAAGAATAAGATGTTCGTGGAAGGACCGAGGCTAGAATTCCATCGTGAGATGACCAATCATGTCAATGGTACCTTTACCAATCTGATCAGCATGGCCTTGAGGTTTGAAGCTTTAGATATTAAGCAAGGAGTTCAAATGGTATAGTGCCAGTAGTAAGTGCCCAGCCTTTATCTATTATCCGAATTGCAAAAAAGCCAAATTTCAAATGCAAACGAAAGAAGCAGTGGTCGGAAAAAAACCCAGAGGTGGAATTCCAACTCAGAAGAAGCAGCCTAACTTGGCCAACACTCTTTGTTTCAAGTGCAACAAGATGGGCCACTTTGCAAATCAGTGTCCAAGTGACTCCTATTACAATTGCGGTCAGCCAGGACACATGAAGAACAAGTGTCGCTTCCCAAAGAAGAGATCACAACTTTTGCTATTAAGGAAATACCATCTACTTCTACGGATCAAAAGGGAAAGCAGGTGTTGCAAGGTACATTATCCATTTCTGATATTCCCAATAGAGTATTATTCGACACGGGTGCTTTCCATAGTTTTATTTTAGTTGATCTTGTTGATAAGCTTAACCTTAAATCCTTTTAAATAACCCTCTTTATGTGTCGAACCAAATCGGGGGTCTGACAAATCTTGACACTATGTGTCTAAGTATGCCCATTCCTTATCGAGATCGGCACTTCTCTTCTGACTTATTCATTCTTGAATTCATGGGTTTTGGGGTATTGCTGGATATGGATTGGTTATCTAAGTTTGAAGCTATCTTGGATTGTGTTAGAAGAGTAATCATAATAAAGGATGCAGTAGGTAGAAGCATTGATATATGATGTAAGAGGCCTAATGAGCTTTTGAGCAGTTTTCTCTATTCGCTTGAAGTGACTAAAGAGGAGATAAGAGATATACCGATTGTCCGGGATTTTAAGGATAATTTTGATGAAGTGTAAGGTTTACCTTCTCATCGTGAAGTGAAGTTCCGTATTGATTTAATTCCAGAAACCAGATCGATTGTACAACCTCCTCGAAGGTTGGCCCCAAAAGAGGGAACAGAATTAAAGAAGCAGACATTTGACTTATTGTAGAAGGGTTTGATCCGGCGTAGCATATCGAGTTGGGGATCGCCAGCAGTTTTCATTACAAAGGCGGATGGTTCTCTAAAGTTATGTGTAGACTACCGAGAGTTAAATAAGAGAATCATCAAGAATAAGTATCCTTTACCTAGGATCGACACATGTTTGATCAAATTCACGGAGCTTAAGTATTTTCTCAACCGGATCTTGCCACTGCTTTTCATCGATTAAGGGTAGCAGATGAGAGTGTGCCCTCGACAGCTTTTCATACCCCTGATAGTTTTTATGAGTCGTTAGTCATGCCGTTCAAACTGACTAACGCACTTGCTTATTTCGTGGACTTAATGAATCGAGTATTCTGGGATTTTCTTAATAAATTTGTCCTCGTCTTTATTGATGATATTCTTGTTTATTCTGAGACGGAGGAAGAGCACAAGTATCATTTGCGAGTCATTTTAAATACTTTAAGAAGTCATTGTTGAAAACAAAGTTTTCTAAGTGCCATTTTTGGAAATCCAAAGTTAGGTTTCTAGGGCACGTACTTTCAGAGAAGGCATATCAATGGACCCAGCTAAAGTAGTTGCGGTTCAAGACTGGAAGAAGCCCAAAAATGCAGCAGAGGCCAGAAGTTTCTTTGGATTGCTGGTTTTTATAGAAGACCCATAAAAGATTGCTTCTCATCTGACGAAGTTGATGAAGAAAGATGCTAAGTTTGTGTGGACACATAATTGCTTTCAAGCATTATATGAATTAAAAGAGAAATTGACCAATGCTCATGTTTTAACTATTCCAAATGGGAGCGAAGGGTTAATTGTATACATAGATGCTTGCGGAACCGGATTGGGAGCAGTTCCGATGCAGCATGAAAAGTTATTGCATATGCAAGTCAAAAGCTGAAACCACATGAGAAGAATTTTGCTACGCACTATTTGGAGCTCTTGGCAGCTGTCTTCGCATTAAAGATGTTGAGGCATTATCTTTTGGGTGAAAAGTTCAAGTTATATACGGATCATAAATCTTTAAAGTATCTCTTTACTCAGAAGGACTTGAACTTTAGGCAACAATATTGGCTAGAAGTGTAGATGATGTGCTGAGCAGGAATTATGCAGTTTTGGCTAATTGTAAGTTCGTCCGACTCTTATCCGACGCATTGGAAATAATCAGCAGTGGGACGTTCGTCTTTCTCAGATAGCTAGAGCTGTTAATGAAAATGTTTTACCATAGAAGTGGCCAGGATTCATGGTAGATGATCGTGGCATTCTAAGGATGAATGGTCGATTATTTGTTCCGGATGTGGATGGAATTAGACAGGAAGTTCTGACAGAGTCTCATCATTCTAACCTAACGATACATCCAAGGGTCACTAAGGTGTATCAAGACATGAAGCGTACTTTCTGGTGGGAAGGGATGAAAAGAGACGTTGCTATATTTGTAAGTAGATGTGCTAACTGCCAGCAGGTAAAGGGAAGTCACCAAAAGACAACCGGACTGCTTCAGCCACTTGAGATACCAAAGTGTAAGTGGGAGAAGGTTTCTATGGATTCCATCGATAGGTTACCTAGATCGAGGATAGGTAATGAAGGAACTTGGGTTATCGTTGATAGATTAACCAAAAGCGCTTAGTTCTTACCGGTCAAGGTAACAAGGACAGCTGCTAGTTTGACTCGGTTATATGTTAAAGAGATTGTTAAGCTTCATGGTATTCCATGTGGTATTGTGAGTGATCGGGAACTAATCTTCACAAGTCGGTTCTAGAAAGGTTTGCACGATGCACTTGGGACAGAGCTGAGTTTGAGCATTGCTTATCACCCTTAGACAAATAGGCAGACCGAAAGGATGAATCATGTTCTGGAAGATTTACTTTGATCTTTTGTGCTAGACTTTAGAGGTTCATGTGAGGACCACTTGTCATTGGTTAAGTTCGCTCATAACAACAGTTTTCAAGCAAGTATTGGGATGGCACCTTTTGAGGCACTGTATGGAAGGCCTTGTCCATCTTATTGGGTGGAACCAAGAGACCGCTTAGTACTTGGACCAGATATAATTCGTGATGCCACAGATAAGGTAGATTGGATTAGGAAGCACTTATAGACAGCTTAGATTCGGTAGAAGAACAATGCAGATGTGAGACGTCAAGGTTTGGAGTTTGCGGTTGGGGACTATGTATTCATCAAAGTTTCCCCGATAAGAGGTGTGATTCAGTTGGGAAAGGAGGAAAGCTAGCTCCTTGTCTTATTGGACCTTTTAAGACACTCAAGACGATAAGAACTCTTGCATATAAAGTGGAGTTACTGACTAGATGGTAGGGCGTACATGATGTTGTTCACGTATCCCATCTATGTAAGTATGTACATGGTCCTACTTTGATTATTCCGCTATCTCAGCATGAGGATGTGGAAGTTGAGCCCGACTTGACCATCGTAAGACAGCATGTTCGAATTGTTGATCAGGATAAGAAACGATTAAGGACTAAGGTTGTGGAGTTGGTCAAAGTATAGTGGAGTGAAGATCCTAGAGATTACTCTTGGGAGACTGTAGATAATATGAAGGAAGCTTACCTTGAGTTGAAGTTAGGATAGTGTTTGTTTGTTAGTATGAATTATGTATGCACCGTTTGTGTTATAGTTGCTTAGTTTATATTGGTTGTATGGGTTTCCTGATATAATATATGCCCTTTTTGTGTTATCTTATTAGGTGTTAATTTCAGGGACGAAATCCTTTTGAGGGAAGGAGACCGTAATGACCCAGAATTTCACTGCTTTAATTTGTGAATATTTAATTAATTTTAAATATTCAAAATAGTAGATTTTATAAACAAAATAAAACTTTTTCTAATAATAAATAACGATGATGAAAAAGTTTTCCAAATTTGTATACAAAAATATATAGTTCAAAGAAAAATTGAAAATGTGACCGAAAATCGTTTTCCGAATTTTCGATTTTTCACCGTCTAAAAGTTGTCTGAAATATTGTAAATACTTTAATATAAATATAAACAAACATTTATAACAAATTATGATTTAAAAATGGTAACACACACATACACAGTGTGTGTGTGTGCGTGCGTGTGTGTGCGCGTGTGTATAGCTTAAGAATATTAAAAAGTGTGACGTGAGAATTTCCTAACTTTAAAATCAAAATAAAAGGATGCTTTGTGAAACATTAAGAAACATAAGTACATATGGAAATTAAATGCATGTTAAATGAAGGGGGAGGGGACCAAGTCACGTGAGCAAGGGAGGAGGAGACATGGAGAGTGATGTGGCATGATATTAGTGGAGGTTATGTACTTGAGGGGTAGTTTAGCAATTTGTTTAGCTTATTTTATATAAAAGCAAATTTCCTAATTTTTTTCTTCTCATTTTTTCATTTCTAATTTCATTTTCAAAACTTCATGCAAGCTTTCTCTAAGTTTTCATGGCTTCCATGAATTTCTAAAATCTAAAAACCTTAGTTTCATCCATTTTAAACCCTTTAGTCTTGTTTAAAAGCCTTTCATCCACTTCTACAACAATTCCTTCACAAAACAAGCACACACACCCCTCATCCACTCTTGGCCGAGCCATACATACCCTAGGCCGAACCATATTGCCCTCTAGTCCATAAAAAAATCAAGTCTTTTCAAAGCAAAATCAAGAACTAATGTCAATCCGAGACTTAGTGAAAGTTCGATTCGATTTAGTGGACATTTTGGTGAGTAAACCTCGCCTTTTTAACTAAAATTTTAAACTTTGTCTCCTTTACATTATTGTAACTATTTAAGACATTGATTATGGATGTTTGGTTGTAATGTTTGTTACTTGTCTTGCTTATTAAAAAATCGACACCTTGAGTAGTTAGTAAGCAATCAAAACTAGTTGTGTAGTTCAAAGTAAATTTGTATAAATGATGCCTTCTTTGTGTTCATAAATGTTGTTTTCTTTGTGTATATTCCATGCCTATGTCATGTGATGCGATGCTTGGATGGAATTCAATATGTCATGTAAGTAGTTCTCAAATTGTTCGTATAGTGACTATCGCTGTATCAGCACTTTCGGAAAATACCATCTCATCGACATCTTTTGTTTTACTTTCAAGCTTGAGTTTTACTTTACAAAGTTAATTAAGTTTTTGAATAAAGATGGATTTGAAATTAATTTAATAATGATTTTAATTTTAGTTAATTATTTTAATTAATGAGAATTAAGGTTAATTAATTATCTTAATAACGATGTGTTTAAAATTAATTAATTACTTTGTTAATGATGTTTAAAATTAATTAACCATCTTATCTAATGATGATTAATTAATCTCATAAATAATGATAGATTAGAGTTAATTAATTATTTTAATTAATGGTGTTTAAAAATTAATTAATCGTTTTTAATTAATTACTTTTAAAATTAATTAAGTAGTTTCAATTTAATTAATCTTTTCCATTAATGATATATTAAATTAGTTAATACTTTTTAATAAACGATGTTTTAAAATTAATTAATGAGGTTTAAAATTAATTTAATTAATGTTTTAAAGCGATTAACCACTTTTTAATTATGGGTATTTAAAGTTAATTGGTCAAATTAAATAACAAAGTCTAAAGATAATTAATCATTCTTATTAATGACAATTAAAGATGATTAATCAATTTAATAATGATGTTTTAGGTTATGAAATCCTTTTTATAATGGTGTTTTAGTAAACCATATTTACAAATATGTTTAAAGTTAAAAACTTGTAATGAGAAGCCCAGGCACAAATTTGGTTCTAAAAGTAAAATTTCGATTCGGTTATGAAAAAGAAGTATTCGTAAATGACATCGTTTATACGGAAAGAATTTAATCATACTCTTGACACTAAATGTCGAGGTATTGAAACTTGTCACTATCTCGAAAGTTAAAATTGACGTCAAGGCAATGCCTAGAAGTAACACTGCCTTCACTTGTCCGACTTTATTTTTAACTAAGAAATAGTACAAGTTTGGAATTGATGAGTAGTGGTAGGAATATGAGGTTTACTGTCCATATACGATCATTTTGTTATCTTCGATACTCGGTTTATCGAATATCGATTGCCTTAGCCTTCTTTGTTTTTCGTTATTCTAAGATGATGCGTTGCTCACTTGAGCTTTGTTACCCTTTATCGGAAATGACTAAATCCAAAGAGCGAGTGGATGCCGAGCTATGTTGGGTTGCTCCTATTAGGGTATTATCACATCTACTATAGATTTGGTTTAGATATTTATGCGCTAAGATGTGAATTACTCGGATTCTCCATAACATTTGGCGTGGTCCGGCTTGCACGTTCTGAGAGTCATCGGAGTTCTCAAATATATATTCTACAGGCATACTTTCGGTAAGGGAGGTGCACCCTCCTAGTCATTGTTGATAAATTTCCTTTTCCTTGTTGATTCGAACCATCGAATTTGTTTTACTTAATTGCATCGGGAAGAGTGTAGCACTCTTCGCGATGTTAATTATTTGTATCCATTCTTTACATTTGGATGTTGCTCTTGTGAGAGGAAACTCATTCTGCATTTGGCAGCATGGTCTCACATGTTGTTTAATTACACTTATTGTTTAGAGTTTTACTCATACTAGACATATTATCTCACCCGAGTTATTTGTTTTCCTAAACTCTTGGGTACTCATTTATATTTGAGTAGTCCGAGAGTAGCAGGTCTTTTATGGGCTCTTTTGAAGACGGCGTCCGAGCAGGTGGCTTTTATCTGCTTAGCTATCTATTCCACTGCTTGTTTAGTTTGTGTAAGTGTATTTTGTCTCAGCATATGTAAAGGCAGGTTGTTATACCTGCCTAAACTGATTGTGGTGCTTTTGTGTAACTCTGATAACTCCAAGTTAGGAAGTAACCTTATGTACTATATTACTGCTAAGTTCTATTTAACAGCTTTCATTGTGAGATTTTCTGTTCTGTTCTTTATTTTTTACTCTACGACAATTCATCTTTCGGATGCTTGGGCAACGACATACGAATATCATGGATATATTAAGTGTCATTCACAAAGATCAGAAAGATAGGTCGTCACATTAGATTTGGTGACTATAATGGATTTCTAACTAATATTGAACACTGATGTGTTAAAATTAGGTCTTTAACCTAAATTTGTTCATTTAGGTTAGAAGATAACAAGTAAAATGAACCATTGTATATAAATGTTGCTAAAACGGGTGATAAAAAGCCTTAATTTAGTAGGTGTAGTGGAAAATATCGGGCCTTAAAGCGAATCTACTATTTAATAGGGTTAAACTGAAATAACATAGCGATTGAAATGCACTATAGGCCATAGCGGGGATTTTGCGGGGCTTTAACTACACAGGCTGCGGGCCATATGTGTGAGGAAATTCCGGAAAAAGTTGCTTCGGGGTTGAGGTATTAAATGGCTATTGTGGGGTCTGCCTCCTCCATATTAAGGAGCATTAAATGACTTGGAAATTTCTTGAAAATATAGTTGGAACGTAGTTGGATAATTCTAGGAGGGCCTACTTTGTGGTTGAGGTATTAAGTGGCTATTGTGGGGTCCGCCTCTTCCCTATTCAAAGAAGTATTGAATGGTTAGAATTATCTTTTAGGTGCGATCGTGGGAATCTCTTCCTAAGGGGTCCGATTTGGGGTTGAAGTATTAAATGGTGGAGATCGACCTTTTCCCTATTTAAAGAAGTATTAAGTGGCTAAAGAGATTCCATACGATGTCGGTTAGGAAGTATCAGGGAGTAGTTCGCCTTGGGTTTAGGTATTAAATGGTGGGACCTGCCTTTGCCTTGTTTAAAAAGGTATTAAGTAACCCATTGGGTACTTGCCTTTCACATCGTTAGGACATGACTTGATGGGAGAAAGGCTATCGAACCTGATATCTCCATAGTGGCATTGCACTCGCTTTTATAGTTTTGGAGTTACACCGGAACGATGATTGACCTACGATTGAAGGTATATTCAGAGATGTATAGTTACTATATATAGGACCAGACTAGAAAGGCCGTTGGACCATAATCGGAGAGATACTCGGAAAAATATAGTAAAATGTTAAATATGTAAGACATAATACATATCCAAATGCTAATGTCCAGAATATTATTATCGTAAAATTTGAGGTTTCTATTCACTAAACATTTGTTGTTCTGACTCCCTCCTCATTACAACCTTCAAGTTCGGAGAAAGTTATAGTTGATGATATGATGAGTTTGAAGGAGGTGGTGAATACCCAATGACAGTGTAGCTTTTTATTTATGCTGATTTTTATGTACCCAGATTTTGAGACTTTGATGTACTTTTTAAATAATGTATTCGTGGGTATGTGAAACAATGTATTTCTGAGATTCGAATTATGTGGATGGGTACTTATTTTGCTTATTATATCTTTGTCCTTCTATTGTGAGATTCTAAAAGCATAGATATACAACTCTGTATACTATTAATTTCAATTTTACCAAACCAACAGCCAGACCCATAATGGACCTAAGGTTCGATGTGATTTTATTGGATCGAAATTAAATCTGTTTTGGAGCGGGTTGTTACAATGACGATCTCATATGTTCATTAAATGATTCAGTAACCGATAAACAATCTACCGAATCAACAACCACTAATACCAAATCTACTATGGAAATTCCTTAATTTTAGGATTTAGTTCGTCAATTGGTTACCAATATCAAACTAAAAGCAAAATGTAAGCAATTCTAGTCACTACATATACAAATATAAATTAGGGAACATCTATTTAACACGATTAGATCAAGTTGATTTATATCCGGATCCACCAACTCAATTTAGTACTTAATATAAATGAGAGAATACAGTGAGACTCATTTGCATGATAATACGATTATTACCTACATAGAGTAGAAAATCTTGCATTTCTAGTTTCACCAATAACATTAAGAGTATATGCAACAGTCATCAAACCTTAAAATTTTGGCAACAAAGGTTTAAATTTTATTTTGTTGTAGACTTTGTGGGTTCATCATTTTTTTTGGCTAGAGCGATACTTAATTCAAGCAGAACATCCATTTTGGTGTTTTATAGGATCGAACCCAAGACCTCTAAAACCATCATTTAGAGATCTTAGCACTTGAGTTAGTGGTTCTTAATGTGGCAATCAATTATCTTGGATATGAGCTTTTCTATAAATATGAATGAATACAATAGTTTCATATTTATTTTTCCTTTTTCATTTATTCTCTCACATGAATTTTTTCGAGGACATACCAATTTAATGCGAAGGGACCATATTTGTTTAACTTGAATTCATATATATTTTTTGAATAAATTAATTGAATAATCAAATAATTTAATTTACTTAGTTTTTTTTAAATTCACTATCTTATTATATATTATGAAAAACTTATTTTTATAAATCGATTTTCCACGTATTTCGCATGTAGTCTCTTCAAAAATAAATATAATATTTTGTTAGATAAGAGCGTAATGGTACACACATCGTACGTGGAATAATTTATTTATACAAATGGCATGTGTTTCACACGTGCAAGAGATGGTTCACACAACTATGAAAACCAAATGTGTTATAGCCATATTAAAAAGAAGGAATATGATGAAATTCCCAATTTTTTAACCACAAAAAAACATAATTATCCGATCTCATTAAAGATTCGTAATTTAAATATAGTATTTTATTGACTATGTATAAAAATGAGAAAAATGATAAAAATGAATACTTTTATTTTGCTCAAAGTAAGGATAAAACATTGGCGCAACAATTATGGATTAAAGTGAACTTTTTAAACCCGTTCGTCTATTTGTTACTTTTAAGGACATTTTGGGTGGTTCACGTTTACACAAAAAAGTGTGACATTAAAGATACTACAACTATTATTAAAGATTTTTAAAGTTGGTTATATGTTGTACAACGTTAGCATTTAAGGATGATGTAAATTATGCTAGAACCCATAAACTGATGAGTTTGCAGCATGTTTTTCTTTGGACGATTCTATTTAAACCCGAAAAGTTGCTGAGTAGCCCCCCACAAAATAGAAAAAAACCATCATATCTATGTTTTTGCTGAGTATATTCATATTATTTTTAAAAAATTTCATTACAACTTTCCATAGTAAAAATCAAATCTGCAATATTTCCACCATAAAAAAATCACCCCAACAAAATCACGCAACAACATAAAATTCAAGTTTTTCCCTTTTTGCAAACCGTGAATTTTTAAATTTAAGATAAATCAAAACAACATGAAATTCAAGTTTTACATCTTCTAATTGCATTAGATTTGTATTAACAACATTATAATTCATCGATTTAAGTATAATTTTTGATAATTTGCCTAAAATTAAATTCAGGGTTCGTTGAATACAAGGAATAGGAAAAAAAATATATATGATAAAAGGTAAAAGGATTAGTGAATGACATAAGAGCAGTTTTGTCTTTGATTTTTTTTTTCAAATTTAAGAGGGTCACCCAGCAATATCATGTTTCTAAATAAAAATAGCATTTTTAAAGAAACTTTAGAACACCCTCACCATCTTGCCACTTTGTTGCAGTAGGTGTTAAAAACTTATTGACTGAAGTCAAATCTAACAACACATTTCATGATTATCGACATCAATATGATCAAGAGCAGAATGAAATTGGATTAAAAGAGACATTATTGTTTTATGTATTGTAATTTAGGGCTGTCAAAATTCAACCCGACCCTTTAACCAAACTCTTTTAGCTCAATTTTAGTAGGGTCGGTCCAAACTAATTAAATCATTTTCAGTATTGGGTGGATTCCCGTTCAGCTCACAAAAAATACGATACAACCCGCTTAACCCTTTTCCTCGTCCGCTTAACCCTTTTACTCGTCCATAACCCAAACCCTAATTTCAATTTATCTCTCGTTTCCAAACATGAAGTCGGCTGGCTCTCTCTCCCTCAATTCCTAATCCGTCTCGCTCGATTCAGATTTCCAAACGCTTGCGCTTGCTCTCGCGATTTCTCTCTCTCTCTCTCTCTCTCTCTCTCTCTCTCTCTCTCTCTCTTTTTCTCTCATTTCTTCAAAACCTCGCACGATTTAGCTTTCAAAGTTAAAAGCTCTAATCAATCGAAGGTATGATATTTCTATTTGAAAATTTATTTATGGTCGCTGATTGAATAAATGAAGAGTTAAAATCTTAAATCTATTGCATTTGCAGCAAACCCTTTCTCGTGGTGCATCTGAATCCTCTTTTCCAGTAAATTTCTGAAGCAATTATGATTAGGTAAATAATTAGGGAAGAATATTTTTTTAGATAAGATAGTTATCTTATAACGTTGGCTGATTAATGGGTAATTATGTGTGAATCAAACCAAAAACGTAATTGTCTTCGATAAGTTTTCCGTTGCACGTAAAATAATAAATAAAATTGCTTGAGCTAGTCTTGAAATTTTGTATCCTTGAGCTAAATATTACTTTTAGCAAAAACTGCTGTATTTTGTCTTTTGATTCAAACAGCGTATCTAATTTAATTCCAATCAAGTTTACTGGTTAGCAAAGAAAAATGCAAGTATTTAAACTCCAAATTTTACTAGCTGGGAAAATTTAAGCTGCCGTCTAGATTCAAATCATTGCAAAGTGTAAAATACGGACCACATGGACTAGTGTTGCTGGAGTTGTCCTTTTAGATACATGAGTCACGAATGTACAGAAAAGCAAAACTGTACCTACATGAATCACAATTAAATCTAATTACGAGTCATAGGAAAGCAAAACTGTACATACATGAGTCACGAAAATGAGTCATAGAAACACTTTTATGCTGATCGTGCTATTATACTGCAGAAGATTGCTTACCAAGACATAATACCTGATATCTCATTCTTCTGTATATCAGTTTCTGATGTTCTTTTTTTGCACAAGAAACTGTAGCGAAATTAAGTAAAGAAGTAAATAGGTACTAGGGTACATAGGATATTTGGAAATGTTTTGTTCATGTGCAACTTCAAGGCCTTAACTTGGACAAACAGAATGGTCAATAATGTTTTTATACCACAGTTTGGACCTTGCTGATTTGAGAACTAATAGGAACGTTTGGCTTAACTTTTATGTTTCATGTCTTTGTTTGCTGAGTATAGAAGAACTAATTTAGTTAGAATAATTGATAATTGCAGGTCCTGATAATTGCAAAGTTATATTGCAAAATTATAAACTTGTTATATGGTACTGCTATTTTTAAAAGAAGTTTTTAAACAATGCATAATAAGTTTTGCATATTTTTTGTAGAATATGAATATTGGTGAAGATGATAGCCAAACAAGAGACATGGTAGGATTGGAGGTTAATCTTGATTCAGTGAGTAGTTCCGTAGAAAGTAAACGAAAAGAAATACATATTTCGATGTTTGGAAATATTTTGAAAAAATTGAAAATATTTTGGAAGTGATGAGCACAACATTTCTATTAACACTCATTAGGGATATGGTTATATATAGGGCTGTCAAAATCCAACCCAACCCTTCTAAACCAAATTTAATAGGGTCGGGTCAACCTAATTCAATTATTTTTATTAGTGGAAGATAGCCTTCTATTATGACAAAATGGAAATAACTAACAAGAATATGGAGGTGATACTCACCACCCAGAAAAATGATAATTGAATACTACAGATAAATCTCTTTTATTAATTTTGTTCACAATTATTTTTATTCACAATTGTGAACAAAAGGTTAATTAGTTTTTATATATTCAAACCACTTATATCTTCAATTTATTGATTAATACCTCCATCAACCAAAAGATGGTAATGTTCACAGATATACTAAAATAAAATCAATCAATCGCAACCATGTAGATTGAATTGATAAAATTATGGGACTCTTGGAAATAAAGATACGATTGACTTGCAATCCAAATAAGACATGAATGATATCTTGAACAAGCAAATGGAGTTAATGTTTAGCAATAAAGACCATTTTGGTATATGAGTGAAATCTAGTTGCATGCTTTGATGTTATGTGCTAAGTGCATGGTACTTAAATTTCTAACAATACAAGACGCCAATATGCAATGCTGCTATATCGAGCTGGAACGCTATATAAAAATTAAGTGCATGAGCATTGAGCTAAAATATAGAGCTTAAAAGCTTGGAGAAAACCTAATTAATCTTCGATGACATAGATTACATAAGTATACAATTGGAAAAAAATTCACATATGATCATCCTCCTTATATATGATGGAAAAACGATAAGTGATATGTTACTCAATTAGTTTATGTTAATTATAATTTTCCTAAGATGGATATATTTTTCTCTTATACTTTTAATGCGGAATTAATTTTATATTTTTATGTGATTAGGTTACTATAAATATTTATTGAACTACATCAATTTAAATTCTGAAGTGTGCTTTAGGCATTAATATTGATATGACTACATATAACCAAATAAATAGAACTGCTTAGTGCTTAAGACAAATATTCACTCTCAATATTGATCGACCAAAAATATAACACTATCAAAATACCCCCTTATCCATTAAGTTAACCAACAATGTGTTTTTGAACAATATAGTAAATTCTCTGATGTTATGTTGAATGAAATTTTCTTTCTAGCATGTAATATCTTTCCAACTAAATTAACGATCAATCTTGTATAAAATAATCAATAAATGTTCGTGTTGCCAAGATATTTATGAGAGAGCTGTGGTGAGAAAGGTGTTTTGGATAATGAGAAGTTACAAGATAGATTTATGGTGTCTCGGTAATCCCAACAGGAAAATTATTGTTCCACATTGATTCTCCCAATGGATATCAGACCTAAGTTCTAATATTTATTTTTGATACCCGGAACCAAGCTTCATATTTCGGGCAACAGCTAGTTGGTTGAACATGAAAAGCTCAGTTAGATGGATAGCTAATGTCCACCCTGCTGTGTGCCATTCAGAAATGTCCATGGTCTATTTCCGCTCCCTACAGATTTGCTTACATGGCAAATCAGCCAAGCGTTAATTCCCAGCGAACAGCTGAGGAGAAGCAGGATCAGTGTATGCCACATCAGTATTGATCCCACTGTGCATGCTCACTAGTAGATTCGGATGCTCTAATACTATGTTATTATGTGAAAATACGACCCCAGTAAGTATTTTAATGAATATACGTGCTCAAGAATTTTCAAGCCTAATACAAGTTAACTTATGAATCCATGCTCATAGCTTCAAATTTATAACAAATCACGAAAAAATCATTTTACTACCTTAAAAGACATAATCCTAACTTAAAAATCAATCAACATCTTGAACCCAACAATCGACAATGATTTTTTTATTTCAAAAAACCACGAAACCTAATCACCAATTTCTTGAAACCCTTAAAACAGCTTCCACGATTACATTATTCACAGCATGAAGCTTGACATGCTGCATGAGAAAGAACAAATAGAGTAAATTAAACAGATATTTCGAAAAATACATACGTTAAAAATCACGAAGCAAGACCGACGAACTGAGATTCCCCAAAATTAAGATTTCAGATTCGAATTCGTGGAAAGCACCGATTCAGTAATATATCGATGTCCGCAACGCCGCTTTCACAGGAATTTCGGACGAGACGATAGGCGGCGGCTGTGGAATGGAGAGAAGAGGGACGAAGCAAAAATGATGGAGTGCGGAACTAAGGTATGAAGAGATTTTTCGTTATTGGGCCAAGATGGACTTTACTCGAGTTGGAGTACGAAAAATGAGCAAAAATGTTGACAGTCGTCGTTTAGCCCTCTTTCACAATTAGGGCAAAATTACGAGTTTCTGATTATTATTTTTCATCAACAAGTTACATGACGGGATTTTGACCTAATCCCGTCCCGCCTTCGACCGGAACCGAGTCAAGATGGTCGGAATCTCATGCTTCCGGCCGAAACCTTATTCCTTGGTATAACGTTTTAGATTTATGATTCATTACTTTATATGCTTTGTTCGAATTTGACGTAACATCAAAGATGCATAGGTGAAATCCACATGTACATGTATTATTATACACGTGTGTTTAAAATTTAATTTAGAAAATAGTTAAACTAAGAAATAAGTTTGTAACATCAACTTTTACCTAGCATAATTAAGATATCAAAAAAAATAGTCCAAACATTCAATTTATAAAATTCTAAGCTTCTCGATGTACTAACCAAGGTTCGAGAACTCGGTTTCGAACTCGGTTTCGGTCATTTGAATTTTCTTTAGTTTCGGACGATTTCGGAAATTTTGAAGATTCAGTTTTGATTTCGGTTTCGGTCCTGATTTTATTTTACATTGGTTTGTTAATGAAAAGTACACTAAATACTAATTAAAACCAAGTTAAGTCAAACCCTAAAACTAAATCATAGTAAATACTAATTAAAACTAAATTAAGTTACACTAAATACTAACTAAAACTAATTAATACCAGAATACAATAGCAAGCCAGCCCAATACATTTTTAGTTAATTCTAGTTAATACCAGCCCAGCACTTAAAATATTCAGCCATGCAGATTTTCAACCCATAGTTATTTATGTCCTCGTGATAATCAAATATGCATTTTCAACCCACAACACATGGTACTCAAACAAAAAACGAACACATACCAGTCAAACACATACGCTAGGGCAGAAATAAGAAACGCGATATTGTCGCTGAAGAAGACGAAGATCTCAAAAAGAGAGAAGAAAAAACAGCAGTCGATACGAAGATGGCCGAAGATGAGTATGATCGAAGAAGGCAAGTCGCGCTCGGGTAATTTTTCTTTGATTTTTTCGCTTTGATTTCTATTAAATTCACTTTGACTTCTCATAATTTTGCTTGACTTCTCTTGATTTTGCTTGGATTTATCGCAATTTTGCTGCAATTAGGGTTTCATGTCGAACCCTAACCAAAACCGATAAACGTGGTCGATTTCGGATCATTACTTAACGACACCGGTACGGTACCACCGAAATTTTGGGGTATCGTTCGATACCTCATACTATGGTACTAACTACTAAATATTGATCGATCAAGGTCTAGTGTTGGAGCTTGTATGAGAAAACATCAAACTTTATTCAAATCCCTTTAGAACTACATCTCGATCAAGATGTAAAAATTCTCATTAAGTCTTGAACAAAGAGCTTGCTAAGATTATGTCGTTTCACTTAAAAATTATTTTTTATAATGTACATGAGTCCAAAAGAATATACCCTAAATTATCTCTTACTTGTGAGTGAGTTGAAAAACACTTAATGCTCTTTTTTCTAGATTTACTTTTAAAATGAGTCTAGATGATTTAATTAATATTTAACCCTTGATTATCATTCACTTTTAAGTGAACCACCAAAAACACGTATTCCTTTTTTTCAACTGTCAATTTTTTAATGAAAAAAATTATTTAGTCGCTACAAAATCAACCGAGCTCTAAATCTCGTTTAAATTTGAAAAAATTAATTAGTCCATCCAAAAGAGTTTATACCACAATTATCTTTTACTTATGAGTGAGTTGAAAAACACTTGATGCTTTTTTTTCTAGATTTATTCTTGAAATGAGTCCATATGATCGAATAACTATTAACCAACCCTTAATTATCGTTCGCTTAAGTGTGCTACCAAAAACACATTGTATTCCTTTTTTGAACAACCAATGTTTTAACGAGAAAATTCATTTAGTTGCTACAAAATCAACTAAACTCCAACACTGATTTAAATTTGAAAAACTAAATCAGTCATTCATTCAATCACTACAAAATCATAATTCATTCAATCACTACAAAATCATACTGTTATCATAAAATTAAGGTTTTTCTATCAAGGAATTTGTATTACAAATATGTCCATGATCACAGAATAAAATTTTGATTTTGCTTCATGATTATTAAGTTTGACACTGAAAATAACATATGCAAATATGATCTCCAATAAGCGTGTCCGAAATTTCATTACATAGTTCCATGTTTATAATATAGTCGACAAAAATATTTGTTTGGTTTTAATTGCATGCACCAAGTGCATGCCGAATTTTATTTGCTAACTTAAAAAAAGTAATCTACATGAATTTTATGGATACAAGTCTAAACAAGAACAAGTCTTCATACAATATAAAATCAAGTAAATTTACTGTTTTGTCATCACTTTATTGAGTAGCGGTCATAGAAAACTCTTTAAAGAATATCAAATTGGACACACGGGTTTGCTTAAGATGATCTTGAGAAGTGCTTTTTAACCTCATTATGTTAAGCATTTGCAATGCGATGGTCATCGGTTCGGGTCCGATTGCCGGCTTTTTTCTCTATCGATTTTTCCATAATTGAGAATCTAATATGCACTCTCATGATATATCCATCTCGTGCGAGATTTCATTCAAGCATATGTGCGTTGTTGGAACAAATCAACTTCTGGGGTTACACATGTGAAATGAATTGTGTCTTTTCCTATGTTATATATAAATGCATCATTAAAATGATCAATTAAATAAATAAACGGTCCGCGCTTAATAGTTGTAAAGGTATTGGAAAGAATGTGTAGAGACCAAAGTTGTTTTCAATTTGTTAAAGGACCAAATTGAAAATATCACACTAATATAGTCAAACTAAAAATTCCTCCGGTCTCTACGCATTCTTTCCAAGACCGTTGCGTCTTTTAAGCCTTGAACATTCATTCATTTATTCGATCATTTAAATGAGGCTTATATATAACATAGAAAGTGAAACAGTTCGTTTCACATGTGTACCCAAATGTTCATTTACTCTAACATGAATTTCTTGGGAAGTTGGGATGAGTGTGAGCCAACCAGAGATTCAAACCACAAAAGCTATACGTTACATACTACTTATTCAAACATGCAATAATTAGTATCACATTCAAAATGTGATATGTGAAAATGTTTACCTAAGAGAAATAAAGCAACACAAGCATATTATTATTACATATGTCCACTAAAAGTCAAATATGAAAATCAAACATCGAAAACAACCAACAAAACCTTAAAAGCATACGACTATTTGCTCGTTTAGATAAAAGCATACTCATTTTAAAAGTAAATCTAGAAAAAAGAGCATTAAGTGTTTTTCAACTCACTCACAAGTAAGAGATAATTTAGGGTATATTCTTTTGGACTCATGTACATTATAAAAAATAATTTTTAAGTGAAACAACATAATCTTAGCAAGCTCTTTGTTCAAGACTTAATGAGAATTTTTACATCTTGATCGAGATGTAGTTCTAATGGGATTTGAATAAAGTTTGATGTTTTCTCATACAAGCTCCAACACTAGACCTTGATCGATCAATATTTAGTAGTTAGTACCATAGTATGAGGTATCGGACGATACCCCGAAATTTCGGTGGTACCGTACCGGTATCGTTAAGTAATGATCCGAAACCGACCACGTTTATCGGTTTTGGTTATGGTTCGACATGAAACCCTATTTGCAGCAAAATCGCGATAAATCCAAACAAAATCAGGAGAAATCAAAGTGAAGTTAATAGAAATCAAAGCGAAAAAATCGAAGAAAAATTACCCGAGCGCGACTTGCCTTCTTCGATCATACTCATCTTCAGCCATCTTCGTATCGACTGCTGTTTTTTCTTCTCTCTTTTTGAGATCTTCGTCTTCCTCAGCGACAATGTCGCGTTTCTTATTTCTACCCTAGCGTATGTGTTTGACTAGTATGTGTTCGTTTTTTGTTTGAGTACCATGTGTTGTGGGTTGAAAATGCATATTTGATTATCACGAGGACATAAATAACCATGGGTTGAAAATCTGCATGGCTGAAAATTTTAAGTGTTGGGCTGGTATTAACTAGACTTAACTAGAAATGTATTGGGCTGGCTTACTATTGTGTTCTGGTATTAATTAGTTTTAGTTAGTATTTAGTGTAACTTAATTTAGTTTTAATTAGTATTTACTATGATTTAGTTTTAGGGTTTGACTTAACTTAACTTAGTTTTAATTGGTATTTGTACTTTTCATTAACAAACCAATGTAAAATAAAATCAGGACTGAAACCGAAATCAAAACTGAAATCTTCAAAATTTCTGAAATCGTCCGAAACTAAAGAAAATTCAAATGACCGAAACCGAGTTTTTGAACCTTGGTTAGTACATCGAGAAGCTTAGAATTTTATAAGTTGAATGTTTGGACTATTTTTTTTGATATCTTAATTATGCTAGGTAAAAGTTGACGTTACAAACTTATTTCTTAGTTTAACTATTTTCTAAATTAAATTTTAAACACACGTGTATAATAATACATGTACATGTGGATTTCACCTATGCATCTTTGATGTTACGTCAAATTCGAACAAAGCATATAAAGTAATGAATCATAAATCTAAAACGTTATACCAAGGAATAAGGTTTCGGCCGGAACCATGAGATTCCGACCATTTTATAAAAGCACGTAATTTCAACAGTAAAAATCGAATCAAAATTTCGTTTATAAAAGCACGTAATTGAAAAATTACTCACCTCAGAATCGATCTCGATTTCGGCTCGACTTCGAGCATATTCAAAGAATCGAGCAGTTTTCTTCCCTTCGTTTTTATTTTTTCTCAATCTCGTAATTTTTCTTAGGGCTTGGATGATAGTTGACGTAATATTTGGGTTAGGATGGCTGAATGATAATAGGCTGGCATTTTAGTTTAAAGCTTTGGTTTATATGTTTAAATGAATATGGCAATTATAATGGACTGGGTATATTGGATTCTGCAATTATTTTGATGTTCAAATTAACATGACAATGATAATGGGCTGGGTAATTTATTCTATATTAGGGAATTTTAGTTTAGATCTTTAATATGTTTTATATTAGGTTGTGTAATATATGTTTAAGAAGCAATGATATTTTAGTTTAGGCTCTTAATATGTTTTTTCATATTCTACAACATATATGTTCAAAAAGCATATTTGCCTTTGCCCTATATCATTACTTTTTCATTAAAAATACAAAAATTCGATATCAAGACCGCAATAACCGGAGCCTTCGAAACTGGCCGAAACAATTTCAAATGACCGAAACCGAGACCGAGTTCTCGAACCTTGCGTTATACTATGTTGTTCAAAATAATCACATTGTGAGCATATAATATGCTTAGGCATAGAGCCAGCTGATCGTCAAATTGTGTCAAATACACATTGTGAATGAAACTTCCAGAAAATGAAGAAATATCGACTTTTTAGTAGTTTCTCGGTTGCTTTTGTTTGTCGTAGTGCTTTTTACAAATGGTTGTTCTCATAATCACCAATTTATTTATCTATCAACTTGATTTTATTTTTGGGTAGGAGTGTTTTTGTACGAGATATTTTCGTTGGATTAGATAATATATTTTTCACGATCAAATGTTTTTATGTAGCTTATGCACATAGGCCTTCAAAATGGGATAATTTTTTGGGCCAAATTTAACATCTTATGTTGCTGACATTGGATGGGCATTAATATATTTTTAACTGAATAAACACACTTCTTTATTTAGTTATTATGCTTTAAAATTGTTTATAGATATTGATCAAAATAGTCGATATCAGTGTCAGTATAATATTACTTTAGGATCAATGTACCATATTTTTAAAAAATATTTCGATAACAATGAATAATACCGATGGTTTGTCAACCAGCAAGCTATAACAAACAACTAAATGTCGATACCTTTTTAGCACTTAAAAAGCTTTAGGTCCGTTAATAATAGGTCTAAAGAAAATGTGCATGAAATTTATAATTTTGTTGCTATACAATTTTTTTGGTAATTTTTACAAAACGTTGATTAATTATTTTCACCAATTTAACTGATGTTTTACAAAAATTGATATTGACAATTTAGGTCTGATACCAGTTACTAAGATGTATATCATAAATACGAATATTAAAGTGGTTACCGACTACATAGATATGTTTATTAATAGTTGGAATAAAGTAACAATTTTTTGGTCCGATCGTGAAGTTCTGGAAATACTCTTATTAGATATACAAATACAGAGATGGAGACCATGAGATCACAAATTCCACTCATCGCAAAAATTAATATGGAGACCATGAGATCACAAATTCAAATTCCACTCATCGCAAAAATTTATTTATTTTATTATTGGTGAAGTTTGGAACATTATCACAGTTATAGGCTTGAATGTTCATAATGACAAATTTTCACACATTTTTTCTATTTATTCTCATTTTGGCCTCTTTTCTGATCTACTTATCAATTAAATGCGACCAGTTTTCATTTATTTCAAAGCAATATTGAATGCACTTTTTATTATAATTTTAGTATAGGGGTTTTTAGGCTCAATGAAAAAGTTAAAAAAAAAATTAGTTTCACGCACAAGTTTGTTTTTTACGCAGAAAAGACACTTTCTAGTGCAAATCACAGAATGATAATTGTAACTATCATTTTCTGTTTACACTAAAAAATGTCTTTCAGACTAAAAAACAAACTTGTTGTCCTTGAGACTGAATTTTTTTTCAACTTCTTCCCTGTGCCCATTTTCCTGTTTAGCATATTTTAAAAACTATTTCACCTAACCATATATAAAATCTTTTTTAGGTAATATTTTGCATGAAGTTTGGTTTTTTCACCACACTTTTTTTTTCTTTTTTTGAAAATAAAAATATTACAATTGAAAATTAAGATTACACACACATATGTGCATGTGTGTATATGTACTTTTACATTATTTTAGTCTAGAATTTGATATTTTGAAATCTTTCCTAAAGCACACGTTTTTCAATGAAAAAATTATCAAAACTAAAACATCTAAAACTATAGGTAAATGTTTGATTATTTCAATTAAGTATGCATTTTGTTTGAAGGTATTTTATTATATGCAGGGTCGATTCACGTGTCAAAAATACTCACAACCTGATGGGAAATATTAACATTCTTTTCAATCTCATTCATAAACAATTTCCAGTTAAATCAGTTTTGCTTTTACAATTAATTAGTAAACAATGACAAACTATGAGCTAGGTCTTATAAAATGAAAAATAATTGTTAAGTCAAATAGTCTGACTAGCGGTACAAGTTAACATTAAATGCTCTTTAAAAAGGTTTTAAACACCGCCATATGCAATCCATTTGCTACTAACATCGATGTGTAGATCGGGAAAAGAAGAAAACAATTGTTATAATGATATTTAACATGTGTTTAACCACCATACTACATTTATATTAAATTTATTTACAAGTTTTCATGTATTGAACTGATGATATGATATTAAAAATTGACGTTTAAGTTTTTAAATTTCAAATTGTAATTTTTCATCTTTCACGTGTAGAGCATGAACCCTTTTTACCATTTATTATTGTCTATCATATGCATGTCATTTGTATGATTTATTTTTACATTTTGTCTGAGGAACATCTACAATTTGTACTAATTATTAATTATTTTGTTTTCCACACATGAAGTGCATGCCTTTAGTTTTCGTAAAACATAAATACGGAATCAAAATGGATTCATCATTGATTCATTCTATGCTCTCGTACCCAGGGCCAAGACAGTGATCATTTATTATATGTCTAGATTCTTAAATGACATTTAGTTGATTTTGATTAGCATTAATGATGTTAATGCAAACTTCTGAATGTTTTTAGATATTCAATTTTTTGGTTAACGGATATTCAGTTTTTTGTTTAACAGTAGAATACTAACGTGTTTATGTTTTTATTTTATTCCTGGTGGATGTGTTTATGTTGGACAAGATGATTGAGATATAATCCTCACTTTTCAGAGACATATTTATTGATGGTGAATTTATTTGACAAATCATCATTAAGAGATATTTTTATAGGGATAAATGATGATTATACTCCATTTAACTTTTGTCTGAACTTGCATGGGTTTCATGTCTATGAAAATCCCAAGTGTAACGCACAATTTCGAACAACATAAAGTTCTGTACTTGGAGTAATAAAAAAACAAGGTGCCGTCATTTTTGTTTAAGCTGGTTCAAGCACTAATTCATACATTACGATACATATCAGTTCACTTAGTTTCTAGGACTTTCAACTTTTGATATCGTAAAATCAGTCACTATAATATTAAAAAGGTCAAAAAATATTTTTAGTTCTTTCAACACCTTCATACCATCATTTTTACTAGGTGTTACATTAATCGAAATTGAAAAAAAAAAAACCCTAAAATTTCAGAAAATTGAAATTGATTTTTTACCATAGTATGAAAATTACAGTAAAATGTCAAAATGTACAGATTATTAGAAAGCCAAAGAATTTTGAGATAATGGCACATTTGTTTTTTTGTCCAAATTTCGTTTTCCTATTTGCAAAGAAGTTGGTTTTTTTTAAAGATCAATTATAGAAAAGAAATGCGATTTACCTTCAATAATCCTAAGCTTCACGACTGTTCTTTAGGTCAGTTTGTTTAATTTTTCATTGTGCCTCTAAGTTCAGTCATCAATCAGCGCGGTTTTCCTTTTTCTGCGGATGTGTATGTGTGTATGGAAAGAAGTTTACCCTTGAATTTTTTAACCAAAATCTCACTCAAATTAAATTTAAAGGTTAAAGTTAAGTCTTGTCGTCGATCCCTTGAATTCCTCCCATATTTTTCTGCTTGTAGTAATTGTACCCGTACGATTGCTTTGATCCAATGATTATTGAGGAGGATACCTGGGTAAGAAATTTTGGTGTAAAGTTCATTCCCCATATTTTCATAGGAGATGTATTTGTTGGACTAAATAATCTAGTTTGTACGACCAAATTTTCTTTCATTGGTTGGGCATCAATATATTTCAACTTGGCAAATAACACACTTTTTTAAAATGGTTTATATGTATAGAACTAAACAGTCAATATCGATTTTTGTAAAAATATCAGTTAAAGATCAATAAACAATTTTTTTGTAAATATTTCAATATATTCAAATTAGAAATCTAAAATGCTTTAATCCGTATCATACAAATTCAGATTTTAAAAGAATCCCACATTGTGAGTATATAATATAATTGGGCAAGTTGTCTCAAATACAAATTTGTGAATGGATCTTTAACTCATCGAAAAATAATAATCAAATACATGAACTTTTTAGTAGTTTTTCTGTTTATTTTGTTTGCTATACTGATATCTACAAATGGCCGGTTATTTATTTATTTATTTATTTATTTATTTATTTTTAACATGATTTTATATTTTGGGGATTTTTTTTCTTCCCTCGAAGATGTTTTTGTAGGACTAAATGACCTTCAAAATAGGATAATATTTGGGATCAAATGTAACATCTTATTTTGCAGAAGTGAAGGATTGACATTGGTTGGGCATCAAAATATTTTTAGCTGCGCAAATTCACACACTTCCTGGTCCTTGTATATTTTAAAATTTTTTATATGCGTAGACAATATTGTTTGATATTGGTTTGGCGATAAGCGATATTTTATAAATGTTTTGACAATATTGAATAATACCGGTATATTTGTTAGGCTATGAAAAAAATAACTAAAGATGTAGATATCCTTATGGTACTTGAGAAATTTTAGGTGGCTGTTTATCTTTTATGTTGTTATTATATATAATAATCATAAATAAATAATTTAACATTGGCAAAAATTTATTTTGCATACCTGAATTACCCTTAGCCGGTGTTATTAAGGTGAGCGCCTAGACGCACCTAAGGCGTAGGCATAGGGTTTGCACCTTTATGTGTTGATGCATGCGATTTAATGAAGGCGCCCAAAAAGCACGTTCATTGCTGAGATGTCAAAGCTCACAAGTGTCTAAAAGCTCATCTTGGGTTGAACTTAAATATCTTTATGATTTCTAGCTTTTAGTTGTAATTTCTATGTTTTCGGTGTTGCAAACTTGAATTTTGGTTAAGTTTATCATCTGTGACTTCGTATCTATTAGTTAGGGCTTCTTATTTGCAAAAAGTTGGTTATAAACATGTTTTAACATTAAAATTATCTTTAACGGTAACTTATGGTGCAGTTTTTTAGAGAGAAAAATGCGAAGTTGTATAAACGGCAAAAGCCTACGCGAGGCATTTTCAGGTCTGTGAGACGAGACGTAAGCCTCGAAATGTTGAGGCGTAAGTTTTTTGGGTTCAAAAAAATGCAAAACACATAATAATTTTTTGCATAGAATAACATTAAGTCAAATATTAAGCGTTCGAAGCAATTTAAAGCAAGGTTTTACATCTCGGATTTCGATCACGTTTTGTCTCGAAGATTTTAGGGACCCGATCTCGTATCGGGCGAGATCTCAGACGAGATAAATGTATATCGCGCATCCATTTCGGATTTGCATCTTGGGTCCTGAAGTCCATCTCGGAGCAACATCGGAATATTTGGTACCTTTAATATTAAATTGCGTACAACTAAATGTATAAATACTAGTTAAAACAATAATTTAATTGATTTGATTTGTAGTAATAACACTTTCGTCATGAGTAACTTAAAAAACATCCACTATATAATGTAAATAAATAATGAGGATTTATGAATTCAACATATAATATCATAGCAAGATGAAGCAAACATGAAACATAACGTCACATAGGCATCCCATTTTCATTTGTTCAAATATTTAACTTCTCTACGCTAAACAAATAATTGTCGATAACATTACTAATGGTTTTCTTACATTGTATATATTTCATAGTAGAAACAAAATATATAACCATCCTACATTTACAAATAAACGTATGGTTAAAACTCCAAGTTCCAAACATGTCAATGGTGTTGGTAGTCATTAGTCAACAAAATTAAATTAAAGCATTCCACTAGTTATCTTTTAATTACAAAAGTGACTAATTTCACCATATGAAATGTAGCTTAAACTAAAAAAAGGATGGAAACACTATTAATTTGTGCATATGAAATGAAATATATTAAGTAGCTTAATAGGATACTATGAATTAAACTGCAATGAAATGCATTCGCGAGCGAAATGAATGTAGAAGATGGAAGAATGTATTATGTTAAGTAAATGAAATAATTGTATGGACTTTGGGCCAAGCCCACTAAAAATATCAAAATTCAAAAAACGCATCATTTTGGTCGGGATCTCGCAAATAGATCTCGGTCGAGATTTGAATATCTTGGCCGAGATTCAGGTCAACCGAAATTAATCTGAATTTTGCTGTTTCGAATCGCTCAAGGTCGAAAACGAGATCTCGGCCGAGATTACCGTGATTTAAAATCTTGATTGAAACAACATACAATCATTCATAAATACTTAAAGTTAAATCCACATAAATTGCTAAAGATCAAATGATATCTTCCTCCCCATCCATAACTATATTGTCATCCAAGCTATCATCGCTAGCATGAAAAAGATTTTGCATGTAGTTAAGAAAAAGGATCATAATCATTAACATCATCATTCTAACTCTTCCAACATTCCATGCAAGTAAATGTAACGTTTGGATTGACTTATGTATGCTATTTTTTAGCTTTTTAAAAGTCAAAATGAATAGGTTTTGACTTTCAAAAAGCTAAAAAATAGTTTATACAAGTCGATCCAAACATGGCAAAAGTATTTTAGATTAGTAGAATTCTATAAATCTTTGACCCGCATCCACACAATATCTTTCTCATTTTAAATTAACAATCTATGTAAAAAATGACAAAACAAATCATTCAGCTCTGACTTTGAACAGATGTGCATCTTTTATTTATTTAAAAACAAAAACGAGTAACTAGAATCCATATGGTTCCAGTTTCGATACCAGTTTTGGAATCGCCTTCGACTCTAGCAGTTTCTATAATTATAATTGTATTGTTTTTTGAGAAAAGTTACCTGCTTTCTCAAGGTTTTCTTTCTTTTCTTTGTTGGTTGTTGGATTCTTTTGTAATGGAATAAAATAGAAGGTAGAGTTTTGGGTGAGAAACATAGCACTTAAATGTATATCTATTTTTACTGATGTTTACATTTTTTTAATGCTTTTTACGCCCTCAAACAGCTGAGTCATACGCCTTCCGGGTAAAATGCCTTTTGAGATTAGCCTTCAGCCTTTTTTGGCTACACATCACGCTCGTTTTTTAAAACACTGGTAAGAGACGCTAAAAGGCTCAAGCTGCAAGTTTGACGCATTTTTGCACCTTACTGCTGAAACTACCTTAACGTTAACCTAAATTATCTATAAAAACTGAATCTTTCTGGTTAATTCCAAAAAAAAAGTTTTATGATTTTATTTTGACTCAATTTTCTTTCCCATCCTCTATTCATCAATCAGCCATTCCCATTTGACGCTGAATGCATATATAAATAATAAAATGTTCAAATCTTATTTTTTTTTCTCATTAAAGGACATATTATATTTTATGACATCAATTAATATTTACTTTTTATGTGCACGTGCATTTCATGTGTCAAAGTGCTGATGCTGTACCGTGTGTATAAAATTCCACTTTTTTTTTGAAATACGTGATATTTATGTAATTAATACAAAAGGATGACAATTGACTGTTTCCGCTTATATTTTTACTAATTATTTGTCCAACTTCATCAATGTATACGTTGATCGATATTTTTCAATGCTTTTTTGAAGACCCAGAGAATTAAGCTTCACTTGTAAACTCTACGGAAGATATTCACAAGGATATGTGGTTTGCGAGGGTTGAACCCTCGACCTTGAACGTGAACGCCACATGTCCTAACAAGCTGCACTATCCCGTGGGTTGATTTTACAATTGTATATTACAATAAGAACGCTTGAAGTTCGGTGTGATATTTCAATGATATATTATTGATATTAACTAATTAGATATAGAACACGAATAATACAGAAAACCAAAGGGAATATTGACTACCTAGGCATTCACTATGAATCTAAATGGGTTAATTGCTTATTTATTCTATGCTCTAATAGAGACAGCTAAGATGGTGATTATTTTGTATGTCTAGTTGCTTAAATGACGTATAGATGATTCTGATTAGCATTACTGATGCTAATGCAAGCTTTTAAATGTTTTTGGATATTCAGTTTTTTGTTTATATGTAGAATATATAAACTATTTATGTTTTTATTTTTCTAGTTGAATAAGTTTATGTTGGACAAGAATATTGTGATATAATAGTAATGTTTTAAATCTCGCATCTCAATTGCATTTCATGTCGGAAGTATTACACAATATCTCGTATCAGACGGGATCTCGAGCGAGATGAGTGTACATCGAGTGTACATCTTAGATTAACATCTTGAACTTTAAAGTCCATCTTAGGATTATCTCGAAGTAATTTAGCTTCTAAAATTGATATTTCAAAGATTTTTAAAATAATTGTTATCTAAATATAATTTTTTTAGCATACATAATTTATATAAAACGACAATGTTATTTTTTTAGAGTGCATTAGAATGAAATTTCTTTTAGGATCCACATAAGAAGTAAAAGAAACATGTAGACATAAAAAACATAACTCCCTATAAGACCTGTTTTTTTAATAACACTTGATACTTTATTCAAGCAGAATGTTGAACCCATGACCTTTAGAACCACTGTTTAAAGCGCTACATCTATAAGCATTCGAGCTAGAGGTCCTTAACAACTCTCTATAAGATCTATTATTGAATCTTACCCCAAATTTTGCTTGAGATCTTAATATCTTGGACCAGACAAGTGTTAAATAAGCTGTAAACAAAATTTAATGTCTCGTTTTGTAGATCTCAGACGAGATCTCGAGTGAGATAAACGGGATTTAAAACAGTGTATAATGGTCACCAGTCCCTTAGAAAATGTAACCGTTGATAATGATTTGAATCAAATCATCATTATTTCAAACCATTATCAATACATACATTTCCTAAGGGACAAAGGATCATTTTACTCCTAGGCTTTGTCTGAACTTGCATGGGTTTCATCTAGGGTCGGTAGAAACTAAATGTTTAACACACAATTTCAAACAACGTAGAGTTCATTACTTCGAGTAATAAAAAAGCAAGGTGTCATCATTTCTGTTCAAGCTTGTTCAAGCACGAATTCATATGAGGATTTTTGTTTCATGGTCCTGCATTTCAGATTAATTGATTTTATGACTTTTAACTTTTGATACTGTAAATTTAGTCACTGCAAGTGTTGGACCATAATTTTTGCGTAGTTATATTCGATTTCGGCTACAGAAGCCGAGGCCCAAAAGGACAATCCTTGGGCATTCTTTGCACACGAATACCGAAAGGCTCAACCCTTTGATTGAAAGCCTAAAAGCCCTACTCTCTGTAAGAATTAAATGTCAATCAATACTTTGTATATTTCCTCGCATAGCTCCGTTTGGTATATTTGTCCCGAGGTCAGACACTCATGCCGAAGCATAGACAATGTCCGAGGGTTAGATGCCCCTTGAACGGCCAAGGTGTCCAAGGCTAGATGCAAAGCCCAAACTACCAACTGAATGGTCCACAATACTATGACCTAAAGAACGAGTCCATAATATAATGAAAACAGAGGAACACGTATGTCACTCGTCTTAAAATATGATACTATGACTTAGGTCAGGCCACTTCGAAAGCATACATGCTAAGGGGTCAATCGAAAGTAAAAGCACTAGACTGGCTATAAACCGAAAATACATGCCATTAGACTGGCTCTAAACTGGAACCATAAGTCACCAGACTGACTTTTAACTGAAAGACGAAAGCATCAAGGTATGCTGCTATTACTTAAATACCTTTGACTGAAAGACGAAAGCATCAAGGTATGCTGCTATTACTCAAATACCGAGGCCACATACAACCTTCAGATCATATACCGAGACCCACAAGTGTTTCTACTTAAAGCAAGGGTTCAAGGCAGCCATAACTGAAAGCAAAGGTCCGGGAAGCCTCATCCTACATACGTCACTGAAGCTGTCTCCACCTAAGGTCGAAAATGCCTCTATGTGCAACTAGATCAACGACTCAGATAGCCTAAAACTAATGCAAATCATAAAGGCTAAGACACCTAAATCTATATATAGAAGCAACAAGTCATCAACGTCAATCTGCAAGCAAACAGATGATGACACGTGTCCAAATCATAGCTTCCACAGGAGGATCATGTCAGCAATCTGAGACAAACGCTCTCCTCCAATGGTAGAGCTAGAAAACCTTTATGAATAAAGGGCTCCAACCCCAAATATGAGACTATGATTTAAGGCGGCAGAAAGAGAACCGAGAACCGAGATCGTTCGTAATTTCATTTTCATTTTAAACTTAAGCTCTGAACTAGAGTTCATTAATGGCGTACTTAGCCAAATTAGCATTGTCAAGCCTTTCCAGCCATTTGACCAAATAACTAAAGAACTCTTCAGCACTGGACGTAGGGACCTGACTCATGAACCACTATATTATTTTGTCTTTATTATTCTGGCATTTTTATTTCATCCTACTTTCAGCCACGCCCTTTGCCTTCGGTCAAACCATTTTATTTTAAACCCTGGAGTTTTAACTTTTTGGACATTTCGGGTGTTAGCAGTGATGAAAATCACACCAACGATAAGTTAGAAAGATCAAAATACTCCCAATCTAAATCTTTTTAATTCTTTTAACACCTTCGTACATTCATTTCCCTATATTCTACAAATTTATCGAAATTGGAAAAAAAACCCTGATTTTTTTGAAAAACAAATAAATGATTTTTTTATTACAGCATGAAAATTATTGGAAAATGTCAAAGTGCACAAATTAGGAAAA
Organism: Allium cepa; assembly: GCA_030765085.1. Classification (NCBI taxonomy): domain Eukaryota; kingdom Viridiplantae; phylum Streptophyta; class Magnoliopsida; order Asparagales; family Amaryllidaceae; genus Allium; species Allium cepa. The sequence continues at coordinate 568,594,777 of CM060942.1, read as the reverse complement.
AGTTGAAGAATTTAGAAACAACGAAATAATCAATGTTTTTTCTTCTAATTTCATTTTTCAATTTGTGGAAAAGCTGAATCTTTTGACGCACGCACACACCGTGAGCATGCCAGTCTGAAACACTATTGGATCAATTTGTTTCATTTGTCATAGTGCCTCTGAGTTCAGTCATCAGCCATTTGTCCTTTTTCTGTCTACACGCAAGCGCGCACACAATGCTAATTTAAGTGCATGCTAACATTATCACCATAGCACATGCTGTTATGTATAATATACTACCACAAACTGCATAATCATCAGATTGATTTATCTCAAAATCATTTGCTAATCATTGTTGCTGTTTGTCTGCAGGATTGATTGACCTAAGAACCCATTTGTTAGTTATTTAAAGGACTACATTCTTATTGAACCCTCTGGTTGCCTCGTACAGTGTACTGTCTGAAGATGATGGGCATGCAGAAAAGTTATCTCCAAATTACTTATTCAGCAGAGATAGTCAATGGCGAACCCATATACAGTTCATCGAATGCCCTTCCATTTAAAGCATCGTACTTTGAACCAGCTGGTCATGCCTTTCATTTGGCTGCCCTTAAACTCTCAGGCCATGAAGAAAAGGAAGACACAGACACAGATGATCAAAGCATCATGTCAGACGACAAAGACCAAACTTACATGCCAACTTCAGATTCCTACGGCAGTAAACGCAAAAAGAAGTCAGCAGATGGAAGCAAACAACAAGATCATTATGCACTAATAGGGTTAGGGCATTTGCGTTTTTTAGCTACCGAGGATCAGATAAAAAAGTGCTACCGTGAAACTGCTTTAAAGCATCATCCTGACAAGCAAGCTGCTCTTCTTCTTACGGAAACAAATGAAGAAGCAAAGGTGAAAAAGAAGGAAGAAATAGAAAACCACTTCAAAGCCATTCAAGAAGCATACGAGGTACTAAGTGATCCAGCAAAAAGAAGAGTTTACGACTCAACAGATGAATTCGATGATGAAGTTCCTACTGATTGTGCACCTGAAGATTTCTTCAAGGTATTTGGTCCGGTGTTTATGAGAAATGGAAAATGGTCTGTGAATCAACCTGTGCCTTCTTTGGGAAATGAAAAGACTCTTTATAGTGAAGTGGATAGCTTTTACGATTTTTGGTACACGTTCAAAAGCTGGAGAGAGTTTCCACATGCTGATGAATTTGATCTTGAGGATGCAGAATCTCGTGATCATAAGAGATGGATGGAGAGGCAGAATGCAAAATTAAGAGAAAAGGCAAGAAAAGAAGAGCATACACGTGTTCGAAACCTTGTCGATAATGCTTACAAGAGAGATCCAAGGATACTGAGAAGGAAGGAAGAGGAGAAGGAAGAAAAAAAGCGGAAGAAGGAAGCAAAAATCATGGCTAAGAGGTTGCAAGAGGAAGAGGCGGCGAAAGCTGCCGAAGAAGAGAAGAGAGAGAAAGAAGAAGAAGAGAAGAGAGCAGCCGAAGCTGCTTTGATTCAGAAGAAGCAAAAGGAGAAGGAAAAGAAACTTCTACGGAAAGTAAGGACTCGCTTTCGTACACTGTCGAAGACATCTGCTTCTGCTATTTCAGAAGAAGATATAGAGGGTTTATGTATGTCGCTCGACCTTGTCAAGCTTCAATGCTTATGTGATGACATGGAAAACAAGGATGAAAGCACTAAAGTTCAACTTCTCAAAGGTGTTTTAAACAAAGAAAGCTCAAATGACAGTGTGAAACAAGATGAAGGGAAAATTTCAAAAGCAAACGGAGCTGTATCTGAAGTCAAGTTAAGCAATTATGAGAAGAAGGAAAAGCCATGGGGGAAGGAAGAAATAGAAATGCTAAGGAAGGGGATACAGAAGTATCCAAAGGGAACTTCTAGAAGATGGGAGGTGATTTCAGAGTATATTGGCACTGGGCGATCGGTTGAAGAGATTCTTAAAGCTACCAAAACCGTTCTGCTTAGAAAACCAGATTCTTCAAAGGCTTTTGATTCGTTTCTGGAGAAAAGAAAGCCTGCACCGACTATTGCTTCTCCACTTTCAACTAGGGAGGAACCCATAGGCATTTCAGCTACGCAAGAAACATCTTCTAAGCAGTCTGCTTCAACTAGTAATGTTAATACTCCGCCAGTAGCTGAACAAGCTTCTACAGTTAACACTGGAGTAGCTTCTTCAAGTAGTGAGCAGGATGCATGGTCATCTGTTCAAGAAAGAGCTCTTGTTCAAGCTCTTAAGACATTTCCAAAAGATGCTGCACAGCGTTGGGAAAGAGTTGCTGCTGCTGTTCCCGGAAAAACTGTTATTCAGTGCAAAAAGAAATTCGCAGCCATGAAGGAGAGTTTCAGGAACAAGAAAAATGCGGATTAGAGATATTTCCAGCATATATCATTCATGGAATGTTAAACTGTCTCTGCTAAGCAACTGCATCATTCTAATAAGCAATACAATCGGCTAGTTTATGCTATGTAGAGAGGGCTTGCTCACACACTCTTGTATATGGATGTCTTGACGTCGAATTGTTCGGTTTTAGCTGAGAATACCAATTTTGAGCGTCCTTTTGTATAATGCATCTTAATAAGGCGATTCTAGACGTATTTTCCATTACTATTATTCTCTGTATGATTTGGTAAATTCATAACCTCAAGAACATGGTTTGTTTATTCACTGTAAGCTTTATTACTCTTTGGTGTTTCCTTGCTTTATACGTTGGTAAACAGTTTCACTATTATGTAATAGAGAGAAAAAGTGCTGCTATCAGATATTCTTGAAATATTTGCAGTACAATTTGAATGATTTCTGAAGTTTGATTACTACAGAATACGCTTAAATAAATGATGCTTCACAATAACTTCCAAGAGAAGTTGAAGCTATTTGTTGTTTATGTTCCGAAATTCTGGCTGGGTCGCGGATTGGGTTGCTCGCTTTAACAAGTTTTGTCAGCTCTGTCCAATTGGTATGAGGCAGTCTAACGACCATGCTGTCTCTGGGATATAGCCTTCAGAAAATAATTTGGTTTTTGTTTGCATCGAAGAAAACCGTCTCTGCACCTTTTGTTATTTTTGTTTGGTCGACTATGAATTTAGTTGGAATGGAAGAATTTGAAGAAGATCTGCATATGAAAAATCTCTAGTGTTCTTTTGTATACGAAAAAAGACAGGTCGGTCGGATGAATGCAACTACGCCTGCCTGGGTCGGTTGGACTGCTTAAGATAATGTAAAATATGCTTTTACTGGAAAGATCGGTAAGCGATGAGTTCGATTAAACTGACACGTCATTGGCAAATTTGACGTGTGAACGTTGATATTCGAACTTTTTCAATATTAATCGATAACTGAATTTACATCCTTGAGTCTCATAACCATATTTGTGAATTTTTTGAAAACCGCATGATTTAATTGGTTTATAACGTGTAATAAACTAAGAAATATTTAGAAAAATATTAATTGCCGGATGTTTGTGGTGTTTCTCGTAAATGAGGTACTCTCTAGAAATGTTACGAGAGTTATTAGTGATTCTTTAGGTTTGTATGTAAAAGTTATACATACACGAATCGATATATGATGTCGATTTATATTTAAAAAGCTTAAAATATATTTAATTATTTAACAGGCTTTGGAATTTTTGATCCATGAATAGGAACATCTATTGTCAGCCATGCAATGGAATTAAGTGATTTATATGCTGATCTAAATAAATGAAAGGTGGTTTTAAAGAGAGGAAAGTGAAAGGTCTTATTCCTCGTGCTCAATTTTAACTCCTTCCTCATGCTTCTCTTGTGGTCGGCCACATCCATGGTCATTCCTCCCTATGACCGAACTAAAATTCGCGCAAACAATATCAAATAGAATCAAATAAAGGTGGTTTATTCGATATCAACATGAGTGGTGATTCGAACAATCTAGGAGACTATTCTTAGATTGAAGTGTCACGAAGGGTCGGATCTAACTAAGTATAATTCTTATTTCGTATTATGTGTTCATATATGCTCTAACACATGCTCATCCATGACTCATGTTGATGTATGCAACATGTTGTAATTTCCTTTGAATTTAATATGATTTAAAATTGTTAAATATGTTGTTTTATAAATAAAATTCAAAATGAAACTTTTTTTTTGAAAACCCAGGAGAACCAGGCGGACCGGTAAACTTCTGAGGAGGGTATAATAAAACCGTCCGCTGATCCAAGCCCACATACCCCCGGTAAAGTTATATAGAAGCGCATGGTAGGAATCGAACCTGTGTCTTTTTTATCAGAACTCAAGCCTCCTTTCCATTGCGCCGCCCCCCGCGGACAATTCAAAATGAAACATGCATGTAATGAATTTGATTTATACATTATGTTAATCATGTTAATTAAGTCATCAGCACTCACGAACCTTCTTAATGGCTTCCCAACGTGTAAATGTAATACAAAGTTTGATTACTACATAACACACTTAAAACAAATGATGTTTCACAATGGCTTCCCAACAACAAAAGAGGGGAAAATCCAAAAAGAACAAAAATTCTAAAACCAAATCATACAACATTCACAGCAAACACCGTACGAACCAAATGTGCACCATCGGACCACATCACAGACCCGTATCCGTATCCATTTTTCACACCATCTCCTACCTCAAATTTCACCTCATAAGAAGCCCTCCCTCCTCTCTTTCCAAAATACAACTTATTGGGCCACACACTAACCGTAAACCCGTTAGGAGCTTCTACAGTTGCAGTGTAAGTAGAGTTTGCAGGTCCCACATTAGTAACAGTTCTAGGCACACTTATCACAGACCGTCTATTACTGTCTAGATGTGCGACGGAGATTGAAGGGTAGTTGACGTTGGATATCAAGTTTGGTGTAGAGTTGTTCGGGCAAGTGAAATCGATGTCTGATACCGATCTGATCACCTTGTTTTCATACCCGTAGTAGCAGAGAAAGTGCAAGTAGTCTTCGATTGTAGTGTCGAATACTAAGCCTGGGCTTAGTGCTCGTAATGGGCTGATTTCTCCTGAGCCCATGTCATGGTAGTTTGCCTTGCTTCCTGAGCTCGTCGTTAAGGAATCTTCTAGATTGCTCGATATGGTCGCTGCATTACAGTATCATAATGTATGTTTACATGAGTATCATTAATGACACTAGGGGATATCATCTAAGAGAGCTGGTACCTTTTCTTTTTCCTTTTTCAAAGTGCTCTAATAAAGAATTTTTGTTACTGCTTCGTAGATAGAAGGTGATCTATATTTGTAACGAGTTTTCGAAAGGATCTAAATGAGTAATAAGTTTACGAAAGGAATTACTTGTTGTCATGAGGGCTGATCTTATCATGGAAGGGCTCCATTTAGGATGAGCTGATCGGACGAATGCAACAGCGCCAGCAACATGGGGACATGCCATGGATGTTCCAGATTTGATCGCGAAATTTGAAATCTTCTTTCCATTTGGAATTTGACTTCCACTTTCTACTATTGGTATTGCTGCTGCCAATATTCCAACTCCTGGAGCTATGATGTCAGGCTGTTCAGTTGCCATGAAAGGTTACATCACCATTCTTTTAAAATTTCATACATAATACTGTTAAATAATACCTTTAGAATGCCTTCAGTTAAACCACCAGGACCCCTTGCAGAAAAATAAGCAACAATTGGTGCAGGTTTGAATCCTTTATAATCTTTTGTCCCAAGAATGCTAGCAGTAGGTGTCCTATATAAATGGTTCAAGCACTTCAGAAAGGAAAAATGAAGCATTTATACTGAAATATTTTTCTTTATCTTACGTGGTAGAGTTGATGTAATCAAGAATCTGGACTCCAACTTTGTTTCCAACTTCGGAAAAAGGAAAGCTACCAGAATCGAAAGGAACTCCTTTTTCTGTTTCATCGATCACTATCAGACCTTTTGCTTTACTGTCTTCAGCCACCAATTTTTTCACTTTTCTGGATACAGATGGATCGGTATCGACACATACAACTATCTTTCCTGCTGTTTTTTCAATATCTAATGACCCAGGGTAGCAGTTGCTGAGATATGAAAGAAAATGTCAAGTAAAAAATACTGCAGAAATGCAACTACTAGAAAAACCGATGTTACCTTGCTTCAGATGCAGGTGTGAAATCAGCCGCTGCATCACGACCAAATATCAGAGGATACGATTGCGAACGAGTGAGATTCGAAAAATTAATGGCAATGCCCTGATAAAAGAAAACATAAATAAAAAACAAAGCAATTTAAACATAATGATCATCTTGCAAATTAATTTTCAATGATTTCTAAAGGGAATTACATATTGAGTCGGCTTATCTGATAAGAAAATATATTGAAAAATAATTTCTTTTGGGTAAGGGAAAAATGTATTGGATATATTTCCTAATATTATTTAGTATTCTTATTTTCTGAAAGCACTAAAAATATGAAAATTAAGAATTTTCAGAAACTTCAAAATTTATTGCTTTCCAAAATTTAGAACTATTTAAATCCAAGTTTTCGCTCCATATTATTAACTGTTAAAGTTTAAAAGTTTAAATTTTCAGAATTTATAATGTTTTGAACCAGATTTTCAAAATAAAAGAATTTTAACAATTCAAACCTTTTAGCCTAAAAAAAAAAATTATATTTAAATTTTCTTATAATTCAAGTTTTCCAAAATTAGAAATTTTAAATCTTTTTTCTTTTCTTTCAGACTTTGTATTTTGAAATTCAGCATTTTAAAAAATTAAAAAAGTCAAATCAAAGTATCGAAACAGAAAAAGAAAGCTTTCAGCTATTGCAAAGATAAAATCTTTTAGTTCCAAAAAAATGAAAAGAAAAGGGGAAAAAAAGAGAAAAAGATAGAAATTTTGATTATATTTTACAGATTAATGTCTTGTCCCTTATTCATTTAGTAATCAACTGATTTATAGAAAGGTTTTAACCATCTTATATCAAAAAAAAAAAAATCATTTCCATTATAAAAGATGATAATGATAGTCACTTAGCAGTCAACTAATTTTCTTGCCTACCTTCAAAACTTCACCATTCCCCAGTACTATATCAGACTGAAAACTCCTATCAATGCTCGAAGCCCCAACTGTAAAAATCCAAGGAGCAGAATTAACAACAGTATACGGCTCCGGCCCATCATTGCCCCCTGAGCAAACAACGACCACACCTTTCTGATTCGCATGGAATGCTCCAAGAGCAATGGGATCAGCCAAAAAGTCACTCTGAAACACAGAGCTCATCCCTATGGAAACAGAAATGATGTCCACTCCATCACCCACTGCATCGTCCATGGCTTTCAGTACAGCTGAACCCGCACATCCTCCTAAAGAACATGCCTTGTACATTGCTAGCCTGCTTCTAGGGCACCCGCCCTTGGCTGTGCCTTGGGCTAGGCCGTAGTAGTCTGCGTTTGGGACTATGGTGCCTGCTGCTGTTGATGATGTGTGGGTCCCGTGTCCTACGGAGTCTCTAGGTGAGTTTTGGGAACCTACTCTCTTTGTGTTGTTTATGTTGGTTGGTAGTGGCATCGATGAGTCGGCCATGTTGTTGTAGTACCTTGCACCTATTAGCTTCCTGGTATCAGTAAATGAGTAGAATGAATTAGAAAAATAAAGACACAGCATACTTAACATACATACTATATTCAAAGTTGTGTTTATACTGCTGTGGTCAAAACTTTATATCTTAGTTTTCTCAATTTGGTTCTCAAGCACCTGGTCATCCTAAAAAGAGCTGACAATTAGTCTCCAAAGTGAGTGTGTCTGTGTGTATGTGTATGTATGTATGTATCAGTTTCGACTTTCGTGCTCAACCATCAACCATTATTTGGAGGCTTGAGTAGGATGAAGTAATAGTGTAAAGCTGAATCCAGAGAGTATCCAATTTTTAACATAAAAAGTAATCAATGACACTCATTTTAAAAATAATAATATTATGTTGTCAAATACTGAATGTTGATTAGTTTTAAGTGTGTTTGTTTCAATGAAAAATTTATGCTTATTAAGTGTTTTTACAGCGTAGTAAAGATTAAGAACTTAAATAAGCACTACAAAAGTGCTTAATCTTTTGTAGTTGTGATTAGTGAAAACTACTTATTCTATGACATTGAGCATTTTTTACGTATACTACAAAATTACCTGTTGCAGTTGGACTTTTTGAAATCAGGCCCTTCCATGCAGACCCCTTTCCATCTTGAAGGGATTGGACCCATACCAGTGTCATAGAAACTTGGTGATTCAGGCCATACACCTAAATAGTTTGTGAGAAGAACATACATCAAGTTCAAGAGTTATATGACTCTGTACCAGTGATAGAAATAATGTTTAAATTATGTTAAGGACATCTCCTTCAGCCAGTGGTACAATGCAAACTCTATACCACTGGTACATAGTCCTTTTTTGTAATTACAAAATAGCAAAACATAAAGTTTTATAATCTACATTGTAGTGAAGTACCTGTGTCAATAAGGCCAATTATGATATCACTAGAAGCTCTTTTATGAGCCCGTTCTGATCCAAGACCGGACTGAGCTTCTAAGAAATCCCAAGATCGTGTAGTATGGAGCTGAAGAATGCGATCAGGAAACACTTTCACGACCTTATCATTTTCTGCTCGCACAAAATCATTGTAGCCAGTTAAAGTATTGGACTTATATACACCGTGATTAGAATAATGATGACTTACTGGATAATATTTCAGCTTCTTTCTCTGTCAGCATTGCTGAGAAACCCTTGAATGCATGGCTGTAACTATGGCCAATGTACATTCTTTCTTTCTCCTCTCTACAAGAAAATTGCGTAGTTTAGCAGTGGGAATCAGTGTATTTTAGAAATTGGGATAAATGACCCTGTGTTAAAATAACACATGAACAAAGATAAATGGCATGTGTACTGAAATATTGCCTTGGAATGATTAATGATAGCATTTGTAGATGAGCTTCATCTCTTGTCTCTGAATTCATATTTTTATTGCTATCACTGCTACCCATGTAGACAACATATCCCTGATCAACACAAACATAATTTACGGTGTACTTATTAAAAAATGATTTGTATATGAAATAACATGGGTTACAAAAAGATAATGATCATACTACTACCTCTGGGATATGGTTTGAAGTTGAATGAATAAAGAATAAAGAAAGAATGGCTATTAAGTGCCATATACAGGCCATTGAAGTAGTATAAAGTATAAACAAAGAAGCAGATGGTTCTGATATGACAATGTAAGACTGAAGAAATGGGTTTCTGATGGCTGCATTTGTAGGCGTGGTTCTTTGCTAGCTTTCTTCTTGTTAATAAAAAATCACATGTGGACTGTTAGCATCTTTTAGTTCCATATGCTCTTTTCAGTATGCTTAGGATGCATGACCTTTGCTTTTCTGCACACTAGTTAATGTTTGCAGATATTCCAATCTTCCATTCTCAGCAATTAGAAGAATCTTATCATTATCAAAATTAAAATCATTTTTTCAGCAATTATTGTTGTATTAAAAAAAAACCTCAGATGAAAATATAATATATTCCTTCAGGGGACTTGTTTGACAAGAAGTTCCATTCCATGTTACTTTATCTCTTGCTTCTTCAATGTTCATAACTGATGCTTCTTTTTTCCATAAACATTTGTGAAATCATCACTTTAAATAGTCCAGGATCCAAGTTTTCGATCAAAAGCAAAAAAGAGTTGGACTTAGCATATATAGAATGTGGTAAACAAGACTCATCAATGCTTGCACATGTCCAAAAAGAAAGTCCCCTCTTGTGTTTTAATTGTCCTTTATTGTGTCTGAAGATTCAATGGCATAACTTTTGCATGGTTGTTCCCACAATTTTGTAAGTTAATTACTAATGATGCAAGTAACCTATAATATATTATGTTGAATTTGTAATTGATTACTGGACCTGATGATCTTCAGTTTACTTTCTTTTCAGTAGAAGAAAAACTATGAAACACTGTGACTATATCTTCCTACTTAAATGCATGAATAATTGTAGATTATTATGTTATTGTGTGCAAATTAAATGTCATTGTGGATAAATGTTACTATTCTGTAAATGTTATCATAGTCCAGTAAATGTCACTTAACAGTAATGATCTGGGTGTGAGAAATCTTTCTCTATGTTCAGAAAGTATAGTTGGTGATTGTTTACGATATTTATGAAAATATCAATTGTGAAAACCCAAATTATCTAATTAGCAACTTAAAACCAAAATAATAAGAACAAGAAATGAAACAAACTTTACCCTACTTATATCAAAATGTGGAATAATTTGTAGGTGTAAATATGTAAATGCTCAAGAGAACAAAAAGGGAAACCAGGAAATACAATAGTTAAATTTAAGAATTTAATCCATCTTCAGTTAAGATTGTTATTACAAGGATCAAGCTTCTAATTAGGGTTGAACTGATCATACAGTCTCACAAGAAACTGACTAAAATCAAGGATAAAACTGAGGATGTGACAACATGCACATGCACATTGTGCACGTGAGCACTTGCTTCTTATTGCCAAAGCCATTCACGCTCCATTCTCTTGCCTTGGACTCCAAACTATCATCTTCAAGCAAGTTTTTAGGATCAATGGACATTAGGATTTTATATCTCCAAGCGAGTTTGTAATCTACAATATTGTAAAATCTGATATAAATAGACAATTTAAGAAAATAGTGAAAAGAGTAAGAAAATGAGTTTGTAATGTAATGCTTTTCTGGAATGAAATGGAGGCATGTACATGGATTTTTCAGGGATGCAATGATGGGAAGCATCTCTTCAGCAGAAAACCGGCTTTATAAAGAGTCCATATTAAAGATCAATCAATTAATCCTGCTTTGCATTATAATTAAAGAGGAAATTCTAGCATACATTTTTATAATTATAAAAGCCAAGTTTCAGCCCCATTCAATTTTCTTTTACAAATTACATCCATATTTTTAGAAAAAGTAGATTTAATTGATGGAGGTATTTGGATAATTTTACCAAACTTAACATGTGTTCATCGTCCATAATACACGTCTTGACAGTCTTTCTTATAAATTTGAAAACAAAAAATATAAAAGAGAAAGAATTATACACACACACACACACATATATATATATGTATGTATGTATGTATGTATAAAACAATTTAGAAAAGAACGGGAGAAAGGAGAAAATGTGATGATTCAATGAATTTCAATGCAAGTTTCACTTTATAAATAGCATAATCCAATTAATACACTAGACTTGCTATGCCAGTATTGACAAAATCACACATCCAATTAATCAAAACCAGACACACATTCACTCTATTTCTCTCTCTTATCAGGAAGAAGACTGTGCTTGTTGAGATAAATTCAATGCTACCACCTAACTGCATTATCATAATGGATTTAAAAATAGAAAGCAACGTATCCGTTCATATTACTGTACAGACGTTGCTTATATATAAAGAAAAGAGAAATTAAGCTTATGTATCGGTGTGTCGTATAATTAAAAAGCAAAAAAGGAAGATAAAGTCATATCGTAGTATGGGAATAATAACGCGGTTATCTGTGGTTTTTCTTCTCTTATATGTTGATGCCATAGTTTTCATGACCGCGCCGTGCCTCAAACCGTGATGATTGGAGATTTAAGGTTTTGTTGGTTCAACCAGTCGAACTGTTGAAACCGTGATTTATTTTTTCGAAAAATTTGCACATTTAATTACAAACTATAAACAAAAATATTAAAATAATAATGCTATGTACACACGCTGTAGATGATCTTCAAGGTCTGTAACAGAATTTGTGTGTTGTTGCAGTGCACAATTACAGCTTTGTATATAGTAGAGTAGTGCACAACGATAGAAGTTTAATGACGACAAACTTGACGAATCTTACAGTGTATTATAGGAGTTTGCAGCAATGAAGAACAAAGTGTTGAAGTTAGTGGTTTAGATTTTAGAACGATCATGATTTTTGAAATATATATATTTCCTTATTTTCTTCAAAGCAATGCAAAAGATGAAAATGGAAGAGAATTACACGATGAGAAAGTAGGGAAAAACAAAAGAACTGTGGTTCAACGGGGTAAAATTGACGGTTGGATCGTTGGTTTGAAGGTCCGACCAAGATTAATGAATGAATAAGGTCCGATTGAATTTCGGACCGTGGTGGTCCAAGTTTCAAGGTTATTCGAGGTCGGACCGAGGCAGGATAAGGTCATGAAAACACTACTTGCTGCTGTTCCATTTGTTTTGTCCCAAAAGTTTGTTGATCCGAGGAATCAAGGTCAGGACCTTTATGGACGAGGTTGCTGACCTGTTTATAATTGCAACTTTGGAGGTGGAGGGCTGCCAGTTGGTTACGGACATGGGCCAGCAGGATACCGACATGGCCCAGGTGAAGGAGTAGGTAAAGGTGGTGGATTTGGCGCAGGGAATGATGTAGGAGGAGGAGGAGGTAGTACTATAGGTTTAGCAGTTGGCCGTTAAGCAAGGTGTGAGATTATGGTTTGTACATCGGATTGGATTATTTAAATGGGAGCGTTTGGCATACATCCCCGGTAAGGTTTGAAAATACACAAAACATCCCTTGGTTTTTTAATAAGTTTCCAGTCTCTGTTCTCAAATTCACGCGCGTGCAAAGACCCAAATACCCTTTACATTTTTAACATTTCAAACGCATATAACTTTCTGTAGAAACATCGGATCAACATACCGTTTTCACCAAAAAATCAAAAAACTTACGATCTTTAAAATGAGATTCATTGTTGAAACAAAAAAAACATATTTGTAGTTAGATGCAATTATTCCATATATTTGCAGACAATTCAGCAAATTTTGAACATCTTCGATTTTTCTTCAAATTTGCAACAATTGCAGACATTTCTGCAACTATATTGTATAATTGCAGACATGTCTGCAACTACTGCATATAGTTGCAGAAATTTCTGCAACAATTGCATATAGTTGTAGAAATGTCTGCAACAATTGCATATAATTGCAGACATTTCTGCAACTATATGGTATAATTGCAGAAATTTCTGCAACTATAGCATATAGTTGCAGAAATGTCTGCAACTATTGCATATATTTCCAGACATATCTGCAATTATATGGTTAATTGCAGAAATGTCTGCAATTATTTCATATAGTTGTAGAAATATCTGCAACTATTGCATATAATTGCAGACATATCTGGAATTATATGGTATTTCTTAAAGTTTATCCTGCCGTTGTTTTTACATATGCACAATGCCACTCATTAGAAAGATAATATAATTTGTGAATTAATGATGAAAACGGTTTGTTAATCCGTCGTTTCTACAAAAAGTTATTGCGTTTTAAAGATTGATAATTAATGGGGTGTAAATTTTAATTATGGATGTGAGAATAACATCCATATATGAAGAATCAACATTGCTGCAATGAAGAAGAGGAGTATTGGAGAGAAGAAAATTGTAGTATTTGAAAATAAAGATGTAATTTAAATCTTTTTTATGAGGAGGATGTTTTTTGTATTATGTTTGATTTTAGAAACGTGTCCCTTATTTTCACTATTTAATTTTTTTCATATTTCGATCTATTTGGATTGTTTTGGAAGTTTTGATTTTGGTTTCGACTTCGATATTTCTTTTATTAAAAACAAATTAATACATGTTGTGTACAAATTGTAAGAAAAAAAGAGAATAAATATACATTTCTACCCATACATTTAAACAATCCAGTCTTACATTCTAATCCAAATATAAATCGTTCCATCAGAAACAATCATTTCCGGCCCAAACATATTCCAAAAGTAGTCACAACTCTTTTCACACCAACTTCTACACTTTTCAACATGACGATTCATTTTCAAAGCCATCTCACGTTATAACAAAGCAATAGAGTTAGGGTTAACAACCAGGGTTACGATCTGAGAGAACGTTAAAGCACCTGCGGTTGCAAAGAGAGAACTCGATGGAAAAGGAGCTACCGCGGTTTAACTTTATCTTTGTATCGTGATTTCTTCTTCTTTTTTCCCTCCTCATTTCAGTGATTTCAGCTTCTTCTTGTCTGATTTTGAAATTTATACCATTTCTTTCTAGTACTCTTGTTTTTGTATTTTAAAAAAACCGAGTTTAATTTTTTTTCCTCGGTTACAGACCGGAACGAGTTTTTAGTCGGGTTCTGTCCTGGGATTGGTCGGAATCAAACCGAGATGAACGAAATTCCGCGGTTCCGACCGAAACCGTACACCATGCCATTAAGCACAAGTTTTTACCATAATTTACTTGTATCTTTTACCTGCGAATGTAGTTAGTTTATGCATGATACTATATCCAGGTATATACAGATCGATATGGGGAAATTAGTTTAAATGACAAAAACTTGTATTTTTTATCCCCAAGACACAACCTCCATATTTTAGCCATACAAACATTCTTCCAAATTAATTACAAGGACAAACTGTCAAAATTACCAAGCACCACTCCTCGCACCACCACCTACCGCCATCACCTGCACCACCAGCCTTGCAGCCGCTCCCAACACCGCCACAATCGCAAAAATTTGAAATTTTAGTAGCAGGTACAACACTGCTACTGTGTAGTTACAGTTTCCTTTTATTAAATAAAATGATACTAGTTAGTATCATTAATATACATATACTTCTACTTTTTCAGTTTAAATTTACTCTTTCATAATCACAATCAGTACATATCCAACTATACATACAGAAAAGGTGCATCATTATTTTTTTAGTAAAAAAAACAGAAAAACGGATACTGCACATTATCATTTATATCTACTATCAAAAAACTGGTACTATCAAAAGTGTACAAAACTGTTACTATCAAATATAAATCTACTATTAAAAAACTACTGCTATCAAAAAAATGCTACTATCAAATGTGCATAAAACTGCTACTATGAAACTGCTACTATCAAAATGTGTATATAGTATCTTTTAATACTACTATTAAAAAACATAAAATGTGTACAAAACTGTTACTAGAATTCATATATACTATCAAATGTGTATAAACTGCAAATATAATTTATAAATACTATTAAATGTGCATAAACTGCTACTACAATTTAAAAAGAAAACTAAAATTCATAAACTGCTACTACGAATATAATAAACGCACACTTCATCTATAAATGTACCATTTGTTCAAAAACTGCTACCAAATTCATATATTGCTACTATAATTCGTAAAACTGCTACTATAATTTATAAATACTATTAATATGTATAAACTGCTACAACAATTCAAAAAAAAACAAATACAATTCAGAAACTGCTACTACAAGCATAATAAGTATTAAAAAAATAAAATAAAATGATACTACAATTATAATTTTTATTACAAGTAAAATACAACAAAAAACGTTGAACAAAATTGATACTATATAGTTTTTATTTTTTATTTTATTCAATTAAAAGTATTATTACAACTCGTAAAATGCTACTACAAAATAGCATTGTAATCTAAGATTACACACTCCACCTACAAAATGATATTACAAATCATAATAATAATATTACAAATAAAAAAAATGTTTAATACTTCAAAACTGCTACTGCAGTTTACAAAACTGATACTATGCAGTAACACTGTCCTTAAGCTAAAAAATTGTTCTTCTGCTATACTATATTGAAAAATTTGTCCTTCTAAATAAAAAATTGAGAAGATATCCTTGAAATTAAAAAATTAATTAATTTTGTTCTTCATACTATTTTCCTGGATGGATACACCTACCTATATATATATTTACAAAAATAATAAGTACGTTATATGGCGGATACCATCTCCCGTGTATTTTCTATCTAAGCTAAATTTATGTTACTATTTAGCTCTGTTTAAACTTAGGCATCCCAACGAATGTTTTGATATCAAGTTGTAACAACCAAATGAGATTTGAAAATTAACATTGTTTACGTTGTAGTCATCTCTAGAATTATTTTCAAACGACAAAATAAAATCAATTTATACTTCAAAACATAAGTAAACAAGGTAACTAAATAACTTTATATAACATTCAATAAAAATTTAACATCTTTAGACCCATAGATTCCGATGTAGAGGTAAGTAAAATAAAACATAGATAGTGATAATGTGGTGGCATATGCGGATGCCACACATTTAACCTGTTAGACAACCTGGTTGAGTACATAGCAAAAAAATCTAAATAGCTAAGAGTCTGCTTGTAGGATGGCCATTTTGAAAACCAAAGACGTAGCCTTAATGTGCTGAAATCACTTAAGAATTATCTTTTGGCGATAGGACGAGATCAATATATTCAATAGTTAAAGTAATCGGAGCAATTAAAGAAATTATATAATAAAAAATTATCATTAAACTTTTTCCATAAGTTCCAAACCGAGCTCACGCGGGGTAAAATATAAGTCATTACATAGGAGTTCAAAGATCCGACATATGATGATGCTGAACCCTTGCCTTGGATTCAACAAATATTTACATTACACAGTAGAATTAAAGCTACTACTATGAATAATAATAAAGCCTTCCGCTTGTCTTCGTCTTCAGCAAAATCTGGGTAATTGTCCTACTTCGACTAATTTTGTAATCTGAAATCCTATAAACCCAACCTACTCAAATGGATAGTCGTGAGTTTATAGTGGAACCATTCTGCTAAAGCACGCAATGGGTCTCCCCTTACAGTAGCTTTGGTTACACAATCAATATAAGAATATCATGAGTAATAGTTACAACAAAATATATTAACTCAAACATACATAACAAGTTTCAATAAAATACACCTGAAACTATATTGGCTTTAGGGCCTTGGAAAGACACAATACTTAACCTAATCATTTTTAGGTTTCAACAATGCTTCTTCCGAAACTACAATTAATTTTGTGCATTATATCTCTTATTTCGTAAGGTACACACCAAACAGTCTCGGTCACTTTTTTTAGCGATATACCGTAAGGTACATCCCCTCATAGTCTCAGTAATTTATTTATTAGATTTATACCGCATAGTACATCCCAAGCAGTCTCGGTTATACTTTAACTTTAGTTTATTCTGCAAGGTACATTTCCAAATAGCCTTTATATCTTTATCTTTCGAGTACATTTCTAAGAAGTCTCTATAAATCTTATTTACTTAAACTTGAACCCCATATAAGAGTTACATTCACTGTCGTGAAAGTGTAAGTCCTGCCTAAAAGTCTCATGTCCCTTCAGAGTCGAATGTTGAACTCTACCCCTTAAAGTAGGCACATTCAAGCAAGTGCCCCCACTCGGCGTTAAGCGCCCTCTTGAACCCGCATTATGTAGTAGGTTATTACTTATTATTTAGTTATTTCTAACTTTCAACACTTCACCTAATTATTCATTTATTAGGTTTCGTCTTTGGCTATTCATTAAAATTCGTTAGGCTCCCAGCATATCTTTGGTTATCTTAGGGCTCGGAATAACTTCCGTAGCGCATCATGCTTTAGGATACTCTAAGTACTATCGGTGGCCATCTTAAGGATTACATTCAGTATTAGTTTTCCTCTAAAATCTAATAGGTCTCGATATTGACTTTCCAAGAAAGTCAGTCGGGTCTAGGCATTGACTCTCCTTGCAAGTCAATGAGTCTCGACAAACAAATCACTAATTTCGGGTTTCGTATTAGGGAATCTTTGTTTAAACACTCTTATTAGGAACACCTTTGGCAATCTAAAACCTCACCAAGAACTTTTAGCCTTCACCTTAGATTTGCATTTACTTAGAACTTTTCCTTAGTTTTTCTTAGTTCATTATTGTGTGAAGAGGTATACCCTTGGTATAACTCCTTTTAGTACACGTAATAAGGCCTACATACCTATACGCACTTGCACATATCTTTCCATGTTTCGTCTCCCTGTATGTCCCACCTCACTCTATCTCAGTTGGCTACAGTGGTATCATCCAACTCTGCAATAACTACTTTGGATCTTGTCACTTATTCATTTAGTAAATACCCTTTGCTAGTAATATTCAGGTTTTGGGTATCATAATTTATGCTATTGAAAATCATGTTTCCATCTCGAAAATGCATATTTACAGTTATGGAACAATTTATAAAAATCTTAGAAATTTTATAAATATATTCCAAGTGCATATTTACCAAACTTTCATATTTTAGCCATTTTATCTAAATTTCCAAAATACAAGGGTTCTTTAAAAATTCTTAACAATTTATTTTCACTTGGGTATGCTCCCAAAATTGAAACCTGTCTCTAAAATCCATTTTAAGTGACATATTAAAATTTCACATTATTTCATAATCATTAGAGTAGAAAATCATAGAAAAACAACATTTAGTGAACCCTTTTCAACCTAAAACATTCATTAAAATATCATCAATAATTTATAAATGCTTGACACATATGATCTCTATTAACCTAAACAGTATTAAACTAGGAGTGATATTACTCACATAAACGTTAATTATCTTTGATCTTAAGAACTTTCAGTTTTCATTAGCTTTTTAATCTTCTTCTTCCTTTTTTCTTTTCTAAGCCATCATCACCATTAACGGGTTCGCAAAAATTTAGTTTTTTATTTCAAAATGAAGAGAGAATGAATGAACGAAGAGAAGGATGCGTTTTAGGATGTAAATATATAGTAATGATTTTGGTATGGGAATCCGTTCTTGCCTAATTTTTGTTAATTTATTTCACTTGATATATAATCTTCTTCATTTAAATATTTAAATTCATTCCCTTATATATATATATATATATATGGCTTAATTTAATTATTCCAATTGCACTTGGTTCGTTTAATTAACATATTTAAGTGTCCCACATATAATTAATTAAACTTTCCTTAAGTATTTCTTTTAATTAAATTTCCTTAATTTTCATTTAATCATTTCTTATTGTTAATCTAATTCTCTATCTTAGTATTCTAGTATAAATATTCCCTAAATTTTTACTTCACTAAATTCATGCGTTTCCGTACTAAATTTCCATAATTAAGTTAATTATACATTTATTCATATAATTAATTCCTTAATTATAGTATATATTAATTTATAGGGAGTTATAAGTTTCTTTTATAGGAATTTTTCCACAAAATTCAAATATGGTACAACTGTGATCCTCAATCTATATCATGCCCACTCTAGCATAAACGCATAAGTTCACAACCCATATGTCACAAACAAAATGTACTAGTGCATATATTAATACGTAACGAATCAACCATAATAACACGCATGTATATGGTCTATAACACAATATTGGCATGCATACATGCTAAGTCTAAGAAAACAACCTAGGACAAATCCTCTAACTTTATCTTTGGTTTCTCAAGTAAGATCCTCTCAGTCCTCGCTGACCCGTACAAGCTTCAATACCTTATTCTGAAACTCCTTTACATCTTGGTCCATAATCTGAATGGGATTTCTAACATAAGTAAGGTTTGATTGAACTATTAAGTCATCCCTAACTCTTGGGCCTCCTATATCATTTGGGTTTTGGATACACTTTCTTAAATATAATACATGAAACACATTATGGATCCTTGTAAAAGTACTTGACAACTAAATCCTATAGTCTACCTTACCTATCCTCTCAAGTATCAGAAAGGGGCTAACATATCTTGGTGCTAACTTTCATGCCTTTCTGAACCTCGTAGTGCCTCTCATCGACGAAACTTTAATAAACACATGATCCCTCACATCAAACTATAAGTCTTTCTGCCATTATCGACATAGCTCTTATGCCTCAATTGAGCTCTCTTCATTCTTTGCTGAATCATCTTGACCTTTTTTGAAGATTCTCTAATGAGTCTTGTTCCAACACGGGCTTATCTCCCATCTTGCACCAACATACAAGTGACTTACAAGATCTTCTATCCAACGTCTCAAAAGGTGTCATTCTAATACTGGATTGATAACTACTATTATATGAAAATTCCACTAAGTGTAAGTCATCTTCCCAAAATCCTACGGAGTCTAATACACATGCTCGTAATAGATCCTCGTACATTCGGTTGACCCTCTCAGACTATCCATCTGTTTATGGATTGTATGTTGCACTCATACATAACTCTGAACCCAAACATTCTGTTGGCTTTGCCAAAACTCACTGGCAATCAATGGGTCTTGATCAGCAATAATAGTACACAAAACTCTTTGTAGTCTCATTATAGTCTTCATATAAATATCGGCTAACTTTGCTATCATCCTCATAGATCTCACCATGAAAAGACAAACACTCTTAGTTAATCTGTCTACTATGACCACTTATGCTTTCATTTACCACCTTAGATCTCGGCATGCCATCTATGAAACTCTTAGAAACTGAGTCCTATTTTCACATTGGAACTTCCAGAAGCTGTAAAATTCCACTTTGCTTTTGTTGCTCTTCCTTAACTTGTTGGCATGTGAAACAACTCTTCACGCGCACTTCAATATCTCTCTTCATTCCTTCTGAATAAAAGCTACTATTCACATTTAAGTGCATCTTAGTACCTCTTAGGTGGATACCAAATCTAAACAATGACATTCATTCAAGACTTCCTTCCGAGGGTCTCCTATATCAGGAACATGTATTCTTCCATTCTTCTAAGCCAACCACTTTTATCAACTTCAAAGCCCTTTAACTCTTCAGTCCTGGCACCAGCCCTTGGCACCTAATCCTTTCAACACAAAGTGGATCTTCTCTTGGCTTCTTGACAATCCTTTCCAAGAGATCTAACCAAACTTTCAAGCACGATGGTGTCCCAAAAACTATCCTCAAACCAAAACTCGACCAAAAGTGAACGTTGCAAGAAACTATTGTCTCTAAAACATCCACTCTTCAACTATAGCCGAAACACAACTACGCCGCCTCCGTCTCAAGGCATCAAAACTTATTTTCATTCCTTAGGGTATACTCTATCCCAAAATCATAAGATGCCAGAAACTCTAACCACCTCTATTGTTTCATGCTCAACTCCTTCGGAGAGAACAAGTATCTCAAGGACCCGTGGTCAGTAAATAATTCAAATCTTTCTTCTAGAATGTAATGTCTCAAAAACTTTAGTGCAAAGATAACAGTCGCTAACTCCCAAGTCATGTGTGTTAGAGGCCCTTTATAGTGAATGAGATATTATCCCACATCGCCAAAAATAAGTTAACATTCATGCTTATATACTACTTTCCTCAAACCCATATTTGTCCTTAGGGTTAGGTAATTTTGTGCGAGGTGGAGGACCTATATGGCCATGAACTAACACACATGCGCATGCGCCGCCCGCCCGTCCTGTATCGGGTCGGGTCGGGTGCGGGTACGGGTCCAATAAGAGCGGACCATGTAATATTTTTACTGCACAAAAGTGAACAGTTTTTGTACTATATAAATTCAAACAGAATCGAATGTTAGATTTGAATGGACGCGAATTCCCCAACGGAAATGGCCGTTGCGAACTGTTTGAACGAACGCTGCTTTTCAAACAGAAATAGCCGTTGCAAATGAAGAGACACGACCGTGGCCATTGCAAACAAAGAGATGCTGCTTTTCCCAATGGACATTATCGTTGGGAATTCGTCTATAAAAGGAGCAGGAAACTTGATCATTTTCCCACTCCATTTTTCTCTCTTCTTCCTCTTCATTTCTAAAAACTCTATAATTCGAGCGGTCCTCCGTATCACACATAAGATCATACACACTACAATCTTGAGCAGATCACGTCTGTTGTATCTTGGAAGACTTTGAATAAAGTCTTAAGGAAATTGTTACGGCAAGCCTCAAATGAAATTTCCTCCTTCGTCCGGTTAGATTTCTTGTTTTTTGTATATTTATATACATCATTCAGTAATCTTTCCGTTTCGAAGCTGTGTTGTTTCTACAAAGTAGTACAACGATTGTTTGTCGCTATAGTTTAACGCAGCACCTAGTTGTTTCTATTACTGTAGTTTATTGTTGTAAATTCATTACAACAACAGTTATTGTTCAAAATTACTGATATACAATTCCAAAGTAGTGGAAATCTAATTTATAAATTTATGTGAGGAGTTTATAAGTGATTCATCTCTATTTTCGTATACCGATCGTATAACAATGTGTTGGGTATTGAACCTTATGGGGTTGCAACTGTCCGTATGCATAAGCTATTACTTTGCCTCTTTCCATTAACACTACTCCTAAACCCGAACCCGAAGCATTAGTATACATAATCATATCACCACTACTTTCAGGTATGACCTAAATTGAGCATTCATCAACCAAAGCTTCAACTCTCGAAATGACGTCTCACACTCCTTTATCCAAACATACTTTTCGTTTTTCGAGTAAGTCTTATCATTGGCACCACTGTACAAGAGAAATCTTTAATCAATCTCTGATAGTATGCTGCCAACCCTCAGAAACTTCGAACCTCCATAATAGTCTCTGATCTCTTCCAACTATTCATAGTTTTAACTTTCGAAGGGTCTATGCCTTATCCTCTTTCTGAAACTACATGGCCTAGGAACTTAACTCCCCTTCTTCAAAAATGACACTTCGGTAATTTTGCCTTTAGTTCACACTGCCTTAGCATCTCCAACACAAGCCTTATGTAAATCTCACAGTCGCCCCCATCCTTTGAGTACACCAAGTTGTCATCTATAAGTCCAACACATAATGATCTAATTGGTCATAGAAGATCTGATTCATCAAGTCTAGAAATTATGTAGGTGCATATGGGTAGTCTAAATGGCATTACTAACTGCTTATATGAATCATACCTTGTTCTAAAAGAAGTCAAAGGAACACTCTCCTTTGCAATTCTCAGCTGATAGAATCCTAAAGCCAATTCTAGTTGCGAGAATACCTTAGCTCCATTCAACTAATTAAATAAATATTTAATCCTCGATAAGGGATATCCATTCTTCATGGTCCTCTCATTAAGCTTCCAATAGTCAATACATATTCTTAATGTACCATTAGACTTCTTCATAAACATAACTGAAGCTATGTATGGTAATCTACATGGATTTACAATGTTCTTACTTTCCAACTCTACTTGCTTATTCAACTCCTCCGTATATCTCGGAAGCATTCTACTAAGGGTACAACTAAACAGCTTGGCTCTCGGTACGAACTCAATACGAAACTCAACAACTCTCGGCATAGCAATCCCGAGACTGGTTCAAAAATACTAAGAAAGTCTCAAACTACTTTCACTTCTCCGATACCTTCTTTCACTGAAGCGCCAACAAATAATATGCTCTTGGATGTAGATTTTGGCTTTTTTAAGCTAGAAGCACTCTTTTGTTTCGGTCTGGGCCACTTAGTGCTATAATCCAATATATCCTAGCATCGTAGCACTCCAACCAATCCATTCTTAAAATATCCCCATAACCTATGAAGTCAAACGTGCAGGGATCGCAAAAAATATGACACCCACCTAACCAAATCTCAATATTACTACATCTAAAGCCAATAATGACATATCCTTCTATCAGATTTGCTACATGTATGGAATTGACTAAACATGTAACCACTAACCTAAGCCTATCTACCAAGTCTTTAGCTATAAATGAATGTGTAGCACCAGTATCAAGTAGAACTATAACTGAAAAACCAAATATCAAAGTCATATTTTCCAAGATAGCATTCTTGCCTTTCTCTTCGATAGTTGGTCCCCTAGTCGACCCCTCCAAAGCAAATATGTTGTTCCACAACTCTGGACAATCTTGCTTATAATGTACGACATTTTGGCAGTTAAAACACTTCATCTTTCCTTGGTTCCTCAGCTTCGAACACTTAGATGCATAGTGCCCCTTCTGTAAAATAAACAACTTCTGCATTACTAATCTCGACACTCCGGCTCTTTTGCTTAATTTTCTTGCTCTTAGCTTAAGGAGTGAATTTCTTCTTCTATATTGCGTTAGCGTTTGCCTTGAGTCTCCTCTTCTCACGATACATTTCATCATATTTTTGGGTTATTTCCACAACACAAAAGGAGATGCTAAGTGTGCCATCACCTTATTGTCCTAATCCAGCTTTAAACCTCGATTGAACTTCTTATTCTTCCTTAATAGGTATTAATTATTTCTCAACCATACTTAGACAAAGCATCGAACTTATAGACGTACTCTTCCACCGAAAGGTTTCCCTACCTTAAGTCAATAAATTCACTTAGCAACACACTTCGTTAATATCAAATATGAACTGAGCCTTAAACTGGTTCCAAGTAATCTCTTCTTCAAGGGTCTTGGCAATCATTGCCTCCCACCAATCCAGAGCATCCTCATGCAACCGCCTTGAAGGCAATCTTCTCATTTGCATATCATTTCAACCCTAGATATCCATATACACGCTTGCAAACTCTTAACCTAATATACACTTCAACCATGGGCTCCTACCTCGTAACATCTTGCCTCCCAAGTTTCGGTAGTCTTGGTTCATCTTTAAGAAATCCTCTTTTATTACAGCCTTACCTCTACACCTTCAACATATTCTCCATCATTATTTGCATCATAAATTGTCAAAACAAGGCTTTCACATTCATTGCATTAGCTGGTCGAGTAGCTTCGTTTTAAACTACTTATGGCACTCCACCTTCGTTTCTCCTATTGGTCCGAGTGCTCTTGGTATCTCTTTGCACGCTTTCTCCTCCTCCTATGATAATCCTTCTACTTCTCATTTTAATTCTTGCTTTTCTATTAAGAAACCATTACTAGAAATGGAAAGAAAGAGAGTGAAAAAACAACAGAAGTATAGATATACCTATCTATATATCTATAAAGCAAAATACAAGTACGTTATCTTATAGTGTATACCCTCCTAAAGATGTTCATTTTTCTACTAAGTACATAAATAATTATAGCTTTGTTTTATTTCAGTGTCCCCTAACTAAGCTCTGATACCAAATATAGCATCCCTCATTCTGAAACTCAAAAATAGAACCCAAATGTGCCATATTTACCTTGAAATTACCTTTTAGTGACTGAACGAGGTTAGTGTAATCAATAGTTTAAGTAAACATAGCAATTAGAGAAATTACAAAACAAAAAATTGTCATTACACTTTCTTTCTATAAGTCCCAAACCGTGCTCACATAGGGGTAAAATACAAGTCATTACATAGTAGCATCAAAGAGCTGACATAAAATGATGCAAAACCCTTATAGTCCCTTGGACTTAACAAGTATTTACATTACAAAATGGACTTAAGATACTACGATGAATAATAATATCAATAACAATAAGGTCTCTTGCTCGTCATCGTCTTATGGCAAAATCTTAGTAATAATCTCCTTTGACTAATTTCCGTAATTTGAAATCCTATAAACTCAACCTACTTAAATGAGTACCCATAAGTTTATATGGAAAAAACAATAAAAACAAGGGTCATACATAAGTTTGGTATGAATAATATCATTTCCCATTATAATTCCTTCGCTAGTAGGACTACACCGCTAAAGCACGAGATGAGTTTCCACCGCACTAGCCTTGGTTACACAATCTATATAAGACCATCATAAGTCATAGGTCATAGCAAAATATATTAACTCAAACGTACATAACATGTCTCGATAAAACTACACCCAAAACTATGTTAGGTTTAAAGTCTTGAAAAACACAATAATTAAACTATGATTATTTTAGGCTTCAACAATGCTACTTCTAAGATTATCATTAATTTCATGCATTATATCTCTTATGCTATAAAGGACACCCCAAATGGTCTCAGTTATTCTTTTCTTAGCTATATACTGATAATACATCTCCTTACAGTCTTGGTAATTCGTTTATTAGTTTTATAGGTACATCCTTATGCAATCTCAGGTATTCCTTAACTTTAGTTTTTTCTTTAAGGTATATCTCCAAGAAGTCTCTTTATCCTTATACCACAAAGTACGTCCTTAAGCAGTCTAGTAATATGATGTACTTAAGATTAAACCCTACAAGAGAGTTAAATCTACTCTGGTGAAAACATACATCTTGCCTAGACGTCCCCACGTCACTTCAGAAGTTGAATGCCCACTTAAAGTAGGCGCATTCAAGCGAGCGTCCCTACACAGGTCAATAGCCCTTATAACCTATATTATGTTGTAGGATTTTACTTACTCTTTAGTTTTTTTTAACTTTTAATACTTCATCTAATTATTTATTTATTAGGCCTTATCTTTAGCTATTCATTGAGATTTATTAGGCTCCCACACTATATTTAGCTTTCTTAAGCCTTGGAACTACTTTCACAATGCATCATGCTTTAGGAAACTCAAAGTACTACCTTTGGCCATCCTAAATTTTGGAGTTCGGAATTAGCTTTCCTATGAGAACTAATAGATCTCAATATGACTTTCCTTGAAAGTCAATTAGGTCTTAGCATCAACACTCCTTGTAAGTCAATGAGTCAAGACAAACAAATCACTACCTTTGGGTTTCGAATTAGGAAAGCCATTTTTACACACTCTCGTTAGGAACACCTTTAGCAATCTCCCTTTGGGATTGTCTTCGTTTGGAAACCACATTTGGAATTTTCAGCCCTCAGCTTTGCCTTTGCATTTACTTAGAAATTTTCCTTAGTCTTTCTTTGTTCGTTATAATCCCGGGAGATATACCCTCGCTATAACCCCTTTCGCTACATGTAATAAAGCTTGCATACACACACATGCTTGCATATATCTTTCCATATGTCACAACCCTATTCATCCCAACTCACTCTTTTTTAGTTGGCTACAACACTATTTCCTAACTTTGAAACATCTACTTTAGATCTTGTCTCCTATCCATTTATTAAATATTTTATTTCTATTAAATACCCTTTGGTGGTAATATTCAGGTTTCGAGTATCATAATTTAAGCTTTCGAAAATCATTCTTTTATTTCCAAAATGCATATTATCGGGAATAATTATAGAAACCCCTAAAATTATGAGTATATTCCAAGTGCATATTTACCAAACTTCCATATTTTTGCCATTTTCTCTATATTTACAAAATTCAACGGCTCACTAACAATTCTTAACAATTTATTTTCATATAGGAAAATTCTCAAAATTTAAAAATCCATTTAAGCAACTGATTAAATTTTCACACTATTTCAAAATTAATAGAGTAGGGGTTCAGAGAAAAACAACCTCTAGCGAAACCATTTCAACCCCCAACATACATTAAAACACCATCAGTCATTTCAAAACTAAACCTTCGATTAACTTTGATATTTAAGAGCTTCATGTTTTTCTTAGCTTTTTAACCTTCTTCTTCTTTACTTTTCTAAGCCATCGCCACTATTACTGGTTTGCAAAGCTTTTATTTTTGTTTTTGAAATGAAGAGAGAATGAATGAATAAAGTGAATGATTCATTTTAGAGTACATTTACAGTAATGATTCTAGTCTGGGAAATCCTCGTTTGCCTAATTTTTATTAATTTATTTCCCTTAATGTAAAATCTTCTTCATACAAATATTTAAATTTTGTTCCCTTATAAGCATATGGACAAATTTATTTATTCTAGTTACTCTTGGTCCATTAAATGAACCATATTTTTGTGTCCCAAAGTTAGTTAAACAGTCTTTACTTAAGTAATTCTTTTAATTAAATTCTCTTAATTACCATTTGATAATTTTTTATTATCAATTTAATACCACATTTTAGTACTCAAAAATAAAGATTACTTAATTCATGCGTTTCCATATTAAATTTCCATAATTAAATCAATTAAACCTTTATTCACATAATCAATACCTTAATTAATTATATTAATTTATAACGTATTACATTCATGCTCATCGTTGTCTTCTTTATTTGCAAATCCAAAGAACCTGTTAACTTGCTAACATAAATTGTTTTCT
The DNA here is from genome assembly GCA_030765085.1 of Allium cepa. Classification (NCBI taxonomy): domain Eukaryota; kingdom Viridiplantae; phylum Streptophyta; class Magnoliopsida; order Asparagales; family Amaryllidaceae; genus Allium; species Allium cepa. Next base: position 568,567,091 of record CM060942.1, on the reverse strand, counting down.
CAAGGGAGCATCCGTGAGTTTATGAGTAAAAACATATGGATCAAATAATAGTCTAGCATGAATGATGTATATCAATCCCTTTTTAAAATGCAATAATATAATTGTGAAACCACATTGTAGAGTAGGGTGGGCTTTTCCCTCACTAATTCAAACTTAAAATCATTATCAACGTAACATGTATATCATCATGTACAAAAAGTAACAATAACCTTTTAGTCCTTTTGTTAATTAGGATGCTTATATCGATAGCTATTAACACCCCATACCATTTATCATCTATAATTGTCTCATAATCATTGTTTGTCCATTCAGTTGTTGGTTACTTCACATAACCCATTTTTTTCTTGGTTACTTCACATAACCTATTTTGTTATCTTTCATATAATATATTTTTAGAGTTGGTTACTTTGCAAACCCGTTGGGTCCACTACCCAACAAGCATTCTTGTCATAAGCTCGTGAAGCTTCTCCTAAACCTCAAAAACCAATTGCCTTGTATTACAAATTATTCATCATAATTAGCCAATTACATCCCTTTATTTGACCCCTTTGATCTTTCTGATGCAATTCAATTCGCATGAGAGTCAACCCTAATTATATCCACTGTATAACAATCATAAGTTACTCATTATCGCATAAATAAGTGATTATCGTAAGTGAGTACAATACATACAACCAGTTTCATCTATCACATAACATATTAGTTAATCATAATAAGTAACAAACACATCCGTATGATGTCATACATAGTAGTGAAGATCTTTAACATAAATTTTTAGTAATTCATAATGAATTAATTTTAATTCATTATTTATCGATAGATTATTAGCTTAAACTTAGCTAATATACCATTTTTCACACTTACAGAAATTAATTTACTATTACCATACCATTTTCAATCATTCATTTGTGAACAATTTTACATAAAAATGATTTTTCAACTTAACTATGTCATCTTGAAAAAAATTGCATTGTTTACTTTATTTAAAAAAATTCCTAGGGATTTTAATTTCTTGCTTTGGGTCAAAAATAGTTTACTCGGACTAGAAATGGTTTACTTCAAGCAAAACTTGGAAAACTTCGAGGCTACTCCGACCTTATTGATTACATACACCATCTCCTCATCGTTTTATCATATCCAATAGGAAAGTTAATTAGGGATGATGTAATCAGCAAGAATTTGGGTCTAAGTCATGGTGTCGCGCGATGTTTACATCGAAGTGCATGAAAGGACAACTTTGAGGAAACCATGGGGTTGCTTCAGGGAAAGTACGTTACTTTTCGAGTAAAAACTCATTATTTTGGGAAATACTTATTTTACTTCACGCTTAACATAGAAAACTTCGAGCCAAATTTCACCTACTTGAGTTTTGGCACTATCGCACCTAGAGTTAATAGGGGACATGCTTTTGATGATAAGGACAAGTTTTTGCCGATAGGGACATATTTTTAACGATATAAACTTGTTTTAATGATTTGAACATTTTTTTGACTATAAGGACTTGTTTTTAACAATAAAAGACAATTTTAATTATAGGAACATGCTTTTGACGATAGGAACATGTTATTAATGGTAAGGACATGTCTTTGATGGTAGGAATATGTTTTTGACAATAAGAACATGTTTTTAAGGATAAGGACATGTTTACTATAGGACTATGCTTTTGATCATAGGAACATCATAAAAATTCATGTTTTCGATAGGGATATCATTTTTTAAGAAAAATGAGTGATCCTCTTTGAGGAGAAGAGCACTCATGTAATTTTATTATACACTTAAAAAAGGAGCTACCAACAAGCCTGGTAGGTGGCTCTTTCCTATGAACCTGTACAAAAAAACCTCCCCAAAATCCCTAGTAAAGGTCTAAAGAGCATGAAAAGAAATAAACAAAACAGTGATCACAAAAGGCCTAAGGTAGCAATGGAGAATGGGCCATTATGAGATAAAGACCTCGTCTGGTCCCTAAAGGGAAAGTGAATAATACGAATACTTATCGAGAATGTCTAAAGAATTTGTAGAAGGTCCTGCAACAAATTGAAACTCAGCACATTCAAGGAAAAAGAACGACCGAGTTTAACGACCCACCCCAATAGCTAAAACTAAAAAAACTCAACAAATCATGTGAGGCTTAAACACACACACACACACATATATATATCTATGTGTGTGTAAAGTCTATAATGTATGTGTGTGTGTATGCAAAAGGAGAAGAAGCACATGTAAGAGAAATAGTAACCTAAAGGAGAGCCATCAAAGACCTACACATAACTAAACCAAGCTCGTGGGAAAATATGTTAATGGATTCAATCAATTAAACCTTTGGAAGTAAGACTACGACTTCTAAACAACATAAGTCTGAGCAGCTAAAGGACAAAAATTCTAAGCATATGCTAGTTACCTAGTAAAAGTAGGGAGTTTGAATGATTGTGTGTTACTACAAACCATGATGCCGAAGATATGAAAGTATGCCTGCAATAAGTATGTTGAAAAAGAGGTAAGAAAGCATTCAGAGGAAGTGTCTGATGTTGAAAGCATGAACACAATATATCGAAGTCCAGAATGTCGAAGATAAAGCAAAACGGGTACATCAAAAGATGTCGCATCCCATCAAAATAGGTAAAGGAGGATATTGCATACCAATAGTGCACAGAAGCATGCCGCAAGTCAACAACGTGAGAAAGAATACCGCATGTCACCAATGCCGCAATTTATCAATAAAATAAGAGATGTCGGAGGCAAGCAAATAAGAGAATATCGAAAAGCAACAATATAAAGATGTCGTAAGTCATCAATGCGGCATGAATACCGAAGTTCATCAATGTTCGTAGGATATTGTCTATCATCAACTAAGCCAGGAGGTTGTATGTCATCGGTATTATAACACCATGTAATTCGGTGTTAGTTATTTAATTAGATAGCTAGTTAATTTAGCTCCAAAAATAGAATTTGTGTAAATGATGGAATTTGACCACAAAACCTACATCATTGAGTTCATGGCAAAATTATGAGTAACTTTTATATTTGGAGTTTTATGATCAGAGTCCAAAGGAAAAAGTTACGAACGATAAACGAATTTGGAATGAAAATAATTAAATTAACGTCAATATATTAATTATCGGGACCCATAGGTCAACACGTTCATTGCGATCGGTCGACATGTAGCGACTAACCAGCCGTCGTCTAGGGTTTGCCTAGGCAAAATGACCTAGATTTAATATATTTCGATCTAACGGCTGTAATTGATTCCAGCGCTTATAAATTCTTGTGGAACTCTCTCTTCTTTTATCATATTTTCTGAAAACAACAGGGAAGCTCTGTCATTTTCTCTTTTCCACTATTTTCTAAATTATAAAATATAATTTATATCGAACAAATTGGAGAAGAATAGAAATAAAATAAGAGAAGAAGAAGAGAGAATCAACAGTACGCAATAACGAGGTTATATATATATATATTTGTATTTCTATATTTATATTTTCCTTCAACCCCAAATCTCTTTTCAGATCTATAATTCTAATATATGTGTATATATATATATATATATATATATATATATATATATATATATACACAACACCCTTTTTATATATATTGCTTGGAATAAGAAGGAAAATGGAGTTGAATAAAAGAATCTACTTCAAATTTGGAGACTAGGATCGCTTTTAAAAGGTGAGTGGAAAATTTATATATTGTTTATGATTTTAAAAGTCTATTCCGTTGATATACATTTGATTTTTATGCCTAAATCTATCTTATTTGTGAATTGTAGGCTCAGATTAGCTAAGACCATTACCTCTATATTCTTGTTTTAGATCCAATTTGAAATAATGTTACACCTTGATTTAGAAATCATTCCCAAAGATTTTTAGTTTAGAATGATGTATAGTTTTATTCCAGATTTGTACTTGGGGTGTAAAATATTGATAGGATTTTGGATATTGCCCTATTTTTGTTGAGTGATAGATTTTCCATAGTTTAATTTGTGGGAAGAAGATCAATTTGATTTTTATAAATTGGTTTATTCTTCCACTTTTCATGGAAAAAGACAACATTGGATTTGAACAGGAATATATGCAAATAAAAAGAAAGAGATGTGTAAAGTACAAATTTATTCTTTGTAGTTTACACTTTCTTTTCTAAATAAAAAGAAATTATTCATTCCTTGTAATTTCAAACGGAGTCAATCTTTCCATTTATTATCTTTTGTTTTAAACCAATTTATGGAAAATATAACGAAAAATCTTCCTAAGGAATATAGTTCCAACAAATTAAATGTGGAAAGCATATTCTATTTAAATATTTATGATAGAATATATTTTGGGTAGGACTAACTAGTTTATATGTATTTATTGCGTTACTAAATAAGAATAACATCTATTTATGCGTTATTTATACATAACATAAATCTTTTGTTTTAAACTAATTTATGGAAAATATAACGAAAAATCTTCCTAAGGAATCTAGTTCCAGCAAATTAAATATGGAAAGCATATTCTATTTAAATATTTATGATAGAATATATTTTGGGTAGGACTAGGTAGTTTATATGTATTTATCGCGTTAATAAATAAGAATAGCATCTATTTATGCGTTATTTATACATTACGTTCGCTAAGGATATGTTATTATTATATAGATAAAAAGCGAATAGGAGAAATTAGGAAAAGTAGTAATTTTAATGGACAATAAAATTAGGAGTTGCTAATAATTAATAGGATATAAAAGATTGTAACCTTAATTAATGGGCAATAGATGTGAATTGAATTAGGAGTTGCAATTAATTAATATGACATAGAAGGTAGTAACTCCAATTAATGAAAAAATAAACGAGGAATGAATTAGGAGTTACAATTAATAGGTGCAAAAGAATTAATTAGACTGATAAAAATGAAATAGTTATAAAAGATTTACTAATTGGAAATTAGTAATTATACATAAATGTCTTAGGAAATGTCCATTAGGATTATCATGGAAAAATTGACATTTATGGATTTTTAGAAGGGGATTCATAGGTAATTAAGTATTTAAGATAAATCTTCTTAGTAAACTAAGTCCAATATTCAACCTAGGAATAAAACAAAGACCTAGAATATATGAGCTAAATTTTGTATGGGTTTAGGATAGTTATTTGGACTTAGTAGATTGGGATGTGAGGTCAATAGAGTCAAACGACAATAGACCTCCCTTCACTCAGAGGCTACCAGCAGTCGTCTGCACTTACTACTGACATGAAACATCATCAATCATAGGAACCGTGATTACGCGAGAGGCAGGCCTACTTTGGGGTTAGATGTATTAAGTGGTTGTTTGAAGGCCTGCCTCTTTCCTAAATAAAAGATATCAAATGGTCCAAATTAGTAATTAAAAGTGGTGAAGGATATCTCCGGAAGGGTTCACTTCATGTTTGAGGTATTAAGTGGCTATAAGGTCTGTCTCTCTCCTAAAAAGAAGTATTAAGTAACCTGGTGAGATTCCAAACTAATAATTAAGAGTGATACTGGATATCTCGGTAAGGGTTCACTTCAGGATTGGGGTCTTAAGCGATAGTTAGATTATATGGTCCGTCTCTTTCCTAAAAAAAGAAGTATTAAGTAGCCCAATGAGATTCTAAGTGATGTCAGCTAGATAGTACCAGTGTGGAGTCCGCCTTGGGTTAGGTATTAAACGGCAAAAGCCTACCTATAAATAGGTGTTAAATGGTCAGGGGCTTGCCTTGTCCTTATTAATATGGTATTAAGTGGCCTAGGTACCGTCCTCATGTGACAACCCGGAAATTTTAACGATTTAAATTTGAATAGTTAATTGATTTTAAACTAATTAAAAGTTAATTTTAACTTGAATTCAAGATATAAATATTTACTTGATAATAAAATCATTGAATTGTATAGTTTAAATAATTTAATAATTGAAAATTGGGTAAATTGTTGAATCTGAAATTTCTAAGCTTGTTTAAATAATTTGAAGGCTTATGAAATTTATAATGATAATACTGGAGATAATAGAATGGTTTGAATCTAATTTAAAGATAATTTGTTCAGTTTTAATAATATACCATTTAATACGATATTTAAAAAATAGCCTTCCGAGGCACAGTCTCGGAATTCAACGAAACCAGTTCCATTGGATTCGTAATAATTAGTTATTTTCGGATTTCATTTTTCGTAGCAATCGGAGTTGTCGTTTGACTCTGGCAACTCGAAACGCGTAGAACTATTTTAATCGATTTAATTTAAAATCGATCGTTTATTTTCGTAACTCGCGCATACGATCAAACTAGCCTCCGAAACACGTTCCATTGTATTCGGAACGCGGTAAAACCCTATAATCGTTTGTCGGCATGTCTTATTTAGGGTTCGGGATTTTTCGTTATGTAACTCGAGATATTTGCTATATTTAATTATTATTAATCAACGCGTACTCGGGACGCTTCCTTCCATCTATAATCCCCCATCCTCTCTTGGCTTCTTCAGCAAAAATCAAAACGAGGCCGAAAAAGATAAAATTAAAATTAATGGCGATGCATAATCAATCGAACTCGTCCTCACCCTAAAAAAAAAATTGAATAGGAAAGAATTCGAAGTCGCTTGCATCAGGAAACGCGAAATCTTCCCCTTCCTTTTCTTCAACAGCGAACGAAGCCTCGGAATTAATTCGAGAGGCTTTTGACTTCAATCCCTATTCCTCTGTAGCTCGCGAGCGTGAATTGGTTGGGGCGACAATCACTTTTGGGTGGAAGGGACGGAGGGGCCTGCGTGCTGCCTTGCGATTAAGCAAGGTGAAGGAGGCAATCGATTTTTGATCGAGCGTGGTACTCGATGTCAGGGAAGCACACGCGTGTACGGGCAGGGAATTAGGGTTTTGCGACATCGTGATGGGGGATGCTCGGTGGGTCACTGTGGAGGTAAGGCAGCAGGTATTTGCATTTAAATTAATTTGATTTAAATAAATGAATAATTTTAAATATGTAAAACAAAAATTTATATTTCAGTAAAGAATTTTAAAACAGTTCTGTTTTTAAAAAAAAATATATATATATAAATGATGTGTGATGGAGTTAAATTTTTTAAAACTTGTTTAAATTACCTTAGCTACTAAATTATTTATTTTAAGAAAAACAGCTTAAACTAAATTATTAGTTAAGGAATTTGTAAAATTTGATGAATTATTCGGTTTGCTTGAATATTAATAAAATCATGTAAATATGTATGCAAGGTCCAAATTGGGTAGAGATGGTCGAGATTGGATTTGGATTGAAAGGAAAAAAAAGCAAAGGTAAGTAATCTCACTATGTTGAATTTATATTTAAATTTAAATGGTTAAATTTAAATGATTAGTTGGATGAATAAACATATTGGATGTGTGCCGATGATGACGTGACTTTGGTTTGGGTTGGATTTCGAATTTATTGTGGGTTGACACGAAGTATTTGGGGTTTTATTTGATTTTGGTTAGATGTAAAGTTATAAATAAGAGAATGTTGCCATTCTAATGTTGTCGAGAATTAATGCCTTCGGGTTCGTCAAGTTAGTGGGGTAATTAAAATAGATAATTAATTAATTCAATTAATCAATGGATTGGGCCGACAAATTTAGTAAGTAAGAGTTTTAATTAATTAATTAATTAACTAATGAAGGTTTAAGTTCTTTATCAAGTTTAATGAATGTAGAATAATCAATGGATGTTCGATAGGTTATTACCTAATGTAATTAATAAAGGATATTTACTTTGTGAAATTAACCAAGAGATTAATTAAGGCAAGTAATTAAGGAGGAATTTAATTTATTTAACAAAGTAAATAAATGGATAATTCATTACAGGTTGAGAAAATTCGAAAGTGATTAATATTGTGGTTGAATTAAGTAATCAATTTAGATTGGGAAAATTAAAATATAATTGGAAATAATTAATTAATATATTTTATGATGTAATTGAAGTTTGACTAATTAAGATGAATTAATCAGTAATAAGTGACTTAAGTGAAGTTAATTAGTACAAGTAATTAAGGAACAATTAATTAAATGGAAGCAATAAAGACTACTTAATGATCTTGGTTGATACTAAGTAATATTATGAAGTTAATTTAGAATACTTTCTTGAATGTAATTGAAAAATAATTAACCCAGAGTAATTAATTAAGATAAATAGTGAAGGGTTGAATAATTAATTGATTTGGAATAAATTAATATGGAATGAAGGAATCTTAATAAATGGGGTTAGAAATTAAACTAGAACCATTTGAACTAATTTGTATGTGATTAAGCATTGCTAATGGATGATTAAATGGTATTGGATGTTTGAATATGTTGATATCTCTGATATGACATGTTGTGAATTTTCATTTGGATAACTTGGGATTGAATGGCTTGAGACTCGAAGAAACCAGTTCGGGTATTAGGAAAATACCCAAAACCACTTTGAATATTTATAAATTGATATGTGAAATCTATAGGCTGGAAGGAAATGATTTAAGTGATTTGGATTAATTTATCTAAGTCTGGTACTTAGAAAGTGATATGTGAAATAAGTGTTGTCTATAACAAATTTTGAATTGGATAAATTGATATAAGTTGCCCGGGTTTACATAAGCTGATTGTTTTGGTATTCCATGTTAGTTGGGATTACTCACGCTGGTTTCCAGCCTGACCCGGGTGTTACTTTGGTGTAATGCTCGGGTCAGACCGAGTACTACAGATTTTCAGGTAGGACGTTCAGGAGCTCAGGAGGCGAGGTAGATGGCAAGAGCGTATAGAGTATTTCCGCTGTATTCATATTATTATTAATTTGAGACATGATAATTGTATATATTTAGTGACTGTATATATGTGAAACCCTGATGCATATTAAATGTAAGCGATAGATATAATGGTCTTTTGTAAACTGTTTATTATTTATTATTATATTTTATCCGCTGCGAATGTGAGATGTTGTTAATTCTGTTCTTCTTCTATCTCTTTCTTTCTTTTTCATAACTATCTGAAATTTTCTGGTCCGAAAATTTCGGGTCGTTACATTTGGTATCAGAGCTGAAAGGTTAAGCGAGAACCTTGGCTCTGGTGGAGATTACTCATTAAACAGAGTCCAAAGTATTCTAGAATGAGTTGAGTGTATATATATGAGCGCGTACTTTTTATTTTCTTATATAAAGATTTTAAATGATTTTATATAAAATATATATTTTTGGATATATAAAGCAATATTTCCTTCTAATAAATATTAAGGTGATTGGTTGTTAAATTATTGGAATTAAAATTTAGGAGTAATATAATATAACCAAATTGAAGTCTTGAATTAGAATTAAATGAAGTAAAAACGAAAATACAACCAAATCGAAATTTAATTAATTGAAAAATGAAATTCTAAAATTAGGATTTAGGAATTAAATTATTTAAAAGCTTTAAATAAATGTAAGTTTGAAATGGGATTCAAACTGAAATTTAATCTTGAAGTTATAGAAATAAGGATAATATAAAAAGGAAATGGGACTTGTTGCAAACAATGGATTGTTTGAAATTTGATTTGAATTTAAACCAAAGGTGGTTTACAATTTTTAAAACATGGCTGGGAGGGCCAAGAAATAAAAATGTATGGATATACATGATATCAAAGATAATTTGAAATAAACTCTAAGAGGTTGAGTTTTGATTTTCCCCTGAATTGTGATGTAAAAACCCAGAGTAGTATAAGTTTTGAGCTTATAAGAGGGAAAGAATTTTGAAGTTTGAAGCGGAAATTCAAATTGAGTAAAGTTGATTGGATTAAGTAAATTGAAATTTAACTTTGGGAAGTTAAATAAGTGTAGAAAAAGCAACCAGAATTGGAAATTTCAAGATGAAATTGGAATTTAACTTGGAAAGTTAAATGGTTGATTTGAATTAGGAATTTGTGTGATCTCAAAACGGGTTTGAGTTTTAAAAATTGAAAATGGATGGAGGTTTTAAAATAAATTGAATGATAAAAATCTTTAAATTGAGAATAGTATTGTATAAATAAAATAAATTCGAACAATTGAATTGTAAAATAAACTTGTTTAAGAACTGGCTCAAAACTGAAAGATAAAATTTAATAATAAATTAAAATTTTGAAATAAAATTGCATTGAACCATGAAATACATAAGTAAAGATAATTTAAAATGGAATTTTGAGAATTTAACTCGAACTTATATAATTCGAGATAGTTTAAATTCAAGATTGAAATTGAATTAGTTCAAAATTTAATTTGGTTTGGATTAATTGGATTCGTGATTGAAGATGGATAATTTTAAAATTTTAAATGGAAAAATTGGATTAAATTGAAGTGATTTGGATTCTGAAATTAAATTGATAATAATTCAAATTGATTGGAATAATATGAAATTATAATTAAAATTGAACAGGATTAAAATCAACTAGAATTTGATTTAAATTTGGGAAGGAATCAAGATTGGTTCAACTTGAATTGGGAATTAATCAAGGCCAATGGAATTTGGAGTTATTTGAATTGGAATTGGGTCAATTTAAATGGAGATTTAAATTGAATTGTTGGGGAAGTGAACAGTTGGCTCTTGACTATTTTCAATATAAATTGTTTTGATATAAACTTATTTTTCTAAGCTATTAAATATATACAACTTTTCTTTCTTAAATCTAACTTATTTTATATTTGTTTACCATTATTTTTGGAGCTATTTAACCATCTTTCAATTGTTTTCTAAACTAATTACTATTTTTCAACTATTTTACAAATAAATTACTATTTTTCAATTACCTAAAATTTCTGGAACTATTTAACTATTTTTCCACTATTCTACGATTAGTTAACTATTTTCTAACTATTTTACAAAACTAGTAATTATTTTCCAACTACTTATTTGTTCTTTAAATTTTCAAGCTATTTTCTAAATAAATTGGTCGGAGTTCAAACTGTTATGGATTTAATACCCAACTGAGATAGGAATTGAAGTGATAATCCAAATGGGGATTAATGTAAAGGTGGATAAGTGAATGGAAAAGAAATTGATATTGAGAAGAGTAATCAAATTGGGATATTTGATTTTGAATAAACAAAGTTATATATCTTTGTTTTATTTAAGATGAAACCCCTTGTTGAATCTATTGCTGGAAGGAAAAAGGATTTTTGAAGGTATTTGAAGTATAAAAGGAATTTTATACCAGTTTGAAAAGATCCAAGGTTTTTAAAATTTTATATATCTGTATATATATAAAGGATCTTATGGGGAATTTTAAAAAGGTTGTGGGAACCTTTGGATTTGGTAAGGCTTTTGATTTTTGAGTAAAATCAATATTGAATTTGGAAAGCCTATTTTGAGAATTATCGATTTTGGGATAATCGATTTTGTGTAAAGGAGCTTTGATAAAATTCATACTAGGTGTATGATTTGAAAGATACTATATATGTGTATAGTATAAAATGTTTTGATGATGGCTCTGGGAAAAAGGCGCTCCCTTGAAATGAACTTCTCAGGATTGCCACTGGGTGGTGCTGCCTTGAGCCCCAAGGGGGGCTTCTACAGTTGATCCTGTGAGGAGTCCGGACAAAACTTGTTCCTGAGGATTATGAGTTGAGTATACCATATTGATGGTCGTGTGTGCCGCTGAGAGCCAACAGTTACATGGACTTTTGCTGCGACGGCAACGTAACCCAGGATGTAACTGCGACCTATGGTATAACATAGCGAAAGTCATGTGTGCCGCTGAGAGCCAAGAGTCTGCGTTTGATTTTATATCGGTAGACTGCGACGTATGTAGGAGTGGAGAAGTTTCATTTCGATAGCGAAAATCAGAGGCCGCTGAGAGCCTGCAGTTACATGGACTTTGCTGTGACGGTAACGTAACCCTGGATGTAACTGTGATTTATGGTGTGGGATCCATGGCGTAATCGAGAGGCCGCGGAGAGCCTGCAGTTGCATGGACTTTTGCTGTGACGACAATGTAACCCTGGAATGTAACTGTGACCATGGATGGGGGTGATGATTTTTAGAGCATTGTAACCAAAGATATTACTTCTATTTTCAACAAAACTGTTTTCTATATTTTCAATAAAATTATTTTCCAAGTACTTTCACTAGGTGTTGAAACGGGTTTACCAAGTACTTATAGATTTTCAGTCCTACGCCTGATCAACATATGAATGAATTTCTGTGAGATTAAGGATGGACTGGTTGAGACATCGAGTTATAAGAAATATTTTTATAAAGAACTATTTTAATAGTATTATGTGAATTTAAAGGCATTTCTAAAATTTTTTGAAAAAAAAATAAGGAGAATCCAAACTGGAATTATGAAAATTTTTGGCACTCAAGAGACTTTCATAAAGTGATTTTTGCAATAAAATTGGAAGTAAGCTAATTGGCTAAATAATTGTTTGATTGAGTATGTTAATAAAATTTATCTTGGGTAAAAAAATGGATTGTAAGTTAATAATGGAATTTGGAAGTGAATTCGAATTGTTAATAGAATTCGACTTGGATTTGATAATGAATTAAATAAGAAGAGATGCTGTAAAGATAAAAATAAAGTAGAATGAGATCGAAGTAGTGATGGGATGAATTGCCAATAAAATCCAAGTGTGACTTGAATAATATTTAATGAAATTTGCAAGTAAATTGGATATAAGAGAAGTGTTGTCATATGAAATGGAAGTGAATAATAATAGAAATGGTTGGGTTGTAAACAAAACCCAGGTAAGTAGAAATAAATTAAGAATGGTTTTGTATAAATAAAATAACTTCGCAAATGAATTAAGAAAGTGAAATATAAAATGAGTTAATGGCATTAAATACTAAATGAATGAAGTCTGATAGAATAAAAACTAAATCAAAGTTGTGATTGGAATTGGATTATCAGACTGAACATAAGTTCGATGGCATAATAATTTGAAGTATAAATGAGTTAGGTATGTGTTGGATATTATTTTGATAAATTGAGAGGGTGAATTAAAATTAAAATTAAAATTAGAATTAAAATTAAAGTAGATGGGCTAACTAAATTAATGGGATTTGATTGAATGAGAATCAAATCGAAGTAAATTTAAGTTGACGTTGGAATAAATTAAAGTAAATTAACTTAAGCTTAAAATTTATGGAAGCTTGGCTTCGAATAAGGATAAAAGCCCATTAAATAAAAGCTTGGATTGAATTAATTTGGGAATGGCTAGTAGTATACAAGAATGGAATGTGTCGAGCTAAATAAAAGGGGTTGAGAATAGATTAAAATGGAATGGAATTAAATGAAATTGAGGCGGAATCAATTTAAATTGGTTATAAAACTTAAGTAATTATTTATCACATGGATATCATCAAATTGTGTAGAAATGATTGTCGTTTAATGTAAACGAGATTTAATTAAATTCTATGAATTAGTGGAAGCAAATATAATTGATTATTGAATCAATTGATATGAATACGAGTTTATTTTGCTTAAAAATGAATTGAATGTAAGCAATTGCATTGTAAACCATTAAAATTGAATGAAATGGCATATAAATTTGGTTGGAAGCAATTGGATTAGCTTTAAATTATATAAATCGCTTATGGTAAGCGTTTGGTGTTTGTTGCTTTTGAAATGCTTGTGTTTAGCCATTAAAAGTAAGTGAAATGTTAATAGAATTTCTATATATGGCACTTACATATTTAAATTGAGTAAGTACAGGTACAAGGAAGCCGTTTGGCTAGATTTGGGGAATGCTAATTGCTAAAATAAATAAGCTGCTAGCTTAAAATGCTAAATAAGGTAGGCATACGCAATAAAAATAGGAAATATGAACTGTTTTTGCTTTTTCCGACCGTGCGGGTCGATGTATACATATTTATATCTCTTGTCAAATTGCAAAAGCTCCTCCGTACAAAGGAGACTCTGCCGAAATTTTCCGAAAATTTTGGGAGTTAGAAATTTTTGAAAAATTTTTTGTTAACGACAAAACAATTTCAAATGGGAAATTAAAGTAAATTAGTAGATGAAACTACTATGAATCAGTTATAAATGAAAGTTAAAATTCAATGCTCAAATTAAAGATGAATTGAATTCATATGAAAATGGGAAAGACTAATTTGAAATAGGTATGAAACCTATATAAGAGAATGTATAAATTGATTTGTAAAGTTTCGATTGAATATTGTTGCTAAACAAGATATGCAGGTAATACAGGGGAAAAGTAATTGGATTTGATTCCAAAAGATAAATTTGTATGGCCCGACAAAAAGGTACATATTTAAATTTCTAGATGAAATTGGATTGGGTTTTTGATGTAGCCACTTGGCTTTTGTTTTCTTTTGGAATTTGGGAGCCCGTAGAGGCCTTTTGTAGTAGTACCGAGCTAGCCGCGCAAAGGAGACGCTGACAAAAATTTTCGAAAATTTAGAGAGTTATAAATTTTTTGAGGAAATTTTGATAATTCAAAATAAGTTTTAAATTGAAATTTAGATGATTGAGCAAAGAGACATTATTTGATACTATAGAGAGTTGCGGAAGTTTCTTAAGGTGATAGTGGGTCTTTAATAAAGAATAGTTAGTAAGTAGGATGTTGAATTGTGAGTTGTTGAAAAAGTAAATGGGTATTGGTCTATTCCTCCTAACTTGTAATTTCGGGGACGAAATTCTTTTAAGGGGGAAGGAATGTGACAACCCGGAAATTTTAACGATTTAAATTTGAATAGTTAATTGATTTTAAACTATTTAAAAGTTAATTTTAACTTGAATTCAAGATATCAATATTTACTTGATAATGAAATCATTGAATTGTATAGTTAAATATTGAATTTAATAATTGAAAATTGGGTAAATTGTTGAATCTGAAATTTCTAAGCTTGTTTAAATAATCTGAAGGCTTATGAAATTTATAATGATAATATTGGAGATAATAGAATGGTTTGAATCTAATTTAAAGATAATTTGTTAAGTTTTAATAATATACCATTTAAAACGATATTTAAAAAAATAGCCTTCCGAGGCACAGTCTCGGAATTCAACGAAACCAGTTCCATTGGATCCTTAATAATTAGTTATTTTCGGATTTCAATTTTCGTAGCAATCGGAGTTGTCGTTTGACTCTGGCAACTCGAAACGCGTAGAACCATTTTAATCGATTTAATTTAAAATCGATCGTTTATTTTCGTAACTCGCGCATACGACCAAACTAGCCTCCGAAACACGTTCCATTGTATTCGGAACGCGGTAAAACCCTATAATCGTTTGTCGGCATGTCTTCGGGATTTTGCGTTATGTAACTCGAGATATTTGCTATATTTAATTATTATTAATCAACGCGTACTCGGGACGCTTCCTTCCATCTATAATCCCCCGTCCTCTCTTGGCTTCTTCAGCAAAAATCAAAACGAGGCCGAAAATGATAAAATTAAAATTAATGGCGATGCATAATCAATCGAACTCGTCCTCACCCCGAAAAAAAAATTGAATAGGAAAGAATTCGAAGTCGCTTGCATCAGGAAACGCGAAATCTTCCCCTCCCTTTTCTTCAACAGCGAACGAAGCCTCGGAATTTATTCGAGAGGCTTTTGATTTCAATCCCTATTCCTCTGTAGCTCGTGAGCGTGAATTGGTTGGGGCGACAATCACTTTTGGGTGGAAGGGACGGAGGGGCCTGCGTGCTGCCGTGCGATTAAGCAAGGTGAAGGAGGCAATCGATTTTTGATCGAGCGTGGTACTCGATGTCAGGGAAGCACACGCGCGTACAGGCAGGGAATTGGGGTTTTGCGGCATCGCGATGGGGGATGCTCGGTGGGTCACTGTGGAGGTAAGGCAGCATGTATTTGCATTTAAATTAATTTGATTTAAATAAATGAATAATTTTAAATATGTAAAACAAAAATTTATATTTCAGTAAAGAATTTTAAAACAGTTCTGTTTTAAAAATATATATATATACACATATATATATAAATGATGTGTGATGGAGTTAAATTTTTTAAAACTTGTTTAAATTACCTTAGCTACTAAATTATTTATTTTTAAGAAAAACAGCTTAAACTAAATTATTAGTTAAGGAATTTGTAAAATTTGATGAATTATTCGGTTTGCTTGAATATTAATAAAATCATGTAAATATGTATGCAAGGTCCAAATTGGGTAGAGATGGTCGAGATTGGATTTGGATTGAAAGGAAAAAAAAGCAAAGGTAAGTAATCTCACTATGTTGAATTTATATTTAAATTTAAATTTTTAAATTTAAATGATTGGTTGGATGAATAAACATATTGGATGTGTGCCGATGATGATGTGACTTTGGTTTGGGTTGGATTTCGAATTTGTTGTGGGTTGACACGAAGTATTTGGGTTTTTATTTGATTTTGGTTAGATGTAAAGTTATAAATAAGAGAATGTTGTCATTCTAATGTTGTCGAGAATTAATGCCTTTGGGTTCGCCAAGTTAGTGGGGTAATTAAAATAGATAATTAATTAATTCAATTAATCAATGGATTGGGCCGATAAATTTAGTAAGTACGAGTTTGAATTAATTAATTAATTAACTAATGAAGGTTTAAGTTCTTTATCAAGTTTAATGAATGTAGAATAATCAATGGATGTTCGATAGGTTATTACCTAATGTAATTAATAAAGGATATTTACTTTGTGAAATTAACCAAGAGATTAATTAAGGCAAGTAATTAAGGAGGAATTTAATTTATTTAACAAAGTAAATAAATGGATAATTCATTACAGGCTGAGAAAATTCGAAAGTGATTAATATTGTGGTTGAATTAAGTAATCAATTTAGATTGGGAAAATTAAAATATAATTGGAAATAATTAATTAATATAATTTATGATGTAATTGAAGTTTGACTAATTAAGATGAATTAATCAGTAATAAGTGACTTAAGGGAAGTTAATTAGTACAAGTAATTAAGGAACAATTAATTAAATAGAAGCAATAAAGACTACTTAATGATCTTGGTTGATACTAAGTAATATTATGAAGTTAATTTAGAATACTTTCTAATTGAAACATAATTAACCCAGAGTGATAAATTAAGATAAATAGTGAAGGGTTGAATAATTAATTGATTTGGAATAAATTAATATGGAATGCAGGAATCTTAGTGAATGGGGTTAGAAATTAAACTAGAACCATTTGAACTAATTTGTATGTGATTAAGCATTGCTTATGGATGATTGAATGGTATTGGATGTTTGAATAGGTTGATATCTCTGATATGACATGTTGTGAATTTTCATTTGGATAACTTGGGATTGAATGGCTTGAGACTCGAAGAAACCGGTTCGGCTATTAGGAAAATACCACTAAGTTGGTCCATTGATCATCTTTAGATTGCTTATGTACGTTGCTTATGTACGTCGCTAATATTTGGGAACTGGTTTTGGCAAGGGAAAGTCCATTGATCATCTTTAGATGACAAATTAGATTTTTATTTAGAGAATTGAAGTCAATTCCTTAGCCTAAACCCATGAGAGAATTTTTATAAAATATATTTTAGAATTGCCTTGGATTTTAGAAAAAGGGGTTTTCAAGGATTCTTTTTCCTAAAGATTTATTTTGGAAATTTTGTTCTGGAAAAGTTTTGAAATTTTAATTTTCAAGAAATGCGTATACCACCAAGTTGGTCGTGTTAAGGAATTTTGGTTTATAAAGGAATAAGTTTAAAATGCTTATATATATAAAGGTGTTGATTTTGATTTTTGGCAAGAAAGTGATTTTTCGATTAAAAAATGAGTTTACAAGGGTGTGGCCTAATGATTTTACTGTTTATAAAAGTAGAAGTTTATAAAATTTTCTCTCTTCTAGGGGATGGACAAAATAGGAATGGCATTTAATTTATTGGGGGCATGTTGTTAGAAGTGTTGTTGTACCCGCCAGCTATTGAAGAAATATTTTCATGCGAGGTATGCGGGAAGTAGTGGTTGTAATATTTTTTAATTTTGGTAGTGTTGTTCGTCGCAATAGTTTTTGTTTGGGCTACTACGAATTGCTGTAGAATGGTTCGAAACTAGACGGTTGGCTTTGGCATCGCCATGATAAAGACAGGAAACGGATTGTGTCGAAATCGAAGGAGACGGCGTGAAACGATTATTACCATTATTATTTAATCCGACCCAAATTGGGTCCACGTTCAACCAATGTCCAAAGCCCGTCTAATGGTTGACCACTTAGTGGTAAACCTAGAGTGGTCTACCAGTCAACGACTTTTAGCACACCTAAACCTAGTCGTTTTTGAATTCCTTTAGTTGCATTCTTTTGTTCCTCCTCCTTAACAAACCAAACCCAATATTCATCCTCCTCCTCCTCCAAAGTAGTTGCCTCTCTCCTCCATTCCAACACCAAGCAACACTGTTTTTCTCCCTTTTATAGGAGCAGCAGCTTCGCCTCCCCCTCGCGTCAGTTTTTGTGTGTTAGATCTTGCCCCACCACTCAAGATCTAAACCATATTTCTACTCTTCAACCACTTCTTATCCCATGACACCTTCTCGCACTGCCGGTTCTTCCTCGTGCCATTTTAGTCTCTCCCCTCAAGAGGCCACTTGGCTGGACCGGAATGTGCGGAAGATTTCACCGCTTTTGCGGCTGAAGGTGCTATTCTTTGTGGTAGGATTTGCACCGATCTTCTTCTTCGAGACTTTTGAGTGGGAATGTTACCCGTGCAACATTCGCCTTTCCGATGCCCTATCAGCGTAGAATTTCGATGAATACAATAGTTTGATTCGCTTAGAGGTGAGAGTCAAGATTGACGTGACTAATGGGGATCTCGCTGAGATTTTGGAGGCTTCCGTAGAGGACGAGGACTTGGATGTTTTAGAAGTGACCGACCTAGAGATTTTGCATCGGATCTTTTCCTAAAATATTGGTGTTTGAAAGATGAATAATCCACGTCCGACTGTCCATCTGGTTGTGTGCATCATTCTGCACAACATCATCCCAAAGACGGGAAGTTACAATTGGATTTATCCCATGGTGCAGAAGACCACCTATGCCATTATTGGCGACATCGCTATCAATTGGACCAGCACCCTTATGATTTAATTTCTTGATCAAGGAGTTGGCACTCCATAGAGTCACTTTTCATATTTCCACCTATTCTCTCTTGTCTTTAGGCAATACGGGAAAATATCTATGTGGAGACAGTTTAGAAGAAGGCTCTTTCTGCCATCGTTAGATCCTACCTTAGGAAGATGGAGATTTTGGAGCCTCCAGCAACACCAACAGCACTATCAGCACGAGATTCGGTGTATAGCCGTCGTGCTACGACCATTCAAGGGTCGTGGAAATGGCTCGAGCTTCAGCCGCGAAGCGATAAGTCTTGTGGTCTATAACCAACGTTTTAGGATTTATGGTATTGTTGCCTTTGCCCTTCCAACATTTGTTCTTTTCTTTTAGGGTGACCGTTTGGGTTGTAACTATTACTTGTCTCTTGAAAAAGGCACATACAATATTATGAGAATGTTCCTGTTTATTTATCGTGTTATTGTTCCTAGATATGCGAACTGCTCTTTTTTATGCATTAGAAAGAAGTAATATAAATGTGAAAATCCCATAAGACACTTAACTAGCAGTAAATGCAATATAAAACTAGAAGTTTAGATAGATGGAAATTTTTAGTGAAGGACATGTTAAAGCTATTTTAATACCACAGGTAATTTCTTATGTTCCTCAATAGTTAATTTTTTTGAATAACAGATGTGTTGACATTTTCTATAAAATGTCAAGTTTTGTGGGTTAAGGTTAATTGTAGGATTTTAGAATTTGATTGATGCATTTAGCGCAAAAGCGACTTCTGACTTTCGATTAGATTGAGTTGTGGCTTGATTTATCAAAATGTTTGAGAAGAAAAATATTTTGAAAAGTTTTC
Organism: Allium cepa; assembly: GCA_030765085.1. Taxonomy (NCBI): domain Eukaryota; kingdom Viridiplantae; phylum Streptophyta; class Magnoliopsida; order Asparagales; family Amaryllidaceae; genus Allium; species Allium cepa. Next base: position 568,547,275 of record CM060942.1, on the reverse strand, counting down.
CTTGGTATAAAAAGTCTCTTTTAAAAGAAAACATTTTGGGTTTTAGTTATTTCTTGGCTCTGAAATAATTTTTGGATTTTTTTTTCAAATGATTTCAGGGGAAAATGTGCATCTAAATATTTTGGGATTTTATTTCTCAAAGGACGTACAAATTTGAAAAGCGAGAAAAATTTCTATGAAAATTTTGATTTAGAAGGTGATATGGTAAGTATAGGAAAAGAAAAATAGATCAGAAATGCGAATTTAGCGGTGCACTAGGATCGACGATGCGGTAAATGCAAGCGATTACAAGGGAAAAAAAACTATTTTAGCCTTGAAATTTCTATATTCATACCTTGTCGACGACGTATGCGAGTCTATTTTTGGACTTAATTCCTTTCTAGAGCTTGAAAACAAGCCTTCGTATGCATTTCGTGGGTGGAAAATTTGGAGTAAATATGGGGTTGCGGCGAAATTTCCACTGTACTACGGGAATGAGAAACCTATAGAGTAGTAAGAATGTTAAATTCACCATCTAAATTCCTTTTTCCAACATAGGAGTAAAGTTTAGGAAACGATTTTTCGACGCGTTAGGTTTTGGATGGTAGGAATTAGATGCAAAATTGGTTGCACCATACTTCTATTCGTAGGAGTGTGGAGAATTTTGGTGAAAAGATTTTTCAAACTCTACATGCATTTTGAATCGCCAGCATATGAATAGGTTGTTTGCATCGTATTTTTCAAAAATGTTTTTAAAGAAAAGCAATCATATATGATGATTTGATTTAGAATCATTTTGTATACATGTTTTCTATGTTTTGATACACTATGCACTTATGCATTTGGTTGAAAATTCGATCGTACACTAATTGGTTGTGTAGTTTAGGGTAGTTACTAGGTAGAACCATGACTTATTTATTGGTATAATTTCGAGGATAAAATTCTTTTAAGGGAGAAAGAATGTAATACCTGGTAATTTGACATTAGTTATTTGATTAGTTAGTTAGTTAATTTAGCTCCAAAAATGAAATTTATGCAAACGATGGAATTTGACCATGAAATTACACTACTACGTTCGTGGCGAAATTCTGAGCAACTTTCATATTTGGAATTTTACGATCAGAGTCCAAATGAAGAAGTTACAGATAATAAATGAATTTGGAAAGAAAATAATTAAATTAACGTTACTATATTAATTACCGGGACCCATAGGTCGACACGCTCATTGAGACCAGTCGATATGTAGCAGTCAACCAATGCACACGAGCAGTCGACCGGTTGCCAAGCTGTGGGCTAGGATTCACTTAGGCCAAACGGTCCGGATTTAATATATTTCAATCTAATGGTTGTGATTGACTCTAGTGCCTATGAATTCAGGCCTAATCCTTACTTCTCTTTTCATATTTTCCTAAAAGCAACAGCGAGTGTCATTTTCTCTTCTCCACTATTTTCTAAATTATAAAATATACTATTTATATTTGTATATATGCAAATTGGAGAAGAATAGAAATCAAATAAGAGAAGAAGAAGAGTGAACCAACACTACGCGATAATGAGGATATATATATATATATATATTTGTATTTCTATATTTATACTTTCCTTCAACCACAAATCTCTTTTCAGATCTATAATTCTAATATATGTATATACCCTTTTTATACATATTTCATGGAATAAGAAGGAATTGAAGTTGAATCAAAGGTTCTACTTTAGATCTGGACATTTGGATCACTTATAAAAGGTGAGTGAGAAATTTATATATTGTTTATGATTTTGAATCTATTTCGTTGGCATACGTTTGATTTTTACGCCTAAATCTATCTTACTTGTGAATTGTAGACTCAAATTAGTGTAGAAAACCATTGCCCACATATTCTTATTTTAGATCCAATTTGAAATATTGTTTCACCTTGATCTGGAAATCAATCCCAAAGATTTTTAATTTAGAATGATGTTTAGTTTTATTCTAGGTCTATACTTGGGGTGTAAAATATTGATAGGATTTTGAATATTGCTCTATTTATGTTGAATTTTAGATTCTCCATAGTTTAATTTGTGGGAAGAATATCCATTTGATATTTATAAATTGGTTTATTTCCCTGCTTTTCATAGAAAAAGACAACATTGGAGTTAACAATGAATATATGCAAACAAAAAGAAAGAGATGTGTGAAGTACACATTTATTCTTCATATCTTACACTTTCTATTCCAAATAAAAAGAAATTATTCATTCCTTATAATTTCAAATGGAGTCAATCTTTCCATTTGTTATTTTTTGTTTTAAACTAATTTATGGAAAATATAACGAAAATCTTCCTAAGGAATCTAGTTCCAGCAAATTAAATATGGAAAACATATTTTAGTTAAATATTTATGAGTATAATATATTTTAGGTAGGAGTAGGTGGTGTATACATATTTATTTCATTGATAAATAAGAATAGAAAGGTAGCAATTCCTATTAAATAGGGTAGGTTATTATTAAATAGAATAGAAAGCAAATTGGAGAAATTAGGAAAGGTAGCAATTCCTATTAACGGGCAATAAAACTAGAAGTTGCCAATAATTAATAGGATATAAAAGACAGTAATCCCAATTAGTAGTCAATAAATGTGAATTGGATTGGGATTTGAAATTAATTAATATGGTGTAGAAGGTAGTAACTCTAATTAATGGGCAAATAAATGAGGAATGAGTTAGGAGTTACAATTAATAAGTGCAAATGAATTAATGGGGCTGATAAAAATGGAATACTTATAAAATGGTTACTAACTGAAAATTAGTAATTATACATAAATGTCTTAGGCAGTGTCCGTTAGGATTATTATAGGCAAATTGACATTTTTGGATTATTAAAAGGGGATTTATAGGTAATTAAGTATTTAAGGTAAATCTATTGCCTTAAATAAAAAAATATTAGTAAACTAAGTCCAATATTCAACCTATGAATAATACTAAGGCCTAGGATATATGACCTAAATTTTGTATAGGTTTAGGATAGTTATTTGGACTTAGTAAATTCGGATGCGAGGCTAATAGAGTCATACGACGGAAGACTGCCATTCACTCAGAGGTTACCAGTAGTCATGTGCACTTACTACTGACGTGAGACATCTCCAATCATAGAAACCATGATTACGCAAGAGATACGACCTACTTCGAGGTTAGAGGTATTAAGTGGTTGTTTGAAGGTCTGTATATTTCCTAAATAAAAAGTATTAAATGGTCCAAATTAGTAATTAAGAGCGGTAAGGGATATCTCCAAAGGGGTTCGTTTCAAGTTTGAGGTATTAAGTGGCTATAAGGTCCGCCTCTCTCCTAAAAGGAAGTATTAAGTAACCTGATGTGATTCCAAATTAATTATTAAGAGTGATAGTGGATATCTCGAGAAGGGTTCGCATCAGGAGTGGGGCCTTGAACGAAAGTTAGATTATAGCTTCCTCTTCTTTCCTATGAAAGAAGTATTAAGTAGCCCAATGAGATTCCAAGCGGTGTTAGCTATATAGTACCGGCGAGGGGGTCTGCCTTGGGGTTTGGTATTAAATGGCTAAGACCTACCTATAAATAGGTGTTAAATGGTTAGAGGCCTGCTTAGTCCTTATTAAAAAGGTGTTAAGTGGCTTGGGTACTGTCTCTCACATGGCTAAGACGTTAATGATGATAGATGCATTAGTAGTATGGCTATCATATATTATAAAGCCATAAATATTGGTCAAAAGTCTCTGTAGCTAGGACCAATTGACCAACAACGACAATGCTAGGAGCCCGTATCATATTTTGGAAGTATTAAGTAGCTGATAGACTTAAGTTAGTATTTTGTACCTTGGAAAGGGTAGGTAGGTAAATTATGCTAGGTAGAATATTGTGTGTGCAATATTAGTTTAAATTAGTTAACCTTAAACGGTAGACATAATAGTTAAATGGAAACCAGTTGGTGTAATTTTATGTTATAGACACATATAGATTTTTCAATCACCAGAACATTGTTCTGACCCCCTCCCATTTACAACCCATAGGATAGATTTGGAGGAATAGATCACTAGAGTTGGATATGATTGACTATTGGAGAAATCTTCTTTTCTCTCATGCTCGAGGCTGATATGGCAATTTGATATCCAAGGAATATCATTGGTTCCAAGGTGGGAGCCATAATGAGTGTTTATATCTTATTATTGTTTCCACTATGATTTTAGATTTTTATCAATCTTTGATAATTATTCATGCTTATTTACAGGTATTGAATCCAACGATCCATGCTCTGATGGACTCGGGTTTCAATTTTTGTCGAAATTGGTGTCCATTAAAGTATGAGTTGTTACAGGTATAAGGATTAATGTTGTAAAAAATTAAGAAGGCGGGATGCCGCACTTCATCAACATAGTAATGAAAGTCGAATATCAACAACATAAAGAAGCATCATAAACCACCAATAAGAGGCAGATGCCATATATCGTTAAGATGATAGGAATATCAAATAACTGCAGTTCAGCATTGATATCATAAATCACCAGCCCTCATTGATGCTGTGAATCATCAACTTCCAAAAGGACGCCGAATGCCATTGAAGCAACTAATGATGTCGAATTCTAAGCATCTCGAAGGTCACGTGGAAGTTATGTCGCACATCTCCACCCCTATAAATAGATTGCCAAAGTCACTCAAAATGGAGTGATTCATTCTTTTCTCTCTCTTACATTTTTAAAGTTTACAACACTAAAGAAGTATCGTAAACCACTAATAAGAGGCAGATGCCACATATCGTTAAGATGATAGGAATATCAAATAACTGTAGTTCGACATCGATATCGTAAATCACCAGCCCTCATTGATGCTATGAATCATCAACTTCCAAAAGGATCCGAATACCATCGAAGCAGCGAATTTCAAGCATCTTGAAGGTCACATGGCAGTTATGCTGCACATCTCCACCCCTATAAATAAATCTCCAAGGTCACTCAAAAAGGGGTGGTTCGTTGTTTCCACTCTCTTACATTTTTAAAGTTTGCAACACTAAATCAATTTGGTTAATTTTAGTGCCAATTGTAATTTTATAACCTTTTTCAAATATGGGCTTGTACAACTGTAATCACATAGCATTTTCAATAAAGAGACTTGATTTGTGATTTATATCAGACTCATACACATAAAACATGATTTTTGACTTATGATTATATTATTCTTATGCACAATGATCATGAGATGACTTTAATTCTTGACATGGCTTTGAGTTCACCATTGAACACATTGACATGGGACTTCCTAAACCAATCTCTAACCAATTTTTTCCTACTCTTCACATTTCGAGATTAACAAAGAAATTTGCTTATATTTTGGCACTAGAAGGAGGGCTCAAACCTCAACTTCCTTGCATATCCTTATAAAGAGAATTATCTACAGCTTGTTTACGTAGGGTATAGAGGATTTACCCTAACCCACATATTTTGTATTTGACTTTCCTACATATAGAGGACTCCCCCTAGCTTGAATATAAAGGACTTTTTGAATCTAACATAGCCCGTTGAACTACAAGATGACTATTTTCAAACAAGGATCTTCTGAACCTCACGCAAGTAGACTGATTTCTCAAGTTGCTTCCGACTCTCGGTTTTATGAGGAACAAGTGCTAAGAATGTTGGCATTGAAAATTATAGAATAAATGAAACAAGTGGCAACTTATGATCCTGATAAATGGAGCATAAACCTATTCCATGTAGGACCTACTCCAATCTTTGCTTTAAAGAGCCCGAAGAAAGGCAGTTATTTCTCAAAGGCAAGGAGGGTTATTCAATGCCAATCAAAGGGGACAATCTTTGAAAAAGAAATAATAAAAGATTTCAATAAGTTTGCTCAGAGATGGAAAAGTGTAATAGACCATCATCCCATACCAATCAAAGCTCAGAAGAGAAAGATTATGGATGAACCTATTATGCCAATCTTGTGCCATAAGAAAGCTAAATGGGAACAAAAGGAGCTATATCATAAGAATTCTTGGATCCATTATCTCACCACTTCTTATAAACATATTTATCTTTTATCTAAGAGAAAGCTGAATTATTAGCCTTCAAAGAAGAAGCAACCTAAAAATGAAAGGAACCTTGGAGGTGCTTATTACCATAATCATCAAGCAAATATACATAAAACAAATCATTGTCGGGCCTTAAAGATTGGTGAATCCTTAAGAAAGGGAAAACTCAGTGAGTTTGTAAGACAAGTTTAAGCAAATCTTCAATAAAGTGAAATTCTTGATGGAAATAATTCATAAAATAAAAGGAAAAGCCCAAATCATTACCTATAAGGTAATAAGGGGAAAAAAATCCTTTGATCCCACCACAAGGGCCTGGTCAAAGCACCTGCTAGAGAGAGATCAAAGTTAGCCTCTAGTCCAGCTTATAAGGTCTGGCCAGAGCACTGCCCGCCTTCGGTCCTACCTACGTGTCCTGGCCGTATCGCCTTCTAGATGAAGGATGGAGTAAGCCTTTGGTCCTACCTAAGATAGCCTAGCTAGGGAACCGACTAGCCTTCATCCCCACTTATAAGACCTGTTTGGAGCACCTCCTAAAGGGAGGACGGAGTAAGCCTTTGATCCTGCTTAGGTAACCTGGCCAGAGCACTAAACAAGCCTTCAGTCCTATGTATAAGGCTCGGCTGAAGCGTCTCCTAGAAGGAGGTTGGGTAAGACTTTGGTCTTGCTTAAGATAGCTAACCAAACACACTTGACAAAAGACCTAAATCATCATTTAAGAGAGTAATAAGGAGTTCGATCCAAGTTGTGATCATTACCTAAAGATGGTAACAAAGATATCAATTAAAGCCTAAATCACAACCTGAAGAGTAGTAAGGGGCAATATTCTAATGGAAGGTTGAATATAAAAGCAAATCAAGCTCGATCTAAAAGAGAGATCGAGGCAGTCTTCTAGAGGAAGTTCAATCAAATTCAAAAGTAAATCAAACTTTATCTTAAAGAATGGATCAAAAGCAATCTTCTAGAGGAATATCAATCAAACACATTCAGTTATGCATCCCTCAAAGAAGGGGTCAGGAGTCGTCTATTGTCTAGAGCTAAAAACTTTGATGTCAGATAAGAATGTCTAAAAAATTCTGGTTTATTATCTGGACTCAGAAGCTTCATTCCTGGAAATATTGATTCCTACATTGGAATTCGAATTATCAAATAACGGGAATCTCCGTTAATGTTCAAATCATTAAATAGCAGGAATCTCCTTTAATAGTCAGATTTCTAGTCTTCTATCTCTATTGCCGGAATGGTTGTCCCGTCTCTTATTCAATTTATTACCGAATGAGTTTCTGATTTTCTATCCAAACAATCTTATTATTGCCAAAAGATTCATGGTCTTCAATGCAGACAGTTATCAAACAGACTTTTCAATATATACTCTTTTGAGACTAAAGCTTTAAGCATCAAGATCTAAAGCTTCAAATAACAAAGCTAGAAGATTAGGTTATTAAAAACTTCATTCCTTAAAGTGCTAAATCAAGTTCTCCTAGTGTTCCAATAAGGAGAATATTCACTATTGAATGAGTTTCTAATTTACTGAAAGGAAGAGTTCTTCTGAATTTTTAGTTAGATAATTTACTAACTTTATATCAAGACAAGTTTCAAATTTTTAATGACAGGGATTATATAGGTCCTAAAAAGAAGCCTTCACTTCACAAACAATTCAATAAATTCAGAAAGAAGAATACAAAGTTTATTTGTGGTAACAATAATTCAGATACAAATTTGATTATTTTACATATTATATATAACAATTATAGGTAACCGAAAGGAAAATATGCCCAAATATTCATAAGTAAATTTCCATTAACTATCAAGTTTCTGCATCTCCCCTTTTCAAATTTTCAACAACCATGGAAGGTCCAATGATGTGACAAATTGTTGTATCTAACTGTTTCTTGAGCTTATTTTCTTTCTTGCGAATGTTATCTGTATCATCAATCAAATCAATTTAGATTTTCAGTGCATGATTGAGCATCTTATTTTCTCCCTTAAGAGTCTAAATTTCACTCCTCAACTTCTTAATCTCTTGTTTGAGAGCATATTTTTCATGCCCAGGTTTCTCTACCTGGCCTTGATAATTGTCGAGATATGAAGAGACTTTATTATCCCATTGTTTGTTCAAAAATTGTATGCATTCATAGTTAACCCTTTGACTCCATCGAGTGATTTCATTATCATCTAGACTCAAGAGTGGGTTTAGCAAAGTAGAAAACCTTTCTTTGCCGACCAATAGAGTAGGGGGAAGGCTAGATTCACCTCCTCTCATGATAAGTTCTAAGGATCGGCAGAATACTTTGCATTTCATTAATTCTACTTCAAGGTCCATAATCCTTTGGTGAACATGAGTGATTTCTGCATCAACATCAAATTTATGGATTAAATGTTCAGATTGGCCAACCACGCCCGCGCTTCTTTTCATCTCTAGAATCTCTCTATCTTTCTTTTTAACTTCCTCTTCCAAGATGGCAACCATCCCCTTTTATACTATTCAACCTAGATTTCAATTGATAAAACTTTTTATGCCATTTCTGTTCATCCGGGTTATCCGGGAACAACAAAGTTGTGGCATCTTGAAGGGAACGTTTCTTTTGGATGATTGGCTTTATACTGGACGTGATATTGTCCAATCCGAAAAGGATATTTGGGCTATTAAGTGTAAGTGACGATTGTTCCTCCTAAAAATAAATAAATAAATAAAATCAATACAGAGAAAATGCTTTCTTTATTAATAACAAAAAGAGTTACAAGCATACGTGAATTTAAAACTACGAACTCTTAACACTCAAAGTTTAAAGATAGTAGTTTGAGCATTTCTAAGTGATCATGCAAAGAAGGAGAGGATGGAGTCAATAGGAACGTTAAACCATTAAGGAGTATTAACTAGAGGAAAATTGGCGATAGTTCCACTTTCTGGCTAAAGGCTAACTTTGCCACATAACAATTTGACGTGATTGGCTCCCATCTACCTAAAAAGTTTATCATTTTCATCACCCAAGAAGTCAAAGCGAAAGCATGGAAATCATATATAAACTTCTTGGAGATCTCCAAGGAAACAATATTTTGCAAGCCGATAGGTTTTAAGAATTAATGATTTCTCTTTAAAATCCGTCTTTAATTTGATGAATTTACTCAAGGATTCTATAGGAACATGGCTACTCGATGATTCTTTAATCTATATGAATTTATGTAAACTAAACTAAGTTGCAAAGAAATGATGAATGGGAACACTGAATTTTATAAAATGTCTAAATTACATATTAAAAATAAAGTCACTTGGATTCATACAGTATTGATGCTTTATAAAATTCAAAAATAAATCTCTCCTTGTTAAATTTAACTTTCTTTGGAGGAATAATGTGTAGGGTAAGAGGAATGGTCTCTACCCTAGGAAGATTCCAACATTCTTCAGGATGGGGACCAGTTCCAAGCTCATCCAAATACCTACTATGCAGATGCCTAAGCACGCCCCTCCTCTTTTCCCTTAGGTAAGAAAAATCGAAAAAACTGCCTCTAGAATAAGCTTTGTGGAGAAATTCTACTAAAGCGTCCCTGTCCTTACTAAGCATCCAAAAGAGATTAGTTAGCTCTTTATTTTCTTTTCTAATTCTCTCTCGAAGAAGGCGAGACTTCTTCAATAATGGTGCTGCTCGTTTCTCTTTGAAGTTCCTCAACCGATTGGAAAAATCAAAAAGACATCTATACTTATCGAATAATTTGTTGTGCTCCTCAATCACACTTTCAAGTTCTCTATTCAATCGATGCACCTCTCTCTCTCTCTCTCTTTCATATAAAGTCTCATAGTAATTGTTGGATTTCGTCTTTAACTAAAATGACAAATTAATTAATTTAAGGCTAATGGTTAACTTTAAGTACCTAGATAACGAATTCCATACCTGAGCGACTGGAACTTGAGCAGCTGAGACTTGAACTTTTCTTTTGACTGATGATAAAAGGGATTAGCGTATTTCAAAGAAATGTTTTCCTATCGACCAATTTGAAGGATGGGTAAGTCCGAAAAATCTGCAGTAGATGAACCGTAACCCCCGATCCGTTACCCTAGCCTTCCAGCCCTCTAGGACCCTTGTCAATACCTCCATCCTCTTGGTCATTACCATCATTTCCATCATTACCATCATTATTATCGTCATTATTGTCGTTATCATCTTCGTTGTCATCGTTTTCCCCTCGATTAGTGTCTTTATTCCCTTTAAGCGAAGGGTCATCGAAAGACAATAACTTCTTGGGATTGATAGTTTCTTCTTCAGGAAATTCATCCTGAAGTAATCCCTCCCCTCTCTTCATTATGAGGTCAAACTTTCTTTTAAACTTTGCATTTAGCTCCAAAAGGGAAGGAAAATCCAAATCTAGGCATCTGTCAATATTATCGGCATATGCCATAAGAAGAGCATCTTCATAACACTTTTCTGTAAATGTAATAAGAGCTCCATCGAGGAAGAAAGTGACATTTTCCTTGTCATCTTTTATTGTATGATTAGCACGAACAAAAGCGACATCTTTACTTTCAAGTTGGTTCTCTGGAGATTTTATCTTGGCAGCCATTTCGGTCCTCTCTTTATTAGCATGCTCGAGTTCTGTTTTCATCTTCTCTTCGAGCAACAACTTAGCTTTCTTCTCCTTATCAAGGGAGGAGGCAATTTTCCCCTTCTTAAGAATAGCATTATCTCTCTGTATAGTAAAATTAATCATTTGAGTCGTAAGAAAGGAGATTTGTTCCATGAGTTCTACAATTTGATTGGAAGGATCCCGAGAAGCTTGTTGAAGGAGAAACATGTGCTTGGCCGCCTGAAACATACAATAAACATAAGCTAAGATATACGAAGTTGAAAATCTATATTACTCAAGAGAAATCGTATCAGTAAGAGCAACTGAAGGATAATGTAAAAATGATATTTTGAGAAAGTTAAAGGTTGGAATGGTATAAGAGAAGCCAAAGTCGGAGACTGGGCAGCCAAATGAAGGGGATCCTCAAAGTTAGTTGTAGGAAGTCTGAACATGAGCCTCTAAAGGAAGAGATTCATTAGGGAGAGGAGTCAAGCCAAGCTCTTCGAACAAATGATGAAAGCTGGAGGGAGATGTAGGAAGTGAAATATTAAGGAAAGAATTAAGAGTATGAGTCTCCTCAGTTCGCTTTTGACTGTTCGACCAGGATAGTTTAGATTTGTTACATCAAGGCTTTGAGCTACCAAATTAACATCAACGTTTAACTCGAAGCAAGGACAATTGAAGTCCGATCATCCCCGAGCTTAAGCTTTTTTCTCGAAGAAAGGGTCAAAATGTCAACTGGGGCGTTAGTGCTCGCCTTTCTTTTAAATTTTTCAATAGCCGCAACAATAGATGCCTTGCTAAAAGCAGGTTTAGGCGGCTTAGTTAAGGCAGGAGCATAATCTTTTGCCTCATTCCTCTTGGAAGAAACAACTAGTGCATATGAGCCTGAATCAAAAAGAGAAATTTTATGAGATAACAACATAAGAAATTCTATTTGAGTTGTACTAAAATTTACCAGGGGATTTGTCACGACCCGAAATCCAACAATTGAAAATCGACATCAAATACCTCACTTGTATTCGACTGCCGGAGATTCAAGCGTTGAACTCCAATTCGGATGGCGCTTATAACAACATTATATGAAAATAAACAGCAAAAAAATGAATATCATTGATTACAACACAAATACAACATGATACAATCTCCAATACAACACCGATCAACAATATCAGAGTGCTACATATGATACAACAACAAAATGACACAGAACAACAACAAGTTCCCACATACTTCACTTTGATAAGGTCTTCAAAACTCCAATACTTCAAGAGATTTCCAAATCAAAAAGCTTTACAAAATCCGATAGCTTCCGAAAGACTTCAAAATCCAAGCTTGCTCCAAAAAACGAATAGCCTGCTTCTAGGCTACCCGTGTGTAAATTAAGGGCACCCAGAGTTAAGGAATGGAACAATAAACTTCGGGTCAGTCATGGGACTGGTATGAGTAAACAAAAATAGTTGTTTGAAATAAAAATAGTTTATAAAAGAAAACCGATATGCTTTTTGGAAAATGAAACTACCATAAGACCTCCCACCATACACACAATGCAAACACAGACTTGGAGGAGATTTCTTCTTATGATAGTCAAACATGCTTGATACGATAAAACTCTTTTGATATTATTGTTAGTGCATAGTGTAGAAAACATTTTCGAAAGTATAATATTAATATTAGCCAGCATAGGTACCATTATACTATGCCTACTATAGCTACCACCTGAGGTGGCAGGTTATACAGCTTCAAATTGTACAGGGCTCGTATTGTTTTGTTTGGATTTCCAACAAATGGTCAGACAAAGGAACTTCCTACATAAAAATGTAACGCCTCTGGAGGGACGTCCCCGAGAACCTAACCGGATCTCTGCCAACATAAGGTCAGGTTAACTCTGTAACTAGGTAACTACTGACACGAGTATGCCATCTCCCAGTAGTTACCAACCTTTATCCGAAGTACTTCTCAACCAACAACCACAAAGCAAAAAGTTTGCAGCAACCACAAAGTTAAGTATCTGGTCTCCATACCATGATACCACTTATAATCCAGAAGAAAATGGACATACCCTCAGGGGGCGCTACCCAAAATAACCTTGCTGCAATGATTCCTGTTTCGACCATAACTGGGTTGTGAGGTTCGACGAAGTCTCGTCCACAAAGCTACGCTTTTCCACAAAGCCATGCTTCGATCAATAAATGATCAGCAACACTCAGCATGCCACACTACCAAATTGGGAGTATATCACTAATAACCTCCAACTACATAACCTCCAAGCTCGTACATCTCAGAGAAGGGTGTTAAGCTAAGAGAATATATTCTCCGCTACCAACGGAAATGTATTTGAAAGAAATCAGCTTTATATCTCAAATTGTAATGTTGGACATATAACCATACAAGTCCGTTCCGGGTTCGAACAGAACCGAAGGCACTTTCGAAGATGCCCTTGCAATCCAGGCATCCACAATCCCGATCGGACTCCCCATAACATATGGAGATCACTATACCGGAGCAACTCAGTGCAGGGTCGTTCGACAGGTTATCATATCGTTCTCGAAGACGCCCGGTCTTCACCACCGTCTACAAATGCTATCCATTTTGTCGTATCACATATTCAGAATGGGTTATATGACGCAAAGTCCTCTCCCGGCTAAACCGAATAGTGAGCACTTAACTTAAAACACATGGATTATTATTCACAAAGATTCACAGGTTTGATGTGTGTTCCGGATAACCATCTGGAATCCGACTCCCTATCGCATCGAAATTCAATTGCCGTTTTACGGGCCAATGGTTTTCACATTCACACAGAAGTATATTCATCACAGATATCACAGCTCAACACAAAGCATTTCATATTACATAGCATCACATCACATATTAGAAATATCAGTCCAACACACAACATTCAATAACAGCCAAACATCTTCAATTAAGATGAATAAATCATGTGGTTTTAAATTTATTAACCATATAATTACTTCCATAAGTAATCTTTAGTCAATGATTAATTATCATTAATTACAATTGATTAAGTCTTAATCACCTTCATTAATTGATCATTCCTTAATTAATTATCTTAAGTAATTATATTAACAAAATCATCAATTATTTAATAAATCAAAAGATAAATTAATTACTTTGATTTTCCTTTAGAACTTGTTTAATAAATCATCTTTATCACATTAGTTACTTTAAAAGGTTAAGATTAGTCTAAATAACATTCTATCTTAATTAACCTTTTAAATTACATTATTTATTTAATATAAATAATTTAATAATGTAACAAAGTTAAATAAATTAAAATTTAATTACTTTGAAAATATCTTATTTAAATCCTTAATTGATTCAATCTTTTAATCAAAACCATCATTTGAAAACATGTTTTAAAAATGTTTAAAAGTTCAAGAATTTTTTTAAAACAAAAACTATTTTACATATAAGCTCGAGACCTGCTTCGAGTCACACCCGAGAACATTGCCTATCTCCTTAGAGTTTTGTCGAAAATCAACCCGAGCGCCCAAATTTTCAACTTAAAAGTTTTTCTAAGTGTTTTACTCGGCATATCAGAAATCTTACTCGAACCCAAACTCGTGTTATCACACGTTCCACCCCAAGGCTTGCTTCGAGTCGAACCCTTCTTCCCCAATCCTTTTTCCACTGAAACCAACCAATTTGCTGTGCACATGCACAATCGGAATCACCACCATTGGTCGAAGCTCCAACCTCCATCGAGTCGATGACAACCCACCAGAACCCTACGAGCACCCAGAAACCCATAATGTCGACGATCTTGCAAAAGAGTCATCTGACTCAAATCTGGGTCGAAGCTCGACCCATAAATCCACCTCGTATCGACTCCGTAGATCACCAGAGGCAATGCGCTTCTGTCACGAGCTTCCCCTGTCGACCACGCACCGCCACCAATCGCCTTTGTCCATTTCGACGCGACCTAGACAACGTCATTACTTCGAGAAACGATTGACAAGACACGGGGTTAAAACCCTAGTTAGATCTCGTCAGCCTTCCACGACGAATTATAAAATCGTCGGGCGTTTTTCTGTTAATCCCTGAGTCTTCCTCCACCTTCACGAGCAACTCTGACCATACTCATTGCATCAATGATTGGCAATGGCCAAAAACCCCAAAATTGTTCATTTCTGCCTATCTCAGTAGATACTGATTTAAAAATTATGATTTTACTTTCAAAAATCATTATTTTTGATAAGATTCAGATGGTATACTTGAAATTAGAATTTACGAGGTTTGAAATTTAACATGATTTGAATTTTGACTGTATTTTTCAATTTTCCAGTGAATTTTTGACTGGATGTACTTAATCTATTTTTAAGATTCGAATCATATTAAAAATAACAATTTTTGTTTAAATCCCATAGCTTAATAAGGATCATGGAGGGAGCATTTTGATTTTTCTACAGGTTTGAAATCTATTATCTTTAAAACAGAAACATATGTCTATTTCGTAGACATGCACAGGCAAATTCATATACACATACACATAAATTTGTTCACATGCAAATGGTTTTCAACATCACTTCAGGCATGCTTACAAACAACAGTTAAAATTGGATTTAACAGAGGTTTACTCACCTGTTTTTTTTGAGAGCAGTGGAGAAGAAACCTGGAAGTTTGATTTTTGAAGTCTGGAAAGCTGTTTTAAATTTGATCCTGGATTTTTTTTCTGCAACTAGTTATGTAAATTTGCTTAGCTTCTGCTGGATTTACTCGCTTGATTACTTAACAAATTGAAACTTAAATTCTTAAAAGAATTTACCTTCAGTTTATTTCTATGAACACAGAGAAGAGCCTGAGTGTTGAACTTGAAAAATCTGGAAATTACTTTTTGTTTGGATTTGATTATAATGCCTTGATTCCTGTTTATTAGATGATGAAGCTTGATTTGTTAAGTTGAAGCTTTACTTGTGTTGTTTACAGACTTGGTTTTACAATGCTTGATTCTTGAATTTGCTTGATCTTGAGTTGCAGATTAAAAGATTGAAGAAGAAGCCTTTGTCTAAATTTGTTTTGATTTCTGGTTTGTTTAATCTGTTTCGAAAACTTACTTGATGATCTGGTTTGAGGATTTGTTGCTTCTCAGATTTGTTTTCCTTTTGTTTTCTTTTGTTTTTAAGCTTTTGGAAATGGGATAAAAGTGATGAAAGGAATGTGAGAAATAGCTTAGTTTTTCTTTTATAAATTTTCTTAAAAATTAAAACAAAAGAGATGACACTTGTCTTGGTCCCCTAACACTTGTAAGTTCACTCACTTATGGTCCTAACACTTGTTAATACATGCATAAGGATTTAAATAAATTTTTATAATTACTTTTCTCTTATTTATATAATTACATTCTCTTTTATATTAATACAATCTTTTAAAAGAAAGTGTTTTTAATACTAATTCATACAGTAATAAAATTATACACATGTGTTAATATGTTGAATCCAAATAATTTTTAAAATATCTTATTTTAAATTTAAATTCAAAAACAAGTTCAAATTCAAATTCAAATTCAAATTCAAATTCAAATTCGAAATCCATTCCATTCTATATATATATAAACTAACTCAATATTTCACTTGTTTTGAAATTTTAAAATAAATTCAAATTAACTCAACTTAATTTCGTCCTCGAAATTTGGAAGAGAGAGAAAGATAAATAGAGAATATATGAAGACATAAAAGATAAATAAATGGCTTACCAATCAAGCCAGAATATCCACTCTGTAGTTGGGATAGGACTTCTACATACTATCCTCTATTTTCCAAGTACAGTCCTTTGGATTACCGCTCCATTGCACTTTGACTAATTTCACAATTTTGTTTCTCAACTGCTTTTCATCATGATCGATTATTTTCAATGGCTCTCTTTTAACTACTAAGTTGGGAGTGATTTCAAGATCCTACTGAGCTGCCTCTTCAGTAATACTATCTGGATCGTGCACTTATTTTCGAAGGTTAGAAATGTGAAATACACCATGCACGCCAGATAACCAACTGGGTAGCTGCACTCGATATGCTAAAGGGCCGATCCTCTCCAGAATAAGAAAAGGACCAATATATCATGGTGCCAGCTTACCATTTTTCCCAAATCTCAATACACCATGCATTGGAGACACTTTTAAGAATACCGAATCTCCAACCTGGAATTCCAAATTTCTTCTTCTACGGTCATAATAGCTCTTCTGACGACTTTGAGCAGTTATTAACTTCTTTCGAATAAAATCAACTTTCTCCGTGGCTTCTTTAATCATATCTGGTCCAAGGACGAGTCAATCACCTGACTCGATCCAGCATGCAGGTGATCGACACAGATGACCATATAGAGCTTCAAAAGGATCCATTTCGATACTGGCTTGATAGCTATTGTTATATGAGAATTCTACCAGATGTAAATGGTCCTCCTAAGAACCACCAAAGTCGAGAATATAAGCTTGCAAAAGGTCTTCTAGAATTCGATTTATCCTCTCAGTCTGCCCATCAGACTGTGAGTGATAAGCAGTGCTGAAGTTCAGTTTTGTTCCCAATGCGACTTGAAATGCCTCCCAAAATCTACTAGTGAAGATCGGATCACGATCACTCACTATACTGTTAGGAATACCGTGGAGACGAACAATCTCTTTTATACACAGTTCCGCCAAACTTGCCGCTGTCTCAGTGGATTTCACTGGAATGAAGTGAGCAGTTTTGGTCAGACGGTCCACTATAACCCAAATTGCTTCATTTCCTTTCTTAGTTCGTGGCAATCCATCGATGAAATCCATCAATACTTGATCCCATTTTCACTTCGGTACTTCAACAGGCTGAAGTAAACCCGCCATTTTCCTTTGATCACTTTTAATTTGTTGACAGGTAGCACATCGACTCACATATATAGATATGTCCCTTTTCATCGTTTTCCACCAAAACGTTCTTTTGATATCACGATACATTTTATTGACTCCTGGATGGATACAAAGTTTAGACTTGTGGCATTCATCCAAAACTTCACGTTTCAGATCCGGAATGTCAGGGACACAAATTCTTCCTTTCAATCTTGTAATTTTATTGTCGTCGACTTCAAAACTAGTATTTTCACCACCACGCATTTTCTCATAAATTTGATGAAGTAACTCATCTTCTTTCTGTTTCCTGGTGATCTTTTCAAGGAAAGTAGGAGTGACAACAAGATGAGAAAGAATAGCATGTTTCCTACTCAAGGCATCGGCAACCACATTGGCTTTTCCGGGTGTATGCAGAATATCTAGGTCATAGGATGCCAGAAATTCCAACCAACGTTGTTGTCACAGATTCAAATCTTTCTGGGTGAAGAGATACTTCAAAGATTTGTGGTCGGTGAATAATTCGAATTTTTCACCTAAACAAGAAGAATTTATTAAGTATATATTAAGTTAAGTTGAATTTTAAAATTTTCTTTTAGAAAAGCTGAGGGAGATTCTTACCCAGAAGATAATGCTGCCAAATTTTTTAGGCGAAAATAACAGCTAAAAGCTCCAAATCGTGTGTTGGGTAGTTTCTCTCGTGCGGACGTAATTTTCTACTTGCATAGGCAATTACCTTCCCATTCTGCATTAGTACTGCAACTACCCCATCTCCACAAGCTCAGTATAGAAAGATAAGCCTTGGTTCCCATTAATGATAGCGAGAACAGGAGCAGTAGTCAATCTCTTTTTCAACTCCTGAAAAGCTTCATCACATTTCGGAGTCTAATCGAACTTGGCATTCTTCATTGTTAGCTTAGTCAACGGACTAGCCATCTTAGAAAAGTCCTGAACAAACTTCCGGTAATAGCTTGCTAAACCCAGAAAACTTCGAACTACGTTCAGAGTTGTGGGTCGCTTCCAGTCAAGAATAGCGGAAATTTTGCTCGGATCAACATAAATCCCTTCTTCATTAACAATATGGCTGAGAAATCTTACTTCTTTGACCCAAAAGTGACATTTAGAAAATTTAGCGAATGAAATGTTCCTTCTCAAAATCTCCAAAACAATTCCGAGATGTTCAGCATGCTCCTCTTCGGTTTTGGAGTAGATTAGGATATCATCAATAAATACAAGCACAAATTTATTCAACACCTCTCGAAACACACGGGTCATTAAAACTACGAAGTACGCGAGAGCGTTGGTTAGTCTAAAAGGCATGACTAACCATTCGTATAATGCGTCCGGACCCCTAAAGCAGTCAAATGCACACATTCTTCGACAATTCGTAGCTGATGGAATCCCTGGGCTAGATCCATTTTGGAAAAGAATCACGTGCCATGTAGTTGATCAAATAAATCGTCGATCCTGGGTAAAGGAAAATTGTTTTTGAGAGTTTGCTTATTGAGATCGCGGTAGTCGACACACAATCTCAAAGACCCATCAGATTTAGCCACAAACACCACAGCTGAACCCCATTCAAAAACACTAGGACGTATCAATCCCTTTTTTAGCAAATCACCGGTTTGCTTGACTAGTTCAATTCTTTCCCGGGGTGCCATCCTGCGACTTGCATGAACGACAGGATGAGCATTTGGAACTAAGTCAATTCTGAATTCTATTTCTCTATGTGGGGTAAAAACTTGACCTCTTCAAATACGTCAGGAAAATGTTGGACAATAGGAATGGATTCCAGACTAGGTTTTGGATATCCCAACGTATACATCAACTTATCCCTTTTTGGACTATGGTCTTCATAAGAAATTTCAATAAAATTTCCCAGTTTCGATTTGACCAAAATCATTTGATTGTTGCAATGTAATTTGGCTTCGTACCTCATTAACCAATTCATTCCGATTAGTATCTCAAATTCATTGAAGTCGAGAACATAAAGGTTGATAGGAAATTGATGGCCAGAATACGAGATAGGCACTTTCCTACAATATAGACAAGATTTGCAGGACCACCCACATGATTCTTCACGCAAATAGGTTCATCGACAAACTTAGGTTTAAGTTTTAATTCATTCACGATTTGTTAGGAGATAAACCTATGTGAAGCTCCCGTGTCGAATAAAACTCTAACAACTCTATCAGCAACAATGAGGTTACCTTCTAAAACTCCCTTTCCTTCATCTGCCTTTGAAGTTGAGGGGTCATCTTCTATCGCGTATATTTTTGCTACTTGTGCTTGTTTCTTTTTTGGAATTTTTTTAACTCCATGACCTGGCTGGTGACAACAATAACATTCCTTGGATCTTTGGCTTGACTTCACGAGTTGATCTTTCTTCACTTGTTTCTTTGGCTTGTCACAATCGTTTGCTAAATGGCCTTTCTCATGACAGTTATAACAAGTAATATTTCTAGCCGAGTTTCCCTGATTACTCCTCTTCTTCTTGCCTTGATCCGGCTTCTTTCCTTCGAATTTTCTTTTCTTCCAATTTGCACTACTTGAACTCCCTTTCTCTTCCGGAACTTTCTGCATATCTAGGGTAGCATATCGATAACCCATATCGATCAAGTCCAAAAAAGATTCTTTTATGTGGGCTGTCATCCTCTTGTGGTACTCCTTATTCATTCCCCGAATGAATCTTTCATTTTTCTTCAAAGGTGTATTCACTAGCTCCAGACCGAATCGAGACAATTCGTTGAATTTATTTAGATATTCCTAAAATGATAGACTTCCCTGTTTCAAATCTATGAACTCCTGGTACATTCGAGAGATACCAGCAGATGGGATGTATTGCAGCTCAAACACTCCATTAAATCGTCTCAAACTAAACTCATCTTCCGACTCATCTATAGTAACTGTCTCCTACCAAGCTAATGCTTCTTCTTGGAGTTGCCAAGAAGCTATTAGTCGCTTTTGATCGTCTTCCAATTTCAATCCCTTGAAAATTCTTTCACAGGATCGGATCCAAGCTTGGGCTTCTACAACAGATTCCTTGCCAGTAAACGGCTTTCCACCAAGTCTCGAGAAACTCTTATATAGATCAGCCATATTCGGCTGAGGCTGAGTAGGTGTAGTTGCTATTGTAGGGAATTGACCAGTTGCGATGGTATTTCCCCCTCCCCTACCTTGTCCTCTTCTTCCGCTCATTCTCACTATCTGTAAATAGTAAGAAAACTTGATTTAGGCATACAGACAAGATATCTTAGGGAATATCAATAGTTAAAAGGAATAGACTAAGAAATTTTAGGGTTTTGGTCTCTCGGGTTATAATCATTCTAGGGTATACTTCACCCTATCTCTAATGAGCCACCTAATGTGTTATACTTCGTAGCTAAAGTTCTTACTCAACCTTTAGCTTTGATACCACTTGTCACGACCCAAAATCCAGCGATTGAAAATCGACATCAAATACCTCAGTTGTATTTGACGGCCGGAGATTCAAGCAAGCTTATAACAACATTAGATAAAAATAAACAGCGGAAAAATGAATATCATTGATTACAACACAAATACAACATGATACAATCTCCAATACAACACCGATCAACAATATCAGAGAACTATTATGATGCAACAACAAAATGACACAGAACAACAACAAGTTCCCAACATACATCACTATGATAAGGTCTTCAAAACTCCAATACTTCAAGAGATTTCCAAATCCAAAAGCTTTCCAAAATCCGATAGCTTCCGAAAGACTTCAAAATCCAAGCTTGCTCCAAAACACGGATAACCTGCTTCTAGGCTGCCCGTGTGTAAATTAAGGGCACCCAAAGTTTAGGAATGGAACAATAAACTCCGGGTCAGTCATGGGACTGGTATGAGTAAACAAAAACAGTTGTTTGAAATAAAAATAGTTTATAAAATAAAACCGATATGCTTTTTGGAAAATGAGACTACCATAAGACCTCCCACCACACACACAATGCAAACGTAGACTTGGAGGAGATTTCTTCTTATGATAGTCAAACATGCTTGATACGAGAAAACTCTTTTGATATTATTATTAGTGCATAGTGTAGAAAATATTTTCGAAAGTATAATATTAATCTTAGCCAGCATAGGTACCATTATACTATGCCTACTATAGCTACCACCTGAGGTGGCAGGTTATACAACTTAAAACCGTATAGGGCTCGTATTGTTTTATTTGGATTTCCAACAAATGGTCAGGCAAAGGAACTTCCCACATAAAAGTGGAACGCCTCTGGAGGGATGTCCCCGAGAACCTAATCGGATCTCTGCCAACACAAGGCCGGGTTACCTTTGTAACTAGGTAACTACTGACACGAGTATGCCATCTTCCGGTCGTTACCAACCTTTATCCGAAGCGCTTCTCAACAAACAACCACAAAGCAATAAGTTTACAGCAACCACAAAATTAAGTATCTGGGCTCCATACCATGATACCACTTATAATCTAGAAGAAAATGGACATACCCTCAAGGGGCACTACCCCCAAATAACCTTGCTGCAATGATTCCTGTTTCGACCTTAACCGGGTTGTGAGGTTCAACGAAGTCTCGTCCACAAAGATACGCTTTTCCCCAAATCCATGCTTCGATCAACAAATGATCAGCAACACTCAGCATGCCACACTACCAAATTGGGAGTATATCACTAACAACCTCCAACTTCATAACCACTGAGCTCGTACGTCTCAGAGAAAGGTGTTAAACTAAGAGAATAAATTCTCCGCCACCAGCAGAAATGTATTTGAAAGAAATCAGCTTTATATCTCAAATTGTAATGTCAGACATACAACTATACAAGTCCGTTCCGCGTTCGAACAGAACCAAAGGCACTTTCGGAGAAGCCCATGCAATCCGGGCATCCACAATCCTGATCGGACTCCCCATCACATATGGAGATCTCTATACCGGAGCAACTCAGTGCAGAGTCATTCGACAGGTTATCCTATCGTTCTCGAAGACGCCCGGTCTTCACCACCGTCTTCAAATGCTATCCATTTCATCGTATCACATATTCGGAATGTGTTATACGACGCATAGTCCTCTCTTGGCTAAACCGAATAGTGAGTGCTTAATTTAAAACACGTGAATCTATTATTCGCAAAGATTCACAGGTTAGATGTGGGTTCCGGATAACCAACTGGAATCCAACTCCCTGTTGCATCGAAATTCAATTGCTGTTTTACGGGCCAATGGGTTTTCACATTCACACGGAAGTATATTCATCACAAATATCACAGCTCATCACAAAGCATTTCATATTACACAGCATCACATCACATATCAAAAATTTCAATCCAACAGACAACATTCAATAACAATCAAACATCTTCAATTAAGATGAATAAATCCTGTGGTTTTAAATTTATTAACCACATAATTACTTTCATTAGTAATCTTTAATCAATAATTAATTATCATTAATTACAATTGATTAAGTCTTAATCACCTTCATTAATTGATCATTCCTTAGTTAATTATCTTAAGTAATTATATTAACAAAATCATCAATAATTTAATAAATCAAAAGATAAATTAATTACTTTGATTTTCCTTTAGAACTTGTTTAATAAATCATCTTTATCACACTAGTTACTTTAAAAGGTTAAGATTAGTTTAAATAACATTCTATCTTAGTTAACCTTTTAAATTACATTATTTATTTAATATAAATAATTTAATAATGTAATAAAGTTAAATAAATTAAAATTTAATTACTTTGAAAATATATTATTTAAATCCTTAATTGATTAAATCTTTTAATCAAAACCATCATTTGAAAACATGTTTTAAAAATGTTTAAAAGTTCGAGAATTTTTTTTAAAACAAAAACTGTTTTACATATAAGCTTGAGATCTGCTTCGAGTTACACCCGAGAACATTGCCTGTCTCCTTCGAGTTTTGTCGAAAATCAACCCGAGCGTCCAAAGTATCAACTTAAAAATTTTTCTAAGTGTTTTACCCGGCATATCAGAAATCTTACTCGAGCCCAAACTCGTGTTATCATACGTTCCACCCCGAGGCTTGCTTCGAGTCGAACCCTTCTTCCCCAATTCTTTTTCCACTAACACCAACCAATTTGCTGTGCACATGCACAATCGGAATCGCCACCGTTGGTCGAAGCTACATCCTCCATCGAGTCGATGACAACCCACCAGAACCCCACGAGCACCCAGAAACCCATAATGTCAATGATCTTGCAAAAGAGTCATCAAACTCAAATATGGGACGAACCTTGACCCACAAATCCACCTCATATCGACTCCATAGATCACCAGAGGCAATGTGCTTTCATCACGAGCTTCCTCTGTCGACCACGCACCGCCACCAATCGCCCTTGTCCATTCCAATGCGACCTAGACATCGTCATTGCTTCGAGAAACGATCGAAAAAAACACAGGGTTAAAACCTTAGTTTGATCTCGTCAGCCCTCCACGATGAATTATAAAATCGTCGGGCATTTTTCTGTTAATCCCTAAGTCTTCCTCCACCTTCACGAGCAACCCCGACCATACTCATTGCATCGATGATCGGCAATGGCCAAAAAACTCCAAAATTGTTCATTTCTGCCTATCTCAGTAAATACTGATTTAAAAATTATGATTTTACTTTCAAAAATCATTATTTTTGATAAGATTTCAGATGGAATACTTGAAATTAGAATCTACGAGGTTTGAAATTGAACATGATTTGAATTGTGACTATATTTTTCAATTTTCCAATGAAGCTTTGACTGGATTTACTTAAATCTATTTTTAAGATTCGATTCATATTAAAACTAACAACTTTTGTTTAAATCCCATAGCTTAATAAGGATCAGGGTGGGAGCATTTTGATTTTTCTACGGTTTGAAATCTGTTATCTTTAAAACAGAAACATATGTCTATTTCTTAGACATGCACAGGAAAATTCATATACACATACACACAGATTTGTTCACATGCAAATGGTTTTCAACATCACTTCAGGCATGCTTACAATCAACAGTTAAAACTGGATTTAACAGAGGTTTACTCACCTGATTTTTTGAGAGCAGGGGAGAAGAAACCTGGAAGTTTGATTTTTGAAGTTTGGAAAGCTATTTTAAATTTGATCCTGGATTTTTTCTGCAATTAGTTATGTAAATTTGCTTAGCTTCTACTGGATTTACTTGCTTGATTACTTAACAAATTGAAACTCAAATTCTTAAAAGAATTTACCTTCAGTTTATTTTTATGAAAATAGAGAAGAGCCTGAGTGTTGAACTTGAAAAATCTGGAAATTGCTTTTTGTCTGGATTTGATTATAATGCCTTGATTCCTGTTTGTTAGATGATGAAGCTTGATTTGTTAAGCCGAAGCTTTACTTGTGTTGTTTGCAGACTTGGTTTTACAATGCTTGATTCTTGAATTTGCTTGATCTTGAGTTGCTGATTAAAAGATTGAAGAAGAAGCCTTTGTCTAAATTTGTTTTGATTTTTGGTTTGTTTAATCTGTTTCAAAAACTTGCTTGATGATCTGGTTTGAGGATTTGTTGCTTCTCAGATTTCGTTTCCTTTGTTTTCTTTTGTTTTTAAGCTTTTGAAAATGGGATAAAAGTGATGAAAGGAATGAGAGAAATAACTTAATTTTTCTTTTATAAATTTTCTTAAAATTAAAACAAAAGAGTTTACACTTGTCTTGATCCCCTAACACTTGTAAATTCACTCACTTATAGTCCTAACACTAGTTAATACATGCATATGGATTCAAATAAATTTTTATAATTACTTTTCTCTTATTTATATAATTACATTCTCTTTTATATTTGTACAATCTTTTAAAAGAAAGTGTTTTTAATACTAACTCATACATTAATAAAATTATAACACATGTGTTAATATTTTGAATCCAAATAATTTTTAAAATATCTTATTTTAAATTTAAATTCAAAAACAAGTTCAAATTCAAATTAAAATTCATATTCAAATTTGAAATCCATTCCATTATATATATATATATATATATATAAACAAACTCAATATTTCACTTGTTTTGAAATTTTAAAATAAATTCAAATTGACTCAATTTAAATTTCAAAAATTCAAATAAAATCACAAATTTTAAATTGATAAAATTTTAGGGATGTTACAGGATTCAAGCTGAATAGGAGAGTTGGCAGAGAAAACCTTTTGATTACCAACGACCAATGATCGCTTTCGCTGAGCATTCCTCTTCATCATTGAAGTTTCTCCTAGTATTTTGTGGTGGTCCAGAATTAGAGAATAATTATGGATATTTGCCTCCAATAAGTGTAAAATCCTATCACATATACCTTTAGACGTCCGAGTCAAGGACTTGATAGTATCATCGATAGAAGAGCTAGTTTGTTTAGGAGCAGAATCTAAAAGAAAGCACTTGTGTTACAGAACATAAATTATAGAAAACAGAAACTTACTAGAAAACAAAAACTTATTGATTACAGAGAAGGTGCCCTTAATCTTAGAGGAATAACAACTAATGTAGAAGAATTGGTTCTCCAACTCCTTCATCCTGTTAATTGGATGGGTAATTAAGCTTTTAGAGAATGGCAAAGGCGATATAATGGACTATCTAGTTGTTAACTTATCTTCACAAGGTTGGCCTAGATATGTAGATCTCAACACTCAAAGAAGAGAGTTTAGCTTCTCTAGCAAGAACTTAAAGGCATGACATATAGGTGTATGAGTTAGGGGTCAGCTAGATCAGAGCAATGTTTAGATGTTCCAGGAATTGCAAAGGAAATTTTGAAAAGGTAAATACCCCGATTGTCAAATATGGATAGAAGTAAAGGTAAAGAACCCCTTTGAGGGTTGTCTATCCTACCAGAAGGATCAACATGCATGGCCTCTACTTTTGTGATCCCCAACTGTTGAAGAATCGTGTCTACTTCCTCCTAAGTTGTAATATATGATTGGTTGAGCCAGAAGTCTACTTTCTTTGTAGAAGAAGATGATTTGGAGCTCTTACTTGGTTTCTTTCTTTCTATTTGCCTACCAGGTGATATTACACAAAGTCAGGAAAGTATTACACATTCTCCTAATTTAAAATGTTTGTAAGTATGAAATATATAATTAAATGCATAAACAAAGGATAGTTAACCGATTAAAAATTACCCAGGTCATAGTATTAAGGTATTAAAGTTCGAAATTAGCTATTGCATTTGCTACAAGTCAGTAATCTATTAAGTAGTTCATGTCGAATTTGTAAGTACTAGAGAAATATAGAGAATGTATGGACAACTGCTAAATCCATGGTAAGTGTCGCAATTCATAGATAGTAAAAAAGAATTAAATTAAATATCATATTAATAGCACCTTAAATGGGATGTTGAATCAATAAATTGAAGTCAAATTCATGGGATGTCACATTAATAGCCGATATCGAAAACCATAATATGATGTCATAACAATGAACCAATGTTGGATTAAAAGATGGTCGAGATTAATGAACGATGTCAGAATGGAACTACACACACTCTAAACAATTTTTAAACGTATTAAAATATCAATTATATAAACAATTTATAAGTCTGCGATACGACAATTACATAACAAGTTAATAATGGCGAATAAAGTTCAAACAAGTATATTGAATTGCCCAAAAATGGTAATGACTCACTATAGAGTTATCAGATCTATATAATAACCCTTTATAATTCATATCGAAATCCTGAATAATTATCGCACTAATTAATCACCGACATGACGAGAATCTCATATTCTAATAACTTCTAAACTTTGAACTAGTTGTCGAAATGAAGATTAAAAGATAAAACCTATTGGATGTTGAACATCGGGATAAGTGATAAATTCCATAAGAAAGTTACTTCGACGGCCAAGTGGGTTTCGGGTTCCTTATAAACAACCCTTTTTAACTCAACTAGAAGCTCCTACGTTTTTAAATCGATACGACTATCTTTAAGTTATCAATTAAGTCCCAAGCGATATGATAATTCAAAGTTAATTTCACCCTTAAACTTAACAAATCTATGATTTAACCTATAATCCTAAGATTAACAGTCGAAACCTCAAACATTGATTCAGAATTAAAAACCCCCAAATAAAACCCTAGTTGTAAATTGAATGAAAAATTTCTTAATATAATTTGTTAACCTGATTAATTAAAACGGAAATCGTACCTTGATTTAAGCTTTAATGCTAAAGGATTTAAGGTTCTTGATTGAAATTTGAAAATTTAAAAATTTTATCTGGAGTATTGAGTTGTAGATAAAGGAGAATGATGAAGAAGGAGGAGTATTTATAGAGGGAAAGAAGAAGCACAAGCACCGTTGATTTAAATTCAAATAAGCAACCCAGATTTGAGAGGAGTATCAATAGGTGGCAAGTGCTAATACTGAGGAATTGACTTGAAAAGTCAATGTTTTCTTCAAACTAATGAGCAAATATTACTACAAATCATGATGCAAGATATGAAAGTATGTTGGCAATAAGGATGTCAAAAAAGAGGTAAGAAAGTATATGAGAGGAAGTGTCTAATGTCAAAATCATGAATACAACATGTCGAAGTCCAGAATGTCGAAGATAAAGCAAAAGGAGATACAACAAAAGATGTCGCATCCCATTAAAATAGGTAAAGGAGGATATCGCATACCAACAATGCACAGAAGCATGCCGTAAGTCATCAGTGTGAAAAAGAATAACGCATGTCGCCAATGACGCACCTCATCAATAAAATAAGAGATGCCATAGGCAAGCAAATAAAAGAATCTCGAAAAGCGACAATATAAGGATGTCATAAGTCAATAACGGGGCACGAATACCGAAGTTCATCAATGTTCATAGAGGATATTGTCTATCATCGACGAAGACATGAGATTGTATGTCATCGGTACGAGGATTAATGTCGTAAAAGTTTAATAAGGCGGGATGCCGCACATCATCAACATAACAACGAATGTCGAATATTAGCAACATAAAGAAGTATCATAAACCACCAATAAGAGGTAGATGCCACATATCATTAAGACGATAGGAATATCGAATAACTGCAGTTCGTCATTGATATCGTAAATCACCACCCCTCATTGATGCTGTGAATCATTAACTTTCAAAAGGATGCCGAATGCCATCAAAGAAACTAATGATGCCAAATTCCAGGCATCTTGATGGCCACGTGGCAGCTATGCCACACATCTTCACCCATGTAAATAGATCCCCAAGGTCACTCAAAAATTCATTCTTTTCCCTCTCTTATATTTTTAAAGTTCGTAATCTTAAATCAAATTGGGGATTATTAGTGCCAATTGTAATTTTATGATCCTTTTGCAAATATGGGCTTTTACAATTGCGATCGCATAGCATATTCAATAAAGAGACGACTTGTGACTTATATCGGACTCGCATACATATGGCTTGGTTTTTGACTTATGATTATATGATTCTGACGCACAATGATCACGACATGACTTTGATTCTCGGCATGGCTTTGAGTTCACCATTGTACATGCTGTCATAGGACTCCCTTAACCAATCTTCAACCAAGCTTTGCCCACTCTTCACATTTTGAGGTTAATAAGAAAATTTGTAATAGTGTGTGTTATCATTTACCAAGATGACGCTTATGACATTATTTTTTCTATTATTAATAAAAATTTTTGTTCGTAAGGCATCAATACGAGATTTTAACCAGCGATGTTAGCTAATTTATAGGTATTGTTAAAAATCCAATTAAAACAAAATCAAGCGGTTGTATATGTCAAATTATCTGTAGTCCTAGTATTATTATTGTTGTTGAAAAATATTTGATTTCTGTCAAACCAAATATGTGACAAATGCAGATTACAGATCTTAAGGCTAAGATTAACACTAGAAGGGGGAGTGAATAGTGTTAATAAAGAATTACTAAATCTTTTTGAGTTTATGTTAATTTAGACACAAATGTATGCAATATACAGAAACAGGAATGATCACAGAAACAAACACAGATGCAGAAATAAAATAAAAACAGTAAAGGAAAGAACACACCAGATTTTATACTGGTTCGGAGTTACCCTACATCCAGTCCCGCAACACAAGTACGGATTTCCTTTCAACAGCAATTGTACAATTACACCCTCGGTTTCATGGCTACGAGGTACACCCTCCAGAATTTCGATCCTCTGGGTAGGGATACTTGATTTCCGGGCCACAAGTTTACCTAATTGATTTACCAAGCCTACAATCACACCTTTTCCCTTTTGATTGATTTCCAAGGCTACAATCACACCTTTTCTCGCTTAACAGATTGCAAAGAAGTCTATAACTCTGAATAGCACTGAGTACCTTGTAGAGATAGTGATAGAGAATCAAACTAGAAGTAATCGAGTATGATTCAATGTTGATTTCGATAGAGTAATGATAAGAATATGTATTAAGAAATATGGAAGAAGAAGAGGAGTGAAAACCAGAAAAAAGTGATTAAAAATTCATTGAAACCGACCCATATTTATAGAAGAACAACAACCATGACCATTCATGAAGATTATGGCGAATAGACACTTCTTTTGAAATTTGAATTTTGAACCAAACTGTCACCATGTCGACATAGTACCCATAGGCATGTTGAAATTCCAAAGCATTTTTTGATGTTTTGAATTTCTTTGAAAATAACCTTTATATTATATTAAAACTATTTTAAACTTTATAAATATACTTGAATATAGTTAAAATTCATAAATAAATATAGAGAATAATATATAGATTTTAACTCTGATTTTATATTTAAATCTAAATATAAATATTTAAAAGTTAAATATATTATTGAAAAGATAGTTTAAATCAGGAGTAATTTGACTTTGAAAACAAAGATGTTTTTGAGGCTAAAATTATTTAAAATCAGGATAGAGAGTTTTGAATCTTTTAAAAGGAAAGTTTTGAAATCATTTTGAAAACAAGATAATTTTGTAAATCATTTGAATAAAAATTAGTGGATACAAAACAATGTCCCACTAGATTTTCGTAGGTTTCATCCTACTTAGGGTTCTATCCCTTTAACGGGCTCGAAGTGGACTCCATTCCACGAATAAATTGGATTTTAAGATGCCAGTGCTTTTCTACGAGTTTTAACAAAAATTCCTAATAATAAAAAATACTTATCCTTGAAATCTTGAACTCTTGATAATCTTGATACTCATGAGTCTTCTATCTTGATATCTTGAGTCTCTATACTGTACAGTCTTCATTCATAGTACCTGCATGGTTAAATCCTGCATATACATATATATCTAAACTTATAATGTTAGTATTTATATTTTATAATCTATTCCAAGGTTGTTGTCATCAAAACCATCATCTCATGGACTAACAATCTCCCCCTTTTTGATGATGACAACCTTTGTTTATAAAATACTACTTCTATCCTAATAACTCCCCCTAAAACTAATAACTCCCCCTTAATCTATTCCTAACTACCCTATTTTATATTTCTCCCCCTTTGTCATCAACAAAAACTTACCCCCCCTCATTCTTGGACTTCAGTACCTGCATTGATAAACTATACAACGGAATATATAGATTAAGGAATAATCATACTTATGAACAAGATAACTAATTAAAGCCTATATACATTTCAATGTATATATATATATATGTATGTTTTACACAGCAATCTTCAAACCAATAAGAAATCAATCCACACAAAGTATCAATTCAAACCAAATCAATTCAAACAAATCAAACAAAGTAATGAAATCAAACGTTACGAGGAACTTCTACCCATCCTTCTTCTCCAAATATAGGGTCTGCTTTAATTGCATCCCAATTTTCATTGTCATTAGTGAGATAGACATGAGGATGTCCTTCGTTATCATCCTTGTGCAGAGAGGAGATCATCCATCGTATCGCATCGAAGTGCCGTTCTTGTTCCTTGATCATCAGCATTTGACTCAATTCTAAGAAACGCTGGTTTCGTAGAACAAAAGAGAGAACATTATTGAATGAATTGAGGGTTTCTTCAAAATTTTCGGATAAATTGTGAATAGGATTATCCATAGTTGAATTAGTGAAAGAAATTGAGGATATAGATGACAAGAAATAAATTTCAGTGAAGAATTCTGGAAGAAACAGGTATATATAGGTGTAGAAATTCGTTTGAAATGAATAGACATTTGGTAGTTATTCAAATTTCAAATTCAAAATCAATTGTCATTTCTGACCAGTATATGTCGAAATGGTCATATAGGGGATGTTGACATGGGTTAGTGAAAACTTATGACAAATTTGATTTTGAGAATAATTGTGTGTATATATATATATAATATACTAACATTTATTCTAGAGATAAGATAAGGTAGATAACAAAAAGGAAATTTCATTTCATTGCATACTACGATAATACAGTGATTAAGCACACAACAAACTACATCAACATTCGAAAATAAAGCAAACTAAAACAAATACAACAAGATACGCAAAGATAAAACTAGTTAGAGGATGAAGATGGTGAAGATAGTCCAAGTTTCTTTCCGACTTTTGAAAAGAACTTGTTCATCTTCGAAGAAATGTTATCCAACTTTTTACTAACGGATCGTTTTAGAATCCGTTGATTCTCCACAATTATCTTTTGGTTTTTGAGAAGGGTTTTGTTGGATGGATTGGAAGGATATTCGATGGTTTCCAAAGATGTTTCACCTTCTTCTTCTTCTTTAATTTCCATTTCGTTCCCTTCTTCTTCTTCTTCAACTTCCTCTTCTTCCATTTCCTCATGAGCCAAACGATCTTTCTTTTCGGTAAGGGTCTCATAAGGTTGAAAAAAAAATGGAATTTTCATAAGCAAAATGTTGGAATGATTGAAAACTTTCCTAGAGACAAATTCTTCGCCTTTGAAATCCACTCCAAAATAGTTAAAAATCCGAGTGAGGTAAATTCCATGATATAAAGTGTTCTCACCCATTTCAAGATTTTTGGGACGAAGTTCATCCAAAATAACTTGCGCCCAATTTATGTCATAATTTCCATAAATAGCAAAAAGTGCTTTGCAAACTTTTGAAGTCGGATTGTTAAAATTTCCCGACCTTGGGGTCAAAGTATGTTGCAAAAGAAGATTAACAATTCTTGCTTTTGGTCGAAAATTTCTATTTTTAAATTCAAAATCATCATCTCCTTCGAAAATGTGATGAAATGTCTCATGATCATGTTCATCGACTTTAAAGTTAGAAATATCCATTCCCGAATTCTTGCAATTGAGAAAGGTACCCAAAAGATCACAATTCAAAACAATTTGAGTGCCTTTGACACTACTCTAAATTTCATTTTCATTTCCAACATAAAATCCACGATTTAAATTCGCATAGAAAATTTTGATAAGATTAGGATAGCAAACAAAATCATTTTGAGAAGAGTCAATAAGACTTAGAACTCCATTGTTTGTAAAAAGAGAATCAATTTCATAAGAAGAAAAATCTTGAAAAATAGCAAATTTTCCGGGATGAACTTTGGCATAGTTAACATAACTGATGTATGCTTTAATTGCCTCCGAATCATTGAATACTTGCTCTTTGATTTTTCTGGAAATTCTCATGGTTGAGGGGTTGCTTGAAGAAGCCATTAGAGTAGAGAGTAGAGAGCTTGAAGTTATGAAGAGAGAGTTTGAATTTGAAAATGAAAGTGAAAAGATATGATAAAAGATAGTGAATAAATAGATTCTCAAAGGACATATTCTCTGGTCAAAAAGTAGCTTTTCAGAGAATTGAATGAAGTGAAAAGGTGGAGGGATAAACAAAAAATTAAATTCAAATTCAGGTAGCCATGTCGAGATCATGGTAGGGACCATGTCGACACGTGCCTTTGAATTTTCATGAATTGATTTTTCCTAAGATCTCTAATATATATATATATATATATATTATTAATGTCTATATATTTCTGAAATATTATTATACTTATAATATGTTTCAGAAAGTATTAAAAAATAATACAAATAATAATAAAATAATAATAAAAAATAGAAAATAAAATTTAAAATTCAAACAGCACACCAATTCAAAATCAATCAATCAAGAAACTAATTCTAATCAAGTAATTTCAACCAATTGTATTGTAAACGTGTACCTTTTTCTGAGTCCGTTTCTATGAATTCGTCGGAGTCGTGAACTGCTGTGAAGCACAAAGTTGAATTATCTGTCTTCTGATCATCATCACTTGAGGACGAGTCTGAGTCATCTAGAGTAGCAGTAAATGCACGCTTCCATTTCTTTGCTGATTCATTGTTCATAGGAGGATTCTTCCTATCTGGATACAGACAGTCTCTTTTGAAGTGGCCTGGTTTATCACAGTTGTAACACTTTTCATTATTTGGCACTCCATTCTGATTTCCAGAATTCTTATAGTTGTATCTCTTGAGATTATTCATCTTTCTGTATTTCAGGAATTTCCTAAAATTTATGGTCATAAAAGCTATCTCTTCATCATTATCGCTGTTTGAGTCTGATCCATCGGTTAATGCATTGAATGCCATTGATTTCTTTTCAGATGCTTTACTTTCTCTTCTCCCGATCATTTGAACTTCATACGACATTAGATTTCTAATTAATTCTTCTATCTTCAAAATACTGATGTCATTTGCCTCTTCGATCGCAAGTGTCTTTTGATCCCATTCTGGAGTTAGAGAATTTAAAATCTTTCTGACTTGATCTTCTTCAGAAAATTCCTTTCCCAAAGATATTAGAGAATGCATAATATCCTGAAATCTACTATACATATCTGAAATAGACTCATTAGGATTCATTTTGAATAATTGAAACTGATTTGTGAGCATGGAAATTTTGGTCTGTTTAACTTTGCTTGTTCTTTCGTGAGTAACTTGCAAAGTTTTCCAGATTTCATATGCAGACTTACAAACTGACACTCTATTGAATTCATTTCTATCTAGTGAACAAAATAGAATATTCATTGCCTTAAAATTATTTTATGCAACAGTCTTTTGCTCACCAGTCCACTGTGCAAAATTAGTTGTGGGTTCAGAATATTCAGTTTGTGTGATATTCCAAGTGTCTAATCCTATAGATTGTAAATATATTTTCATCCTACATGCCCAATATGCACAGTTGCTGCCATTAGAAAGTGGTGGTCTGACAGTAGACTGACCCTCTACAAATGAACTAGTGACAGGAATACTAGTGTTAGTAACAATACCAGTACCAGTGTTGGTAGCCATTTTGAAAACTTTTCAAAAATCAGATTATAAAACTTTGAAACCTTGCTCTGATACCAATTGTGAGACATGCGGATTACGGATCTTAAGGCTAAGATTAACACTAGGGGGTGAATAGTGTTAATAAAGAATTACTAAATCTATTTGAGTTTATGTTAATTTAGACACAAATGTATGCAATATCCAGAAACAGGAATGATCACAGATGCAAAAATAAAATAAAAGCAGTAAAGGAAAGAACACACCAGATTTTATACTGGTTTGGAGTTTCCCTACATCCAGTCCCGCAACACAAGTACGGATTTCCTTTCAACAGCAATTGTACAATTACACCCTCGGTTTCAAGGCTACGAGGTACACCCTCCAGAATTTCGATCCTCTGAGTAGGGATACTTGATTTCCGGACCACAAGTTTACCCAATTGATTTACCAAGGCTACAATCACACCTTTTCCCTTTTGATTGATTTCCAAGGCTACAATCACACCTTTTCTCGCTTAATAGATTACAAAGAAGTCTATAACTCTGAATAGCACTGAGAACCTGTAGAGATAGTGATAGAGAATCAAACTAGAAGTAATCGAGTATGATTCAATGTTGATTTCGGCAGAGTAATGATAAGAATATGTATTAAGAAATGTGGAAGAAGAAGAGGAGTAAAAACCAGAAAAAAGTGATTAAAAATTCGTTGAAACTGACCCATATTTATAGAAGAACAACAACCATGACCATTCATGAAGAGTTATGGCGAATAGACACTTCTTTTGAAATATGAATTTTAAACCAAATTGTCACCATGTCGACATAGTACCCATAGGCATGTTGACATCCCAAAGCATTTTTTGATGTTTTGAATTTCTTTGAAAATAACCTTTATATTATATTAGAACTATTTTAAACTTTATAAATATACTTGAATATAGTTAAAATTCATAAGTAAATACAGAGAATAATATATAGATTTTAACTCTGATTTTATATTTAAATCTAAATATACATATTTAAAAGTTAAATATATTATTGAAAAGATAGTTTAAAATCAGGAGTAATTTGACTTTGAAAATAAAGATGTTTTTGAGGCTAAAATTATTTAAAATTAGGATAGAGAGTTTTGGATCTTTTAAATGGAAAGTTTTGAAATCATTTTGAAAACAAGATAATTTTGTAAAATCATTTGAATTAAAATTAGTGGATACAAAACAATGTCCCACTAGATTTTCGTAGGTTCCATCCTACTTAGGGTTCCATCCCTTTAACGGGCTCGAAGTGGATTCCATTCCATGAATAAATTGGATTTTAAGATGCCAGTGCTTTTCTACGAGTTTTAACAAAAATTCCTAATAATAAAAAATACTTATCCTTGAAATCTTGAACTCTTGATAATCTTGATACTCATGAGTCTTCTATCTTTATATCTTGAGTCTCTATACTATACAGTCTTCATTCATAGTACCTGCATGGTTAAATCATGCATATACATATATATCTAAACTTATATTGTTAGTATTTATATTTTATAATCTATTCTAAGGTTGTTGTCATCAAAACCATCATCTCATGGACTAACAAAATATACAGAGTTGCGA
Source organism: Allium cepa (assembly GCA_030765085.1). NCBI lineage: Eukaryota > Viridiplantae > Streptophyta > Magnoliopsida > Asparagales > Amaryllidaceae > Allium > Allium cepa. The sequence goes on along the minus strand of CM060942.1, from coordinate 568,511,118 downwards.
TAGTGAAAATAGTGTCTAATGAGAATCATTGATCAGAAGTAAATTAAAATCTCAGCCTAAACTAATAAGACTCACAATTAAGATGATTAAAAGTAATATTAAAACTAAAAGTTCTAAGAATGTGTAGAAGTGTTAAATTAGTAAATTGACAATCATCGTACATGTGCACAGTTGTTTCTAAGTCCATACTGTAGAAAATACATTTTTTATCAGTATACACATTCTTCTTTTTTAACAATTCAATAGTATTAAGCTTCTTATGTAATATTAACCGCATATGTAACATAGATTTAGGGTGTGTTCGCTTTCCATATAAATTTGAAAAGATCAGATTTAACTCCTAAATATTTTAAAAATTTATAAAATGAATTAAATATGAAATTTCTAGTCTTGTCCCAACACCAAATTTTAATATCATTGTTATTATCTAAATGGTATAATTCTAGTTTGGCACAATGAAGAGCAAACTAGTAGAAAGTAGTTCCTTTTAGTACCCGTTTAAAGCTAAACTTCCAATGAAAGTTCAAATTAGGTCGACAGACTTTTGAAATTAATACATTTTTGAAATTGCAAATATTGTAGAGACGTGTAATTTAAGAGGACTAGCAGATGTCCAGCAATCATGCCAGAAGAATGCGTTATTCCCTAAGTGGACAATGTTACCAATGCCTAGTTTAAAAATATTCAAGCTTTTTAAAACTGATTTCTAAAAGTCTGACAAATTATTGTGGTTGCTAGACATTAGTTGGCATAAATTATGACAGCAACCATAAAATTGATTAGAAATTAAATCCTTCCACTTAAGCTGTCCTAATTAGTATTAAACTTCCACAAACATTTTTCTACTAAAGAAATGCCGAGGTTATGAAGATTAATAATTCCTATCCTTCTCCTCTTTAGGCTTCCGAACCGAATCCCAACTAACTAGACACCTTAAACTACTACTAATGTTATGCTCAGCCCAAAGAAAATATCCCATAACCTTATTTATTTTTTTATTGACTACTCATTTTGAAAAGAGATGGATCGACATCCAATAAATGGAGAGTGCTAATAAAACATAGTTGAGTAAACTACCATACCCGCCATCGATAAAAATTTACCTTTCCATCTACATAATCTTTTGCTAATTTTATCGATGATAGTTAACCATTCATCATGTCTCAATTTTGTTGGTCATATTAAAAACCCTAAACAATCTATGGGAAAGTTCATAGTGTTACAATTTAACATGTTGGCAACTTAACCCTCTATGTTACCTATGTCATCTAGCACTAAGACCGATCTTTTGTCAAAATTAATTTTTAGGTCTGACGGTAGCTCAAAGTTATACAAGATAATTTTAAGGGCTATAATATGGGCAGGTGCGACATAAAAAGCATGGTGTTGTCTGCATACTGGGAGACGGAGAGACTGCAAATCGTAACCTCACTTCGAGCCCTATCTAAAATTCTATTATTGGTAGCTAGCTTGATAATTCTAGCAAAAACGTCGGCCGCTAAGTTGAACAATAGAGGTGACAAAGGATCATCTTACCTAAGTCCACATTTTGATTTTTTTTACCTAAAACACCATTTACCATAATACTAGAGTTGTCCATTTTAAGAAGAGTCATAATCCAACCTACCCATTTCACGTTAAAACCTCTCGCCACAATAAGTCTTTAAGGAAAGTCCAATCCGACGAATCAACAGCTTTTGCAAAATCCAGTTTTAAAAGTGCGCAAGCAACATTATTTTTACAACAATAGTTAATGAACTTTTGAATAATCGCAACCCCATCCATGATATTTCCGCTCTTGATAAATGCGGTTTGCGTAAAGCATTCATTTAAGAGCTAAGCCTATTAGTTAAAATCTTTGAGATAAATTTAAAGGAGCAATTCAAAAGTGAAGTAAGTCTGAAATTTTTTAATTCATTCGCACCAACTTTCTTATATAATAAAATAACATTAGCAAAATTAAACCTAGCTAACTGTAGCGTACCTTCGTAGAATTCGTTAAATTCAATTTAATTAGATCCGATTTTATAACAGACCAATTTTTTTTATAAAATAAAACTGGAAACCCATCGGGACCTGATGCTTTGTCGGAAGGCATGTCATTAATAGCTCTTAAAATTTCCTCTCTTTAAAGGAGGAGTCTAAACTGTCTAAATCAATCCTAGAATCCACATCATATAACTCTTCCCAATTAGCTCTAATCCTATGGCTTATTCTTGTTCCAAATATCTCTTTTTGATAGTTAGTAAATACCTCAGTTAATTCATATTGATCAAATTTCTATATCATCGATAATAATAGAGTTAATGGTGTTACTATGCTTTCCGTTAGCTACTTTATGAAAAAAATTGTATTTTTATCACCCTCATCCATCTACTGGATTCTAACCCTTTGTTTGCATATAATTTCTTCTTGAGTTAAAATTTTATTCAATTCTTCCTTTAAATTTGAAAAGACATTCTTCTCTGATAAGTTCAGAGATCCAGATTCTTCAATCTTATTTAACTTTAGAGTCTCATAATGTAAGTTCACTTTTTTGGTTCTAATATTCCCAAAGTATCCTTACTCCATTTTTTAAGAAAAATTCTTAAAACTCTAAGTTTGCTTACTAATACCTTGGCCATATTTCTAGAAAACCTAGCATTATAAAAACTTAGGAAAAGCCATTTGCTTTTAATTATATTCGTAAAGTTATTTTCTATCAACCACATCTTTTCAAATCTGAAAATTTTCTGACAGCTATTAAGGTAGTCACAAGAAAGAATAATGGGACAATGATTCGAGTAGATACTTGGTACACTAAAGACCTTACAACTGGGGAACTTGTCTTCATTTCATTGCTGATGAAAAACCTATCTAAGAACTATGTCAATGATAAACTGGTAAGCATTGATTTGTTAGTGGTAAGTCGATCAAATCACCATCAACGATAAACTGGTCGAACTCTGTAAAATCCCCCTTTTAGGAGCCCGCTCCCCTAAAAACCTAGTAACGTTGAAGTCACCATCCAACACCCATGGGCTTGGAGTGAACGCTCTAAACTCTAGACATTCACGCATAAGGGCCCTGCGCTCGACCTTGGAATAAGGGCCATAAGCATTAGAGACATCGAGGGTCGAATTGTCAACAATGTCTAAAAAGATAAGTTGCAGCGAGTGAACTATCATAATATGTTGTAAAAGCTTAACGTAACAATCATGTCAACCCACTAATATGCTCCCTGAGCTACCCCTAGTCGGAAGACAAACCCAATGGCTAAAGTGAAAACCTCCTAGGCTCCTATAAAGATGATAATTTGGATTTTCAATTTTAGTTTCTTGTAATAACGCAATGCCAACATTGTTGTCCTTTTAAAACGTCCTAATTTTATTATATTTATTTAAAACATGAAAAACCATAACAATCCAACTGATGTATCTTATGGTCTAAAAAAATCGAGTCCTCTCCAATTCCATACTCCAATTGAATTCAGATTCAATCTAAATGTCCTCAAAGAAAAACCAGCACTATATGCTAAGTGACGCAAAGCCTGAGTAGATAAGGTACTCAGGGCAGAAGGACTGTATGTGCTACGGAGGAGAGAATCCATACCTAAGCCTGACCTAACGATGCTACCTTTGACACCCGAGGCATGGGAAGCGTCCACGAGAACAGAAGTAGAAAGATCTCTGCAACCCCTCAGCCTTGCTCTTCTTCTAACAGTGTCACTATAAGCCACCTTGTTCTTGCCTCTACGGGTGCTTCTAGAGGAATCGACGACTCTAGAAGCAGCGCTCGAACGGCCCACGGGAGAGTCAAATGAAGATGGCCTCAAGTCACAAGCGCCTGAAGAAACTGAAACCATAACAGGACTATCCCCTATCTTGCGAACACCCAGCCCATCAGAAAAGGGCACCAATGCCATGCAATTAGACACTCCTTCGCCATCATCACTCCTCACTGACCGCATGGCCTCCACATTGCCAACAACGACGTCTCTGACAGCAACCTCACCATCGCCCATCCCTCAAATACCATCGACTCCATCACAAGTCAAATGCCGACCATCCCCTCTAACTTTCAAAACTCTACCAATCGCAGCCTGTGACAACAACCTGACATCGTAACCCACGTTGACCTCCCCTGCTTTATCACTGCCAATTGCAAAATCATCCGATCTATCATGTACTTCACGTACAGATTCACCATGCACTACAATATCTTCACGTGCAGATTTACCATGCACTGCATGTACTTCATCAACCGCAAAATGAACTTCACCATCCTGTAAACTCTGGAAACGCATGTTACAATCAACTGCAAATTCAGCTTCACCTACAGATTTTTCACACACCAAGAAATCCGAAGCACCCATATTATCAGCAGCAGTATTACCAATCGCCACATTAGCAATTTCTTTATCGATATTGTCAGTATCGTCATCCTCTGTAACCTCGTTAGCGTATGAAGCCATGACCACAACATCCACGCTAATCACATTATCCGCAGTATCAATTTCAATCACTAAATCATCACAAGCCTTGTTTGTGTCTTCACAAGTCATGACTTCATTATCTTCAAAAATTTGAAACATCACAAGACTTGACCGTATTAACCCTGGCAATAACGACATCTGAAACCTCAGAGTTGCAATCCCTGACCGCATCACAAGACCTGACTATATTATTTTCTAAATTTGCAGTATCATTGGCAATAATAGAATCTCAATCCTCACAGTTATAAGCCCTGACCACATTGCAAGCCCTTACTCCATTATCTGCAGTATCATTATCTTTAACATTTGCACGAACACTCATAGTATCATCATTGGCAATAACTGAATCGTCAGTTGCTATTTCAACAGCAAGCCTTTTGATTGTAGAAACATTAGAAACAATATCTATATCCTCACGAACCATTGGTGCATTAATGTCAGAAACTACTTTGACTTGATTTACCTCCTCTGATGCATAATCACTCATGGTTGCAAGATCGAGCCCAAAACACAGTATCTCACCATCTTCCCCATCCAGCATTTCCACCTTCTTTCCTAGTTTGGAAGCCAAACCACCATCCTCACAAAGCATCACCTTACCCGCTGCCAAACTATTGTCCAGGCCTTGACCTCCTGTGTCGTCAGTATCGGCAGACCCCAAGCCTAAATTCAACACAGTTGTCCCAAACTGCACCGGAACCACCTCATTTTCATTTAAAATACCATAAATGAGATAAGGGACAACACCATCATATTTATTGTTGCCTTCACACCTCAAACACATTATGTGTTTGGATTTCAAAACGTTACAATGAGCTCGAATAAGATAAGTGTTTACAACCAGGTACAAACAGGGCCATGTCATTTTCATTTGCATTTTCTTTAGCTCGTGTAGGCTCTGACAATGAGGTAGAAGGAGAGCAGGTTTCATTGACCGTTTTATTGGAGCTTCTAACATTTGCTACCCCTTGACATGCTTCTACATCTGGATCCAGATTCATGTGTTATGCTCAGACAATTCAACAAACACTTACTAGGCACTTCACTGAAGATGGCATTTCATCAAACATTTGCGAAAAGAGGCCTTTCCATACACCTCGATTAGCTGGAACCAAAGGAAATGATGTCAGAGGATTAGAAGAGATACAGATACAAGATGAAGTCAATTGAAGCATGAGATTGTAGTGGGAAATAATGTTATACACGTGCACAATTTACATTTGCAGTCCAGTTACTTCAATTATGTAATTTATAAGTTAATCAGGTGTATTTACTCAATTTACCATGTAACGGCTAGTTTGATTAGGTCTACCAGATCAATGCTATAAATATATGGGTAAGGCTATGTAAATGATATATGAGAGATTATTAATAAAACTTACAGTTTTTTTATCTGTGCATTTCTTATGCTACTGCTGTTCTTGCTTCACCTCCTTCTATCTACTGAAACTCATCTTCCTCCTTCTCTGCAATTACCTTCACCTAAACCCTTCCCTGCCATCACAACCCCACAAACTGCTGCACTCTGAACCATTCCTCCACCTGAATTGTCATTGTTCATCACTTCACCATGACTAACACCAGATCCCAAACTGCCAAGAACAAGGAGCATAACAATTTGGTATCAGAGCCTTCTGGTGAGCACAATACTGACCCTCACCACAAAAGTTCCTCACAAGACAGTTCTGATGACAATGAAGATGCTCCTCCATCAATTGATTCTGTCAATATGGAAGGTCTATCACAACACGAAAGGTGGCAAAAACAAGATCTAATTAATAATCGAACTGCATTATCACTCAAGAAACTAGACAAAAGTTCGCAAGAAATATCAACTGAGCTATCAAGAAACACCCAGGGTATTCAAGATCTTCAAGAAATGATGATGAATTTTTTTCCAGAAATTAAAGAAATTAAATCTCAACAAAATCCTGAAGGAATTCACAGATCAAACATCAACAGATCTTCATCCTTACCACAATATTCAACTCAGCAATGCAATAATATATCTACCATCTATGTACCTTCCAGCAATAGGCCACCAATCTTGTCAAGACCAGACACATTCACTGTGGATTAATCTTCTTCAAAGCTCCCTGCTCACCACACAAATCATCCTGCAGATAACACTAAATTCAAAATTAAAATGGATTTCCCGCAGTATACAGGAGAAGACAGAGTAATAGACTGGATTCGACAAGTGGAACAATTTTTTCAATACAATAAAACAGATATTCACGAGTGGGTTCACATCTGTTCATATCATCTCAAAAAAGAAGCATTACAATGGTTCTACAGGTATTCACATACTGTTACTGATTATGATCAATGGTCCGTCTTCTCTAAAGCTATCCAGGTACGCTTTAGCACTAATGATCTTATTAGGCCATATGATACATTCTCATCTCTTAAACAAACAACCACCGTTATGCATTATGTCAATCAGTTTGAACTGTTAGAAAGATTAATTGAACATATTACACCCACTCACCTTTTACAAAAATTCTTGGGGGGGTTGAAGGAAGAAATTAAATTTGATGTTATAGATGCAAATCCAATCGATTTTGACTCGGCAGTTTCTTTAGCAAAATTTTTTGAAAGAAGGTGGCTTGAAAAAAAGAGAAACAAAAAGAAATCTTCTTTTAAAAATTTTACAGACAGTGACCAGCCTTCTGTTCCCCAATCTACTCCTCCTGCTGTTGATAAATTTTGAAAATTTAAAAAATTAACACCTCAAGAATTATTACACAAGAAAAAAAATAATATTTGTTATGGGTGCAATGAAAAATATCATTTTAGTCACAAATGTAAAACTAAACAAATCCATATTATGGAGCGAATTATAGACTTGGCAAACAATTTTAATACTGATGATGAATTTTTTGAGGATAACATACAATCTCCAAAATCAAAAGATGACCAAGAAAATGATAAAGCTTTATTTTCCATTTCTATTAATGCCTTGTTAGGCATTCCTACTCTTCATACTATCAAGGTAAAAGGAAAAATCAATAATAAAACTGTTATTTTATTAATTGACTTTGGGTCAACACATAGTTTTATTGATGATAAATTAGCCCAGAAACTAAATCTACCAAGGCACCAAACAAAATCATATGAAGTTCAGGTGGCAAATGGTCAAAGGCTTCAAGGTAAAGAATTATGTTCTCAAATCTTATTACATTGTCAAGGTTGCAAGATGCCTATAGATTTATTGATATTACCAATGGAAGGCTGTGATATAGTTTTAGGTACACAATGGATGCGAGAACTTGATGAAATTTGTTTCAATTTTAAAAAACTACAGGTCAGATTTTTTTACAATGGCACTGAATATAACTGGCAAGGATTATTAGCTTCTGATATTAAACATCTCAACGACAAAAATATTTCAAAACAAATAAACCATGCAAGTTTAAAATACATGCTTTTATCTTCATCTCTGTCTGTTTCAACAGAACTAAATATGCATCCTATTATTCAAACATTGCTTACTGACTTTCCTACTGTAACTTCCTCCCCACAATTTTTGCCACCTATAAGACATTGTGACCATCAAATACCACTACTACAGGGTTCACAACCTATTTGTCTTAAGCCATATAGATATTCATATCATATTAAAAATGAACTTGAGAAATTAGTTCATGAGATGTTGGCCTCTGGTATAATCCGGAATAGTAACAGTGCTTTTGCTGCTCCAGTAGTGATGGTTAAGAAAAAAGATGACTCATGGAGACTTTGTATAGATTATAGAGGATTAAATAAAATAACAACTAAAGATAAATTTCCTATTCCCCTAATTGATGACCTTTTAGATGAGCTTTATGGTTCTAATACGAAACTTGATCTCAAATCAGGGTATCATCAAATTCGAATGCATGAAAATGACATCCACAAAACATCATTTAAAACTCATGAAGGGCACTACGAATTTCTAGTAGTGCCTTTTGGATTATCTAATGCCCCTTCCACTTTTCAAGCTCTTATGAATTCTATTTTTAAAACTTTCTTACGACAATTCGTTTTAGTATTTTTTGATGACATTCTTGTATATAGCAGATCTTGGGATGAACACATTCAACATCTACGACTGGTACTACAAGTTCTACAAGACAATCAGCTAATCATCAACCTATCAAAATGCTCTTTTGCTGAAGAAAAACTTCAATATTTGGGTCACATCATTTCAGAGAATGGTATTGCAGTTGACAAGGAAAAAACAAATGCAGTATTAAATTGGCCACAACCACAAAACATCAAGGCTCTCAGGGGATTTTTAGGACTATCTGGCTATTATAGAAAGTTCATTCGACGTTATGGACTTATTGCAAAACCATTAACTGCAATTCTAAAGAAGAACTCATTTTATTGGACTGAAGAGGCAACATAAGCTTTCTATAAATTAAAAACTTGCCTTATCAACCCTCCAGTCCTTGCCATGCCAAACTTTAATAAAGATTTCATAATCGAATGTGATGCCAGTGGATCAGGTGTTGGAGCTGTACTACTTCAAGACAATAAGCCACTTGCTTACATCAGCCAAGCTTTGCATGGAAAGAATCTACAGTTATCCACCTATGAAAAAGAACTCCTGGCATTATTGTTAGCAACAAAAAAGTGGTCTCAATATCTGATTGGTAGAAAGTTCATTGTCAGAACTGATCATCAAAGTTTACAATACTTATTGTCACAGAAGTTAACTACAGGAATACAAGCAAGATGGTTGGCTAAACTTCATGGCTATGATTATCAAGTAGAATATAAGGTTGGCAAAGAAAACATTGTGGTAGATAGTTTATCTAGAATACATGAAAACCCGTCGATGCAAGCTATCTCTGTAGTGCAAGCAGACTGGATAAAGGAATTAAGGAATGAAGTCCAACAGAGCCCTTTCTATGAAGTCAAGAAAGAAAAAATCTTAAGTGGAGAATTAGTGGCTGATAAATACAAGATTGTCGACAACTTGATTTTTTATAAAGGAAGAATACTTTTAGATCATAGCAACAATTCCTTATTAAATGTAATACTTGCTGAATTTCACTCTTCACCTCTTGGAGGACATGCAGGTGTGAAGAAAACAAAGAAAAAAATTGTCCAAAATCTTCTTTTGGAAACATATGAAATCTACAGTGGAAAATTTTATCAAACACTGTGATGAATGTCAACGAGCAAAATCAGAAAATGTTCCTTACCCTGGTCTTCTGCAGCCATTGCCAATTCCAAATCATGTGTGGACTGACATTTCGATGGATTTCATTACCCATCTACCTAAAAGCAATAAAGCCACGGTGATTTATGTAGTAGTTGACAGACTCTCAAAATATGCTCACTTCTTTGCATTACAACATCCATTCACAGCTAAACAAGTTGCTCAGGTTTTCTTTGATGGAATTTTCAAGCTTTATGGTATGCCTGCAACAATAATCAGTGATAGAGATTCAATTTTTCTTAGCAATTTTTGGCAAGAAATCTTCACTTTACAAGGCTGCACACTTAAATATAGTTCGGCTTATCATCCATAAACCGATGGCCAAATTGAAATTATAAATAAATTATTGCAAACCTACCTCAAATGCTTCATCTGCCACAAATCAAAGGACTGGACAAAATGGTTGACGCTAGAAGAATTTTGGTACAACACTTCTTGGAAGGAATCTACAAAATTAACCCCGTATGAAATTGTTTATGGAAGACAACCTCCTACACTTTTATCATATGTACCTAACACTGCGAAAGTTCAACAAGTGGAAGAGGAATTATTTTCTAGAGATATTACTTTGCAATTTTTGAAGGATAATTTATTTCTTGCACAACAGAGAATGAAGAAGCAGGCTGATTTGCATAGGACTGAAAGACATTTTGACATTGATGATTGGGTATATTTAAAACTTCAACCATATAGACAAATTTCAGTAAGTTCAACAAATACAACAAAGCTATCTCCCAAATATTATGGTCCTTTCAAAGTTCTACAAAAAATTGGTGAAGTTGCTTACAAGTTGGATCTGCCTAACACCGCAGAAATACATCCTATTTTCCATGTCTCTCAGCTAAAAAAGAAAATAGGCTCACACATTATTTTACAACAAGATGCACCATCTTTCACTGACACAATGATCGATGAACCGGAGAGCATAATTGACAGGCGAATGGCTCCAAAAAACAACAAACCAATTGTATAAGTCCTTGTCAAATGGAAGAATAAACCACTTACTGATGCTACTTGGGAAGAATATTGGGATTTAATAAAGAGATTTCCGACATTAGACCTTGAGGCAAGGTCTCTTTTTAAAGGGGAGGGGAGTTGTTATGCTCAGACAATTCAACAAACACTTACTAGGCACTTCACTGAAGATGGCATTTCATCAAACATTTGCGAAAAAAGGCCTTTCCATACACCTCGATTAGCTGGAACCAAAGGAAATGATGTCAGAGGATTAGAAGAGATACAGATACAAGATGAAGTCAACTGAAGCATGAGATTGTAGTGGGAAATAATGTTATACACGTGCACAATTTACATTTGCAGTCCAGTTACTTCAATTATGTAATTTATAAGTTAATCAGGTGTATTTACTCAATTTACCATGTAACGGCTAGTTTGATTAGGTCTACCAGATCAATGCTATAAATATATGGGTAAGGCTATGTAAATGATATATGAGAGATTATTAATAAAACTTACAGTTTTTTTATCTGTGCATTTCTTATGCTACTGCTGTTCTTGCTTCACCTCCTTCTATCTACTGAAACTCATCTTCCTCCTTCTCTACAATTACCTTCACCTAAACCCTTCCCTGCCATCACAACCCCACAAACTGCTGCACTCTGAACCATTCCTCCACCTGAATTGTCATTGTTCATCACTTCACCATGACTAACACCAGATCCCAAACTGCCAAGAACAAGGAGCATAACATCATGGCATCTAGAAAATATTGTGGATTGTATTTAGCAAATGTATTTAGAAAAAAATGTGATTTTGAAGGCGATAGACTAATGCAAATAAGGGTTTGGAACTGAAGGAAAATGTTGAAAAAGTCGAACTGCAGCTCATATGAAGATCTGGGCACGGGACCCAACGGCGACCTGGGTGGAGTTGAAGGTCCACTGGAGCTCTGATGGTGATTTCGCAAGGCACAAACGAGTTGCCTGTGGCCCAGTTTACCACAATAGAAGCAATGAATTGGGTCTCCGTAGGCTTTTTCAAGGTGTGTTATGGCGATGAAATCGGATCCAGGGCGTTCTTGATAAGGCAGTTGATTTCTGGATTTGAAGAGCGGAATGTTGACGAAGGCCAGATTTGAGATTATATGCGTATGTAGGAATGGATCTGAGATTAGGTGCGTTGAAGTCGAAGAATGGTAAGTCTCATGTGGATAAGATTTTGCATGAAGAAGAAAAGGTGGAATGGTAACGGTAATTTGTTTTCGCCATTGAATTGCATAATCTTTAATCTTTAACGAGATATTTTTGATGGGGACATCATTTTATTTAATATTTACAATAGGAATTGTGTTTTTTTTTTTAGAATCGAACTTGGGTCTTTTTACCAGAACTCAAGCCTCCTTTCCACTGCGCCGCACCCGCGGACAGGAATGTTACATAAATACGTTCTTATCATTTTTGTTACTTCAACCTCAAAATTTTCTAAGTGTTTGCCCCGAACAAATTTTTTTCGTTTGGGTAATGAGGACATCGTTTAGAAGATAGAAATATTTTACATTTGGTGATAGGAACATTTTATAACTTAGTGATAACGACACAATGGCAATTTGACAATTAATTTAAAAATGATTTGGTAGCTTAACAAAGAAGATTCTTTGTCTCCCTACTTTGCATATCATTATTTTATTTGTTCATATTGATCTTTATACTAAAAGGGTAGTTATGGACTAGAATTTCCCCTCTTAATATAGACATTTAAGTAATTAATTTTTTAGTTAATTAATTAATAATTCATTTTTATCCGTTTGATAATTCATATCAATTGGATAGATTACAGGAAATTTAGTGAATTTCTTTACAGGAAATCATAAACATCATTATTTAGGTCTAATAAAAATTTCAAACGGAAATATTAATTTTACTATTTAAGAACATTATTTTACAGTAAAAAAAGGCTATATGTTCACCCTTGAGCATTCGTAGAAATTAATTTGCACATTTAAAAATTATGAAATTTAAAACTCATCTCTCATTTGATATTATAAACAACATATCCAAATTCAAATCGTTTGGAAGTGATTAGCTCAAGTTTCCTTTTAATTATGTCATTGTTTTAGTCATTTTCAACACATACCATATTGGATCATTTCGTCATCATAAAAATTAGAATGAAATCATCCTAAATAACCAAAAACTTATCAAAACAAAAATAAAAATGATTTGGAATGGTAATGGGATGATATTACTCACCTTGATGAAGGATTTTTTTTGAATTCCTTTGAAAATGAAGCTTAATTTGATTTGCTCATTTCTTTAATCTGCTTGAAAGTGGTGGTTTACGGATTTTGGTTTGATTTTTTTTGGTGATCGGAATGAAGTGATAGAGGGTTTGTGTTGAGAAATATGAGAAAATGTTATGAGCTTTGGGTCATTTTTATTAGTTCATTAGTTTCCTTCAATATTTTTATTCTCTTTGTTCTCTTAGCCTACCAATATTTTATGGCCTGTAATTAATTACTCAATAATTGATTTAATCATCTACCTGAGCGTTATTTCCCTATTTTAACTGATTTTTTCGTTCAATTAATTAACTTTCACATTTTCAAATTAAATCAAACATTTAATTATCTTATTTACTATAACCTTCCCGTATTTGGCCTGTCCCCAAATATGGGTGATACAATCTCCCCTCCTTGTAAGACTTCCGTCCTCGAAATTTGAATAAGGCATCCAAATGCATATATAAGCACATAAAATGTAGAATATAAGTGCATCCATTAATTAGCCAACTACTAGTATAACAACCCGCAAATTTGACACACTAATTAACTATAAAGATTTGTTTAAATTTAATTGGCGATAAAGGAAATTTAAGCATAGTTTTCATTTTGAAAATGTTGATATTTTCATTGCATTTGGATGTTCAATAAACGAATTTTGATATAAAATATGTTAAACTTTGGACCTAAGATACCTGAATTTTTGCTATAAGCACAAGCCTTCTCCAATCCTGGTCGCCACCAGACTATATTCTCTTCTCTAATCAAGAAATTTCTTTTTAATCCCAATTTAAGGGGGAAATTTTTTTGAATCACAAATTTTTCTTGAAGTTCAAAGTGTCCAAATGCCATCGAATTAATTATATAATTGATTGTCTTGGTAAGGAGAAGAGATGTCAGGTATTCGTTTTTGGAGTTAGAGCTTGATGTAACAACCCGCATATTTTACGATTCGTATATTTAAAATGTTTAATTTAAATATAGCATCGTTAGTCGGATTTAAGTCCGAGAATGTCACTGTTTCATAAAATAACAGTTGAATTAGTGAAAAGACAATGTGGATAGTGCTATATGGGAGTATCTATTTGAAAACACAGTTAAATAGATATTCAGATGTCTGAAATGGGTAATTCAGACGTCTGAAATTGCTTGAGTTCAACCAGAAAGGAAATAGGCTAAAATTGCCTTTTTCAGGCGTCTGAAATGAACCATTCAGATGTCTGAATATTGTACTAGACAATATTAATTTTTCCAGATTCAGATGTCTGAATTGGAAATTTCAGACGTCTGAACGAAGAATGAAATTCAGATTCAACAACTGGGACTCGAGACTACTTCCATTGAATCCAAAATGGTGTTTGCGACCTTTTTGAGTATAAACATCGATATGTTTGGAGCTAGCTAAAATTTCAACCTTTTCACTTAGGGCTTTGGTTTGGGTTTCAACCCATTAACCTAACATATCAACCCAACTCCACTCCACTCTTCTTCATTCCTTCATAATATTTCCTACAACTCAAACTTTAGCACAAATGGTGGAGAAGATTGGAAATTAAAATCCTAAGCCCTAGTTTTTTTAGAAAATCCAAGCTTTAGCTCCAAAAATCAAAGAGAAGCTTAGGTAAGCATCTCCTTCTTCTTCTCCAACTCAATCTCTATCCAATTTCAGAAACTTCCTATAACCTAATTTGGGAAATTATTGCTTCTAGACTTAGATTGGAGTTTTTTTGAGTTGAGATTGAAGAGTGGTTGATCCTCCTTTGTTTTCAAGCTTCTCCTTCCTTGTTTTTGGGTTTAAAGGTGAGATTTTTATCTCACATCTAGGTCTATAACTATCTTTGATTGTTAGGTATGAATTCCTAACACCTTTACATGTTCATTTGATTTTGATTTGGTGAAAATCCCAATTTTTGGTTTTTAAGTCAAAATTTGTGGAAACCCTTTTATGGATGTTTGAACATGTTTTTGATGATGCATCAAAGAGCCTATAGGGCTGAGTAGTCGTTTGGCGTAAACCCCTCGCGATCGTCACTCATCCGATCGCTTTCGATATGATTTGGCCATCATTGGCCTAGGCAAAATATCGCCCAGAGCTTCAGTTTCAGACGTCTGAAATATCAAATTCAGACGTCTGAATCTGCTTATCTCGGCCCAGTTTGCCTA
Organism: Allium cepa; assembly: GCA_030765085.1. Taxonomy (NCBI): domain Eukaryota; kingdom Viridiplantae; phylum Streptophyta; class Magnoliopsida; order Asparagales; family Amaryllidaceae; genus Allium; species Allium cepa. Next base: position 568,496,031 of record CM060942.1, on the reverse strand, counting down.
ATTTGTGTGGGTTTTCAATTTTAATCGATTCGTGTTAATCCGACTATTTGTTATCATTTATCGACTTTGATGACTTCTTTTTCGGAAATTTTGGGAATATCCATTTTTGATGGATTCGGTATGGATTTCTATGGATTTGATTCATGGCTTCGAATGTGAATTTCGGTGATTGATTGTTTCTACAATCATTTCTGTGATTTGTCACTTTAAAATATAAAGGTTTTCTATACTAGTAGTAAATATCAAAACTCTTTCATTAAAACGATTTCGACACTATTTTATTACAAAGCTCGTTTCTAAAACCATTTTCCAATCTATTAGTATATACAAACCTTTATCTCATTCGTTCGAGAAATCCAATTAAACGACTTAGCAAAACAAGTGGTATGAAATGCTTGCGTTTACTTTGTCGGTTAATTCTTAGACTTGTTCGATTGAAACTCTTGTGACAACTTTCGAGTGGAGATCTACAATTTGTTCGTAAATACTTAAGTTAAGCCAGTGGTTATGGGACATGAAGCTAAACTCATTTATTTACTAGCCTAGTGTAATTAACACTTTCTGTTGATCATTGATGATCATTTTTTGATTTAGACTAGCGATATGCTATGTTTCTTTATCCACGTAGGGGACGGTACCTCGTTTTATTGAGTTTCGTCTCATTTCTTTTTAGGCTAACGACCTATGTATTCTTTGGAGTTTCGACTCGATTTTATAGGCTAGCGACCCATGTCCTTTTATGGAGTTCGGTTCATCGGACGTACCTTTGTACTACGTCGTTATTCTGGCTTATCAGGCTCATCGGGTGTACCGTTGTACTACATCGTTGTTCTGAATTATTTGAGTTTCTGGTTCCACCGGAGTACCGATATTGTACTACTTCGTTGCACCGGCTCTATGGTTAGCGACCATGGGATAGCGTCCCGTTTGTGATACACGTGTTGGTGAGTTTTCATGCTCCCGTTTTGTGATAGGCCTCCCCCATTTTGTGATTTCTGGATTTTTAATTGATGATTTCTAGAATTTGTGTTTCACCAATTTTTATGATTGGCATCGATATGATGTCAATATTTATGATTTGGTGAATAAAATAAAGAATATGATATTCTTTTTGGTGTTACGAGATTTGTTGAGATATTGTACGATTTTTGTCGTCAATTAGATGTATACTTTTCATAGTATGACATTATTGTTACCATATGTTTTTTTTGTCATACCTCATATTCTATCTCATTTTTATCTGATGTTTATAGCTAGACTGATTCGTTTATTATTTTATTATTAAATAATACTCGGGTCAGACCGAGATGTTACATGTGCTTCTACTTGGCTCTTTATTTGGAGCCATCGTCTGACTTTTGTCTAACTACATTAGATTTGTAGTTTTTGTTGATATAAATTTGAGATAGAGACTTCTTGATGTATACTTATTTTTTTTCTAGCACTTGTATATATTCTTTTGTGATACTGTGGATCTTATTAGACCACTACTCTGATGTACACTTTTATGCGTTATATTCATATCTGTTTCCGCCTTTGAGATATAAACCTCTGTGACTGATTTATGTTATGCTTATTTCTATATTTGTTTCCGAAGATTAAATAGCCACTGTGTAGTAGCTTTGAGTTTGAATCGATGTGTCGGATTTTCTCTTGAATTGAAATGCATGTTATTCTATCTGACATATCGATGCTCGCACAAAGCAATTACACGGATGGTCACTCCTCAACAGCCTTATTCTTCGTGCTAGTTGACGGCATTACCTCGTAGTGTCCTTGGCTAGCGTGAGTATAGAGGTGGGGAGTCACACTTGAGGTGGTTAGAATTTAGCGAAAACGTTTGGACTGTCCGTTTTAGTATTTTGCAAACTTTGATGATACGACCAACCGAAGGCGCAATCATGTAAAAGATGGTGGAAAATTTCCAACACATATGGTTGGATCGTTCCAGATTGGGGTGTGGATGCTAGAAAATTGGTTTAAGTGGTTTAAATGGGGTATGATAGGTGGTTTTTTTTGGTGGCAACGACGTTAGGGAAGGTTGGGGTATGCTCGGCCAAGGCAAGAGGGTCAGATATGTTCTCGAACGGTGTTGTGGAGGTTCCTACAGTGGTGTTATAACAACCTCATGTGCAAAAGGCGCATTAAAGGAATTTTTTTAATGATTTTGATTTTTCTTCACTTCTATTCCTATTAAAATTAATTACATAACCGTCCCTATGATTCTTAATCGCCACATTTTTCCATATGACCTCCGTTTCATATGTGATTTATTCCGTTGGGTTCATGACAAAGTTTCATAATTTTTTGCATATGTTTAATAGTTGTAGGTATTTATATTTCAAAATGTTAAATAAATACTGAATAATATATATATATATATATATATGTAGATATATATATTGACATATAGTATGCCCTTTTGATGATTTTTTGGCTGTTGTGATGTTTCTAATATGGTATGTGTTCCAATTTGGTTGTTTATTTGTTTAATTTCCGCATTATTTGATGATGGATGTTTTATATTTATTAGTAGCGGATTTGGGAAAAATAAATAATTAACTAGAAGTAAATGAAAATGTGTAATTATGGAATAAATTGTATTATATACAAATTTTGGATGATATCTGTAGATAATCCTAATTAATAGTTTGTTGAATTAAATATATAAATTTTAGTAGAGTTATTATTTATGAGTTTTCGGAGAAGTTCATAAAGTGAATTTTGATAATTTATTATTATTTATAAAGTAAAGTAGAAATTAATAAATAACAATAATATTTTTGTAAAGATTATACTGTTTTAGAGTAAAAAAATATAATCCTTTTTAAAAAATAATAATAAGGTTTGAACAAAAAACAACTTGCTAAAAAATGGCTACCTCCGCTTTAGGCGTCTTCTTAAGATCTAGGTCCATTTTACCTTCCTTATCCAACGTTTGTCTCTCCACTTCCCTTTCCTTCTCAATCTGACATTCTGCCTCGTCGTTAACACTTAATCATCGTCATCGCTCATCTCTTCCATATCAAGAATGGAAACATAGAAATGAATCTTAATTTTCTTATTCAATTGAATAATGCATGATTGAAGTGCTTATACCTATTCTAGTCACATCTTTGTTGCGCCGCCTTCTCAAACACCTTGATCTACAAAAGTTAGTTCAGCTAGTTTCTCCATCTTGTGATATTTCATGTTTAGCTCAAAATACCATTTTATATATATTAAATGCTCCTAATGAAATGGCTTCCCCAGACCCTATCAGTGGCATCACGACATCGGCAGAATTTCTAATGTCATCTTCGGTACCACTTACAATCATTTCTATGCTAGCCCCTTCAATATCATATGTGGTTTTTTAACATCTTATGTAGCGTTGTTGTCGCTGATGAGGTATCTCTTATTACTCGTGCTTTTGATTATAGTGATAGATAGTAGCTCTATTCTTGCTATGTTTCCTATTCATAATATAGTTGATACCTCTATTTTTATGCCCATATTATGGTCTTCCTTATTCTCTTTTAAACCGCATAATGCATGAGTTTATTCTTCTAAATAATTTGAATTAAAGAATGTAATTGGGATTAATATTCTTCCTTCTGAAGTGTTAAAGAAGGAATGACTTTATGGCAAGATCATCTAGTGGGTTTTTTTATTTATGACTATCCTTTTTTTTCAGTTATGAAGTACCACTTAATGAGACTTCAAAAACTAGAAGGTAGAATTACTGTTTGATATGACAAAATTTTGCTCAACTTTAAATTCACTTTTTTAGAGGATAGGCTTAGGATACTTGAAGCAGAACCAATCATTATTTTAGGCAAGCCTTTTATAATAACCAAATGGAGTCCCTGTGTAGACATTGCATGTGATTAGGTACTCTCTACCCCTACTTTAGTCCAATTCCCGATCATTCCATTTGCTTTTCAATCTATGATTGGTATATATTGGTTGGCAAACTTTATTGGAGAATAGGTTTACTTTGATGTTGCAACAGTTAAGAGGGAAAGGTTGGATTATGCAAGAGCATTGATTAAGATAAAGCCTGATATGTTGTTACGGTCAATTTTGCCACTAGAACCGATTGTTGAGCAGGTTGCTTTGGTAGACATTAACTATAAATGGAAACCTCTAATATGCACTAATTGTCCATCCTTTGGTCATCTATTTGCCACATGCAAGCATTCCCCTAGTTCATTGCCTTCAATAAATGTTTAGAAAGAGGACCACAAGCTCCCTATCTCTTAAAAGATTCTGCCGTCGAAAGTTGTGAGGTGCGTATGGGTTCGCAAAGCTCACCATTTCCTATCCTATCCCCACCTATTCTTATGAGGAAAGACCAATTAGTGTGTTCCTTTCCTTCCTGTGACAAGCTTTTTCTCAATTTCTATTTCCAACCTTATTATATGGTATATAGATGAGAAGACCGGGGTTCACAAAGTGACACACTTTTGTTACTCTCCTATGAATGTCACTTATTCCAAGTATGTTATGGATGAGGAAGGCGGGAATAGATTATCATATCTCAAGGGATTCATTATCTCTTTCCATCGAGGGAAATTATGGGGAGCATAATAGTGAAATTCTTAAAGATGAGACCTTAGATAAGTGTTTTATTTTCCATAAGGAGTATGTTAATTTTGACGGTAACATTTCCAAGATGTTTAATGGCTATGTAAATTTTTTTAAGTCCGATTTCTCTAAGAATGAGAGCGTATCCTCCAACGAGGAGTGGGAATAGTGTGTTGTACCTATAGTAGTTAGGGTATCCTACTCTACTGTTGTATTAAACTTACTTTTCTATTTATGTATATGGTAGGGCTCCATATAACCCCTCTTGCCTCGTAAAATAATATAATTATTTTTATGGAATTTATGGAAAAAATTATTATTATTATTATCTTCTTCTTTCTCAAAACTTGTTAAATCCGATATATAATAGATTGTGGTCGGATTTGAGTTGAAATCTTTGTATTCCGTAGAAAAACATAAAATAATAAAATTAAAGTGGACAAGGCGTAGAATTTGTCAAACCACTATAAAAATTGTGTCTTTTTATTTCTTTTTGATTATATCTTTTATATATTATCTACTTTAGGGTATTGTACCATTTTTTGACGTAACATTTTTGGTGCTTTCACTAAGAAAGTGCTGGATCGAACAACCTCAAGCTTGGATCTGAAGTTTGGAAGAGATAAAGAGGCCTTCTACTAAAGCAATGACATGGCCAAGTCAACGAGGGCATAGGGGCAGCGAGGAGGTATCATCAAGTTCAAATCCTACATGTAAAAACCCTGTTTCATAACCGTAATATTAAACTAAATTAATTAAAATAGAAGTGTTTGTATTTGATTTCGATATTTATTACATTGAAATCAAACTAGTGTTCAATTAAAGTCTATTCAATAAAGGATTTTGATAAAATTGAATTAGTTTATAAATTCCTTTTTGGATAATACATTAAATTTAAATAAAATGATTATAATACATATAAAATATTTTGAAGTGGATATAATTTCTGTATGAGTGAAATAGTTGGAAAATAAATCTACTTCATTTTAATACGATGAATAATTAAATAAGAATAAACAAATACTCTATAAAATAAAATTTGTCTAGTTGTGGAAATATATATTGTAAAATGAAGTGTAGATCAATGTAAATTAGAATGAAACATATTTATAAATAAACGACAAGGATTAATATTTAAATGCAAGAGAAATTAACTAAAAAGGTAGATTACGTTGGAAAAAAGGCCCAAAAGAAATAATAATAATATACCTAGCCCATGTTAAACCGATCCCTTGTTTCCATACCCGATTTAAACTCATGTAACCTTGATTCCATCTCCTCTGCCCAAACATAACACAATGCCATAAAAACCCCAAATTACAACTTTAAGAAAAAGGACATCACAGAAACAAATAGTGACCCTGGGTTAATGCTCGTCATTGACGATAAATTGGGCCATGTGCGTTCGGTTGGGGAGTGGGTGGTCGATCGAAGGAGGCGCATGAGAGAAGATACAAGATCATTCCAGGCGGTGTCGACATGGAGGCACACACATCTTCATGTGGTGGCTGGCGTGGGCGACCTGTGTTGACAACTGGAAGGAGCATACGAGCTTTGAGGTGGTAGATGTAGGTCGAGGGCGACAAGTTGAAATAGGCAATGATAGAGGCGTAAACAAGGTGACGGCTGGTTGCGATTGACTTCGGGAAGTGGTGAGGTGAGTTGTTAAACTCATGAATTCTATCTCTAATTAGTTGATTTCCTTTGGCATGTTAATATGGTTGATTGTGTTATAACTCTTGTTTGTTAATGATTAGATTGGCTGAAATGAAATGTTGTTTCCTTTTTGTACTTTGTTGTTAATATATATGGTGTATTCTAGTTATTGCATGTCTTTTGGAGGTAGTTGATTGCTTTGTAGTGTTGATTCATTGCTTGGTTTGATTATGTAAATTTACAAATAGAACTCCATCCTTTTGTGAATTAAAACCCGATAATATGTTGATACTTATACATTGTCGTGTGATCGGAGTTATTAGAAAATAACTCGGATCGATACATAATTCCATATTTGGAATAATATTTTATAGAGAAGTGTTGGTTCTAGATGATGCTTTTTTGATGGGTTTATTGTTTGAATTGTTTAAATGTTTGCAAAAGATAATGACATTTTTTCTATTTTTATTTTTATTGGAATTTGATTTATAGAGTACAGTTAAATTATAATATATTCTTGACTTTGTTCTTATTTCATAATTTTTATTCAAAGTTTTAAGAATAAGTAAGATTTATTCACAAAACCTTTTTAAATTCACTTTATAAGTATATTATAAATTTGGAAATGCATTAGTATAAAAGGTAAAATAAAATATTTTATTATTGTATAAAAGCTATTATGGAAGTAATAATTTCAATTTCATGTGATTTTAGTTATAAAAGAGGTTTAAATGATTTTGAAGGAGTTCAAAAGCCTTTGGAAATAAACAAATCTTCCATAAAATGAATTTATGGATTTAAAATTTATTTTAGGAAATTTTATTCTTGTATATACATAATTAATTTAAAACTCTTTTATTTATTTTCTGGATAAAGATTCTTGATTTCTTGCTTCTTCTACTTCCTTGATTTCTGAAATTTCTAGAATTTTTTTGATTTCATATTTTGAGGAATTCTCATTATTCTAAATTATTTAGAATAGAGTGTGTGTGTGTATTAGATACATTGTATATAAAAAGAAATCATTTTTGAACAATCGTATTAAATAAATCATTAGAAATCACTTATAGAGCTTATATAAAATATATTGATGATTTCAGAATTCGGGATTCGAAATATGATTTTGAATCTTATATTCAAAAGTATTTTGATGAAATATTATTACAGAATTTTTAATAGTAGTGTTTTATAAAGCGAAATATAAAATTATATATATATATATATATATATATATATATATATATATAGGCTTTCTATATGTGTATAACAACATATTTTTTAAATACAGCTATTTTAGGGTCATTAGACCAATATCTAAATGATTTTAAAAGGAGTAATTTCTATATAATTTTTTTTACTTCTATTGCATGAAAATTTTAATTAAATGATTTATTAGTGCTAATGGTACGAAACCCTATGTACCATTTTATCAGTTCATTATTTCATATATACGATGGAATATTTTATAGAGTGGAGTATACGATCTTTTAGCAAACATTTGAGTATTTCCTAGTGGTTATGAGACATTTGGGGTGACACTAGTTTGATTACTAGTTGATAGTATTTAACACTTAATATTTTAGCTATGTAAAGTTTACAATCTTTTAGTAAACATTCGAGAATCTCCTAGTGGTTACAGGACATTTTTGGCGACACTGGTTTGATTACTAATTGAAAGTATTTAACACTTAATATTTTAGTTGAGTGGAATTTATGATCTCTTCGTAAATATTTGAGTATCACCGTGTGGTTATAGGACATTAAGGGAAACTCGAGCATTTAACATTAGAATGTATATAACGCTTTAGATCAGAAATGATCTTTGAGATATCACGTATTAGGCATGTACGACAAGTATCGGCTTATCTTTTAATGGAATGCACCCATGCATGATCAGCGTGTACCGGCTTGTCTTTTAATGTCATGCATCCATGCATGATCAGTGGGTATCGGCTTGTCTTTTGGTTGACTCGCTTTCTTGCTTATCTTTTGGTTGACTCACTTTCATGTTTGTCTTTTGGTTTTGACTCACTTTCGTGCTTCTCTTATGGTTTTGACTTGCTTTCATTCTAGTTTATGATTCTGATTTTGTGAGATATTTCGATTCACTATATTTTGAGATGGTTACTTATCATAAGCATCAAATATTTTACAACATGTGATTTTGGTATTGATGCCTTTTTGTTGTGATTTGGACACATTATATAGTTATTACTATATTATAAAGAATCTTGCATGCTTATTATTGTGGTCTCACCTTTTATGTGATACATTCTTTTGAGGAGATCTTTTGCTTACATTGTAGTGTTCACTATATCATCTTTTCTTATTCATGTATATTATGTGATCTTACCCAGCTTTATTTAGAGATACCCTGACCTGTTTATTTTATAATACTCGGGTTAGACCGAGACTTGTCAAGTACAGAAATTTTACGACCTTGGATGTTTATCTTGCATTGGAGATAGCATATTAATATATATTATATGTATCATTTAGGCTATAGTCCTTGTTTATATGTTTTATATGACCTGTGAATGGGAGATAGTGACTTGTTTGTATATATGTGAGTTTAGTATCTTCTTTTATAGGCTCACTCTACGTAATATTTTTGCCATGTATTATAATTTCAACTGCAATCCGTGATTCGAAGTTCTTTATTGTATAATATATTGTTCTGATTTTTATTAGCTAACTATCTATTGCTTTGTGCTGAGAATGGTCACGCCATTATATTTCTTCAAATATAAAGGTAAAAACGTGATAGTGTTAGCCTAAGAAAATAAACACGGATGATCGCTCCTATCTAGTCTTATTCTCCATATCACCAAACGATATTACTATGTTATATCCTTTGTTAGCATGGATATAAAGGTGGGGTGGCATAGCTTGGTATCAGAGCAGGTTTAGAACAATATAGAATGTAAGAGACACAAATTTTGACCTAGACAGACTTAGAGTCCTGTCCCTTGGGTGTGCAGGGTAGTACTTGGAATTTATTTCTATTTAGGATAAAAATATAAATGATTATTAGGAATAATCATCGAGACGTATTTGTAAAATAAAAAATTGAAACATTTAATAAATTATTGTTATGAAAATGATTCAAAGTTGGAACTCAATCTGTAAAGAGTGAGATATAATGGATATCATAAACAATGTGAAGACCCGCAAATCCGTACTCCTTGAATATACACTAATCTCCATAGATTAACTCAAGATGAACAGAAATACGAATTCTCAATGTTTTAACAAGAAGAAAAAGACAAAAGAAGAGAGAAAAAGATAGAAAATAGAGAGAAAAGAAAATAGAAAATAGAACGGAATAAAACAGCAGAACAATAACAGAATCTCACAATCGCAGCGGAACAATATATAATAATAAATGAATAATCTTTAAACAAAGAACTATATCAGTTATTACATTTCATCACATTTCATTTCATTACATCATCAGAGTGTATAACAACAAACAACATCAAACAGCAGAAAAGAAATACTATATACTAGTAATACGCCATGCCATCCAGCTTGCCTCCAGCAACTCCAGAATATCCCGATAAACCTTAACTCTTGACTGCCCGTGTGGAAATTGGTGGGCACCTAGAGTTTAGGAAGGAAAACAATAAACTCCGAGTCAGTCATGTGACTGGTGTGAGAACTCAAAATAGTTTATTTGTCTTTGAAAACAAAATAGAGGAATATTTTTAAAGTCAATTCGCAATGCTTTTAAAAATGGGACTACCATAAGGCCTCCCGCACACACACACAATGCAAACACAGAATCGGAGGAGATTTCTCCTTATGATAGTCAAAGATGCTTGATACACATTAAAAAGAACATTTGATATTATTACTAGTGCATAGTGTAGGGAAAAATCATTTCGAAAATAAAGATATAAATCTTAGCCAGCATAGACATTCCGCACTTATGCCTACTATAGCTACCATGTTCAATAGCAGGTTACCGCCACATTCCATGGCAGGTTATACAACTAAAACCGTATAGGATTCGTATTGTTTCTTTGGATTTCCAACAAATGGTCAGGCCAAGGAACTTTCCATTGCCACATGAGAACGCCTCTGGAAGGACGTTCCCGAGAACCAAACCGGATCTTTGCCAACACAAGGCCGGGTTACCCCTAACTGGGTAACTACTGACACGAGTATGCCATCCCCCGGTCCTTTGGGACCTTTAACCGAGCGCTCGTCATTAACATCACACAATCATAAATAAAGTGTTTCAACATGAGTAAGTATCTGTGCTCCATACCATGATGCCACCCTTTTCCAGAAGGAAATGCACATACCCTAAAGGGAGCTACCCCTCATAACCTTGCCGCATCTTTCATGTTTTGACCATTCCGGGGTGTGAGGCTCGACGAAGACACGTCCACAAAGACACACTTTATACAAAAGCCGTGCTTTGGGTCAACAAATGATCATAGAAATGATCACAAAGATAAACGATCAAACAAATGATCTTATCACAAATGATCAACACAATGATCATTTCACAGCAACACTCAGCATGTCACATTACCAAATTGGGAATATATCGCTGATAACATTCAACTACATAACCTATGAGCTCGTACGTCTCAGAGAAGGGTGTTAAGCTAAAAGAATAAATTCTCCGCCACCAATAGAAATATATTTGAAAGAAATCAGCTTTATATCTCAATTTGTAACGTCAGACATACAATCCATACAAGTCTGTTCCGGGCTCGAACAGAATCGAAGGCACTTACAAAGAAGTCCTTGCAATCCGGATATCCACAATCCTGATCGGATTCCCCATCACATATGGAGAACTCTATACCGGAGCAACTCGGTGCAGAGTCAATCGACAGGTCATCCTATCGCTCTCGTAAATACCTGGTCTTCAACACCGGTCTTCAATGCTATCCATTACGTCGTATCACTATTCGGAATGGGTAATCCGAATAACGAGCGCAATAATTTAAAAATAAGTGTGGCATTCCAATTCAAACAAATCACAACAAATACCTTTCAAAGGTAAATATTGATAGTCGGTTATTGAACTATCAATGGATATGCACAACATCACCCGATTCCAAATAATTTTTCAAATTATTTATTTCCCAAAAATATCTTTACAAGATAAATAATTTTCACACCTCAAAAATAAATCAATATTTATTTTTAAACGAATTCCACTTTCTTTTATAAATTCCATAGTGAATTTTCATTCCAAAATATCTATGAATATACGATTTTAATATTCAATTTCAATTTATCTTCAAAAAGATAAATTCTCAAAACGTTTCATTTCACATTGGGAAAAACATTTCCATACTTATTTATTAAGTAATTCTCAAATCCATTTATTTTCAACACTTGGAAAATATTCAATATACTTAAATTGAGATTAAGTTCATATTTCATTCTTTAAGGAAATCATTCTCTTAAACATATTTATTTGGGCCAAAACGAATGTTGCGTAAAACATCGTTACGACAACCCAAAATCACTAGTATAGGGATTCAAAATTTAAATAGATATATAAATCCCAATACTATACAAAACATTTCCTTTCGGAAATCATTTACTATAACAACAGTGTTATAGTCCACCATTTCCTTTTATTTCTCGAAACGTCCAGTTCAACAATGAATGTTGAAATCTATGATTTCGAATCTCAATACGTTTTGAAAACATCGTTAGATCGTTTTAATTCTATTTAAAACATCACATTCAAAACATTTTCTTTAACATATTATTCACTATTCAAAAACGTGAATATACTTCGTTAACAAATTTCATCCTTTCTATACATTTTATTTTAAAGGATTATTCACTGTCTAAAACGTGAATATAACTCCATTAATAAGTTACAACAATTTACTTATCAAAATAAGTCGTTTGCGGATTTATAAAACAATGTTTATAAATTCCATTTCTATTTATTTTATAACAACTTCCTTTTATAAATTCCTTTATTAACCTATCTCAATTTATAACTCAATTATAAACCAAAAGTTCATATTATAAGTTAAATGTCTATAATTTATTTGTTTATAAAATCATTCTTTTTAAGACTTCCAAAGTTATAAATCTTATAACTTATAAGCTTCATTTATTTACCCAAAACTTATTCTTCAAATAACTTTACAAATTTTATAAACCTACTGCTTATAAAATTCCATTTATAACTTCACCGTTTATAATTCTATAAATTTCGTTCATTTATGAAATTCATTCACAATTCATTCTAACATTTATAAAAACTCGTTTTATAATTCCAAATATTTTTAATTTACAAATTATCAATTTATAAATCTTTTATATAAATCAAATTATATTATTATTTCAAAACGTCTTTAAAGTCCTTTATAATTTCATCATTTTGTTTTATAAAATAATTAAATTTTATAAATCCTATTTTTAAACTTTTCACAATAAATTCAAATTTCTCGATTTAAACCATTTTATAAAGACATTAACCCCATATTTTCAAAAATCAACTTTTAACTATTTTCTCAAAAATCATAATTTTTTATAACATCAAAATTATAACGTTTATTTATTTAAAATGAATCAATACCAAAAATATTTTATAACGTATACTCTTCAAAAAATCACTTTAAAAATCATTTTAAAATTCCAAAATTTGGCCCAATGATGCTACACACCAAATAGTCAATCACGACTACAACGATATCATATATCGATATGATAATCCATCAAATATCAAAATATCTGAAATCAAATAAATACTGTTGAGGAATCCAATTGGATCCCTCCAACATGTTTTCCTGCATCCACAAACATTAGCACAATACCAATTCCGCTCCAGTACGGAATTATCGCGGTATATGGGATTTAAAATATTATCCGCTTAATAGACGGCGCAATAGGGTCTCATCCGCTATACAATGCGGGAAATCAATAACTGCAATATATACATATGCCAATATATATATATATATATATATATATATTGCTATTATATATAATACCCATTTCACTGTTTATGAAATATTCGCGGTATATGTTTTTAATAAATAACATCCGCTTACTAACGGCGCATAATGTCTATTTTAACAATCAATAGATAACAATCATCATTCAAACATGTATTCAAGAATTTTAAATCTAATTATTTAAAATTAAAATCGAAACCGATTCGATTGAGTGAGAAGTTCTCACCTTGATTTCAATTTCGTTTTAGCGATTTATTTCAAATAAAATTAAACGGACGTTTAATTTTACCCAAAATTTTCACTAACTCCAAACGACTCCAATACAATTCCATAGCGTAGTGCTCGTCCATACGATTCCAACGCAACTAGTTTCGCGCGTTTTCGACCTCGTATGAAAAAGATATGGATTTATGAAGTTACACGAATTTTTTATATAATAATTTACAACAATTTTCTTTATAATTTTAAACCTATATTATTTACAGCCGTTGATTTCAATCTCCCCTACATCTTTGCCGTCCCCTGCATCCTCCTTCTCTACCCATATACGCGTGACATTAGGGTTTAGAAACCCATGGAACACGCACACAATTTGAACGACACGGCCACCCTACGTCGATGAAAACACGATCATCTCGCCACCATTCGAAGCGCCTCCTCCAGAGCCACCCACGTCGGCCGACCGCACCCCCCTCTTGCCTCGATTCGTGTGAAAAACGCGTTCGAACGTTCGAGCTTTGCATCCAATTTTAGGTCGATCCGCTTCACCAATCAACATCTTAGCCGTTGGATATATCAATCACACTGCCCTCTACAACTTTCATGTAGAAAGTTTCTCGAATTAATGAACGGATTTGGAGATTGGAGGGGAAGAACGAAACAATTTTCTGGCCGTTCATATAGGGGTGGCGGCTGCAGTTCAAAACCCTAGCCTATTTTTTTTTTATTTGTGAAAGGTTAAGGGTCTATTTATAGAAAATAAAACGAACACTATTCATTTCGGAATTTCCGGACTCTGATTTACGCGCGGTGACCGACGTTTCTAAGGTTTACCCCGCGTTCCGGACATAATGGAACAGGTTTCGGAAGCTAATTCGGTCATTTGTGCGAGATATGGCAATAAACGTTCAATTTAAAATTAAACCGATTAAACGATTTTCTAGGCGTTTTAGCTTGCACCGGACAAACGGCAACTCCAATTGACACGAAATTTGAAACCATACAATAATATCACATTACGGATCCGATGAAACTAGTTTCGTCGAAATCCGAGACTTTTTGAAAAATGTCTATTTTAACTCGCCAAATTAATATTAAAACAATTTCGATGCGTTTCGAGCTGCCACGATCAAATGATAACTCCGATTGACACGAAAATTGAAATCCGATAATAACTAACTATTACGGATCCAATGGAACTGGTTTCGTCCAATTCTGAGACTGTTCGAAAATTGGCTAATTTCACTAGTCGATTAAATATTAAAATATTCTATTTTCACAAATAAACTCTTAATTTGAAATTGAAAGTTCTATAACATCATTCTAATTTCAATATGATATAATAAAATTTTACAAATCATTTTCAGTCATATTTTACCCAATTTTCAATTATTTCGATAATTTCACTATTAAATTATCGATTTAATTATCCAATTAAATTCAATTATTCGAATTAAAATTTATTCGACTTATAAATTTCACATATTAATATTTAAAATTAATTAAATATTCAAATTTTAATTAATAAAATTTTTGGGTCGTTACAAACAAGACCTTAGATGGCTTAAAATCGAATATTGTTATGTCCGGATCTGTTAGTGATTAGAGCTGCGCAATAGGAGCTAATTGACTATCTTCCACTGAGCATATTAATTAGTTTATCTTATATATGTTTGATTGGTTGATGAATGCCTGGTTATTTTAAAGTATTGGTATTAAATTTTATATTGAGTAGGAATTAACATTTGAGAGTTTGAAACCTACTCGATATTAATAAAAGGATCTTGCAGTGTCTTCATTGGTGTAGCCATCGCAAGGGATATTGGAAGTTTGTTTCTTTTATAAAAATAGAATACTAATCCACATGAATGATTAATTAAGTACTAAAATGAAATTAAAATTATGATGGTTGCTTAGTGTATGCATGGATAAATGTATGCCTTATTGGATTGGAATTTTTTTAATGATTTATTTCGTGCTAATTGGTCCATTGAGCGAGTTATGGATTCTGGTCAATACAAGTAGTTAACGTACCGATAGAGATTTCTAAATGCTTAAACGAGACAAGAATTGGCATAATATTTTGGAAATGCAATAAGAAATGTTTTACTTAAAATCCATAATGTTTTATAAAATAATGTGTTAATTTTGAAAACGAAAACATTGTTTTCTAAATTTAAATATTTTCGAACAACGTATGCAACCATGGAGTTAGTGGAAAGTTGAGTAATGGTGCGTCATTGTTGATGTAAAATTCTAGATAATCAACACTACAGCCAATTGACGAGATGAATCACTAAAAACTTATGATACGGCGATGTTACATATTTAATTATAAATTAAGTTTAGGAATGATATATATAGAATAATAAGCTTATTAAAGGTTGATTTAAAAGAATTTTCTAATGATATATCTATTGATATAAAAGATTGTTTGAATTGAGGAAAATAAATAAAAGTGAAATTTTCTAGTAGAGAAAAGTATATATAAGGAATAAAAATGCTTTGGAATATACTCAAAAGAAATAAACATATTGGTAAATATAGTTATTTATGGAAATAAAAAAAGGTATATAGAATAAAAAGGAAGATTGTATTTGACTTTATAAATTAGATTTGCTAAAGTGAATTTAAACTATTGAAAATTTTAGTTTATAGAAATAATATTTCAAATATATATAACTTAATTTAATATTGAAATTGAAATATTATACATATATGCAATTTTTATAAAATAGCGTCATGGATTATATATGAGTTATAAAAGGAAAAAAATGTATATAAGTTATGGAAGATATTTTTGTATAATGAATGGAAAAATAAATTTGGAAAGTAAGTTTTTCACGATGAAGTAAGTTTGTAATTTTTTGAAAGGAAAGAGAGTGAAAAATATCTATAAATGTAAGTGTGAATTGAAATTTCAACTAGAAATCTTTGAATGAGAATTTATAATTTGGCAAAGACTATTAGATGATTGAAAATGATATTACAAGGAAATGTTTTATTATTTGAAGTATAAATACTTGCCCCTTGGATTTGTCATTAAATATTTAATTTTTGAAACATATTAATTCGAAAATCATTTTGGAAAAAAATTGAAAGTTATTATGTAAGGAAAAACATAATGATATAGATTGGATATTATGGGGCAAGAGAATTTGAAAAAAGAGAGTAATAATAATGGTTGTAAAACAATGATTTGTTAAACTGTAAATCTCAAACCGTCAACTTGTTTTCGATAATTTACTTTCCTTAAGAGGCTATAACTTTCGAAAGGTATTTTTCATTTAAGCATAATGCATAATTTTGAGATTTGTTGATATTAAAACATAAGGCATGAAACAATGTCCTTGCCCTACCAAGATTGAAAAAGAAATCATTTATAATAACATTGCACTCATTTGATCATAACTTTTGATTTAGCCATCCGATTGTGGCGATTATTTCTTTGGAACATATTTTGATAAAGAACAACTTTCATGTTTCTTGTTTTAGATTTTTTTTTAAATATATTGGTTTTAAAATTAATTTGAATTTGAGTCAAAAATTTGGCCGCGTTAAGTATTTTTAGGATTTCAAAGCCGAAGCATTTTTGCCGTATGTTTTGAACTTGTTGTCTGATTATGAAGATCTTGCACTTTTTGGAAAGCTACTGTCATAAGCAAAAACTCTTATGTTAAGAGTTTATGAAAATTTGACGTCTTCTATGCTAAAAACGCCATTTTCGATGGTGGACCTGCGTTGTTCATTTAATTTTTGAATTGTATAATGTTAGCAAGGACACCATAACTTATGTCATACTCTACATTTTGATGATCAGGATAATGCTTTTCAAAACTTATACATTGTGTGATACTTTTTCTTATGAAAAAAAATGACAACTTCATGATTGTAGTCCTTAAAACTTTGTCCGGATTGGCCTCATTAGGAGTGCTTGTTACATATATGTATTAATGTTACATGCTTAATAAATCTTCTTTATGTGAGTAATGTTGAAAGTTAAGTTATGTTTAGGAGCTCTGGAAGGCCTAATGCAGCCATGCGATGATTTTAGATTGCTTTTGCTTGCAAATTACCAAGGTAACCTGCTTTGAAATACAAAAATAAAGATATGCCTACATTTAAAATATAAAATGCTAGAAGTATTGATATATATTGTGTTTCTGACCATATGGTCGACATATATTGTATATATCATATTTGTGAAATTGCAAATGGCTCTCCATACAGATGAGACTCTGCCGATTTTTTTTGGAAAATCCAACACTTAGAAAATTTTAATAATTTTTCATATGAGAAATAATGAAAGTCAACAAAAGAGTCCACTAAAAATTTATAACATATGATAAGTTTGGTTCTAATGTTAACCACTTTCAGTATTGAGCGAATTTCCACTTGGTTGTATATACATAGAGAGTTAGTGTTTGAGTGTGTGCGCGACGTCTCCCTGTAAGCAATTGCGATGAGGTAATTTTCATAAGGGAGAGGTCAGTAACAACCATGTTTTGTAGCTAATATTAAAATAATTTAATTAAAATAGAAGCTTTTGTATTCGATTTTGATAATTATTATTTGGAAATCAAATTATTATTCAATTAAAGTCCACTTAATAAAGGATTTTGATAAAATTGAATTAGTTTATAAATTCCTTTTTGGATAATACATTAAAATTCAAATAAAATGTTTATAATAAACATAAAATATTTTAAAGTGTAAATAATTTCTATATGGTTGAAATAGTTGAAACAAAATCTACTTCATGTTAATACGATGAATAATTAAATAAGAATAAACAAATATTCAATAAAATAAAAATTGTCTAGTTGCTGAAATATATTTTGTAAAATGAAGTAAAAATCAATTTAAATTAGAATGAAACATATTTGAACAAACGACAAGAATTAATATTTAAATGCATGAGATATTAATTAAAAAGCTAGATTGAGTTGGAAACAAGGCCCAGAGGAAATAATAATATACCAGGCCCATGTTAAATTAATCCCTTGTTTCCTTACCCAGTTCAAATTTAGGTCCCGATTCCATGTCCTCTGCCTAAACATAACACCGTGTGCTAAAAACCCCAAGTCATAAATTAAAAAAGGACATTGTAGAAAAGAACCACGACACTAGGTTGACGGTCTCATCGACGGCTAACTGGGCCGTGTGCATGGATTAGGGAGCGGAAGGTCGATCGAAGAAGGCGCTTGAAGGAAGACACACGATCATTCCAAGCGGTGTCAACATTGAGGGGCATGCATCTTCACGTGGTTGCTGTCGTGGGTGACGTGTGCTGACAACTGGAAGGAGGGTGCAAGCATTGAGGCTGTGGACGTAGGTCGAGGGCGACAGGCTGGAATAGGCAGTGATGGAGGTATGAACCAGGTGATGGCTGATTGCGACTGACTTCGGGTAGCGGTGAGGTGAGTTGTTAAACTCACGAATTCTGTCTCTAATTAATTTGGCATGTCGGATTGGTTGATTGTATGATAACTCTTTGTTGTTAAT